>JAGFMF010011568.1:17928089-17965187 GCA_019455555.1 Galemys pyrenaicus | reverse complement strand
GGACTGAGGTGATGGTGCACTGGTGAGATGGCGATGGGGAATACATGGGGATTACAATTAATGGCAAGTATATGTAAATTTTAAAATATTTTAATAAAATAAAAAAAAAAATACCGTAAGACCCAACAATCCCACTCCTGAACATCTATCCAAAGAACGCAAAGCCATCAATGCAAAAATCTACATGTGCTACAAAGTTTACTGCAGCACTATTTACAATAATTGGAAGCAGACTAAATGCCCTCCAATTGAATCATGCTATATCCACACTATGGAATACTACTTGCCCATAAGAAAAGATGAAATGCAGCCATTTACAGCAAAACAGAGGGAGTCTGATGGAATCATATGTAACAAGGCAAGTCAAAATGACAAAAACAAATACTGGGCATTTACATAACAAGCAATTTGACAAAGTGAAATACTCACCAGCCAGGGACATGCCAACACTGGGGGTACATTGAAAGCTTTGCCCTCCTGGAGTTTATAGTCTGCTATGATACTCCTCTGTAGCCCCCACAAATTCCTCTGAATGGAAAACTCTCTAATGCTAAGAGAAACTCTCCTTCAGCCAAGAGCTCTCATGACTTCTGCATCTGTTTGTTAATAACAAAGGATAACGAGGGGGGGGGGGGAGTGGAGGAGACTAAGACTTGTCTCTATGGCTTTCGGACAGATCAGAGAACCACCCTCAATATTAGAACAAGACAGGGCCCAAAAGCTGTACCTTAATAAAACTAAAATTTAGATATCCGCCCTTCCTAGATACAATAGGAAAAATAAATATTACTGGAGCTTGTGTCCTCATGTAATACAATGTCTAGGCATAACTGCTAAACTAGAGAGCAGTGGGTAAGTTCAAGGGATACAGGCAATCAGAGATAAAGAACTTGAGGAGATAAAGTATCTTTTTACTGATATGTCAATCCAGGCATAAAAAGTTTCCAAAATGTGTCATCTGAGATACCCAATTTATATCATCAATCTCATGGCTCCTAGAAAAGAGTCTTATCCAGAATAACCAGTTGGTAATGAAATAAGATAATGTAATAAATTGTTGCAATGAGAATCTCTTAAAAATCAAATAATTTCTGAATTATTTCACTTCTCTGAACTTTATTGCTTTATCTATAACATAAGAGTTTTATACATAATAAAGTTCATCCCAGCTCCCAAATATTGCTTGAACTGTTCATTACAAGTGGGATAGCTCTGTTGGCTTTATCCTTAAGGATTTCATGAGGTTTTTTTGTATAGGTAGAGACATTTTGGATTTTGAAAGCCAACAGGTATCATTTTTTTAACGTCATAAGGATTGGTTAACATGGGGAAATATGACTGAGGAAATAAAGCAAACTGATTTGTTTAAGTTCATGGGTTCTTCCTTAAGAGGCAATACAGCTAATTCAGGGAAATAGAAGACAGACAGGCACTAAATCTAAACCCAGTCCTATGAGACATTTTTGCTAAACAAAAGCAATCAATTGGCCTCAAACAAACCAAAAAAAAGCAATCAATTACTTCAACAACAAAACACTATTATTTGGATAAAAACAACAGAAAATAGGGCAGATTGGACAGTGCATTCATGGCAAGACCAATGCACTTCCCTGAATCCAAGGCTGACCACCTCCTAAATAAGCTCTGGAGAAGTTCCCTCAGTTTCAATAGAAGGGAAACAGCATTACTTCTGATGGGAGATGCAAGGCACATTGTGCTCTGTGCTCTGCTGATTTGCACAAGCATGGGCATCCTTTCTAACTTCATAAACTCACTTAAGAGGATTTCTGCATATTCATAGTCACACCTCCACCAGTTTTGTTCTTACTTTGCTTTCATTATAATGCTTAGCTGGAATTCCTAATCCTGCCTCACCCCCATAGTTGCCTGACTAACCTCTTTTTTCTTTTTCTTGAACCAGGTTTAACTTTACAAAAGTTAAAGATCATAAAGCAAAAAAAATGATATGAAACAGAGAGGTGGGAAAGAGGAAGCCATATTCACAGAACTGCAGAACTGAAAGAAACATGCTAATGTTAAAGACTCAAAGAGGTTGGACTGCAGGCGCCACAAGGAGCTGATTTCAGCTACATACATTAGTACTTGCGTCCTCAGACTGATCTGTGTTTGTTGGTTACTATGTGAATGATGATAAAATATCCATTTGGGTGGGGTCAAAAACTGTATCGCATTCTTATAGCACGTCTGTGAA
The DNA here is from genome assembly GCA_019455555.1 of Galemys pyrenaicus. Taxonomy (NCBI): domain Eukaryota; kingdom Metazoa; phylum Chordata; class Mammalia; order Eulipotyphla; family Talpidae; genus Galemys; species Galemys pyrenaicus. Next base: position 17,962,975 of record JAGFMF010011568.1, on the reverse strand, counting down.
TAGTGGCCTTTTGAACAATTAACCCACCATACTTGACTAGGCCTCGGTACTGTCAGAGGCTGCTTCCCAAATATCAACTTTGAACCTAGCCCTACCATATGGACACATGGGGTCAATGAAAAATATGGTCCAAGGGGTCCCAAAACATGAGACAGTCTGGCAAAAAGTGACATGTTTTATCCAGGCTGCTGAAGAGAAATGTACTGAGACTAAAAGGCCTACAGAGCAACACGCCTTCAGAATGTGTCTGTGGATCAAAATACACCCGAACTGATTCTTGAGAGAGCCCTAGAGGCTGTGTTAACCTTGGCATTGTTATCATTAAAACACTATGCTCATTTCTGGCACCTAACATTAGACACATTGACAGCAAAAAGGTTGATGGAAGAGGAAAGAATCTGTTTTTCAGTTTAAAAAAAAAAAAAAGGAAAGAGTTCTCAGATTTCTCAGGCCATTTGAAATCACACCAGAGAAATACTTGATTTCAGCATTCTTAAACTCTCTGCACTGATGCCGCAAGTGGTGTCCCCCACGTGTGATGATGTATTTCAGGGCCAGAGTTTTCTCAAGATGTTCCAAGCCTTCAGGCTCCTGATCCTTTTTCAAATTATGAAGATGATAGTATCCCAGTGAGAGTTGTGATTAGTCTAAACTCTCCACAGCTGTGAGAGATGAATGTACAAATTCCAATAAAGAGTCTGCGAGTTCTGGACTGAATTTACCTACATGACATCGAGGCCTAACTCAGGGACCACTTAAAAGGACTGGAGCTGCTGCAATGCTATTCCATTTCTTCCACAGGATCAGCTGTTGGGAAGCTTGCAACTGTTCAGGGAGGCTGCCTCCCTTCACATTTCTGTCACTGCCCAGCACTGGGTGTTTATTTAGAAGGTCTGCAATGTGTGGGGAGAGAAGCATGGCTGGGGAAATTAAACCCAAGTACATGGGAATTCAAGGAGGCCTTGCAATTCATTATGTGAATGGCCAGGAGGATTATAAAACACCTTGTAACTGAAAGGGTTGGCCTGGAGCTTTGCAGGACAACAGGACCAGCTGTATTACCCACCACCTCTAACTCATTTAGAATGGCGCTCATGAGCAGGCAGGCTCAGAGCATTCTTCAGTTACTTGGAAAAGGCAGCAGGGCTTTGTTTTCTTATTTTGGACATCCTTTCCCTAAACTACTTCCTTGGAAATACTAAGTAAATGTAATAATACATGGCACACACCCTTTACCATGTTAGATAATCATATTGTCTGAAGATTCTTGACTCTTCTCCTTTATGTGACATTTGACATTGAGCATTCTTTCCAAGACTGGGGAAGAATTAAAGGACAAGGATTCTCACATCATTCTCTGTATGTACTAATAATTATAGAAAAAATAAATAACATTCCTCATTTGAAAAACAAAAAGAAAATACAAAAGGAATACATAATGTGGGGGTATTTTAAATTTTCTAATTTGCTATGCACGCATTCAGAATCTTCTAAAGCCAAGTATATATTCATCATGTATATCCACCTCCATTATTAGAGTTCACTGAAGTACACCTAGATAACACTCTTAACATCTGGCAATTTTTAATAGTGCACTAGCTATCATTTTACAGCTTACCACACAGCCATATGTATATGTGTGTATATGTGTAAGATTTTTGTGATAAGTGACATTTGTCCACACAGATTCTGAATTTGAACTACAATGAGCTACCACCACACACCGGTGAGAATGACCCATATTAAAAAACAAAACACAAACAAGTGCTGGTGAGAATGGGAGAAAAGGGAAACTTCTTACACTGTGCATGGACACGTAGACTGGTCCAGCCTTTATGAAGAGCAGTACGGAGGTTTCTCAAAAGGCTGGAAATGGATCTGCCATATGACTTAGCAATTCTACTTCTAGATATCTACCCAAAGAACACAAAAACATGAATTTGAAAGGAAATGTGCACTCCCATGTTTATTGTGGCACTATTTACAATAGTCAAGATATGAAAATAACCAGTGTCAAAAACAGATGAGGGTATCAAGAAGATGTGATACAGCTACACAATGGAATACTATTCAGCAACATGGATGGGGCTGGAGAGGATTATGCTAAGCAAAATAAGCCAGAAGGAGAAAGATGTATACCTGATGGTTTCACTTATATAGAGAGACAGCAAGCAAAGGGTCAGACAAAGACAAACTTGAAAGCCTACTACACATCTGAGGCATCCAGGAGGGGAAGAAGAGAACTGGGAGAGGAGGGGGAGGTGGGGAGCACAATGGACTACAGTAGAGGACTATGTGTGTTTTGCTGGTGGGAGTGCTATGGTGACCACACCACATAGGAGAAATCCTAGACTGTCAAAAAATTATTAAGAATGTAAAATAATGTTACCTCATTTAAATAAATATAATATTACAGGATTCCACTAGGTAAAAGGAAACTGCAGAGAACAATGACTAGTGCAGTCCTACAGATAAGGTTAAATGTGGCCTTGCTGGGAATATTCAAGTTTGATCTAAAGGTGTTAACATTAGTGGTCATTTGCTAAATATTTCGCAAAAGTCATGCTTTGTAGCATTTGCAATTTCCCTAGTGTAAATACACCCAAATGGCTGATTTCAAGCTAACCAAACGACATCACCGAATGGAAAGTTGAGAAGAGATACACAAAACCAATCCACTGCAAAATATTTTATATTCAATAGACACAAATAACCTCAATAGCATAAAGTATAACAAATTAATGAAATAACTAGGTTGTAGTGTATTTTCAGTGTTACTGCTGTTTTTAATGTCATTAATTATGACATTATGCAATTTAATTTTTTTATTGAAAACAATTTATTCACTTTACCTTTTAGCTATACCACAATTATAGTCTGAAATAAATTAAATGCCATTATTAACTTGGCCAATCCAATCTTTAAAATTTTAATGTTTCATCACTATTCACACATCTTTAAAAATGAGACCCGACTTTTTCTTAAATGTGTCAAATAGGTCATTTTACAAAGTTTCTAATCAGAGTTTTACAAATTCAAATCTGACCAATACCCTATTATATAATGTTCCTGTTAAGCAGCTGCCATTTCCTGTACAAATTATCATAGAAAATAATAATTCATGAATATATTTCAGTCTTTGCAAGACAAAAGAACAGCAGAACCTCCTGCATTTTGTTTTGTTTTTACAATTTAATTTTTACTAAGGGTTGCATCTTAACAACTGGCTCCCAAATTCATGAAAATTTAAAGGTGGGTTCTAGTGAGCAGAATCACTCACTCCAGCACATCACCAAACACTGCTCTTCAGGGATATTAAAAATATTTTGAACAAATAACAAATCAAATAACTAAAGCTACTAAATTATCTAAATCAAACCTCTGGAGTTTCCAAATGCCAACCTGTTTGCTACCCCAATTTCGAAATACTCGCAGTTCAGGTTTTTCACTGTGCATAATACGTACAGGAATACCAAGATAATGACAGTATCTTCCACTGATACCTACCACTTTTCAAATTAGTGTTTTCACTGCTATGGTGAGACAATCAGAGCCTGCATAGTGAACTGAAATTGGCGGGTAGTGACATTTAGAACTCTCTGGGCAAAGACGGTCCTGGTAGCCTTAGTCCAAAGGAGAGGAGAAGTGATGGAACTGGGAGTCAGCCAGGAAGCCTGCCGGCTGGTGGCCGAACCTGGATTACAGGCAATGGCTCCGTTACTACTGTGCGAGCAGGTGTACGTCAGTACAGGTTTTCTTCCTTTTCTCCTGTTTTCTAACTTTAGAGGTTTGACTAGAACGCACTTTTTTTCTGATGGGTGGGGGGAAGGAGGTTGGACGGGATATGCCCTAAGTGTCTTTCAAAAAGCTAAAATCATTGGACTCCTAACATTAAAGTCAGCTCTTACCCGACAGAACAGCTTTGAAATGCTTTTCTCAGGATCTAGACATACCTATCCCGGTAGACACTCGGACAAAGAGTCCACATAGGTCTCGCTGCAGAAGCAAACGCTAACAGTAGTCGTGGCCGAGTGGTTAAGGCGATGGACTAGAAATCCATTGGGGTCTCCCCGCGCAGGTTCGAATCCTGCCGACTACGGGAAGGCGAGGTTTTTTTGCTTTCCCAACACGTTCTTGTTTCATTTTGGAGTTCTTTCCCACAGATTATTTGCGGAATTTATCAGCGACTGGTACCTATGAACAGTTGGACTACAACGGGGGTCCCCGATAATACTGAAAAGAGGGTCGGGGAAGGGAGCTACGGAGTTGTGTGATTGTGGTTACAACTTGGGTCCAGGAGGGGGAGATGATACGGAACACGCCAGACAATCCGGAACGAAAAAAGCAAAGCGCGACAGGTCGCGCAAGAACAGACAGTTCCTACCTCTCTCCCCGCGGGCAGCCCTGAAGCCCCAGGCCTCGCGGACCCACCGGGTCCTTCCACCCGAGCGCCTCAAGGCGGAGGCCTCGCCCGTACTTGGGCCGCCGCGGCCCGGCGCGCGCATGCGCAGAGCGGACGCGGACGCGGACCGCGGGCCCTCGGGTTGCCCCGGGAAACCACCCGGCGCTGCCGCGAAGGGAGCCTGGGTGTGGGAAAGACGTGACGAGTCAAGATGGCGAAGGACCTGGACGAGCTCTTGGATGAGGCTGAGTCTAAGTTTTGCCGACCAGACCCACTGAGACTGGGTATGGTCGAGCGGCCCAGAGGCTGTGGCGGCGGCTTCCTCAGCCACGATCGGAACCGAGCCGAGGCGAAAGACACTCTCAGGTTAACGGGCGGGAGGGGTGGGCTGTTCTGATAAAGCCTGCTCAGGCCCTAACCGCAGCCCCATCGCCACGGGACTCAGAGAAACGTGCCCCCGCCTGCCACCTCCAGCCCTTCCTAGTAGGGCCTTGGCCCTCAGCGCCCCGTCCGTGGGGCAGCGCACACCTTAACCCCCTGCTGCCAGGACTCCCGCGTCCAAGGCCAGACTCCGCCCCGGCGAGCTCCGGGTCTCCGCCCGGCCGATGCCCCGCCTCTGAGAGCTCCGGGCCTCACCCGGTCTCTTTCACCGGACAGAACCCCGGCGGTGGGGGCTGGGGGGTATATATGGATGCTGGGGTAGAGAGGACTGCAGCTTAGGCGCCCTCTCCCGATCCTGGAGAGATCCGCACCGACCCGTGCCTTCGTGTGCCTGGGTGATTGTCATACCCCTCTTTCCGGCACAAAGAATGTTATTTCGTTGCCTCTGCCCCATTCCCCAAGAATTATCTTTGGGCCACTTATCGAAGGAAATGATTCCGTTCTATGTCTTCACAGGTATTTTTAAGTTCAAAAATTTGGGTAATATTAGATTTAGGATAAAGTTAATTATTCTGAACAGTGTATCCAGCCACCTTCCTTCTCTCCTTTGCCCTCAGGTGATTTTCGGCAGATTTTCGGCATCCAAATTGAAATTTAGGGGCGTTTCTCAAGTCTTTTGATTTTGATGCAAAAACTACCGTTCAAATTTGTCAATCATTTTTATTCCATGTAATCGTAAATTAGGACCACCTCCTTCATCTCATTTCCTTCTCAACTCCCAAAAAATCAAAATGTTTGTGTCACAATGAGTATTGTTCTTCATAATGGTGACTTGGGAGACCCTGTAGTAACTTCTACTAAAATCTGTTGGGAACACTTGTGCAATTACACAGAAACAGCTTAAAACAACCCAAGAAAGTCAGTCTTGCTGATTTATAACTGTATGTGGTTTTGTTTTGATGTTCAAGTTTGTGATTTCCCAGAAGTATTATCCAGCTCCATTGCTACCCTGTTGACCAGACTTACCTCAGAGGCGGTTTGTTTGTAAAATTTCACCATCAGAATATTAAAAATATTGAAAAGATTCCAAAGTTTGGAAACACAAGTTCTGAAAACTTAGTTGAGCATTGGGCAGCATTCAAAAGAATAAATCTAAACTAAAATGATTACTTTGAATGCTCTAACATTCATTTGGCTGAATGTTTATGCAAATATCACTCCTTATTTGTATATTATCTTGTATGGTGGAACTCCTGATGTGCTCATTCCCAACATTTTCTACCATCCCTGTCCCACAGCAGTGTTACCTTGCAGTTTCTTTTGTTCATTTTGTTTACTTAGGGGCTGAACAGAATTTAATCATAGGCTTCCAGTACCTATCCATTTTAGGAGAACTAGTATACAGAATGCTATGAGGGCTTGGAACAGCTGCTCAAAACAGAAAGAGCTGCTAGGGTGGATCCTCACCAAGTGTGTAGTTCCTTATATATGCCTCTCTCTATACCTGATATCATATTACTAAAATTTATCCATAATGCTTCTAGCACCCTGTCCCACCTTACATACCAGATTATTTACTTACCATATTTTTCAGAAATACACTTATAAAAGCTGCAGCAAACCAATACTGTTGTCATTCATGTGTTAAAACTTTTCATTTGGCAGTTGTGCCCAAAACAGCAACAGACATTAAACTTACACCAAATACAATTCCTACCTACTATATAATATCAAATATTAGAACTTTACCATGAGTCAAATTTGAAACTTAAGAACCTATATATTCTAACAGGAGACTTGTATAGGAAAATACCCTGTATCTCCTTACTTTGTAAAAGTTAAAATACTGAAATTGTCTCTTAAGTTGGTAACTCTATAAATAAACCCGTGCTATATATATCTGAATACCATGAACAACTACTAATATAAGTGGCCAGAACTATTGCAATTTGTTGAGATGTTCAGATGATAAAAAGAAATATGTGATCAGTTTTTTAAAAGATTTATGTTAAGTAGAACTATAATAGGAATAAAGTGTTTCAGGATGATACAGATGGGAATATTTACAGATAATATAACCTAGATCATATTTATAATAATAGCCAGTATTTATTGAGTCCTTTCTGTTTTTGTTTCATTTAATCACTGCAACCCCATGAGATAAATACTTTTTTTAATTCTCATTTCACTGACTAAATCAAGGCTTAGAAAAATACTCACTTGCCCAGGGTCTTATTTCCAAGTCTTCCAGGACATTGTAGATCTAGATTTAAATGTGTGTGTGTGTGTGTATCACATTTAATAGTGGATTTCCAGTTTTTTTATTTTAATTACCCTTTATTTTTGACAAACTATATCTTAAATCAAGATTAGAATAAAACAAAGTTAGGGAGGGAAATATTAGGATTAACGTATTATAGCATCACCAAAAAGTATTACACTATCCTTTAAATTTTGTATGAGTTCTCATTGAAATGATGACATTCTTTTTTTTTTTATTCTATAGCAAAGTATAATAAGCAAGTGTAGGCATTATGAGATTTTGCCAGTCGATAATCACAGATCAGATATATATATATATCAGACAGATTGGGTACCCAATGGTACTGATTAGGTTAGTAAAGTTTGATGTGTCTAGTTCCTAAAATTTTGAAATTTCGTGAGAACCCAAAGTGTGTATCATGAAAACCAAAGGAGGAAAGAATTTTAAGAAGAACTGCTGTCTTCTTAGCACCCTGCTGTTATAAAAGAATTGAAGGGATTGGTACCCAGTAATGTGAGATACTTTTGAAAGAGTAAAAAGGACTGGAACTGAGAAAGGTCATTGGCCTTAGTCACTTGGGTGGTGGTAACCTTTGAGAGAAGCATTTGACTATAGTTGAGGAACACAGAGGCCCTCTGCCATTATACCTGGAAGTTTTAAACAATTGTCTAGATTCCATTTTACAGATAAAATATCTGAGGTTCAACAAGTTTAACTACTTTAAACTAAGTCAGTAGTTCTCAAAGACTGATGATTTATCTCTCAAGGGGCATTTGACAGTCTTGACATTTTTGAATATCACAAGTGGGGAAAGACGTGTTTATAGTGTACAGTGACCCCTTCAGCATTCCCTCCCTCCACCTACATACCCCCCAAAGAAGTATCTGACCCAAAATGTTAATATTTCCAAAGTTTAAAAGCCTTCATCTAGAGTACCAACTGATGCTGAATTCAATCTATATGTAAGGAAGTAGAAATAATGAATATAGATTATACTTCCCTAATTAGAGAGATTGGCAACTTCAAGAAGGTTTTTTGGGATGTTTCTTTGAAAAGTCTTGAGCATATTTGTAAGTCAAGGGAAAGAGCCAGTAAACTGGAAGATATTAAGGATAAAATTTAGAGAGGGAACAAATAAAAAGGCAAAACCTGTAGGTAGGTGGAGTCAAACAATCAATATTTGGCAGCAGTCACTGGATTTTCTCTCCAGGTCTTACTTCAGGTAGTAACAAAGAAGGGCTGTGTTCATGGTGTTTGGAATTTTCAGAAAAACTGTTTCTAAAATTAAAGTTAGATTAAAATCTGTCTACTAAAATAATTTAGTGGTCCAATGACATTAAAGTAGATATACAGCATCTGTAAAGTATAAACTATATGGAAAGTTAAACTTGTTAGAACTAAGTGTACAAACTGCCCTACATTCAATTCCAAGCCTCTCCTCCCACTATTTCTATTATCTTAGCCAAGTTTCTGAATCTCTCAGTATCTATTTCTTCATGTGTATAGAAAGTATTCTTTAAGTGTTAGCTATTATATAGAAATTTCATGCAGTAACAAATTTTTTAAATAATCTTCTGATGGCTTTACCTGCAGAAGGTAGTTAAGATATTCCATGAAGCAAATATCACTATTTTTTTGTATTGATCATTTGATTATATAATCTTTAGCATTTGATTTTATGATCTTTAGCTCCTCTAATAAAGAGATAGGGTTATTTGAATTAGTTAACCCTTGGGGGAAAAATTTAAGTCATTAATATAATCTATGTTTATAATTCCGAGTCCACTTATAATTGTACTTATTTTATATTTTCTAAATGAGATGCTGGTGTAGAAAAGTACATGCACATGCCCAACTCTCTCTTAAATATTGAGCTTTAAATGTCTTCTTTGACATGTTGAATTTGTACATGATAAAGTACATCTTTGCTTCAACAAATTTAGGCTATGTCTATAGCAGGAAAAAAATTAATTAATATCATATTTATCCTGTTACCAACTCTAATAATGGACTTTACTTAAACAAAATTTCCTGATATTGGCTGACTTTATCTGTACTTAAGATTCAACTGTTTTTGTTTTGTTTTTCAGATCAAAAGAAACATTTAAAAAAGAAGAGGATCTTGACAGTCTTATTAATGAAATATTTGAAGAGCCTAACTTTGACAAAAAACCCTTTGTAAGTCAAGTATTATAAATGTGCAGTAATTCTTTATTTTAAGACATGTTTAGAATAGTCTGAAAATTCACAAATATCTGTAGTCTTTTGAGTTCTAAGAAATACAACTATTTAGAGAAATTATTCCTCTGAAAGTAGTAAAGAAATGAAACAGAAGCTTTCAGTATGTGGTTTCATTCCTCAGTCAGAATGAAAATCAGAAAAGCTAATAGAGCAAAAGTCAACTCACAGATGAAGCTGGTTACAGGTTTTATTTGTAGAATCTAAGAATACTTTTCTCAAAAACCAAAAACTTTTTAATTATTTTACATATTTATACATATAAGAGCTGGGGTGTAGTCCAGAGGTGGGTCAGGGGAGGGTAAGAAGATTCACCAGAGACAGAGTGGGGAGCAGAATAGGCAGATCTACTGAAATACACTACTGAGAGGTGCAGCAGGCAAGACAGAAAAGGTATACTGTACCATATGGGTTAGCTCCCTGGCCGGTGATCGAACTCTTGCTGCAGTGGTTGGCGATACAGTTTCATAGAGCTGAGACTTAACCCTCTGTACCACAAGGGTGGCTCTCAAAGACTAAAGTTAAGTAGCTTTCATTATAGGAATGTTCTGAGCATCTCAGATAAAATACCATAGCTTTTATACTGTGAATGAGTAGATTGTAATATTCTAAATTTATTAATACTAATGTATATATATCAACTTTATATAAAAACTCATAAAACAATATTAATAGCCAATTCTGTATTTACCATCCACATCAAACATATCCTAACATTTTGCCATATTTGCTTATCTGGATTTTTCTTAAGAATTAAAAATTAGGGCCTCCCTGGTGGCGCAGTGGGTTAAGCAACGCCCTATGAAGGCAACCACAGCCACTGCAGCATGAGTTCTATCCCTGCTGCTGGCCAGGGAGGGGACCCACATGGCCCAGCAGACCTCTCTTGCTGTGCCTGCTGCTCCCCTCAGCAGTGTACTTCCGTTGATCTGCCTGTTCTGCTCCCTGCTCTGTCTGTGGTGAATCCTCTCACCCTCCTCCCCCCACCCCCACACACACCTCTGGCCTGTACCCCAGTGCTTGTATGCATAAATAAATAAATTTTTAAAAAAAGAATTAAAAATTAGAGATACAATTTTAAGAACTCTCCGAATTCTTACTTTGCCTTCATTCCCAGAAGTAATCACTGTCCTTTCTATTCTTTTATACTTTTATTAGCTATGAATAGAATCATAAAGAGTTTTAACTGATTCATAATAGTTCATTGCCACAGTTTATTAATTCCCCCCCCCCCAGGTGTTGTACATTTAGATTATGCCCAGTTGTTTCCTTGTATAAACAACACTGATGCATCATGTCTTCTTTTACATAGGTACATATGTTTCTCTAGGGTGTATAAACCTAGGAAAGGAATTGTTAAGTCAATGTGTCCTTATCTTCAACTTTTTTACCCACTGTCAAAGTGTTTACCAAAGTCACTATCACTTATAGTCTTATCAACAGCAGTGCATATAAGAAGTATAAAAAATATGTAAGAATTTATACACTTTCATTTTTACCAGTTTGGTTGGTGCAAAATATAATTATTAGGGGCCTCTCTGGTGGCACAAGGGGTTAAGCACCACACTGTGAAGCATCCACAGACACTGCAGCATGAGTTCAATCCCCAGCCAGAAAGGGGACCCACAGACAAACCTCTTTTGCCTTGCCCGCTGCTCCCCTCAGCAGTGTAGTTCAGTACATTTGCCTGTTCTGTTCCCTTCTCTGTCTCTAATAAATTCTCTCACCCCTCACACCTCTGGCCTGTACCCCAGTTCTTGTATGCATAAATAAATAAATCTTTAAAATATACATATATTTTTGTTAAAAGAAAGAGATCGAATGGAAGTCCAAATTACAAGACCACAAAGAAAAATTTACCAAAGATTTTTTTAAAGGTAGAGATAATTGAAGCAAGACAGTGAACTGAATGTCACCAGGTAATGGTGGTGTTGAGGGTGTGGCTGTGGACCACTTACACTTTTGTCGGCCAGACTAAAAATCAAATAGCTAGTACAGACCTTAAGATCTGTATTTCTCTAAGCAACATTTTCAGTGCCTCTGAGGTAAATTAAAAGTTGATGGCCTATCTGATTAACATGTGAACATAGTAGCAATGACATCGAATATTGTGTGAACAGAATGCAACACAAATGCCAAAGAGCAATGCTACTTTAATTAATAACAGTGAAGGAAATCCTGCATGATGTTCTTGTTATTCACTGATCATCTAAGCAATTATTTAATACTAAGTGTACACATCTAGATGTGAGGCACTGTCTCTTCGGTTCAAGGCATTACAGAAAGAGAAGGAAATACTTCTCTGGCTTGACTTTAAGATATACTAGTTTGACATAAAAGTAACTTATAATCATGAAGAAATAACTTTTTATGTACTTCTTCTATCTGCTCCCTTTTTTTGTTGTTATATGCCTCAGTTTCCCAACCTGCAAGTGAAAAAGCAACCCAAACTTGTGAAGGAGAGCAGGTCTACATAAAATATTAATTGGATGAGAAGAGCCATCTTATCCTTAAAGCCCAGAAAGTACTCCTGAGAGTACTGCTTCCTCCCCCACTGCTTACTTGCTTTGTGGGTCTGAACTGCTCTCAGACCCATAAAAGAAATCTCAGAAACTTAACAGTGTGGCAACTCAGAGTCATAAGCATGAGCCTGGATGATACATGAACCACTCCCCAAAACAAAATGACACTCATGCACATTATTTTTCAGACATGCACCAAAAATATTCCCAGTTCTGTTTAACATCATATAAAAAAGAGTTAAGAGAAATAGTAGAACAAAATATCTTTGCCTCCATTAAATTACCTCTCTACCAGGTAAAATGAAAGCATGTCTCTGCAGAGTTTAAATGCCTTTTCTCCTCTCACTTCCTTTCCTTGGCGGTGGTCCTAGTATGTGGTTGGTTTATGTTGTTTGGTACCACATACCAGTTAGCACTTAATAAATGCTGGCTAATGATGATGTTATATAACCATATAGGAACTACTGTATAGTTGTAACTAGGTAGCTGTCTGTGTTAGTGAATGTCTATTGGTTGATACTATTCCATTTGATCAAAATTAATATTCCTGAAGTTGCCCAGAACTTTGGTTAGTTTATATTTAGTTCAGGTGGGTATCATTCAAACCCTTTAAAAATGAGTCTGAGGTTTTTCTCTCCTTAGTTGAATTTTTCCAGGATGAAGTTTTAAATAGCAGGTCTCCTTCATATTAAATCATTGAACTCTAGTATTAACTGAAGAGTTATAAAGTGACTCTAAATCTTAGCATGCTAATAGCGGCAGTATGTCAATTTTCTAGACTAAAAGTTAACAGAGTAATTTGCAAATTCCTCAGGGAGGTCTACTTCCCTTTTGCCTTTAAAAGGTTTTAATCATTGTTTTTATTTCAGAAATTTTAAAATGATAGAAAAATTTAGTCATTTAGAAATGTCCTTCTTTTAAAAAAATAATTTTCATGTTACAATTCTCTAACTTATCCTTGGCCTTTTGTTTTATATTTTTAACAGAAATTAAAATCTAAATCTTCAGGTAACACATCTGTCAGAGCTTCCATTCAAAGCTTTGGTAAAAGGTAAGTTGAGATTGCTTTGAGGAATTATACACACTAGTGAGCAAACACTATGAGCATAGTCTAGTGGATATCGTTACCGTTTAAACAATAGTGACAGTGAACATCAAAGCATTGACTGACTTTCAGAAGAAAGACCAATAGCAGTATCTTGGTGTTCTTCTGGTCTGTGACTCCTTAGTGTAAAGGAAACTGAATGGGAAATTATTGCTATTGTAAATCTCTCCCATATGAAAAGAAGTAAGTGTGAACAGTTTCTCAAAATTAATGTGCTGTTATATTTCTAAGTCTTTGCTTTGTCCCTTACATTATTTGGCAAACACATTTTTCTGTGACTCATTTTCACTCCTTGAGTGTTCCTGAATGTGTAGGTTACTATCCAATAAAGAAATGATCCTCAAATGAATACCTCTTCTTTGCAACAACTGACTGGCTCAAGAAAATACACAAGTTGACTACAAGAAAATAGAAACATTGAGACCAAATTAACTTCTCATATTTTCTTTTTTTTATCATTTTTTCTTCCATCTGTCTAGCTGCAGCCCAGTGTACCTTGGTGGAACTTCTGCTCCACCTGGGATTGGAACAAATACTTCACAGAGGTAAGATGTCAGAAATATATTATCCTCTCTTACTAGGTTTTTCCAAATTGATATTCTGTCATTAAAACATAGCTGAAGCTGATATGAAGCATCAGCTTCATAATGAGAGGTATATATATTAGCCAATCTGACACTTTACTGAAATGTTCATTATTCTTGGGTAATAGTGATTAAAAGCTTTGGTGTTGGGTATGTGATACTCATTGTGCTAACACTCTTTTCTAAGCCCTATTTGAAATACACAGATCCTCTGTAATCCCAGCTTGATTTCCACAGAAAACAAGGCAAATGCACATCTGCCTTGCCATTGTTCCTTTCAGGCAGTGGACGCCAATGAGGAAGATAGGTAAAGCAGCACAGCCATGCATGTGAATAGTGCACTGCCCACATTACCTTGATCAGTTAGTATGGAAAGCTGCAAGTCTGTAAAACCCAAAACATTCTTAGCATAGTCACTTGATTTAAAGTATTTTAAAAGTAGAAACCCTACTTTTTTTTTCTCTTCCCCACCCTTTTATACCCATGGTCTCACTTAGCTCCTCTTTCAAGGCAGTCTTATGGTCAGTATGCCACCTAGCTCGAGTCATATTGGTCTAGCATAGTCCTATCACAGCTATAAAATGAGGAAACAGATAAATTTTCAGCATATCTTTGCAGTATCCTGACAGTTTTGGTTGTTTTGACAGCACTCTGTGTAACTAGATTACTATACTTTTTTGTCTAGTTACTTCTAAAACATTATTTTATAGAGAAACTAAAAGGGGCAGGGGGAAAAAAAACCACAAACCTAGATTTGTGATAATTTTTTTTAAAAAGAAAAGACATGATTTTATGTTGACCACATTTCAAGAGGGATACCTGTTAAACTGAATATTAGACATGGAATCCAAAAAGACAGAGGGGTGTGGTGGTGCTGGCCTAAATTTTAGGAAACCTGTTCCAGACAGCCTTTGAATAAACAAAAGAGTGGCCTGTTTTACAGCTCAGGAGTCTTATAACACTGATCCATGAGCATGCCAAGATCTGTCATTCTACCTTCTGCACAACTAAAAGGGGAAAACATACATCATTTACATGGATATGCACAGATAGATGTTTTTATTCACAGCTCTTTCCTTCCTCACTCATCACAAAGATACCAGTCATCAACTGCCCATGTCATGACACAGATCTACACTCACAGAAAGATAAGCACATCATACTCATGTGATGTGTGTGAAATGATTTATGTGTGAAGTGTGTTTATACTGTCCAGAGCACTTTATATATACATATAGTGTTTCACCTGCTCCACAGAGAAAAAACCGAATAGCCAGTAGAGCAAGAATTTTGTAGCACCATTTTACAAATAAGGAAATTGAGACACTGGTATTAAATTCATCAAACACACATTAGTGGGCCTCCCTAGGGGAGGGTTTGAGCACCACACTGTGAGGCCTCTGCAACCACTGCAGCATGAGTTCGATCCCCAGCCAGGGAGAGGACCCACATGGCACAGCAGACCTCTCCTGTCTCGCCCGCTGCTCCCCACAGCAGTGTATTTCAATCAAATACAAATACAAATGTAAATAATCTGCCTGTTCTGTTCCCCACTCTGTCTCTGGAAAATCCTCTCCCCACCACACCTCTGGCCTGTGCCCCAGTTCTTGTATGCATAAATAAATTAATTTTAAAAAAACACGTTAGCAAACTACTTGCTAGATCCTCCGTTTTTAGTGAATACAAGTCAGTGAACAAATAAATACATTCTGTACCTTCAGTTAGCTTCCATTAGCGACCCCACACAGGTAAGTCCACAAATAACTAATTTCTATAATATATGTGGTGTGAAGGGGAAGTATAGGCTACTACAAGCATGGATAATGGGCACTTTAACTATCATTTAGGGGTTGGGGCTGTTTCCCTAAGAAAATAACATTTAATCAGGCTATGATATGAAAAATTAGCAGGAGATAAGCAGAGAGGAGACTGGAACTAGAGAGTGTACCATGTTGGATGGTCCCTGAGTTGGAAAGGAGCCAGCAGTGTTAAAGGAGCAGAGAGCAGCCCTGTGAACTGGAGCATAGTGAGTGCGAAAAAGAATGGCACTTAGTAGAGCTGGAAAGGTAGTTGAGGGACATTGGTTTGGAGTCCTCTGGAGGGTTTTACAAAAAGTATGTTCTCTCTGCAGTGGTAGATTTTTTAATCTGATAGGGCGACATAATTGTATTTCTCAAGAAAATTACATTGGCTGCTGAATGGAAAATAGGATTGGATTGAAAGTTGGAGGGGTAAGACAAGAGAAGATGCAGGGTAACCATCATTAGGCAGTAGTTGACAGTGGTGCAGAAAGTCACAGAAATGGTAGCTGTGACTTGAGTGGTGGCAGTGGTTATGGGGAAAAGGTGCACATTTGAGCTACTGTGAATATAGAACTGACAGAATTCATTGGTTAAATGGTTACAGGAGGTATGAGAGAATGTGGTCAAGAATGGGTCCCAAGTAATGTGCTTTGTCCAAAGTCACACAAATGAATACAATGGACTCAAATGTATAAGTTGATCCCTGGTCCATTACACTTTCTAGTACACTAATTTTCAGAAGGCTGTGTATGTATGTGAGATAGAGAATTCTAACTGCTTTGCCAGTGCAGCTGCTGTTATTTACCCAGTGTCCAACAGTAAGACTCACTAGTTCATTGTATAGAATTGAGAGGATTTAACTGAGAACCTCAGAGTTTCAGCAGAAGACTATATGGGATTGGATTTAAGCCTTGTCTATAGATTCATGTGTTCATGACATAAAGGAAACTGAATCTATTCTGCCCATTTTCCATGTGTTTTGTTTGTTTGATTTCTTGATAACACTCTGAATTGGGAGTAATGCTGAATGATTTTAGAGTAAAGATTGAAGTATTTTGCCTAATTGATGGAAAAATAGAGCAGTAGTAGGAACTGTAGTGGCATTAATAAAGTGTAGATAAAACCAAGACATTATTTTCATGCCAAATCGAATTTTACTCTCCCAATTATTTTTTAAACTACTTGCAAGACTGGATTATTCCATAGACTGGTACTAATTATGATCTAATAGAGTGAATCGTAGCAGCAGAATGATTTCTTAGCTGCAATTTAGTTTTATTTCTCTCAAAGGACAGTGTTTGTAGGAAAATGTGGTAGTGTGAATAGATTTGAATAAACTACTAAATTTTAAATTAAAAAGCTGTATTTAACATTATGGCTGAGATTTTACACATACAAAATGTCAGGAAATTCTAAATTATCATTCCCACAACAGCAATAAATCAGCCAAATTGCACATATGTATTAAGGCATTAAAGTTAACACTCTGTGCAATCATGTAATAAACTGCATATGAATAAGAAAACAAGTCATACAGCTTTGGAACCATCGTTCTGCATTTCCTGACATGTACATTCAAAATCCAAGTTCAAATGTATACAAATGTAATTGTGTTGCATTTCTGTATGTACAAATATAACTTTATAAATAGCTAACATTTGAAAGTAAATATGGAATTGCTCATAAAGCTTTACAGATTTTAATGTTATTGCTATGATTAATATTTTTAGAAATATAAAGCATTTATTCTCAAAATAATTTGTAGGTCAAAAACTGCAGTTTTGAAATTAACATCTAAATTTTTAGTTGGAAATAGGTCTCTAGTGATGAGTTTATTATTTTTAATTGCATATAAGTATTATATGTTAGTTGAAAAAAATAAAACCAAAATTGAAAAATGTATAGAGAAAGGTAATTCCCTTCTCTCCCTTCAATTCCTGCCATTTCTGAGATAAGTAGTAGCAGCTGTATATAACCTTTCACATTCTTTTGTATTTTTAACAAACTTATAAACACTCAGGAATATAAAAATTTTTGAGATACACATACTTTTTGCTAGTTATTTTTAATGTGTAATACGTTATTCAAAAGTGGTACTAATAGTGTAACATATGTATAATTTTAATTTTAAAATATTGCCAAGATTTTTATCAGGTTATAGCAATTCACATACCCACTAAAAATGTCTGAAAGTATCAATTTTTGCTAACTTAATTGGTATAAACATATTTTGTAGTTGCTTTAAATTTTAATTCTTTATATAATAACTTTTTAACAAATATTGTGTGTCAGGTACTATTAAAATACTTCATACAAATATTACCTTGTTAGTTTCTCACAGTAGTCCTATGAGGTGTATGAGTGTTATTACCCATTTTATAGATAAGCAAACTGAGTGACACAGTTGTCTGACAACAGTTATACATAAGCTATTCAATATATGGATATAGGTACACATATCTGTGTCCAGTGTCCATGCTTTGAATTATTCATTAGTGAAGCAGAATATATTCTTTCTTTGTTATCATTTACAAGTACTTTCATATAAATATGTAATCATGTGATAAAAATGTTCCCTTCCATATGTAGTTTTCGATATCTTAAAAACTCTGCTTATTTAATCTTAAAATCAAATGTATCTGTTGATTCTAGATCAGATTGTTTGCAGATCAGATTTTTTGCAGCTGCAGTTCATAATTCTTGTGTTTTTTACTCCCTAAAGTATCTGAGTTTTGAGAATTACATGGCATTTCAGTTCCATAGGTATTTACTGAGACCCTTTTATATACTATCATTCTTACAGTTCTTCCCTTTGTCTCCTGCAAAATTAGCATTTGGCTCTTCATTGTATCTTTACCATCAACATACACCATGCTCATTTTCCTCCCTTCCTTAATAAAAGATTCTCTTAACCCCACTTCCTTTGCCACTCCATTTAAAGAAATTGCTCAGATAGACCTTAGAAAAGCCTGTGTGGACATCTATAAAACTGCAATCCACTCCCTCCCAATTTCAAATTTCTTTTTACCTTCTAACTTATTATATAATTTTTTATTATGAGTATTGGGGTTTTTATTATCAGTCAGTAGAATCTGAGATCCATGAAGAGGGAATTTTATAGGACATAAGTTTTCAGTATATTCTTGAGTGAATGAACATATTAATGTCAAGTAGGGGCAATAGAAGCAAATAAAATATTTTTCCAGCACTTAATTTGCTTACTAGGGAGACAGATTCATTTCAATATAATGTGGCAAATTCTGTGATGGAAGCAGCCCTGAAATTTTCAACAAAAATGAAGCACTTCTGAAGAAGTTAAACGAAAAGAGCTCCCTCAGACACTATTTGAACACCATTGAACTAAAATACTCATTCATATTGTTTATTTTATATCTGTTGAAAATAAATGTGTGTATATATTTGTCAGTGTGTAAGATCTTAGTAAAATAGGTTTGGTTTTTATAGAAATTGAATCTGAAAGTTCAGATATGTAATTAGTCCTCTAATATAAACATTTATATCAGATTAATCTTTAGTCTTCTGTTTTTCATTTAGTAATCATGTAGGTTAGCCTATGTGATATCCTACAAATAAAATATAATATATACCATGAATAGATAACCATATTTTCATCTTTAAATATATCTACAATCTCTAATACACAATTCTTTTTCTCTGAACAGAGCATGTGACCATCTACGTTGCATAGCCTGTGATTTCTGGGTAGTGAGCTATGATGACTATATGTGGGACAAATCATGCGATTATCTCTTTTTCAGGTATGTTTCTAAGGAACTAACTCAGGGAAAAGTTTACAAAGTACAACTTTATTTTTCTTATTTTGCTAGGATGTCTCTTGTTGGACTTAGCAAGATGTTTCACCTCAACCTATTCAGTATTTCTGTCATCCATCTCCCTCTTTTCCATCTGTCAGCTGTCACTCTAGGTAAGGACTTGTTATTTCTGAACTTGTTCAGAAGCCGTCTCCTCACTGCTTTTTTTGCCTATAGTCTCTTCTTTCAGACTAGTCTCCTCTTGCTAAGACTAAAAGCATAACTCTTAAGTATGCCATTCTTCAACCCAAAACCCTTGCGCTTACAGAATAACGTCCACATTTCTTAGTATGGCAGTCAAGACCCTCCACAATCCAGTCCCCACCTAACTATCATCCAGCTTTGTCTTTTCATAATATACCAATCACCTTCACAAGAGTTCGGCTACAGTGAAGTACAGTCCTCCATTCCCTGTGACTTTGAGCAAACTGTCCACCTCTTGGAATACCTGCCTATCATTTGTCTACCTACACCCTACAAGGGTACAATTCCTTGCATCTTCCATGATTCCCTCACCACTCTCTCAACTTAGGAGTAAATTCCTCCTTCCCTGTCTTTTCACATCCCTTCATTCCTATTATAGCACTAACATAAGCTTGAAAGTCTTAGGTTGGTATTTGTCAGCTTCCCAGCTTGTGAGAGGGATAATGTCTTACTCGTATTTTTATAATTTCTACATTCTTATACATTACTGAATACTTACTGAATACCTGATACTTTAAGATGTTATAAAGAGGTTTGGAAAGTATGCCTTCATGTTTTCAAATAAAAATTAAGAGCTAAAAATTAATAAAAAGTATGGATATCATACATTTTGGCCCACTAAACCTATGCATGAACAGTCTATAGTTTCAGATACAAGTAATCAGAATATACTACAGCACACCTCTTCTGGCAGCCATTTTCATGTCAACCCATGGAATCTTCTCCATGATAATAGTTTTAAACTTTTTCACTTTGAAAACATGAAAATTTTGAATCTTCTACAAACACACATATATTTGAGGATTACAAATACTTGGAAAAACTACAGTTACAGAGGTTTCACAAATGCCACCCCAAATAAAGCCTAGCGCATTCCTCAAATCCCAGGTCAGGAGCCCCTACTTTAGGTTTGCTTTAGCTCATGTTTTACTCCCATAATGGGGAAAATTAACTTTTAATTTCAGCACTATTTTACCTTTTCTGACTTCTCCAAATCCTCTGCTATATGTCTTCTGATTCACCTAATAATAAGTGGTTAATCCCTTGTGTCACTAAAATCAATCATCAATTTTTATAAAGTGCATATAGGATAATAGAACACATGAAACATCTAAATTGGGGTAAGTACAAGCATAAAGTAAGGTTATTAGTTTCATTGGTAGTTGAGGAACTCAGTTATCAAGAACATTGGTTAGTTTACTCTAGATCTATGGCAGCCTGGTTTAAAAAGAAATACATACCTTCAGATGAAACAGTAAGAACTAGAAGTTTTATTACATGGTTAAAAATAAATAAATAACACTATTTGTCTTTCTACAGTATACTTAATATACTAAGTAATCATTTAAATCATAGAAAATACTGCCTTAGCCCTCAAGATGTTTAGGAATGTGTTTGGAATATAAGGCTGCCACCATCACCAGGATATCAATCATTTAATATATATTTTTATTTTTGTAGAACTTTTAACATTTATTAAACAGTCATAATATAACACCTGATCTGTGCCCTGCTTAGATACAAGGCTCACAAGATAAATAGGTCCCAGTTTCTACTGGGTGTAGTTGGTTGTCTTATTCTTATTTAACAAACAAGGGACATGACTGTATCCTAAAAGAAATATAAGCTGTATTTCAACATCTTTCCATAATAGCTAAATACAATACTTTTATATTCATACTAAATTATGTTTTCCTTATAAGAAGTAATGAAATTGTTTAAGTTTTTAAAATATGTACTTCTTTAAAAAAAAAAGCATTTAAAATGTACTGATTAGTTCTCTTGAGTATTCATGATTCCTATTTCTAAAATCTCCAAGGAGTCAATCATATATCAAATGTCAAGTTTGTTAAACTGTATTGTAGACTGAATAAAGGACACTTTTCCTTCAGTTAGCTATTTTGTTTTCATTAAATACATTTTGTGGGTTTACTTTCTGAAAACACCTAGTCAGTTCTTACTCTTGCTCACCATAATCTTATCTAAGTCACTTAGCTGGTCAAATCTCAGTGTCCTGAAATCAGACAACCTAGAAAGTCTCTCAGGTTTTATTAGTTTCTGACCTAAGTTATACATGAATTTCATGCTCTGCAGTACTGAATGTGGTGCCCATTGACCACCAGAGGGCACTTTATAGCCTGCAATGACTTGAACAGCGAGCGGAGCACTGTATTTTTTGTAATATTTCTTACTATATTTCATCATATCCCTTTTTTTGACATCTTAGAGTTTTTCCATTTTCTGCTATAGTGTATGTACATAAATTCAGTTCCTGGATTCTGAAGATCACAATTGAATTTCAATGAATTTAATTAGTTTCTAATGACTTATGATAGTATCAAGTCAGGTGGCTATTTTTTATAATGGTACCTACTGATTAATTATTTTTAAATTATTGTCATTTCAATATGGGAATTTATTTTGTTGCAGATAATATGACTAGATCACAGAGACAAGTGAAATACATGAATTCAGCATGTGGAAATATATATTTCTGAAGTTAATCCATAAGAAGCCTATTACCTGCCTAGTATACGTCCTCTATTTGCATATTGCAGGCTTTTAAAATATGGCATAGATAAGGATCTGAGGCAGATGAGCCACTCTGTTCTCATATGTCATCTCTGCTAAGGTAGACTATAACTCTTTAGCCCTTAGGTCATATTCTACAGCAGTCTTAATAAATAGGCCTAGAAGATTATCTTTAAAAAATGCTGAATATTGAAAAAATACCATCAGAAAGAAAAGAGTGAAACATATCTTCTGTTGTTTGTGTGAGGGGGACAAAGTAGTTTAGTGTTAAGATGCTGTGAAAATAGGAAAATAAAGCAATTAGAAATTTTTAAGTTATTCAGCACTGAACAAAACCACTATGCTAAAACCTTCCTGTTCTACTAACAGGAACAATATGCCAGAATTCCACAAATTAAAAACCAAGTTGGTAAAGAAGAAAGGAACACGTGCGTATGCCTGCCAGTGTAACTGGAGGACTATTGAAGAACTGACTGACCTTCAGAGAGAACATCAACTTCGTTGGGTTTGTGGTAAACATTAAGAATGCAGACTTCACATTCAGACAAATGTGACACTGTGAGAGCAGTCTCTGTTAACGTATTCTTTAGGTAAAGGTACATCGCAGTAGCATGCCCTCTGGAAAAAGACAGGAATTTTCATTTAATGACTGCACAAATTTTTGAAGACCATATGGACTTGAGAAGTTAAACTCTCTTTAACATTTTGAAATTACTCCTTTCTGATAAGTAATTTCACTTGATAGCATAACAAGTTATCAAATTTCTTCTTTGCTGGCTTATCTCCTGGTAATTAGAAGTTTAATTATGAAGTTTCATACAAATATATAGTCATTCACTAGCAACTGCATTATTATTGGGACATATACTTAGTATAGACATTCTTTCTTTATAGCAGTTACAGGGGATAAAACTGGCCAAGATAGCGATCATTAAGGGGTGTATACATCCCCTTCTCCAGACAGATCTACTGTTACAAAGATCATAATTTCAATGTGGCAGAAACATGATCAATGACTAACTAAAGGGCTTCAGGAGTACAGACATATGCAAAAGCACTGCCCATATCTGATCTCAAAGCAATACTATACGCAATAATAATGACTATATATTATCAGTTCTTATGTATCTCTCCTCCTATTATCTTAGGTCTCTAAAGTTTAGTTTGCTATTTTAGCAGATATTCACTAATATATAAAAACTATTGATACAATTAAAATCACAAGGAGGGCCTCCCTGGTGGCGCAGTGGTTTAAGCAACGCACTATGAGGCAAACCGCAGCCACTGCAGCACGAGTTCGATCCCTGCTGCCGGCCAGGGAGGGGACCCACATGGCACTGCAGACCTCTCCTGCTGTGCCCGCTGCTCCCCTCAGCAGTGTACTTCCGTTGATCTGCCTGTTCTGCTCCCTGCTCTCTGTGGTGAATCCTCTCACCCCGCCCCCACACCTCTGGCCTGTACCCCAGTGCTTGTGTGCATAAATAAATAAATCTTTAAAAAAAATAAAATAAAATCACAAGGAAAGATCGTAATACTGACAGGTCATTATTGGATTTTCGGAGTACTTTGTAGCTCTTAATGCCTTAAGCACCAACAAATGTAGTGAACAAGTAAGATATTTATTTTCTCAAGCAGTCTGTTGATTTTCTGGTCAGATCAGGTTGACATTAGGTGAGTTGAGTGTGAGTGCATGAAAAGAGAAATAAAATATGGCTAAGCCAACAGGCAGCCTTTTGGGTACATTCTTAACATCACTGAGAAGAACCTACAATAGCTGCACATTCAGGAAACCAGTTACCAGCTCCCAGGTCCATCTAGAGATTCTGGGGACTTTCCAATCTGCCAAAAGCTCTTTACTCATATGTCTAATATACAATTCAAATGTGTGACACAAGGCATGCTGCAAAGGAATAACTGAAACAGTTATAATCTGCTTCATCTTATACTGAATTCATTCCAGCTACCCTCCTTCAGCACCAAAGAAAGAACTGATCATAAAGATCTTTCTAGCCCTGACACATTTGCATATGTGTAAAACTGACTCTAGTAAGTCTAGCATTGCAACAGAATAAATCTGAGTAGCAGATGCTCACATTTTTGTATCAAGATTATGTTTATAGATTATAGCTTTAAATAAATTGTTTTTACTCTAAAATTTTGTGTCAGTGTAATTGTATCAAACAAAATTTCACAAAATAGCAGAGCAACAAGATCCACACATTCGGGACCCCATGTAATTTGGGAATCAGCCATATGGCTGTATTTTCTTCTTATTCAAATGAGCAAATTTGCTAAATCATTCACTTGAAACTAGTTTTTCTTTTGTATTATTTCATTATCAGTATTCTGCAACTTGAATACATTTCCCATGCTTGGCATTCCTTAGTATAATTATTATAATAATTTCCCACTATCAGAAATGTATATATGGGTTCACATTTTTGTTAAAAACTTTATACATTTTAATGTTATAAATTTTTTAAACTACAGAATGTGTGTATATACAAATAGATAAATATTACCAGTTATAACTTAAGCTAAAACAACTATTTTAGTATCAAAGAAGAAAAGCTGTTTCTTTCTTTTTTTTTTTTTTAGATTTATTTATTTATGCATACAAGAGCTGGGGTACAAGCCAGAGGTGTGGGTGGTGAGAGGATCCACCAGAGACAGTAGGGAGCAGAACAGGTAGACCCACAGAAACACACTGCTAAGGGGAGCAACGGGCGAGTCAGGAGAGGTCTGCTACACCAGGTGGGTCCCTTCCCGGGCCAGAGGCTGGGATTGAACTCGTGCTGCAGTGGCTGTGGTTTCCTTCATAGTGCATTGCTTAACCCACTGTGCCACCAGGGAGGCCCCAAAAAGCCTTCAATATTTATAGTAAATTTATAGTAAAGTCTTCAATATTTATAGTAATTTCTTACCTTCAAGTATTTTTTGTCAAGCTAAACAGCTACTTGCTTGAACTATATTGTACTCTCAGACCCTTCTTCCTGAAAGCACTTTGTATTAGTTAAATTTGTTATTTTATAATAAAATATGGGTATTAATTTGAAATAATTTTTATAATTTCTTTTAAAATGTCAACAAAAAAGTTTTCAATCATCCAGGAAACCGAGAACGTGTATTTATTTACATTAGGGAGGAGAAGCATGATGTAAATTTCAGTGTGTGTGCACGTGTGTGTATACTCTTGGGGAAAAGAGCTTTAATATTCAAAGGAACCAGCAGAGCAGGGAAAACAAACCATATTAATTTGGTGGAGTGCACCCAGGCCCTGCATTTTGATATCAGTAAACTTAGCACCCTTCCTTCCTAGAGCCAAATAAGATGGCCCCTTCTTTTCTAATTAATGTGATATTTTCAAATATATATGAAATATATACTGTGATAAAACAGCATTAATTTTGTAATGCCAATTTTTTTCAGTTATTTTTTAACAAAATATCAGCCAGGACACTACACCAGTAATCAGCTTTATATAGTGTTTAAAATGTCTCTTTGATAATTCACAATATACAATTTCTTTAGAGGCTACATGTGTTACACAATTTGGGATTGTATTTGGGATTGTGACACCATTTTGTACCCTATTTAATGGTATATATTGATACATGTATTGATAATTAAATTTGTTTTCAGACTTACCTTAAAATAGCAGATGACAGTATGAACTGCTACAGAAGCCAGAGCTGAAAATCATGCCGCTTTTCAGACTTCATTTGCCTCATTTATATGAATGATGATATCCCTTTATAAAGTTCGTAAGGATAAAATTATATAGCATATAAAAAGTAACTACTAAAAATTTAGTTCAGAATAAGTGCTTAATAAAAGAAATACTGTCTAAAATAAGGTAATAGTGCAGCATGTTTCTTACAGTAAAGCATTTATTCATTCCCTAAATATTCCTTATGAGAAAGGTAGAAATGCTATTATCATTTTTATTTCGTAACTGATAAATGTAAACAACTTTGTTTTATAAAAACCGAAACTACAACTTTCCTTAAAAACAAAAATAAAATCTCTCATCCTATCCTGCCTCTTACTGTCTGGTTTAAGACCATTTATTTGGTCATCAGGAGGCAATTTAGGCCTTTCCCATTGTCTTTTCAGTGACTAGCTGAATTGTCTACCTGCTGTTCCTCAGATATTCCTCCTATCTCACTTGAGAATGCCCTTAGTAGAGGGTGTAAAATGATTAGATTTATTAATCTTAGACTTTAAGATCTTATCTTTTTAATATTCTCTATGACTGAATGGTGAGTACACAAAAAGCACTTGGAATACACACTGAAATCTAATGATTTCCTCAGAGGAGAAGCATGTGTGCAGTTGGGTTGTGAATCACTTTTTCCATGGAATCCATTTTTACTTGAAAATAATCACTGACAAACTATGCATGTTTAGACCTAAATATTTGACATATATTTTCTCAAATTAATAGTCATCTCTAGGAAAATAATTGAGAGCATTTGTTGCCAATGATAAAAATCAAGTCTTTAAGCCAAAATTAGAGTTTTGGAAAACTTGTGTCTACTACTGTCAACATGAGCATTTAATCAATACTTAAAAAGTAGTGGTGATATAAACAATTGATTTTTTACACTATGTAACAATATCTGGGAGGTCTCTATAATTCAGCAGGCCTATATTGTCAAATGAACAATGTTTAATATTAGAAAACTAAAGTGAATGGTAGAGGGATGGGTTTTAAAATAATAGTACTAAAAATCCATTTATACAATATCAGTTTCCACATTGAAGCTAAGAAATTAGTACTTGTCAAGTTCTGATGTAATGAAAAATAGCCGCCATTATCTGAGAAGACTATTAAAATACTTTTGCATGGGCTAAATTTTCTTCTATGGTTTCAACCAAAACATCTCGAGAGTGAATGCAGCAGTACATATGGGAATCTAGCTGATTTCTATTAAGTGAGAAACTTTAAAATTGGCAGAAACATAAAACAAATGTCACTCTTCTCACTATATTTGTTTTGGAAAATTGGCTATTTTCACAAATACTTGACAACATGCAAATGGCTTTATTATTAAGTAATGAGCTCAGTTTTAATTTCTAATACAGCTATCAATAATCATAATCACAAAAACAAGCTCATTGGGGTTAACAATAATTTCTAAGCGTGTAAGAAGGCCTGAGGCCTAAAAAATTAAGAATTGTTATACACATTCCTAATTACCCTCCCTGCCCACACTCTACCCCAATCTAAAGCTATTATTCCTTCCACCTTCTAGCTACTTTTGAAATTTTCTCTCCCAGATAATACCTTGTGTTGTAATTATCTGTGTGCTTATTGTATTCATTTTGGAGAATAAATTTCACGCTCTTTAAAGTCTTGAATGATCTCCAGGACAGTTCTGCCACTCACTTTCAGGGGTACTGGGGGTAAGCCAGTGTGTTTGGGCTCATCTGTAAAATAAGTCGCATTTAATGACATGTAAGTTTCTGTCTAGCGTGAAAATATACTGTTCCTCTTAAATATCATGTGGCTCCAGTGTTATGCTCCATATATTAGGTACACGCAGTGTAAGTCAGGATGGATGGGAAAAAGATTCTTCCTTCTTGCAGGAAATAGTTTCTTGGTAGGAAAAATTACAAGTAAACTTATATGGTTTTGTTTTTACAATGAACATGGGAGGATATAGTGGTAAGATCTGAGGCTACAGCAGAGACATTAGTAGAATTCAATTTAGAAACCTGTCCCATATACTCCCATGGGAAAGAAATTGAACTAACTGGAAGAAGCAGTTGAGAGAGAAAGATGACACTTTTCCAAGTGATATGTGCTGTATCTACTAATGTTCACAGTTACTCTTTCCTCTCCCTCCAGGAGGACTGCACGTCCTTCCCAGTTGAGATCAGGAGGAAAAGAATCACTTTGAGGATGAAAGAATTTCATTTTCATTCTTAAGAAAGCAATGTTCAGTTGAGTGGGAGTGAGGGCCTGTGGGTGTTCTAGAGGGCATGAACAGAGTTCACCAGAAGGCAATGGTGGGGGAAGCGTATGTGCAGATTGTTAAGAGATGGGGAAGAAACAATATTGAGATGAGAGTCTAAAAGGAACTTCCATTTCAACCAAAAGCAATGGGGATCAGAGCTCTGGGGGACTGGTTGGCCCAGGATCTAACAGCAGCTCTGGCTCCAAGTGGGAAGAGTGTGGTCTCCAGGCAAAACAGAGGCTCGTGCCCTTGAATGGTACCGCAATCTGCTGGACCACTGTTTTTGGCATCAAGATCAGCTCTCAGTTTTGAATGGAAGTGATCCTAATAAAAATCCAAATTGTTTAAGCCTTCTTGGGCTAGAATAGTACAAAGTATAAAAAAAAAAAAAATGAATGTAGTTCACTGTCTTCAGAATGCTATTGACTGGCATTGTAAAACTGGAAGGTAACACCTAAAAACTAACTTTTACTGAGGATTTATTCATCAGAACAAGTTATCAGGAGCTGGAGAGGGTCAAAATTTAGATGAAAATTACATTCATCAGAGATTAGACCAGAGGAGGGAAAGGATGGATAGTGAGATCGTTTTATCATAATTATTCTTTACAGGTAGGAAACAGACACAACTAACCTGCTGAAAGTCACAGAGATTAGACTTGAATTCAAAGCTAGACCCCCTGACCCTGTATCTGCATATAAGAAGAAAGGAGAAGTTGCTTTATTTCAGATGAGCTACACTGGAACTGTAGTCAAGTAACCCAGGGCTTTTACACTGGTATTCCCCAGGAGAGCCCAGATGGACTAATAGATGAATAAATTAGACCGTGAGAATACACAATCCTGGTTTTATGGAGGAATGCTTTCAGGCATTTTCTATGATTTTGTTTAGAGACAGCAAGATATAGTGCCCAGGTGGGCTGAAGCATATTGTATTGTACATACTTCCGGCCTCAACACCTGGTGCCTGCGAGGACCCAGCAAGAACCTTCCAAGACCCTTCCCTCTGGCCTTGGTTTCCCTCCACAGCTGCCTCTGCACTAGGCCTACTTGGGCTTGTGCACTCATCTTTTCTGGTAGAGCAGTAGGTATTTAACAACCCACACAAATTTATTCTGAACTATCCCAAATCCACCTCTGATCCCAGGGAACTAGAAGGAATGGATTTATATGGCCCCAACTGTAAAGCACACATGCTATGTGTACTCCTGAAGCTCAACCCGCTGACCACAGTGAAGGAACTCCATCCCCTTCATGCCTGCAACCCTGTTAATCAGCAGTCACCCCCTAAATGCACTGCTGCTGTACTGGGTGAGCTTAGGAACACAGGTCTGGAGTCAGACTGCCTGGACTCTCAACTGACAGGAGAGGCACTCTGCAGCAGCCAGCTTATCTTGCCTAAGCCAATTCTCCTCTCCCAACACGTCGGACCACATTACAGAGGGCTGACCGCCCAGAAGTGCCAGGAGGAAGTGAAAGAAACAACCATGTAGAGTGTTTAGGGTGGTGCAAGGGTGGTAGAAGTCTGAATTCTTTGCTAAGATTGCTATCTAAATAAAAATGCATAACTTCAAGGTAACTTTCTGCCAGAATTCTAGATGTTTTCTCTTTCAGGGTTCTTCCTGTTTTCCTTAAACATGTTCACACCAAGTTTTGTCTAATCACAGGCAACTCAGACTGATCTGTTTGGAGGACGCTTCAAAGCACAGGTGCATCACACTTAAAGCACCCACCTGCCTTGTGCTAGCTTTGCAGCAACAGGACCTAGAATTGCCAGTCATCAGGAGCGGAGATAATAAAACACGATCATTTCCTAAGGAATCGTAGTAACTGTTAAGTACCTTGGCCCTTGGCTGGTTTTTGACCAAATGTCAAAAAGCAGACATTTACAGAGTCAGTTTATTTCATAGCCCAGTAAAACGCAGGGCTTGACATGCCCCATTAGTTCATCACTGATTATAACGTGCCTCAAATGGAAACTGCTCGCACATGTGTCAATACTTGCACTGCTCCCAGACAGGGAGAGAGGAAAGCACTCCACCTGGACTTGCCCTAAAATCCTGCCATGTCAGGTCAACGGTTGATTATGGAGCACACTGGACCCAGCTCTGGCTACCCCTGAGGCCTGAGGGATCACAAAGGAAGGAGGGGCTATAGCTGAGTACAGTGAAGAAGAAAAGGACAAATTTAAATCCCCAAACACTGGGGATTTAAAAAGACCCATCATTCAGAACCTTCCAAACCTGGTGAAGTAATAAATTGAGACTCTAGCCCATAGGGGGCAGATCTGCACTGAGGATCAGATCTCCTTCCTTTGCTGAGATTTAGTCTCAGAAAACCATCCACAACAGTTTTCTAAAACCTCAGCTGTTAGGCTTTTCATCAAAATCTGCCCACTATTGAGGCCCTAGTGACACAGTTCAATGTTTTTCTCTGACTGAAAATAAAAATCCTCCCTAGACTAAAGCACCTGTCTCCGTTTTTAGAAGAAAAAAGTCTAGGCCCCAAGTCCTGAAGGGTGTTACTGAGGAAGTTTAACGACCCTTTCCACAAGGACGGAGCTCTTCTCCTCCAGAGCTGGGGGCCCCAGAACAGAAAGGACACTGGAATATTTAACTGAGTCATTTCAAAATCAACTCCTTAAGCACTTCAAGAAATCTAAGAAGATCCAAATTAAAGAGGAGATAAGATAACATTAGTAGAGGGGTGAGCCTAAATAAACCCCTAAACACTACAGACTTGCTGAGTCCGCATTACCTCAATAAACACACTTAAAAACAGTTACCTACAACAAAAGATGGGAAATCAAGATGAGGGGCTTGGTAGATGAGACTGAGGGAAATGCAGGGTGAGCAAGTTTGTGCTGACAGGCTTCTGAGACCAGGAAACCATATATATCTTCATGACCTTCCAGCATGATTGCTCAGCACAGATATTCCCAGAATACAGTGACTCGGTTTTATTTTTAAGGTCAGTTTTTTTTTTTTTAACTC
Source organism: Galemys pyrenaicus (assembly GCA_019455555.1). Taxonomy (NCBI): domain Eukaryota; kingdom Metazoa; phylum Chordata; class Mammalia; order Eulipotyphla; family Talpidae; genus Galemys; species Galemys pyrenaicus. Next base: position 17,932,154 of record JAGFMF010011568.1, on the reverse strand, counting down.
AGATGTAAATAAAAAGAAAAGAATTATTTCATACTCACTTTTTTGTTCATTGAAATATGTAAAACTGTGGAAATCTTTCCACTATCCCAAGAGGTAAACTATTCATCTGGGGCCCATGTTCCTTAAATTTTAGATGGATGGATGACAGAGATATTTCTTGAAATTTTTTTCAGTGATATATAATAAAGAGGGCCTCCCTGGTGGCACAGTGGTTAAACTTAGCGCTATCAAGCTATCCACAGCTACTGCAACATCAGTTCAATGCCTAGCTAAGGAGCTAACCCACGTGGCACAGCAGGTCTCTCCTGTCTCACGCTGCTCCCCTCAGCAGTGTATTTCAGTCAATCTGTCTCTGGTGAATCCTCTCAACCGCCACACCTCTGACCTGTACCCCCAGTTCTTCTATGCATAAATAAATAAAAATATATATAATATAAAGAAACAGTGCATAATATTAATTGTAGCTCCATAATATTCCATAATATGGATGCTCCATGATTTATTTAACCATTCTAATTACAGAAATTTGTTTCAATATTCTTCTGTTCTAAAGAGTACTTCAGGGCATATCATTGCATGTATATCTGTATGTGTGCTTACTAATATTTCCCACAAACTATTAAAAACAGGATTGCTGGCCAGAGATTCTGCATTTCTAAGAAGCTTCCAGGTGATGCCTATCCCAACTGGTGTTAGGACCATATTTAGAACAGCCAGGTCATGTAAGTAATCAGTGATTTAATACATCCAACTAAGCTGAGAGCCAGGCCAAAGAGACCACGTGTAGGCAGTCCAGTTGATGGTGTCAGCAGAGCCCACCTTTTCCGATTGGTGAAGCCTCCTCCAGGCCTCCAGCCCAACCCATCTGCCGTCCATACACCAGCAAGTGACCACAGTTGATGTGGAACAAAAGAAAGACAGGCAAGCCCTGTCTGAATTCGTAATCCATAAAATTGTATGATATAAAAAATGGTGATTATTTTAAATCAATGAGAAAAATTACTATTGTTGAATCATAGAACATGCACATCTTGAATGTAGGTAATATTGCCACATTACCCTTTCATAAAATTTGCCAATTTCTCTCAGTACCAACTATGGATGAGAGAGAAGTTTTCTTCCATAAAGGAATGGAATAGTCTATATTTACTGAATATTGACTTTTTAACATATACTTGTTAATGAACTACTTCAGACAGTGAAGTACAGACACTATCCGTACTATCTAAAAATTATTTTTCTCCAGAAAATTGTGCACTTAGATTGAATCCAAATCTTTTTAACTCCAACACCCAAACTTGCAGCCAGAGCTACAAAGTGAGGCGTTAGCAGGGTGGACACAGAGAGACCACAAAGTTAAGTCACTTGCCTGAAGAAGCACAGCCAACCAAGAAACAGCAGGTACCCGCCCTGCTCTGTGTTCCCAGCCTCCTTGCAAAAGCCTGCCCTGTGCACGCAGGTGGAGACGCTGAAGTCGGTGCTGGAAGTGAAGAGAACCAGGACATCTGCTTCTGGGGGGACTTCTACCTAGTGCTGCGCGATGTCCCGGAAGAACTCGGCCCCTGCGCCATGGACAGGCCAGCAGTCATCCCGGACAGCAGAGCCAGAGCCATGCTGATGTGCCCCTCGGCACCCTGTCTGGGGAGAAGCCCACGTGGCACCCACACTCCTTCAGGAGCTACTACTTCCCAGGTGGCCTCAGGGAGCAGGAAGGCGGCCTGGAGTCAGCATTTCACAGGACCTCCCCAGCAGCTCCCCAGCAGCGCCCCCAGTTGCCATCAAGAAACTCTACCAGGTGAAGGAGAAGTACGCCCAGGTGGAGATTCTGCCCCAGACTTGCAAAAATCCCACCTTCAAGTTATTGTTCAGAGGACCTTAAATGAGGGCGGCTGTCTCCCTGTTCCCACCTCCTGTCTACTTGCTCCTCTGGTGCTTAGTTCATTCTAAGGAATCCCCTCAATAAAGAAGCAAAGAGATTTAGAAAACGACCAAATTCACTTCATTTACCCACTCTTCCTTTTCATTTCATATCTCGCAGATTGTTGATAAAGAATGGTGAAAGTCCAAGGCTTTGTTCCAATTGCCTAAGTAGCTTCTGAAGATTCCAGAACTAGAAAGGAAAGCACACATCTGGCTGGGCTCAAGTTCCCTCCAGGCCTAAGTGTCTCAGTCCCACCCCCTTTGCTTTGGCACCACTGGAGGCTGTGGACACACTTGTAAGCCGTACTTCACAGTCAGCAAAAAGTTCTGACTTCATGGAAGAAGGGGGACAGGACACAGGCCAGGCAGGAGCGGGAAAGTGAGTTTGTTACATGGTTCCTGTTGCTTGGGCTGAGGCTAAGAGGAGGTCAGGGGGAAGTAGGGAAAGAACTTTTGAAAGATGCAAATGGAGGAGCCAATCAAAGTCACATTCCAAAAATAGAGGTTTGTAAAAACAGAGGTTTGCCCTTCTGGACAGAAAGTTGAGACAGTGCAAACCCAGTCACCTGATGAGAGGTCATGCAGCCCCCAGTGCAGAAGCCCCTGGCACAGGAAGGTAACTGGCATCCAACGGTGCTTTCCTCAGCGGGGGCAGGTGATAGAGGTAACGGCATGGAAGCAGAGCCCTTGGCCTGTTCTCAACTGATGTTCCAGCTCCCTGTTGCCGCAACCACTGTGAGCCCAGCACCCTCAGAGAAGGGCTTTCTAGAACCAACCATCTCCCCCAAGAGCCTCCTGAGGAAGAAGAGCTTCATCTGCAGTCACATATTATAACTCCCAGTTAGAAAATGAAGGCTAGAAACAAGGCCACAAAAATTTTCTTAGTGTTAAAACTATTAAATTATTATTCAATTATTAATTATTAAATTGTTCAAATATACAGAAGTACAAACCATGGAGTCAGGTAATTATAGCATATATTTGCATATATGTCTCATATGTAAAATACACAAGCTGTACAGGTACATATTTTTTCTTTTAAGAAGCATTAGAGGCAGTGCCTTCTACAGTTGAGGTGAAGAGGTGTCTTTACCTCCTGAGTGTCACCTTCTCTCTGTTCTGCCTCCTATCAGCAGCTGCCATAAGGGGCCACTGCAGAAGCCCCCTGGACCCTAAGGGAGCACCCTATCTCTGGAGGCATTAGTGGGCCTCCAAGGGAGTGTAAGGTAAGTGGGGGCAGGTCAGCCAACGTCCATGCAGCACTGAGACATGGGAAGGAACTATGAGCCTCCCACATTAGAGTTTGACTCCGGGGCGCCCCTCAGTTCTGTGCCTGGCATGCCCTGAATGTACATGTTTGGCTTCCACATTATAATGTATGTTAGAAGGTGGGGAGTGTTAGGACAGGGGAGCTGGGAGAGAAGGTAGCATCTTAGAATGAGAGCATCAGAACTGGATAGTGCAGTGCACTAGATCCTTATCCCTGCCCCTTTGTTTTACAAATGTGTCCAAGAGGCTTGAAAGCATGTATGTGAGGACACACAACAGTGAAAGGAACTCTTTTAGATAAGAGGAGTCCTGGAAGTTATCAGGTTCACCCAGAAGCAGATGGGCCCCTGACAGAAAAAAAAAAAAAAACTTTTTGATGTTCTGCCCCTCACCGGGGCCTGCCTAATTCTTCTCCTTCTCACTTTGTCAGGCATGTGATCTGCTCAGGCCGCCCTCTGCAGGTGGTCCCCTACAATCTGCATCCCTATTTCTACCTTTGCTTCCTCAACCAAGACAAACCACTCCTGTTCCACCTATGGGGGCCTCAACCACTGAAATCAGCATCCCCAGTTGAAAAATGAAGTATTAGATAAATGTCCCTCAAGCACACCAGCTGTTAAGAGCTGATAATGGCTCTTACTATTCATATACCTCAAAATTCAAACAACATAAAAATCCTCTTTCCTACACCCGCTTACCTTCCAATGAGTCCATTCTCATCCCAACTCTCTACTGGGAACCGTTTTCATTAATGTCTTATATATCCTCACAATTTCTTTTTTTTATTCTATTTTTCCCCTTTAATTTATATATATTTGACATCAATTGTAATCCCCATGTATTCCCCATCACCATATCACCAGTGCACCATCACCT
>JAGFMF010011568.1:17894707-17927928 GCA_019455555.1 Galemys pyrenaicus | reverse complement strand
TGGTATTTTTCTTTTGCCTTCTGACTTACTTCGCTGAGCATAATCCCCTCCAGATCCATCCATGTTCCTATGAATGCATCTAGTTTTTCTTTTTTGATTACTGAATAGTATTCTATCGTGTATATGTACCACAGTTTCCTGATCCAATCATCTGTTTTGGGCATTTAGATTGTTTCCAGGTCTTACCTATTGTAAAGAGTGCTGCTATAAACATAGGGGTGCAGGTATTCTTTTGAATCAGTGTATTTGTGTCTTTTGGGTATATTCGTCGGCATGGGATTGCTGGATCATATGGAAGTTCCATTCTTAGTAAATTGAGGAACCACTATACTCCTCACAGTTTCTTGATACTAATATAAGCATATAAATATTTACAAAGAATTCTTAACAATTCTCAGAGCCAGAACTATAGGAATCTTGCTACCAGAAGAACTTGAGGGATTCTGGAAATGTCATTGAGCAACAAGTCTTTCCCTGGACCTCTTTTGTCATGACTTGTAAATGACTCAGTTTCAATGATTTCCAATGGAACTCTGTAACAAAATCATGGCCCAGAAAAAAACCACAACACATCGTCTCATTTCCAGATCTGAAGGGAAAAGTGATATGGTTGGAAAAGCTCTGAGACCTCCCTCTCTTCACACGTGAACTCATTTGTTGAATATTCCCATGGGTCAGGCACTGAGTCAGGTTCTGGGGACACAGTTATGGTCCCTGTGCTCATGGGGAAAAAACATAGACCAAGGCTGTCATTTCCATTATAGCAATTAAAAGTAAATCCAACAGTAACAGGTCTGTAGGAAGGGGAATTGATTGGCTCCCAGAACTGAGATGTGCCCAGATAGAGAGGGCTTGAGCTAAACATGACTCAGAGCTCTAATCGTGGTGCCATCTCTTGGCTCTGCTCCCCCTGGGTTTGTTCAATTCTCAGGTTACGTATATGAGCCAGGCAACCTTGGGTCAGTGGAAGTGAGAAAGTCAGTGATTCCCAAAACTCAAAGAAATATTGACAGATTGAGTGTTCTAGGCCCTGGTTAGCTTATTTGAATCACCTGGTCATTCCTGACCCCATCGCTGAAGCCAAGGGCAATGGCTGTACTGACCGGTCTAGCCTAGGACACATGATTCACTCTCAGAGACCAGGGTAGAGTCAACTTTACCTGGAGCACATAAGTTGAGAATGGAAGAAAGGGTGGCAACCCAAAATAAATAAGAGTACATACACACAAAATATGCTGCTAGACCACAAAAATTTGGAATCTCCACCTCATCCCATAATTACAAACAAGGTGACTATGTCAAAGGGAACTGCCAGGTGCCATGGGGCAGAGGTAGGGAGAAGTGCGAGGCATCAGCCAAGGGAGTGTTATAGGTTTACATCTTGGGAAGGGAAACTCACAGGAAGGAAGGGCTACAATCCGACTGCAGCTTGGGGGCAGGCGTGGGGAGTGACTGGACCAGGGGCGGCAGTCGTGACATAGATCACGTAGGGGGGTGATGTAGATGAGGCTGGCAGGTCAGACAAGAGAGGAGCCCAGGAGACGGACCTGTCACTTCTAGCCAAGCCTCATCCACTGCCAAATTCCACGCACGATGGACTCCATGGTGAGTTGCTTGTTTAGTCCTGTCACCTGGCACTGCAGCTGGAACCCAGTGCTGCGTGAGTATGAGGATCAAAACAGAACACTTCCCTGCTTGAACAGGTCCCCACATTTAACACAAGCTTCAAGGCCCTCCCTGGCCTTGAAGGCTCTCCAGCCTCCTGTCTCTCCCTACACTTGGCTTCTCCCTGCTCTGCTGGTCCCACACCCCCACTTGAAAGGAGCATTCACAAGGGAATGGGGCCAGATGTGGGTGACAGCTGAGGGTCTATCCTCAGGTGCTTTCAGCCACAGTCTCTGGCCCCTGGTATTCACCAAGGTCACCTCTCCCCTGGATACCCACCAGTGAGCTAATGCCCACACAGGCACTTCCTTTCCCAGGGTCTAGGGGTCAAGAATAAACTCTGGGAGTAAGCTGTGTCCTCCCGTGTGAGCCTCCTGTGCGAGGAGAGGATGGCAGAGCGAGAGCCTGCGGGACCCTGCCTGGTCCTGAGCACTGTATCTGGGTTTGAGGAGCTACTAAGCTTGGACAACTGATCCAGACTCCAGTTTTGAACTCCTGGGAAATTTTTCCATTACTTCTTTCAGTGCAGCCATAGGCAATACAGCTTCTTCAGGACAGCACAGAAAGAAGGTGGAGAAAGCAAGGCAAGGAAGGACATCAGGACTACACTTAATTCCTGGGGCTTCCTGCCTTAGGTTCTGGGCAGAATTTTCTCTCCCCTTTCTCTCTGGTTTCTGAGTTCATTCTGATTTATATTCAAGCTTCCCAGGTTTTATATGTTTTTAATTTTAAATTGCCCCATACACTACTTTATGGAAGTAGATCAATAAATAAATGAAAGATTATTATGAAATGTGGTTGGTTTCGGTTTTTTTCAATTCCACAAAGCTATCATAGGCATAAAATAATTTCTTACAGATCAGCTCCAGGCTCTCCCATGTTTGAAAGCATTTCCTTATCTTACGTCTCTGCTGTCAAAGTAGAATCACAGCCACCGGTGGTGGACAGTCAGCTTCCTGTATTTAATCAGTTGTTCATTAATGCACAATATACAATTTCCTCCTGACAGCCCGAGTAGTGTAACTACAGCTGCAAGCGCACATCTGTGCTTAGCTAACAGCCAGGCTCACGCCAATCATCTCCTTTATGCAAGAAGACAGAAAAAGGGGATAAGGGCTCGGAGGGCCCATGTCCTCTTGAATGCGGTTTATGTGCAGTAATTGCCATCTGCATGTTCTCATTTGTCAGCTAGAAAATTGCACTCCTCCGGATCTCGTCTTAGAAACTGACCTTAGAGATCAACCTGTGAAAGCCCTGGGGGCAGAATCTCTGGCCACGACTCCAGACTCTCCTATCACACGCTCCTCCTCCATATCTGTGCAGTTCAGTAAATCTCAATTTTATATTTCTTAACACTAGGACTATGGGAAGCCAGCACAGAGCTTTGTGTTGGCTGACACAACGGCCATCAGAAAACTGTGGGGAAGTCCCCAGGCCTACAGGCAAGCCCAGGCAGGGTCCAGGCGCTGGCAAGGCTGTGACATCAGCCCTATTCCTCAGCGCCCTTCTGCCCATTTTCTCTTTACTCCAGAATATCCCCACGTACATTATGAAGATAGCCACCAGCTCTTTAAAGCAGGAATTAATCTATCTGAATGTCTGTGTGAGCTTTGTTTCTCTAAGACTGAGAACTAAGCCAACCCTCCTTTACCTTCCCACACCCCAGCCCAACAGGGACTGGGTGGGATGGAGAGGATGGTTCTGGGGTCTTCATTTCAGCCTTCCCCCAAGAGCAGGTGTCCTCACTGCTGATCCTTCAGGGGGTCGAGGCATCTGCTAGACTTTTCCAAACTGAATCCTAGCAAAAATCTAGCAGTAACCACCCCATGCAGAGGGAAGTCATGTCAAAAGAGCTACCTTTCTTGGGAAGCCTCAGATTGCCTAGGTCTGCTTAAAAGCCAGCCCTAGGTGGCTCTCCTCCTACATCCCACCTTAAGGTGCTTTCCTAGAGCAAAAGCCATCTACTGCTGAGACAGCAAAAGCAGCAGCTCCTGCAGTCCTGGGTAGCTGTACATCAGCAATTTTCTCTTCCACTTCAGGAAGATTCCTCCTGAACAGTGAGCAGACTGCAGGGATTTGGGGAAGGGCCAGCTGGATGAAGCAGGAATACAGGGGTCCTGTGGGAGCTGAGAGGAGCCAACCCCTGGCAGTGGGGGTAGACAGGGGAATACCCCAGACTGATGCTCACTTGTGGGCCCGGTAGGGAAGGGCAGCTGGGCTCCCCTTGGAACCCACTAGAAACACAGACTCACACCCCAGGCCTGCTACATCTGAATCTGCATTTTGAGCCCCCTGAGTGATTGAACGTGAACTTTTGAGAAGTGCTGAATTCTACAGGGCTCCACGATCCATCATATGAGAGGCAAGTCTCTAGATGAGCTCTCTTTTTTTCCTCTCCAGAGGCATGGAAAAAATGTATTGAAGTAACATTGTAGTAGAACATAAACATTTCAGGTGTTCATCACTGAAAATCCATAGGGTAAATACTACATTAAGTTCACCTCTGAAAGTCCAAGCCTATCTTTCATCCAGGTGGTTTCTTTAAGCTTCCTAACAGCTGCTGTGAATAATAAAATATTCACAAAATAAAATAAAACCAGGTATGAAGGCATTTCTTAATTCTGGTAACTACCAGAGGAGGTCGGACTTGCTATCACATTTTAAGGATAAGGTCTTAGAGGTTAGACCACTTGACCAAAGTAGGAACTCAGCCAAGACCTACCCCAGGCTACTAGGCCTTAAAACTCGCCACCCAGGAAGCAGGAATTCTTTGCTGTGAGGGCTATACCTAAAACAAAGCTCCAAGCAAAAACACCCTCCCTCTAAATCTAAACTGGAACTCACTGTAGGAATCTGGGCTGAGGATCTCTGTGGCCTCCCTGCAGGGATGGCAAAGCGGGAGGGGCTCCAAGCTGCTCCCATGAAATAGAGCTGGGCGCAAAGTCCCCGCACCCAGGCCCTGCCCAGGCCTGTCCTTCAGTCACAAGTTCCCTCAGAACAAAACAGAAGCCTCTGGGCCTGGGCCTGACTCAGCAGCTCTGGGGCAGGGTGGGGCAGGGACACTCGGCCACAGAGCTCATTCCTTTCCTGTCCGCTCCCTGTGCTCCTCTGGAAGCTGCCTGGACTGCAGTTTCAATGTGTGACAGACCCCAGCTCTGAGTCCTCTCTCCAGAAATGCAATTTAAACGGCTCTCTCTGTATCCAAAGCCAGTGTCTCCCTGTGAAGTCTGCCTCAGTGCTCCGAGGCCAAGTCAAAGGCTCCCTCATGATGCAGCCCACCCAGACAATTCTGCAGAAGTTAATGGGCATATATTATGTGCCCAGTAACCATGCAGAGTCCTCTTATTTGCTTTTCTCATTTTACCTTTACCTGTTGAGTTGGGTAATATCATTCCCATTTCACAACTCCGAAAACAGAGGCTAGTGAGTTAAGGAAGTAGAATTTGAACCCAGATCTAAACTCCAGATCCAGTTCTTCTTAATCACATGAAAATTGCAGGCTTCATAAGTTTTGTGTAGGACTTATATTACTTGATAACTACTTACTTGTGATGGAATGTATCTTTCCACTACTCTGTGCACACACAGGGGCCCCCTTCTTGTTCACTGTTGCTTCCCAAGGCTTACTTAGTACAGTGCCTAGAACATAATGCAAACTGAATAATGTTGCGCTAAATTATTAGACAAACTTTTACCAAGCACAAGCAAACTCTGTGTACCAGACTTTGTGCAAGATATAAGAGCTGCAAAGGGCGGGTGACAGACATTGCGGAATGAGGTACTTGAAGAGTGGAGTAGTGTGTGTGCTGGGATCATGGCAGAGTCTGCTGAGGAAAGGTGTGTGTGTGTGTGTGTGTGTGTGTGTGTGTGTGTGTGTGTGTGTGAGAGAGAGAGAGAGAGAGACAGACAGACAGACAGACAGAGATGGCTGAGATCCTGAGTGGAATTGGACACAAGAAAGAAACAGAAGAACAGAACATTCAGGGAGGAAGAGTGGAGGTCAAAGTAAGGAGCCTTGTGACACCCTGGTTTGGCTATGATTTTAGGGAAATAATAAAAGAGGGCTTTCTCAGAGATCCCCTGTAAGTCGAGGCCCTGGACGAGAAGAGCACAAGGGACTGTGGTAATGGTGCATGGGTGAACTGGTGGTGGAAATTCTATGAAGACTACACCAAGAAAATAAAACAAACATTGTAAGAAAAATAAAAATTTTTTTTAAAAAGAATAAACTTTTTACCATGTTTTAAAAATAAAGAAAATTAAACGCCTGCTACCCAAAATGGCTGACCTCCCCCTTTCAAACTGAAGACCTCCCCAGTCAAAAAAGCAGTGGAAACAGACCAAGAGCATCTTTCTGCAAGACAGGAAGGGGAAAGTACCCCACTGCGAATGCGCAGCTTCTTCCCCCAAGGCTACAAATGGTAGGCCGGCCCAACCCCAGGAGAACAGCGCCAGGGCTGTTTCTTCTGTACCACTCCAGCAGGGGCGTCTGACAGTGCTTCTCTTCTAGAAGAGGCTGGGAACAAGTGCCCCCCAGCTACGGTTCACAGGAGCCACCAGAGGAAGTGCTACGGGTGAGCGTGAGGTGGTGGCTGTTGAAGCCTGGGCAGAGACCTGGGCCACGTTGGGAAGGGGCTTGCACGCTGCTCAGTGAGGGAGGCCTTACTTTTTTCTTAAAGATTTATTTATTTATGCATACAAGAACTGGGGTATAGGCCAGAGGTGCAGGGGGTGGAGGGGTCACAGGATTCACGAGAGACAGAGTGGAGAACAGAACAGACAGATCTATTGAAACACACTGCTGAGGGGAGCAGCGGGAGAGACAGGAGAGGTCTGCTGCGCCATGTGGGTCAGCTCCCTGGCCAGGAATTGAATTCGTACTTCAGTGACTTCCATGCTTTCTAGTGCAGTGCTTAACCCCTTGCGCCATCAGGGAGTCCCACGGAGGGTAAGACATGATCAACAGGTTAGCCTGTGAGGCATCACCTCAGAATTCTGGCTCAGGCAGCAAAGGTGAGAAAAGAGGGAATCAAGTGGTGTATAGGGTGTGGCACATAGGGCCAGATGATTAATTAGTTGGGTGTGACAGGTCAAAGAAAGAGTCAAGCTGTACTCCAGGCTCTGGCCAGGCGCTGGGTGTCAGTATTGTTCTGGAGGCTAAAACAACAGGAGGGAGAGCACTCAGTCTGGGACATGTTGGATTTGAGGTCTTGAATATCGTTAAGTCAAGATGCCAGGAAGCGTGGCTATCAGGGTACGAAGCTAGCCTGGAGAGGGGAGCTGGGAAGCAGCAGACTAAAGAAGGCACATTTCCCAGGCAACAGTTGCCTAGAATGAAAAATAGCATTTCTGTGAGTCACTCGGGACAGTCTCCCACTGCGTGGGTTTCCTCCCACACTTAGGGAACTCCAGCTCACCTCAGACCCTGTCTAGGTCAGGGAACACTCACTAGGCCCTCCCGCTACCAACACCAACATCACCCCCAGCACCAGAACCACCCAGCATCTCCACACCTGGGACCCCAGGTCTCACCGACACCCTGCCCCAGTCCTACTCTCCTCCCTCCTACCCCAGAACTAGCCTCTCCCCAAAATAACTGACTTTAGGAACATCTTTTTTTTGGAGGAGGGGACAGGAAATCCCTTTGGAACAGCAGTTATACTTCGGGTATTTTTTTTTCTTTCTTTCTTTTTTTTTTTTAAAGACACTTATGCATACAAGCAACGGGGTACAGGTCAGAGGTGTGGGGGGTGAGAGGATCCACCAGAGACAGAGTGGAGAACAGAACAGGCAGACTGACTGAAATACACTGCTGAGGGGAGCAGTGGGCGAGGCAGGAGAGGTCTGCCACACCATGTGGGTCCCCTCCCTGGCTGGCAGCAGGGATCGAACTTGTGCTGCAGTGGCTGTGGTTTGCTTCATAGTGCATTGCTTAACCCATTGCACTGCCAGGAAGGCCCCTACTTTGGGATTTTTATCTGAAGAAAATGAAAACATTAATTCAAAAAGATATATGTATCCCCATTCATTGAGGCATAATTTAAAATAGTCAAGACATGGAAACAACCTTAGTGTCCACAGATGATGGGGGGATAAAGAAAAGGTGCTCTGTGTGTGTGCATTTGTGTGTGTGTAGCTGTATCATACATATACAACGGACTATTACACAACCATTAAGAAAAATCTTAATATTTGCAACAACATGGATAGATCTTAAGGGCATTATGCTAAATTAACTAAGTCAGAGACAAATATCATATGATCTCACTTATATGTAGAACTTTTTTTAAAAACAAAACCTAACCCCACCCACACAGTAAAATTTGAAAGCATAACCCAAAATGATATAATCACTACCCAGAGTCTAGCTCATTCGATCTTAAAAAGTGTCTGTGGGCCCATGATTAGCACATTCTGTTGATACTACCCTCAAAACCACGTAGATTCTAACCACATCTCATCACCTCAATATTCCCAGTCCAGACAACCACCATCATCTCTTGCTGGATTATTGCCAAAGCCTCCTAACTGATCTTCTTCTGCTCTTCAGCCTATATGAACCATTTCACACCGAAACCTGAGTGAACCTTTTAAAATATTTATCTGACCTTATCACTCCTTAACTCCCTTGTCCTCCCACTTCCAAAGAGCCCTGTCCTATCAGCCAAACACCACCACCCACATGCAAATAGCATGAGGCACTTAGATTATCTCCAGGCTGGTCTTTATCCAAAGCAAAGCAGCTTTGCTGACTTCTCAGGGCCTTGTGATTTCCTCAACCCAGAATATCTTGCCAGCACATGGCCACCCATTACCCCTTCAGTCTTTGCTCACCATCTCAGTGAGATCCTGTCACAAATGCCAACGTCTTACACCCACCCCACCACACACACACTTTCTAGCTCTTCATCCTCAATTTTTTTCCTTAGCTCTCTCAAGATGCATCTTATTTATCTCACTTAAGTCCATCTCCACAAAGACCAAGATTTTGTCTACTTTGTTCCCTGCTCACTACAGCACCACATCTCCCTGCCCCAGCGCCCAGAAGTATACCATTGCCATGTGTTGAATTAAATGTTTATTGATGGATTGAATGAAATAATGAGAGGATTCTTCCCCCCGCATCTTCCTAGTTCGCTCACAAATATACCTGAACCAATGTCAGCCAGGTGACTGTAGGACCTGAGGACCAGCTTTGTTCAACCCAGAGAGCCCTGCTGGGATGCAGGGAACAATCGAAAGCCTGGATATGAAAGATATCAAGGGAAGCAGGTGGCTTCCCTTGAAGAAGAACAATTGACCTGAGGGAGCTCTGGGAGAACACAACATACCCAAAACACTGTCAGAAGACAACATGAAGCAATTTAGTAATGAATTTGATGTTCTTTGTTCAAGGGAAAACAATCCAGTGACCGGAGGGCACACAAAGCAGTGGGCTCTCTTCCTCAGAGTGTTTTGGGCAAGAGCAAGCTTTACAGAATTAGAAGAGGCAATGTGGGAACGGCATGTTATCTAGGAGGTGAGGGACTTCCTTCAAAGGCAGCAGGTTCTGTTTTCTAGGATAAGGTAAGCCGCACTGGAGAATAGCATTTGGTGTATGTGTGATGGTAAGGGGTTTCTATAAGTGAGAGCTGACTTTTAAGATGGCCCGAGTCACTAGGCAGGCCTCCAGTCTGTGAGATGTAAACACCAGAGGCAAGACAGCAGCAAAGGGTGACTAGAGAAACAGTGGTGCCAGGGACGCTAAGGGGACAGAGGATTTTCAGGGGGCAGGGAGTGACTGGGAGTGTAGTAAGAGAAAAGTAGGATGTGACGTGTCCTGCCCCCTAGGGAGTCATCAAGGAGAGACCTGAAAAGACCATGTCAGTGAGAACTCAGGCCCAGTTTCTGGAAAATAGTGAGAGCAGGAGAGACAGGAAAGGGTAGAAGCCAGAAGGGGGTGAGGAAGTAGAGAAAGGGAGCGTAGGCAACTTTCTGACAAACGTGGCTGGGAAAGCATTCTATAGGCCAGTAGAGATATTGAAATACATGGACAGCTTTCCCAACTTGGAGGAGATCCTCAGATTTATGTCCAGGGAGGAGGAAGCCAATGAAGAAGAAAAAGCTAAAGACACAGGAAATCAAGGGAACCCTCAAAGGACTAATAATCCCGAGAAGGCAAGATGATTAGAGGCAAAACTGCCTATAGCAGGATGGGCTTCAGCTTAGAAATGAGACTCCTGTGTGGACTAAAGGGAAGGGCTGTGTCAGAGAAGTTTGTAGCCAGTGGGGAGACAGGAAGTGGAGGCTATACCTGAGGACCCATTTTTTAACAAACAGAAATCAGGGTCATTACTGGGAACAGAGGACTTCGGAAAGCTTTAGGACTTGAGTAGCTCTGAGGGGAAATGGAAAAGGAGCTACAAAGTCTACAAGAGGCTTTGAGCACCTCATGAGGAGACAGCTGCCATTGGACACATAAGTCTGGGGCTTTGAGGTCTCCACAGAGGAACAGCCCAGCAGCTGGAGGCAGGGGGCTGGGTTAGTCAGGCAAGGGAGGGAGTTGGACGTGTATAAGAGAAAAGCAGGACATTAAGTGGCCGTGGGAATAAATTGAGGACGGTAAATGCAGAGGCAAGGAACTCTAGATCCTAGTGAGGTCCCAGAACAGATTTGGTGAAGGGAGGCAAAAGCAGGAAGGAAAAGAGTGCAGTTAGAGGGTATTTCAGAGGTAGCATGACAAAGGCCTCCCTGTGGCCATGAGGAGGGAGGCTGGATGGAAGTAGTGATTGTTGGCATGGAAAGATCAAAGAGAAAGTTGCTGACACAGATTCTGAGCTCTCCCAAGACGTGAGATGGAAACAACCACCAACATCCTCAGAGCATGTAAGGGAGCCTCAAGAGCAGGAGGAGGGCAGCCAGAAGGCTGGCAGAGGACGGTGTGAGAGAGACTAAGAGTTGCCCCCCAATGCCCATTGAACCTTCTTCCTTAGTAACCAGAGTTTAGCATTTTAGCTGGAACCACCGTCACTCAACTTCTAAGGCACCTTGCCCAGCCTAGTAGGGAGTTTGGGGTGCCCATGTGACTGCCCTAAGTTTCCTTCTCTGAAAGTCTCCTGTCTGTGTCCCTCTCTGGTCAACCTGGATTCCAGTGTGACTGAAGCTTGAGTTGCATCACTGGGCCATGAGGAAAAGGGGTCCTTCCCATCCAAGAATAAAGAGCAGTGAGCAGGAAGCAGCTTGGGTCCCCGAGCACTTGGTGAAGCCAATTCACCATCTGCCTCTGAGACTTCTTTCCCCTAAAAAAAAAAAATTTTAGGTGCTTTAGACAGTTCTTTTGCTTTTCCTGTCAGCAAGGAACTTAATCCTAAACATTAGTGGTGGCATCGGAGGAAGGCACGGATATCAAAGAGGAGCATTTCCTAGAGGTTGAAGGCATCTTTGCCTAAGAACAGCTCTAAAAGGTTACAGGAATGTCAAGAACGGCTTCCAGGCCCAAGGTGAAATGGGGGTCTGAAAACCAGCAGCTCCCTTCACAGGGGCTACGGGCAGTTGTGTTCCTTGGCTCAAGTGAGAAGGGAAAGGAAGCTCTGCAGAGGGGCAGCAGCCACAGGGGAGGGCTTGGCAAGTGAGCAGGGTTTCTAAACCCCAAAGCTGAAAGGCTTGAGGAGGCAGGCACTCAGCAATGAGCCATGAGAGCCTCCTCTGGCCAAGCACTTACGACAGACCTCAGTAAGGACCGCCACGGGTCTAACCAGACTCAAACTTTTCAGTAGACTCCAGCCCATTACTTGCTAAGACTGTCAAGTTTGGGGAGACTCAGCTTCCTTCCTGCAGCTACCCCCTCACAGTGGAGATGGCAGGAAGCCAGCCAGGGGAAGTAGGGAGAAATGTGCACCCCCCACCCCCTGCAGCCATATTAACTTCCGAGGACTCTACTGTACATCTCTCTTCAACAGGGTTGAAAATGTAGATCCCAGGCAAGTGTGCTGGTTTACAAAGACCATTCATAGGAAACAACCTGCCGGGATGCCCAAAGAGCCAGGGCAAAGCCAGACAGAGTCTATTCAGGAGTGCGCGGATTAGCAACTTAGAACTGGAACTATGAATGTGCAGCTATGGGGATCAAAGGCTGAAGAGCAACTCGTTCCTTGCTAAGTGAAAGAGGAGCCGCACATGAGAAAGGAGCAGCATTCCCGGTGAGGACTTCACAGAGGAGCCGGGCAGAGGCAGAGGCCTTAGCAAAGTCCACAGAGCAGACTCAGGAGAGAGTCCAAAGGCTGGTGATAGGAATTTAGCACGGAGCTGGGTAGGTTACTGGGACTCTCGCTACTAACACAGTATCTTGAGCTGAAGCTGCCTTGAGTTCTTCCACCTTCTCCCCCCACGCTGAGACTTGGGGAGAGGACTGCCCAAGTGGGGCAGGGTGGGGTGGAGCTGGACTTGGGGGTGAGATCACAACATCCAGCTGTGATGTGGAAAGGCCAGCAGAGGCCAAGGATCAAACAGGATCTGACAAATTCTGGGAGGTGCGCAGCCACGGCCCCCGTCCTGCTTCTTGTATTCTTCTTCCCTTTATTAACCTCCAAGGGTTAGTGCCCGCGATAACTACTGAAGTCACGAACTTGGCACCAGGCAACCAGCAAACAGCCTCTTTCATGTGGACCCTGGACTTTCAAAGAGTCATTCTTCTAGTATCATCTGGTGTACTATTGATAAAAGCAAAATTAAAATGCATGGTGCTTGGGCCACACCCCAAATCATGAAAATTGGAATCTCTATGGGCAGGGACCAAGCAGGGCAAATTGTCAAGTTCTCCAGATGTTTCGCTGGGTAGCTGGGGTTAGAACCTCAGCCTGATTGCTGGCCTCATCCATTTACCAGCTGTTTGACTTTGGACAACTTACTGAAATGAGCTTCAGTTTCCTTGTGTATAAAATGTAGGTGCTGGGGGGCCTTCCTAGTGGCACAAGGGGTTAAGGCACAGCACTGAAGCATCCCCAGCCAGAGAGGGGACCCACATGGCACAGCAGACCTCTCCTGCCTCTCTCACTGCTCCCCTCAGCAGTATACTTCAGTAGCTCTGCCTGTTCTGCTCCCTACTCCATCTCTGCTGATTCCTTTCACCCCCTTACCTCTGACCTGTACCCCAGTTCTTGTATGCATAAATAAATAAATATTGAAAAAAATAAATAAAATGTAGATACTAGCACTGCCTTAGGGTTCTTTTGAGGGTTGGTGGTGAGCAGGCTCCACCTGGCATGTTAAATCACTCTTCCCTAAGAGCAACTGTTCATAATGGTAATTGAGTTTGCCAACCCAAGCTTGAACCGTGACAGTGAGCTTCTTTGGTTCTCTTGGAATTTGTCAGATTTCACCTGCTATATAGTTTTAAGGTTCGTCCAGGTGGGGATGAGTCAGGTTCTATGGTGCTGATGGATGATCACATGCTGGTGTTTCTAAACAGGATAGGGTAGGAGAGAATACGAGGTCCCACACACGCTGGTCACTGTGTCTTACAATGAAAAACTATCTTTCCAAGAAATCACCTACATTTCAACATTTAAATATTTTTGGTAATGGTTTTATTAAGATACACTTCACATACCTTTTAAAGTATACAGTTTAAATTTAAAGTATACAGTTCAATGGTCTTTAATAAATTTGGAATTGCATGTTCTCATCATTGCTTTGTTTTAAATCAATTCCTGAAAGCTTGTTCAATTCCTGCCATATTCAGTGTTCCTAACTAATCGTAGCAAAGTGAGTCTCACTAAATCACATGGCCGTGCTCAGCCTGCCCAAACCAGCCGTGAGTCGGGGTTGTTCTGAGCCAACCAGCCTTGGATCCCATGACTAGTTTCCCAAGGAGAAAATGGGGCCCCGCCCTAAAGCGCCCGCTCCTGCTTTGTACCCGCCCTGCCCGCCCTGGATGGAGCATCAAAGTGTCTGATCGTTAAAAATGCAGATGCCTGGATCACACCCTCAGTCTAACTCAGCAGAGCTGAGGTACAGCCTAGGAATCTTCATTTTCTTTTTTTTTTTAAGGATTTGTTTATTTATGCACACAACAACTGGGGTACAGGCCAGAGGTGTGGGGGGTGAGAGGATTCACCAGAGACAGAGCCGGGAACACAACAGGCAGATGAACAGAAACACACTGCCGAAGGCAGCAGCAGCGGGCAAGGCAGGAGAGGCCTGCTACACAATGAGAGGTCTGCAACGCCATGAGAGGTCTGCTACACCATGTGGGTCACTTCCTCAGCCGGCAGCAGGGATCGAACTCATGCTGCAGTGACTGTGGTCTGCTTCAGAGTGCATTGCTTAACCCACTGAGCCACCAAGGAGGCCCCAGAATCTTCATTTTCAAGAATAGTCTGTGATTCTGAGGCAAGTAATTGGAGGGCTACGCTAAAAAGGAAAAGGAGTGGTGGGTGGGGAGAAGGAAAGAAGGAGGGAGGGAAGAAGAAAGGAAGAAAGGATAAAAAAGAGCCCCGGTGAGGAACCAGTCCTTGGCAGAAGGATATGAAGAAGCACCCCCATGGGGTGGGGGAGGCTGATTCCTTAATGGCTTTCTGTCCCTTTCTCCATACCTAGAAAATTCCCACCTGTCCTTCAAACCCAGCTCCCATGCTACACTCTGTGCTGTCTTTCTCTGTAGTTCCAGAAAAAAGTAAAGAGGCCCGCTCAGGAATTTTATGCCTTTAAACCAGGCATTGGTGTGTTTTTCTTTACCGTAATGGTTCAAGGAGTGCTGTTCATTGCTTGCTGCTTTCTGGGTGACTTATTCATCCTGCAGGAGGGCAGGGTGGAGATGAAGTCACAACTCCCAGGCCCTGGGCCACAGCTGGACAGCCAGCAGCTGCGGGAGGCCGAGCACATGCTCAGACACTAGTCACAGTGGACACGGCTTCAGAGACCATCACCCACGCCCCACAACCGCTAAATTCCATAGAGTTCGTCAACGCCAGTCGCGGGCAGCCACTGGGCTGGGGGTCGGGGCAGTGTGGACAGGCTGAGAGGCAGAGTCAGGCTCCATGGGAAGGAAGCCACTGTGGTGCCTGCCTCGGGCACAGAAGCAAAGCCTGCCGTGTCTGCTGTATTCGTTTCCTGGGGCCACCGCCACATATTAATTGTAGCTTGGTGGCTTGCAGCATTTATTTCTCTCAGTTTGGAGGACAGAAGCCTGAAATCAGTATTGCTGGGGCAAAATCAAGGCACTGGCAGGGCCTCGCTCCCTCCAAAGGCTCTAGGTTACCTCCCTCCTTGCCTTCTCTGGCTTCTGAGGGCCCAGCAACGCTCCCTCTCTGCCTCCACCTGCACTCGCTGCCTCCCCTCTGTCTGCAGACTCATTCTTTAATAAGGACATAGTCACTGCTTTAGGGCCCAGCCTACCCCAAGATGATCTCAAGTGCCTTACCTTGACTATACCTGCAAAGACTCTTTTTCCAAATAAGGTCACATCCACAGGTGCCAGGGGTTAGGACTTGGACACATGGTGGTGAGGGGGGCACAGTTTAACCTGCTATGCCAGTCGTGTACTCGATACATTGATTACGGACCCCTTCCCCACTCAGTTCCCTATCCCTCACCCCCTTGTGCCAGCCTTTCAACATCTAACTGGTGAACCTCTTCTCCTACCAGGACCTGCCCTCGGGCAGTTTGGGCTGCAGCTGCTCCTCCAGCAGCTGTAATAACAGGGGAGGGGGAGGACTCAGAGAAGAAATAACCCGCTTCCCCCACAGGGATAGTAAGATCAATGCCAGGGCCTCTTCAAACGTTACCAGATCACTGTGCGGAGGCCACCCCAGGGTGCACAGAGGCAGAACCCAGTCCAGAGCTTTGTGTGAAGGCCATGGTTGGGCACCCTCGCCCCACTGACTCATGCAACCCCCACGAGCCTCATGTTTCACCATAATCTAAGCATCTCCCACTTAAAGGTCACCCACATCATGCAAGGCAGTTGTGGTAAAGAGCAGGCTGCAAAAAACCTGCTCCAAATCCCCCTCTGCCACCTCTGTGTGTGGTCTGACCTTGAGCCTCCGAGTTCACTTCTCTATAAAGTCACACTGATGATAACACCTAAGATGTAAATCCTTTCTCCAGCCAGGCCAAGAAGAAGTAAACCACTCCGCCCCCACAGGCTTCTGCGGAGGGCTAAATGAGTAAGTGTGAAGGTGCCAGGCCCACAGTGGACATTCTAAAAGTAACCTTTTATTGACTAAAAGCGTCCGCCAATGCAGCAGGTGAGACGCTCAGTCTTCACCAGGCTTGAACACACGGCTATCTGCAGCCAGCATCTGTACATTGGTACCTCCTCAATCTCACTTCCTCCCGCCTCTCTGACTGCCTGGCTGTATCTCGAGGTGTCTGTGATCAAACTCACATGCCTCACTTTCAGCAGCCACTCCTGCTGTAACCTGCATCTGAATAACACCACCAATTCCAAACAGCTGACAGGTGCCGCTCCTTTACCCCCAAAGCAGTCACCAAGTGCTGTTGGTTCTTATTCCTTAATATTCTTTGACTGTCTCTCCACTGCTTTGGGCCGACCTTGTCTTCACACATTTAAAACCACATCACTTCTCACCTGAAGTATTGCAACTGCCTCCCTTGTTCATCCCTTCCCTGTCCAGATTATGTTGACAAGGCTGACAGTTCTAAGCCACAGATCTAGTCACAAGCAGGACTGAACAGCACCTGTAGGTCACAAGCCAAGCTCCTTAGCATGACTATAAGGCCCCTGTGACCAGTCCACCGCCCTCTGCAGCTGTGCTCCTGCCGTCCCTAAACCAGGGCTTTGGCAAGCTGCTCAGGTTCTCCACTCACCTCTGCCCCACCCGCTCTCATTTCTCTAGACCTTGCAGATTGCAGAGGGCTGTCCCCTTTGCTTTGAACATTCTTTCATCTACTCTTCATGGTACTGACCCTTCATCAACCTTCAAGACTCAGATTTTTAGAAGGCTTCAACTTTCCCTCTCTGCTCCCATAGCATCATGTCCTGTGTCACTCACTGCACTTACACAGCACATCATAAAGGCCTATTATCCACCCCATGACCCACACCTATTCCTTGCCCTAGACTAAGCACCTTAGTCTATGTCCCTTTTTCTATATTTCTATAATCTGTCAATAGTCAGTGCCTGAGGAAACGTGTTGAAGTGTTGAATACCAGGAACAGAGAAGCATACTAACAGATCTATCTGATTCTTAAGAAGAAAAATACCATATTATACAATGGACAAAACAGCACCAACATCCTTAATGGTTTGTTTTGGAACATAACAAAGAGTCCTCCTGTGGCCATTTCTTTAAGGATTTAAAATAAAACCCAAGACAGTGAAAGTCTTTTGCTAGGAGACAAGGCTCATGTGGTCTTTCCTAGAACTTGCTGGCAATTAGCACGAAAATAAAATCACTGTTGCAACTTGCACACCCTTGGGTACTCACGATTTTTATAGAAACTAGATCACTATCTACATTAAATTTCCTGTGTGGGGTCAATAGTAGCACATCCTGCATGGTTGTTTAAAGAAGATTCAAGTTTTGAGACAGCAGGTGACAAGGGTCCTATTCCATGGGAGGGTGAGTAGCCTATTAAGAGATGAAACCAGTCCCCTTCTCCACTCAGAGGTGGATCATGGCCATCTCTCAGTAAACCCTACTCTGACTATGAACATTCACTTTCTCTAAATCCACCATGTGCCTTCCCACAGCTCCGCCATTTTCCTCTACCCAAAAATCCCTCCACCCCAATTTCTACCAACAATACTTTAGCCATATGCTAAGACACAAGTCACTGTGAGAGGGGGATTCACCCTCTCACCTTTTTCTTCCAGATTAAAATTTTGGGTGGACATTTGGTTACACCCTCCCTTGTAACTAGACATGACCAAATGACCCAGTTCTAGCTGGCAGGACAGGTGAGCCTCTCCTGGACCCGGGCCTTCAAGCATCTGTCATGTGTTCCTTCACTCTCTCTCTCTGCCCTGCCCACAAGCCGACACACTGGTGTGGCAATGACCAAGCTTGACTCACGCAGATGAAGGCAATGTCCATCAAAGCAAGGGAATGCAACAGAACTGTGTTCCTGAACGACCTTGTGAGGCTGAGCCCACCCACCCACCTCGGCTGCCGCAGCTTACGAGGACACGGTTACATCTTAAGAACAATCTTATCTGAATCACTGTGTTAGGAATCTCTGGGCCAGAACTTATTTATCTACCATCATCTCTGAGCTCCTCTGGGTCTGCCTGAAAGCCTTGTCTGCAATCCAAGCAGGAGCCTCTTGATGGCAATGACTGTTTAACTCTGCATGTGCCATCACAGCAACCTCTGGGCACACACCAGACTGTCCCTGGTGGACTGTGAGGTTCTCAAGGGCGAAGTCCACACTGATTTCACTTTGATGTCCCCCAGAGCAATCACACAGTGTCCTGTACAGGAAGTCATGTTTGTTGAAGAAGTCAGTGATACACAGTGCTTCCCCCTCCCATATTGTTTTCAGAAGGGAGACAAAGATATCAGTAGCAAAGTTGATAAACAACATACTTAAACAGAAACTAGAAAAAAAAAATGTGGCTAGCCAAGAAGAGGCCTGGTGTGCTGAACTGGGAATAGTAAATCTCCAAAAATAAATGTATTGTGGTAACAAGCCTGAAGACAACTCACTGAGACACACAGGTGGCTACTGAAGCCCTGAATCAGTCCTTTCCCCCACCGGGATCCCAGAAAACCAAGGCAGAGATGGCTGTTCTCAGGACCTGGAAAATGGCTTCAGCAGACTGGATGGCCTCTCTCCAGGGCAC
Organism: Galemys pyrenaicus; assembly: GCA_019455555.1. Taxonomy (NCBI): domain Eukaryota; kingdom Metazoa; phylum Chordata; class Mammalia; order Eulipotyphla; family Talpidae; genus Galemys; species Galemys pyrenaicus. The sequence goes on along the minus strand of JAGFMF010011568.1, from coordinate 17,909,476 downwards.
CTGTCCAGAGAGCCCAGGCCTGGAAATATAATTTCTAAAAGGTACCAAGAAAGGGGGCCCAATGCTGTTCTCCCAAGCTAATGCAGCACAGGAGATGTACTTTCTAGATCATCTGGAAAACACTCAACCCTAGGGTGAAGGTCTGGAGCCAGACTGCCGGCTGCTGCCACTTACTAGCTGTGAGACCCTGGACAAGTCACTTAACCTCTCTGCACCTCCACTTCCTTAGCTGTAAAACAGATGATAATAGTGCCGACACCCACGGTCGTAGGGGTGCGTGAGTTTATGTCTGCCAAGGCACCGAGAACAGTAACAGGCACACGGTGCGGGACAGTTGCTGTCAACAGCATAGTCCTTATCCTCATGGTCCTCACCCTTGGAGGGAGCTCACCCCAGAGTCCTCTGCCCTACCCCCAGGTAGGGCAAAGAAAATACCCACTTTCACATTGACATTTCTGAGACTCAAAGGGATTATGTGACTTGCCAAATGTCACCAGTCGGAGAGGTGGACATCCCTCCAACACCCCACCTCTAACTCCTGTACCAGTGGGACTGCGGCCTTCATCTGAGTGCTCTTTTCCTGCTCCAGGGACGGGCTCCTGGGATTCAGGGGAAAGCAGCACAGAAGGCTGAGAGTTGCGGGGAAAGTATAGTCTCCACTCCTCCTGTGTGGCTCTTCGGGTATCAGAGCGAGCAGCTACAACTTTCTGGTCACCGCTTGCCCACTGCCCACCCTCCAGTAGAATCCTGACCTCACCTGGGTCCTAAGGAGCTGAGTCTTCTCAGCTGGATGGGGTCCAGGTCAAGGGTAAGGGAGGGTGGGGTGGGCTGGAAGATATTTGGGTGTTTGCTGGTAGAAAGACATGAAGATCTGTGTGGGGACCAGGAAGATATGGATGATGTGGCAGGCAATTATTTATAAAGGAAAGGACGAATGAGGAAGTTTAAATGAAAATACAGAAAAAGGGTTCTTGGACCATGTCTGAGTACAGGTGCTTCCTGTGATGCCCTGGCCGTTTGGTCAAAGTGATGCAAATAAAGCCAAGCTCTGTGTGTGTTCATGTGTGTGTGGCATGAAGGGGAGGGAAGAAAAACAGAGAGAGCCACACATTTCCATAGAGGTGATGACTGTCTTCATTCTGTCACACACAAAAATGAACAGAACAGAGACTCTCCCCACTGAGGGAGCTCTTTGGAAAGTGTTAAAACACTTGGTAGCTGGGTCCTAACCAATATCCCCAGCCCTCATTCCTGACGCCCTTCCTCTCTCTCTCTCTGACTTGGTAGGCTGCCTCCCTTTCCCTGAGCAATGTCTTCTGTAAAACTGAAGAAAGGATGCTGTCTGTCATGGCCCCTCTCTGCCCACTCACCGTGTCAGGCAGGTGGCATTCTCTGGCCTGGGAGGCCTATGGACAGCCTCCAAGAAGAGGTCGCCTGCATCCACAGCCCCAGGTCGGAATTTCCCAGGGAAACTGAGGTTCAAAAACCCTCTTGTCCTAGGTCAAGGTCACTGTAGGGTAAATGGAAAAGTGATCAGGCTTTTCCACCCTCCAGCCATTGGTGCTGACCATGGACACCTAATGGTGGGCACCTCGAGTAGGGTGTGGGCATGCGCAAATGGGTGCACTGGGCTGAGACACGGGCATATGAGGGCAGCGTCACAAGGACACCAGCAGGAGAGACAGAGAGACAGACAGAGAGAGACAGAGAGAGAGAGAGAAGGGAGAAAAAGAGAGAACTGAGGCTAAAGAGCCCAGAGAGTGAAGATGTGCTGGGGGCTAGAACCTGCCAGCCTCCTGGCCCCCGGGCACCCCTGCTTGCTTTGTACCTGGTCGCCTCTGATATAAAGATGTAATAAAAGCCTAAAAAATCCACCAAGGGCTCCAGGACTCCTCCTTTACCCATCTGCTCATTATCATTGGAACTTGCTCTGTGCCTTCCTGGCACCACAGTCACCCAGCATGCCTAAGAATGGAAAGGCTCAGAAGCCACTCTGTCTTCCAGAGATATCCACCCTGCCAGGCCCAGCAGACACAGAATTGGTGACCACAAACCACAACTCCCAACTGAGCTGAAAAGAGCCCTCTGTGTCACTAGAGAGGCCGGATGTGAACCACCACAGGCCAGCGGCTCTCTGGACTGTTTCTAGTCCCACACCTCAGTTGCCGGCCTCCCAGGCCCACACTTCCCCAGTGAACTTCCTTCCAAGTGAGCAGGTATCCAGGCTGGGTTCCTCCACTGCCTTGTTTTCACTGCAGGAGAAACCCAAGCTAAACAGCCATCCTCGGGGCTGGACACGCCTCACAACTGCTTTCAGGTAGAAGAGATTCCAGATTCCAGTTCCTTCCTGCAAAGGCACTTTATCCCTTGGCAGGGTCAGTAGCATGGATCTGGGAATTCCTGCACCCAGCAGCTCCAAGTCCACAACCAGCCTTGGGACAGACTCACCTCAGGCTGAAAACGTGAATCTACCACACCCAGTTCCAAGTCCCCTGGTATCTGGATTCCAGCAGGTCTGCTACAGGGAAGGCAGGTAAGAAAGATTCCTGGGTGGCTGCCGCTTGCAACTTCTGTCTCTCTCCATTTGTGCCACAGGCACAGGGGCCCATAGGAACCTCTTCTTGACCTCCCAGATGGGAGAGGTCAGAGGCCTGCAGCCTCTCAGGGCCATTCCCCAAACCCAGTGGACCAGTTTCCTATAGTTGCCATAGAAAATTGCCATAAACTGGGGACCTGCAAACAAACATATTTTATTCTCTCACAGTTCTGGAGGCTAAAAACCTGAATTCAATATCTCTGAGCTGCAATCAAGAAACCGAGAGGGCAGTACTCCTCCAGAGGTGCTAGAGAAGAGGAGGAACTGTCCTTGCCTCTCCCAGCTTCTGGTGGCTCTGACACTCTGTGACTTGTGGTCACACCACTCCCTTCTCTGCTTCTGTGGTCACATCCCTTCTCTTCTTCCGTGTGTGTCAAAGCTTCCTCTGCCTCCCTCTTAAAAGAACGCATGTGACAGCCTCTACGGCCTACCAAGATAAGCGAGGAGAATCTCCCCATCTTGAGATCTTTCACTCAACCACTAAACTTCACTTAATCACATCTGGATTAGGAAAGTCCTTTACACCCTATACGGTGACATTCATATGTTGTGGAAATGAAGATATAGATCTATTTGAGGGACTATTATTTAGAGTAGCACACCTGGCCATGTAGAAACACTGAATGCAGTTAGATCCAAATGCTCCCTAGTCCTAAATCCATCTTCCCAATCACTTCAGGGAGAAGACTGCTAAGAGAATCAGCAGCAGTTGGGTAAATGAAGCAAAGAAATAGTGACTAGAGTCCTGGCCTTGAGGGCTAATTTGCCCCTTGCTAGATCTATGGCCTTGAAGAAATTGTTTAATTTATTCAAACCTGTGTGGAGTGACTTTAGCATGTGAGACACGATATAGGGGTGAGACAACTCCCAGGTCTGTGAATGGCAGAACCAGTGCCCTCGATCCTGTGTCAGTGTGTGGAATAGTGCCTGGAACTGTGCCTGACTCACAGTAATGACTCAATAAAGTTTAGTTATTATAATCATTATTATATAACAATAGTATTGTTACATATGTGTTATCACATACATATTATATCATTACATACTTAGTAGATGGGACTTGTCTTTAATAGCCAAGACATGCAGGCATTGAAAAACCAGGACAAAACAGAATTATGGAAGCCAAAGAAAAAGACGGTTCCTCCAGATCTTGTCGGATATTTAGAACCACTCTAAGTTGGGGGGGTATTTTATTTTACAGAGGCAAAGGTAAAGCTTACTAGCAGACTTAATTAACACCACATATCCATGCGTGCCCCCATATTTCCCAGCTCCCCTGCAGCTAGGCAGACCCTGTGACCAGTTCTGGCCAGTGAACTAGTAACAAAAGGAGTCTCCCTAGCAGGACAAGGCAGGGAAAAGCCCCTTAAGTCCCCTCTACTCTCCCTTTACCTGCCCCAATGACCCGTAGGTCTCATGTGACGTGGCATAAAACACAATATGGGAACAACGCGATCCCCAAGTCATCCCTGGAAGCGAACTTTGAGCCTCAAAAGACTTCCTGCAAGTGAAAAAAACAAAAAGCAAACGTGTGTGTTGAGGCACTGAGGTTTGGCATTTGTTTGTGGTCCTTCACTGACTAAATGGCCAGACCTCGAGCCAGGTGCTCTTCCATCATCCGTTTCAGCCACACTTCTTAAAGGATTCGTCTGTACTTCCCGTCTTTACGTCCACACCTGCCGGTCACCTTTCAGTCTCTTCACTCAGCCTGTACCCATTGCTCTACTGAGCTGCCCTGTGACACCACATCGCCAGCTCCAGATGACACTGTGAGACTGTTTTCATCCACCCCAGCTGGATGTCAGCAGGGACCTGAGCAAAGAGGTCCCAGAACCACGCACTGCTTTACTCTCACCTATGACTTGGGACTCAGGATATTAGGCCAAAGCAACAATGTGTTTAGGGCATTTTTAGAGAAAATCTGGAAAATGGAGAATAAAAGCTCTCAATGATGGGGTTCTGGAACAATAGGTTGAAAAACTATTCTGAACCATTGGGGCAGGAGCAATCCAGTTGCAGGGGGATACGGATAGGGGCTGAGGGGCATAGGTAAGCCTACTAAACTCAGATAGCCAGCCCTTTTCCATTTTCTTGCAGACTTTCTTTTCTAAGATCTGTCTGGACACAGAGGGTAGCGACAGCACCTGAAAGGCCCAGGGAGCATATACAGCAAAACTGCCACACTTGCAGGCAAACCTCAGTCTTTTAACCTGAGGCTGATCCCTCACTAGCTGACATTTCCTCATCTGGCTTCTGACCTTTGCAAATTCTCTACCACTACCTTATCTGCTTCTTCCACCCACAGTTCTCCTGCCTACCAGCAGGGAAGAGTGACTAATCTACCCTGACCAGTATAGACTGGGGGAAAAGATGGGTCCCCCATAGAGACACCCCAGGAAGCTCTAGGATCAGGACCTTCCCAAGGATGGACCCCCCAAAGGGGTTCTCTTTGCTGCTCCTGAAATGTGTCATTGCCATGTGAGGGTCAGACTCTGAGAGCAAAAGGAAGTCATTATTTCTAGTTCTTTCTAGTCATTATTTCTAGTTCAAAAGGAAGTCATTAGTTCTAGTTCCATTGCAACAAAGGGTCCTAAATATGGGCAAGATGATGCCCTCAAACCAGAGTCCTCTGTCCTAACTGTATGACTTAGCCATGATTAAAAGCATGTGTTTGTCCTACCCCCAAGTCCTCAGTGAGTTGCTGCCTTCTTTGTGTTTATATCCCCTTTGTGAGTGTGGTAGGCTGAAAAATGCCACCCCCCCCCTGCCCAAGATTTCCACTTCCTAATCCTAGAACCCGTGAATGCTCCCTAATATTAAAAAAGGAAGGGGAGGAAGGAGATTTTGCAGGCATGATTAAGAATCTTGGGATAGGGCCTCCCTGATGGTGCAGCGGGTTGAGCACCACATTGTGAAGCTTCCGAGTCACAGCAGCACGTGAGTTCGATCCCCAGCCAGGGAAGGGACCAACATGGCACAGCAGACCTCTCCTGCCTCACCCGCTGCTCCCCTCAGCAGTGTATTTCAGTCCATCTGCCTCTTCTGCTCCCCTCTTCTGCTCTCACCTCCTGTGACTCTGGCCTGTACCCCAGCTCTTGTATGCATAAATAAATAAATCTTTAAAAAAAAAAAAAAGAATCTTGGAATAGAGCCATTATCCTGGATTTCTAGGTTGGCCCAAGCGCAATCATGACTTTCTAAGAAGGCAGTTTTACACACATGGGTGACGAGAAGGCCACGTGACCATGGAGGCAATGGTTCAAATGATGCAGCCACAAACACAGGAACGCCACATGGCCACCAAGTATGGAAGAAACAAGGAACAGATCCTCCCTTAAAGTCTCTAGAGGGAGTGCAATCCTGCTGACACCTTGATGTGGGCCCAGTGATACCGATCTCAGAATTTCAGCCTCCAAAACTGGAAGAGAACAAATGTCCGCCCTTGTAAGCCACTCGGTATATGGAAGTATGTTACAAGAGCCATTGGAAATTAATAGGATTTATTTCTATTATTCACTCAACAGCCATCTACAGAGTGCCTACTATATGTGGAGCACTCTCATAGGTGCTGAGATATGGCTGTACACAAAACTTGCCCCAGGGAGTTCCATCCAGCTGAGTGTAGAGGGCCTAAGGGTAGATAGTTGATCACATGAAAGAGCTTGCTTCATCCAAATAATTACAGAATAATCACCAGTCAGGAGGGGTTGAGAATGATCTACTTTACCCTTTTAAGCAGTTTTAAAAGAAACGTAGTTTTTAAAGAAAACACACAGAACTCCATAAAAAGTAGTAATTCCTGCAGAAATTATACACAAACTTGTGAGCACAGATGTGCCTTCAGGGAAAACATAAATATCTCCAGATTCCAGAAAACCTTCTGTCCCTTAGGGACAATGCAAATCAGAGGGGGCTGGTGGGAGACCCACACTCACTAGCCCAGTAAGATACCTAATGGAAAGGATCTTGAGACAGTGGCTTTTCAATGTCAACAACGAGACTGACTGCATGTAATTTACACCAAACTTCAGGATGAGATCACGACTCTGGGTTTGCTTCAGATGAGTCAAGGCATACTGGACCCAGGGGAACCCACACTGGCGAACAGCATGCTTCCCCACATGTCTGCCGTTCACCTCGGGCTGGTAGTGACCTCATGTAATCACCCAAGGGCTGTACTCCAAACAGGCCATCTCCAAAGTTGGTTAAGCTCCTAGCACCACCCTGGCATTACCAGATACCTGATTCTGCAAATTATCTGCTGATTTTCTTGGCCACAGGATTCACTCTGTACAACCCAGGGCAGTTGGGGGCAGTGAGGAGTAAGGGGAGATAAGGGGAGGAGGCTGGAACTGTCTACATTCTGCTCCAGCTGCCTGGGGCCGCACTTCACAGAGGTTTCACCAGGTTTCCATCCTTCTGAGGACTAAATGAGACAATAAATGGGAATACACTGAAAAGCATAAGAGCTAAGGTCCAGTCATTTTTTTTCTATCATTCATATTATTCCATTCCCTCTGGAAACAATGAACTCTATATTGTCTTAGCATGGTACAAAGAAATCATGTGCCTCTAATTGTGTCTCTGTAGTTACAACTGTGTGTGAGCTGATTCCTTGCCTTGGGCCCCACCTGCTCCCCATTCACCCACCTCCTCCACCACCACTCATCCTCCCTCCAAATCTGCAGCTCCATGGCAGTTTCCAGAGTAGAGCACTATGTGATAAAGATAAACCTCACCCAAAAAAGAAGTCTATTCTTTCTCTGACTTCAGCTGGTTTTGAATCACTAAACCCTTGGAATGTCCTCCCTGATAAGAGTGTCTTTGTTTACCTGTGTAACAGTGTGATTATGATGGGAGCTCAAGCCATATGGTATCAGCTTGACCTCCAGAGGACAGGAGATTTAGAATCAGTCAACTGGATGGACCACTATGGCGACCTGATTGAATCCCAGTAAAAGCTCTGGACACCAAAACTCATATAAGCTTCCCCCATGGCAATGTTCCATGTGTACTGTCACATATTACTGCCAGGAAAAGTTGGCCTGTCCATGTCTCCATTGGGAGAGGACAACCGGAAGCTTTATCTTGGAATTTTAAACTCCATTGTCTCTTCCTTGGCTAATTCCTTTCATTGTATCAAGGATAAGCTTAATCACTTTCAGAAAATTCTTTACATCCTTCTAGTAATTCATTAAGACTTAGGGACCCCAGAACTTGCAATTGTTCTCAAAAGTGAGGGTGATCTTAGGGACTCCTCCACACCCTGTAAGTTGTTAATCTATTTTGTTAATCTATTTTCCTTTAGGCCTCATTACAAGGAGATCTGTCTGTTAACCTTCCCATTTTATGGACAAGGAAAGCAAGGCTTAGAGTTTAAGCACTGTATTCAAATTATAATGCTGGTAGTGATGGAGCAAGGAATTCAAGCCCAGTTCTCTTTGACTCAAGACCAAGCACAGCTAGCTCATAAGAATGAACAGAATGAAACTCTGCAAACAAAGGTGACCACTGAGAGTCACCAAATGACCTGACCGTGGTGATCCTTCTCTGCTCCAGCAGAAAGACTGACCACTGACTGGAAACAGAGAGCACTCAGCACCTGGTCCCGCCTGGATTAACAAGTCAATGACTGAAGAGGCCTCAGGAATTCCCGTGCTAATCATTACTGACCAGGGTCCAGACATAGAAGACCAACCTCCTCACAAAGCACTCCCTAGTTTCTCGAAGAACGCCCTGCTCTTCACACGGAGGGATGTGCAGGTGCCCACTGAGCTAACAGCATCCTCAATCCCAGGACACATGGGACGTTGTTTTCTCCAAAGAAAAACATCTCAGATCCCTATTTGGAGTGGAATCCAGATTCTACAGAGTGGCAGGGAACTCCATCCAAGGACCAGGATGCCTTGCCAAAGTAGACAGGAAGGGAAAAACTGAGAGCAGGACAAGTCTCCGAACAGGAAACCATGTGACTCCCAGGCTGTCGCTCCCTGCGTCCTCACTCCTGGCAGGCCCTGCTGAGCCTGCTAACGGGGCAACTATAATACCCCCTTTGCTGAGGCTGGATGAGTCTCAGAATCCTTCTCAACATGGCTGTCCAGGCAGCAACAACCAATTGAACTGGGCACACGGGTTGAGACCCACTTTCCATTACAGCCACATGAACTGTTAGGAAAGAAGAAATGTTAACCCCCGCCCCCCCCCCCAAAATAATGACAGGAAACCAGAATCACTCATACTTGTATTTACCTTGTGCCAGTCCCTGTTCTAAGCAACTTACGTGTATTAATTCACAGTTTTTTCCCTCACAACGATCTTATGAGGTTGACAAGACTATTAGCCCCATTTTCCATGAGGGAAAATTGAGGCGCTTGCACAAAGTCATGCAGTGAGCAAGGGGTAAGGTCAGGAAGTGAATCCAGACAGTCTGGGTCTGAAACTTGCAAATTTAAATAATCATAAGACATGTTGACTTCGTTCATATGCTAGGGGGGTTTCAGCTGATGATTATAGCCACAGACAAAGATGAAAATGTTTTATATTCTGCACGGTAGCAAAGGTGACTTACTTACAACATGCTAAAGGACTATGCTCTGAAGTCTTAGAAATGCTCCTGCCGGTGAACACACCTTGCTGTGCCAAGCTTCTCAGCACTGCCCATTTCCCGGTTGCACTGCCCCCGAGCAGCCATCTGCAGGGTCGGCACTGGCCGCACAGGGCCAGGAAGCAGAGCCTAGCAGGACGCGTGTCTGAGACTTCTGGTAGAGGCTGGCCCCCATTTTGTCCTTCCCCGTGAACCCACCCATAGCCCGTGTACTCCCTGGCCCAATTTCAGGCCTAGGTACAGACCCCTGGTACTGGTTAACCTGGCCCCGCTGGACCTAGAAAGTCCCTGGCATCTGGGCATTCAATTAACATGAGCAGTTAAGAACAGATGCAGAAGACATGAGCATCACCCCACCTGTGGTCTCAAGTCACAGTCAGATGCCCATGGAAATAAGCCAGAACCCAAGCATGTGAGTCAGCCACCATATCACATCTTCTCTTTTCAAAAGATGAAGGAGGGAACTTGAGGAGAGCGAAGCAGCAGCAGCCTCTGCCACTGAACACACCCAAGCTGCCCCTGTAGGCCGCCACTGTTGGCAGCAGGAACAGGTACGTCCTTTGAGCTGAGCCCAGGGTCATGCTAATGCGCCTCAAGACTCCTGGATCACTGACCAAGGCAGCCAGCAGGAGACCTTGGCGGAACCAGTGAGGCACTGGCCACCTTTGTCCAGTTTCATCCTGCCCCCAATGCCACCTCCTCATCTTGGGCATAAAGATGGAAATGGAAACTTCCTCAGGGACACGAGACACAGTACTGTGTATTAGCAATGGCTATGGTGACCCCAGAGTGACCGTGCACCCCACGGGCTCCCACGACCAAACCCTGGTGGGGAGTCAGGCGGAACAGTGCGGGCACACCCAGCTGAGCCCACGCAAACTGTGTTAGTATTATCCATCGTCCGGCATCAACTCAGCCTCCTCTCCTCCTTCTACCCACTAAAAAGGCAAAATTTCAGAAATCCTATTTAAAGCTCTCCAAGCCCTTTCGGTAATTGCTGTGGAGCCCTTTGCAGTATATGATATTCTTTCACAGGTAATATTCCATTTGCACGTACATGAAACTTGAAAGGTGTGAAGTGCAGACTGCTATGTCCATTTCCTAGGCAAGGAAAGAGATTCTCAAAGACCTGGTGTCAGGCCATCACAGGGAGTAAAACAGCAGAAAAAGCCCAAGACCACAGGTCCCAGCTCTTCCCTCTGTACCCAGCCAGTTCCCTGCTGGGCTGATGCCCTCCTCCCTACAGCAGACACAGAACTTGAACCGATCTCTGGATTCCTCATACTGGTACCCAGCCCGCTGCTCAGGTGCTTTGCTGCCCCTCCCTTCTCCCCATCTCTCCACCCCCACCTTCCTGGAAATTATTGCTGGAACAGATCAGGGAGGCCACTGGGTTCTCCCCAACATTTGGTCAGCACTCACCAGGGTGCAGCTAAAATGAGAGGTTTAGACAACCCTGTCTATACTGGGATTATAAATGCATAATTCTCTGTACTTATCTCCAGCTGATTTGTAGAGAAAGCATTTCACAAATAGGTCAGGCTGAGGGTGAGTCAGACAGAAGTCATTCACATCTGCTTAGGTCAAGAAAACCCAGGTGGAGAGAGATGTTCAAAGCCGTTCCCTGCAGCCAATGCAATTGTTGTGTGGTAGAATTCTGGCAAGAGCCCCATTTGGGGGGCGGGGGGGAGGCGGCGTTTCACAGAACCTGTGCAGAACCCTTCAGGCACACAGCCTGCAAGTTCACTGTATTTTCCTTCTTGATGGTAAGTTCAGCGTCAGGTTCATATATGATCCTCCTAATTCCTGAGGAGCCCTCTGGAATTTCTGCCCCTCTCCTCACCCTCTCTCCTCACTGTGGTGCCCACTCCTGGCCCAGGGTCAGGGGAAAAGGGGAGGAGGAAATGCAACCTAGTAAAATGATGGTGTGGCGAGGTACGGCAGTTACTCTTCCCAGAAATGATGAGTGCAACTCAACAAAGAGGAGAGACGTGCTGGGGTGGAGAGGTTGTAACTGGTTTATTGACTGGGCAGGGCACCCCGTGTAATTGGGCATTGCGTTTTATCCCACCCCTGCCTTTCAGACCTTTGCTCTGGGTTCTTTCCTTCCCACCTGGGGCAATATCCTAGGACAATCCCTAAAACATTTGGGTCACTTTCAGATATAGACCAGTAATGCTTGTTTTCAAATAAACACCAGGCCAGTCTAAGTGAAAACTTGAATCTCTCAGCCAATTCTAGGTTTGATCCCTCTCCTTCATCTTCTACTTGCTTCTACCCCTGTGTCTACCCAGACACAGAAACCCATCTGGGGAAGCTCAGGAAGTCTTTTCTTTCCTGAACTTTCTACTTTGTCTTCTACGTTCATTGCCTACTTTGGGCTTTGGACTCTCCAAGTTATGGACAGAGAAGAGATTATAAGAGGCAAGGGGCAAGAGTTAGTTAGTTAGTTAATGGGTTTCCTACTCTTGTCTGGTCAGAATTAGAAAATAAAAAGGCAGGGTTCCACTTCAATTTGAATGTCACATAAATGATGATGAGTTTGTTTCATGTGCAAGCCTCCCCAGTCGTGCAAGGGGTTAAGTCTTAGTACTATGAAGCTATCTGCAGCCATTGCAGCACAAGTTCAATCCCTGGCCAGGGAGGGGACCCACATGGCGCAGCAGACCTCTCCTGTCTCACCCACTGCTCCCCTCAGCAGTTTATTTCAGTTGATCTGCCTGTTCTGCTCCCCACTCTGTCTCTGGTGAATCCTCTCACGAATACCACCACTCCCTCCCCACCCCTCTACCTTTGGCCTACACCCCAGCTCTTGAATGCACAAATAAATCTTTAAAAAGAAAAAAGAATATTGCACGCCATATTTGGGCATCTGGATTTTATCAGGCAGTGATACTCTTGTTGCTAAATGACCCCCGAGTCATGGATTTAGCGCCCTGACAGCTCTAACAAAGTGCCACACATTTAGAGGCTTAAACTGCACATCATTTTTTACTCTTCTGTAAGTCAGATGTTTAAAACGGGTTGTCAGGGCTGCGTTCATCTTCCTGAGGCTCTGGAGACTTGGTTCCCTGTGTGTTTCAAAATCAGTGTCATAGCATTTTTTCTACTCTCTGACCTCTGCTTCTGTCCCCACATCTTCTCCTTGTGACTACATCAGGCCTGCCAGGATAATCCAGGCTCCTGTGCTCACCTCGAGATCCTTAACGACACCTGAAAATTCCTTTTGTAACTAAGAAAACCATACTCATAGGCTACATTCATTAGGACGTAGACATCTTTGGGGTATGTTATTTAGCAATTATCTATATATAGGCAGGTTTTCCCCTACCCCTCAAGGGGAGGCTTTAGCAGGTTCTTTGAAGGCCATCCTACAGGGGACCCTGATAACACCCCCTTCTTTTTAGGCAGTCAGGTGATGCCCTCTCCAGTTAACTTTCTACTAAATTCCTCAACTCCTGCTTGAAAACAGCCCACAGAGGCACATTCTGCTGGGGTCTTCTCTCCTAAGCACAGAGTTAAGGCAGCTTTCAAGACTGTCAAGTCCAGTTACTTCTCAAGGTGTCAGGTCACTTTAGAGCCCAAGGGAACATTCCAGTGCTGGCCCCAAGTGACTCTGGAACTGTACAACACTCCACAGTTAAATGGAGCCACATGGGTGGCCTGCTTGTTCTTTCTCATTAATGAAACCTAGGCTCTCTGAGCAATAGTTAGCCTTTTCGTAGATCTAAGCTGAGGGTAGAGATGTGCCAAGACCAGGAGGAGTTGCAGGACCAGTTCGGACACCTCTTGGCAAATTCTTCATGGAAAGTCTAGCACATGTCACTTAATATGTGTGTGTTGATGGGGGCAAGAATGGCATATTAGAGAAAGCAGGGAGCAGGAAATCACCTATTGTTCTCTAAACTTTGGGTTCCAACAAATATCATCAGATAGCTGGACATATCTAGCCTGTTCTTCCAGACAAAGTAAGAAGTGACTGGAGGATAAATGATGGCTTGGGCTTTTGCACCATTGGCCTCTGTGGCTATTACCTGTGACCTTGAATGCAGGAGGCACTTGTGAGTGTGGGCTCAGGGTATGCATGCCTGATGGTGGACGCCTGGAGTATGGAGTGAGCATGCGTAAGTGCACATACCAGCGCAAGAGACTGAGCAAATAAGGTGCGGCAGAGGATGATGTGGAGAGATCACAAGAGAACTCCAGAGAGCCCAGAAAGAGTAAAGATTTGCCAGGGGCTGGGAGGTCTGTCAGCCTCCCAGCCCCCCAACCCCCCTCCCCGCCCTGCATGGTTGCCTCACTACAAATGGTGTAGAAAAATCATTAAAAGCCTGAAAAAGCCACTGAGAGCCCTGGACCCTCCTTTGCTTGCTCTGCCTGCCCCTGCTAGCACAACAGTGACCCAGAAAATCAATTCATAGTATATAGTGCTGATGTGACCCACCCCAGAGGGACTCACATTTCAAAAGAGGAGAGGGCAATGACTGACTCAGCTGTTTGCAATGCTAATAGAAAGATGACCCACACTTATGACAAATGTTCACAGGAAGTTTATCACACACCTGGTGCTGCCTACCTGTGCCCAGCATCAGGATTTGTAAGGAGAGCAGGTGCTCAGACACACCTGAGCTGGCAGTTTGTAACGGCCAATTGGAAGGCAGTTGGACTGGGACCAGACGGTTCTCAGGTTTGGTTTGCTTGCCCATTCTGCAGATGGCCAACCATATTTGGAAGGGTATCGAGGCTGCTAGGACTAGGTGAGAGTAACACCATCAGGTGACGCATCTACCAAGGCAGGGCTGCAGGGTAGCGGTTTGACGCCGCCGATACAGCAGGAAAGGTGGCTGCAGACTGGTCATGGGTGTGAAGCCTGGCTCTCTCTCGTACAATCTCTGTGACACTACGGTGGTTGCTACACCTCTCAGTGCCTGTTCCTATAAACGATGAGCCAATGTAAGACACAGGATTCTTATGAAGATTCATTGATGTTTACAGAGCACCTGAGACATGGTTGTTGCACCAATAACTGTTATTACTCTTCTTACCACCTCTGAGATGCCCTCAGGTCAACTATTGTTCCTGTGTTTACATATAGGTGGGCATAGAAACAGGCAGGAATATTTATTATCCAGTCCCCACATCACACAGGTGCAAATCCATGTAGAACTAAGTCAGAGGCATCATTTAGTTAATCAGAAGCCCATCCTGGGTGTGAAAAAATTCCTCTGGTATTGTCTTTTGGGTGTGCCTGCCAGCTGGTATTCTGCAGGGAGAGCTGTCCAGCTCATAAAGATCAGGTGATTTTGCTGTAAAACTGAAATAATCTCATCTCCTCCATACCATACACACATACACACACACACACACATTCCTGGAATTGGGGGTGGGTCAGGAACCTGCCTATTGCTCCCTAGGACATCTGCACAAAGCAGGGTGTCATGGAAATTACTTACGCCTATTCAAGAGAAATCATTTCGGGCCTCCCCTGGTGGCGCAGTGGGTTAAGCAACGCACTACGAAGCAAATCGCAGCCACTGCAGCACGAGTTCGATCCCTGCTGCCGGCCAGG
>JAGFMF010011568.1:17846673-17894657 GCA_019455555.1 Galemys pyrenaicus | reverse complement strand
TCTCTGTGGTGAATCCTCTCACCCCCCTACACCTCTGGCCTGTACCCCAGTGCTTGTATGCATAAATAAATAAATCTTTAAAAAAAAAAAAAAAGAGAAATCATTTCAACCCAACTTCACAGCAGCCTTTTCCTTCTCTTATTATGAGGCGCTAGACTAAGCACTTTAGTTGCATCTTTTTATACATCGCACAGCAGCCCCATGAGGTTGGCATTATATTAGACTTAATTTACAGAGTGGGAACGGGGCAGAAAGGGGAGCTAATGTGCGGTTACAGTGTTTGCAGAGAGCTACACGACTCTGTCCTGGTCTGTGCTATGGCCTCAGTTCTCCCCTTGGCCAAGCGCATCTCAACCAGCCACCTGCAAGTTACCTGACCCAACACTAGTTCACTGAAGCTTCAAGCTTGGTTTGCTCCTCCCTTCCCTGAGACGGCAAACAGCTTTGCCTCATCGTCCTCCCCAAGAACCCTAAAAAGGCAGGAGAACAGACCACTGCACGGAGCTGCTCACATCCCATTGTGATTCTAGTAAACAGGCCACCACTCTGCCCACCCTGATGGAGAATCAGTCAGAGCGAGGCCTCCTTTCAGCTTCTTCAGGCTGGCAGGGCCTGAGAGGTGTTCAGTAGGCAACATGAGCTTGGACTTGGGGGTCTCTCTCCCTGCTCAGGGGATGTGGCAGACACAACAGCCAGGAGGTACCTGGAGGTATGGATCAGGATTGCCATTGCCCTAAATCTGAAGGACCTACAAAGGAATTCCCACCGTGGGGCGGGCCAGAAGGGCTCATGCTTCAGGGGAGCTGAAATAAAGTGCTGACTCATGGAAAGCTGTGAGGGCGCTCAGGATGGGTGTGGTTTTGTGAACCTGGATGTGCTAATCCTGGCTTCATCCCTGACCCTTATGTGATCCGGCTCTTCCTCTGCACTATTGAATAATGGGCCTTCCTAGGGAACCAGGGGAGGTGACAAATACCACATTAAGCGCCTGAAAAAGATCAGGAGTTTCCTCCAAAAGGAGGCCAGGGGACACTGAATGAGCACCCCAGCCCCAGTAGCTTGACCCTTTTCAGGGCTTTGTAATACAGACCAAGCCAGAAACCCCAGTTACTGTATTCCTTTGCCTTCGTGCAGCTTCATAGCAGTCCAACAAGCATTTGTTCGTTGAGTGAGATTGTGAGATTAATGAAGGTTATGGTCAGCAATGCATGCTGAAAGATGGTATAAAGAGGGTTTCCCTGGTGGCGCAGTGGGATGAGCATCGCACTGTGAAGCATCCGCTGCATAGCAGCACGAGTTCGATCCCCGGTCAGGGAGGGGACCCACATGGCGCAGCAGACCTCTCCTGCCTCGCCTGCTGCTCCCCTCAGCAGTGTACTTCAGTCCATTTGCCTGTTCTGCTCCCTGCTCTGTCTCTGGTGAATCCTCTCACCTCCCGCGACTCTGGCCTGTACCCCATTCTTGCTTGCATAAATAAATAAATCTTTAAAAAGATAAATAAAGATGAGATAAAGAGAACTGACATTTCTTAT
The DNA here is from genome assembly GCA_019455555.1 of Galemys pyrenaicus. Lineage (NCBI taxonomy): Eukaryota > Metazoa > Chordata > Mammalia > Eulipotyphla > Talpidae > Galemys > Galemys pyrenaicus. The sequence goes on along the minus strand of JAGFMF010011568.1, from coordinate 17,893,125 downwards.
GGGTAAGCATGTCTGATTTAGCAAATAAAAGTATAAAATTCCCAGTTTCAGATAAACAGCAAGTAAGTTTTTAAATATAAGTATGCTTTGTGAATATTTGCTTTGTGAATATAAATGTCTTTATATCTGAATTCTTTATCTTGTCTTATTTATCTGAAATTCAAATTTAATTGGGCATCCTGCATTTTGCCAGGTAACCCTACTCTGCCTTAGATGTCATCTGTGTTCTGTTGTTCCATCCCCACACAGCCCTGGGAGGCAGCAGTTTTTAAGCTGTACTGTCTCCCTGTAAGATGAGAGAAAGGCACTTGGAGAGGCACCTGATTTGCTTAATGTACCACAGTTCAGGAAAAGTGGGTGGGGCTAGGGACCTCCCATCCAGACTCCCAGGGTCAGGTGGGCCTGTCTGGGGCTGGCCTGGAGTTGAGGAGGGTCCCACATCAGTTATGGCCAGAGAAAATGGATCCTAGGAGGGAGACGCAGAACTTCCCACCAAGTCCAGACACAAGGACCAAGTCAACCAGGGTTCCTGTGGCAACACCTTGTGGGGGCAGGGGGGGGAACAGCCTAGCGTCAATTGCCACCACTGTTCATAATTAATGCCCTTGTACCCAGGTGGTTTAGGGTCATGTGACAAATGCTACATGACTAACAATAACCCTGGTAAATAAAAACAATACGGTGATAGCAGTAAAAACAGCTAATATAGGCCAGGAGTTGTGATAACTCTTTATATACATACATTGCTTCTTTTGATCTCCACCACTACCCAAAAAGCCAATAATTTTATTACTCTCACTGATAGCCACCATTTGTTGAATATTACCAAGTGGCAGGTCTAAACCGATAGTTTAGGTTATTATCTCATTTAACACAAACAACACCCTATGAGATACCATTATCCGTGTTGCAGAAGGAACCTGAGAACTTAAGAAGCAGGCCCGAGACCACACAAATTTCAAGGTCAGATGTTCCAAAGCCCATCTGCTTCCTACCCTTCTACACAGCCCCTCCTCCATGCTGGAAGAGGAAGCCAGAACCCAACAACCCCAGTGCCAGCTAGCTCTTTCACACCCCCATGCAGACAAGGGGATCAGTGTCGAAACACAGCCTCATTTCCCCTCCTGGAATAAAAGAAACTTCAAAACAAATTCTGGGTCCCCTAATGCCTCTGGCTGATAAATTTTCACAGACCTAGCCTCTGTGATCCCCACAGTTTCTGGGTAATTCCTTATTAATCAGCCCTCAGGAAGTTCCTATCAAAGCCCAGTGCCTAACTTTCTGTTGCCACCACTATCCCAGCTCCATGACCTTTGGGCTGGTTCAATTAATGAGAAAACAGTATGACCCAAGACCCACCAGGATCCTTTACATGAGAAACCAATGTGTCAGTCTTTCCAAATTAATTCATGGTTCCCTTTGTTCTATTCAGTTCCCCACACTGTCCAAGGACTGACTGTACATTAAGATCAGGACCTTAGAAGACAAAGACAGGGCATGATGGGAGCACAGAGGAATGGCACCCCACATACTCAGGCTGATAGGAGCCTGCAAAGCACCCTGGCCCAGCAGACCTAGGAGGTCAGGACCCCACCTTCTCGGGAGAACTGAAACCACTGTGGTTTCTCCATTCTGAAGTGCTGTGGATTATAAAATACAGAGAGTCCTAGAACACACAGCATGAGGCCCCCTCCACTCTCTTCTGACCACCATGACAGTGACCTGCTCCTTAGCTTTGCAACCTCAGCTCCTCAGTCTAGTTGGATTTGAAGACACGTTTTCAACTGTCAATCGCAAACATGAACCAAAACGTCATCGTCACATTTCTTTCTTCTCTAGTATTATAATCAGCACTTAAGTCTAAGCTTGCTTTGGATTCCACATCTGAGGGGCCCTTCGCTCTCAGCAGTTAGATGAGGCACCCTGCATCTACAGCAGAGAAAAGGCAGGGACCATAATTCCCCGTAAAAAGTGCTTCAATTTTGGAAGCGTTTGCTATGTGCCCCGTACTGGCCTAAGTAATTCCAAAACCCTGCATCATTTACCCCTCTCTGCCACCCTCTGAAGTCAGGTACTGTTATGCCCAGTTTGCAGCCGAAGAACCCCAGGACTGAAAGAAGTTCAGTAAATGCAAATTCTTAAGTTTCCGTTGAGGAGAGGGAAGCAAATCTTTAACAAGGTCAACTCACTCATGCAAGTACATGGTTTATACCTGGTGGAACCAAGTTCTTAACCCCAGGTCGTTCTGATCCAAAGCCCTTGTCTCTAACCACTGCGGCATAATCTCCAATCATAGGTAACTTAAGACAGGGACAGGGCACAAGAAGTCAGCAACCCGCGTGGCTGTCAAGACTTGCCTCGCAATTCCTACTCAAAGCTCTACTTGCGCCAGGTTGCTCGCCTACTGTAGGGTTAGAGCAATCAGGTCTTTCCACCCCCCCACCACTGATGATGGACACCTGCAGTGCAGCGAGCATTCCAGAGTGGGCATGCGCAAGTGCCCCACACACCTGAGTTTGACATGGGCTTAAATGGGCGACGTCATGAGGACGCCAGAACCGACAGGACCAACAGGACCGACAGTATCAATGAGCAGCAGCAGGAGAACACAAGAGCAGCAGTGAAAGGAGCAGCAGAGAGGGTGAGATGCTCCGGGGGCTGAGATGCGCCTGCCATGTACCTGGCCACCTCTACTAATAAAAGCATGAAAAGCCACCGAGGGCTCCAAGACTCCCTTCCCTGACCCATCTGCCCAGAACCATCCTGAACTTTGCTCCTGGGCTGCCCCCTTCCTGGCTGCTACACCTACTCAGACCTGTTGGCAGTTCTGAGGTTTCAGGTAGAGCTTTCAGACTTTTTCATGTGAAAAGTTTCCTTCGAGCCAGTCAGCTGACACTGAATACCTTAAACAACTACTGAAACCGAAAGTTACCCAAACTGAAACTGTTATTGAAGGAAATGTATAGAAACTCAGAATTTTAACACATTACATCAAGAGACCCATGGAAAAGAACCATAGATACCAGAGGGTATCCCCTTACGAAATAAAAAAAAAACTGAGACCAAGCAAGAGTCCACAACTTACTTATAGTTTGCGAATATATTTTAAAATATCTCCAACTGTCCAAATGAACTAAGGGAAAAGCCAGGGTGTGGGAGACATCTGAGCACTTCCACAGCATAGCACAAGCCACCTCTGCATGTGACACCAAGCAGGGAAGCAGCAAGGTGGCCAGGCTCTGGCTTTTCCCAAAAAAAGATGACCATTTGCCCATGGTTCCTCCGGCTGACTGGTGCCAGGTGGCCGCCTGGGTCACACAGAAGGGGCTCAGCTGCCAGGGATTGCCATTTTCCCCTCCCCACCACAGAGGCCCTGCCAAGTGGATCAGCCAGGAGCTCTGGCTGTACATTCTGGAGTGACTCGCCAAAGCTGGAGGGAGCAGCAAAAAAGCATCAGCTGCTTTTCTGAAGAGGGGACCCAAACTGTCACCAGCACCCCCTTATGTAGCATGCCTGCACAAGGAGCTTCCTGTCCCTCCCAGCCAAGCTGGTCTCTTCTGTGTAGTGTAAACTGAGGTTCATTTAAGAGTTTCGCTAAATTTAAAGTCTGAACAAATGATAAGTTCTTGAAGCCCCGGGAAAGTTCAGTAGCCCACATTTAAACCAGCTTTCAATAAAACCTTTCACATTCGTGGTTAAATGAACCAGCTGATTAGGCACTATAACTTAAGCCAAAAGTGTTGGTGTGTTCCCTTCCCCCTTCCCCATGCCTATCCTGTAAATTAGAGGTCCAATTTGCCAAAGTGAGAGAAGGTGTCTTCTGGTAGGGTTGTATTTTGCCAGCTGGATAGAGACCACACCTTTGAGAACACTGCAGTTGCCAGTCTGTCTTTTTAAACATTGCTAGAAACCCTTCAGTTTACTCTCCAAGTGAAGAGCTTCCTAATTTCTGATCCTTTTTTTTTGTCATGAAAAGAAAAGTTTATTTAGGAAAGAAAAGAGATAGTGCATAAAGACTCCCAGGTTAGATGGGAGTCCCAGGTTACCTGGGAGGGGCAGAGAGAGCCAAGCTGATCCATTTTTAAATATAAGGTTATAATGCTTTTCTTGACAAATATTCAACAGTAAACATTAAGATGGAAAAGCATAAAGAAGAAAAAAATGAAGGTTTCTTCTTTGTTCCTTGCTCATGGGATGATTTTCAGTCTTTTAGTAAACCAATACACAAAAATTATCAGGAAACTGTCTGGGACCTTGTTCTTGAGACATTTTCACATCCCAAGTTCAAATTCCACTTCTGTTAATTTTTAAGACATCTGGTTTTTTGGGGAGAAGAAATTGCATCATCTCAGTAACTAAAATGTGGTGAGTTTGTAAAGAAGAAATCAGCATTGAATAAGCTAACCACCCAGACATAGAACCACGTGCTATAGTCATTTTGTCCCCTCGTTAATTTGGGCAGAGTTTAATTTGAAAGTTAACGCTTACCTACATCTTCCTGCCTGGTTCTCCATGCTTGTCCTTGCAGGCTGGCAAGAGGGTTGGGTTAGGCAGGCCCTTTGAGGAAACAGTAACTGGAGGTTGGAGTGCTAACCACCCCGCACAGTTTATTCTGTGCTCTCAGGCAGAATGAAGCAGGCTAATGGGGGTGCTAGTTACTCATTCACCACTCCTGAATGGGCCCTGGTGTTACTTGTTGGTGGATTCTGCCCACGTCCTGTCAGTGTAAACACAGGCATCTCTGAAGCTGGTTTTGTCTCCCACCCCGCTGTTGAGTTCAGCCTGCACTTCTGCATCTTGAAGCCCTTAAAGAACTTCATGAAGTTAAAAGAGACAAGAAGAGAGGCAGACAGGACACGCTGGTTGTATTATTCTTACTAGTCCATCCAATTCCAAGGCGCTCCTGCATGTTGAATAGATAGTGAAAGGTTAAGTGCACTGACCTTATCCTAATGTGCCAGATAAAGGGAGTCCTTAGGCGAGAGTGCAGAACACAGGGATGACCTCTTTAAGGAACAATTTATACTTATGAGTATTATAGCTAAAATTATAGGCCAGTATAGGTTCACTGACTGCAACAAGTGTACCTCTCCACAGCTGGGTGTTTGGGAGGGGAAGGGGGAGAGTGGATATTGGGGAGGAGGGGGCCTGTGGGGGCTCAATACTTACTATTGAATATTTCTGTGAAATAAAAATTTAAACATGAAGTCCACTGAAGACTCAATAAAAGCAAAAATCTATGAGAACGCCCTATTCAAAAGTTTCCATAGCCCAATCATTCATATACATGGAAATGAAGTGAAATGAAAACTAACAATAAGCGTATTCATCCTAAAAAAGCAGCTATATTCATGTAATTTAAAATACAAGTATTATAAGATGGAAAATCTGAGTACTTACTACTAGTCACTATACCCTGAACTAAACACTTTTCTCATGAACTTTTTAAAAACAACTCTTATCAGGAAAATGCTATTATTTCTACTTCACAGGAAACAAGCCTAAACAGGTGAAGAAAATTCTGTCAAGTCACATAACCAGTAACTATTTCCCAGTAATGGTTTGGGAAATTATCATTAACTGAGAGAGGAAAAAATTAAAGGTGAGGGAATGTCATCAAATATTTCTTGTCTAGGAAGAAACAAAATGGACATGAAAAAATTAATCAAAAAAAAAAAAAACCTAACCCTTGCCTCTAAAGGGTCAACAAGCTTTACTTGATGAGTTTGAGAAGGGGAGAGATGAGAGAAATAGATGTAGAAAGGAGGTATCATCTAAGAAAGACACCACTTGTGGGCCAGCAGGGGAGGGAGTTGTTTAAAAGAATTCTGCCCCAAAAAAAACACAAAGAAATAGAAGCTAAGTTTGGAGAGAAAGTAAATGGGGAATGGGATGGCATATGAGAAGAGAAAAAAAAAGTATATTAATGGGTGGACCAATCTCACTTATAAGACATTTATTTGAATGGGTGGGTTTCAACAAAATGATAGTCTACAGTAGCATTAACGGTGCTAATATATCATTAAAGTACTTAAATTTAGTCATATGACTAAATTTAAAACCTTAGTTGTTTTTTTAATATTTTTATTTATATCTTTTACATCATTGTGTATTCCCTATTAAAAAAAAATCTTTAGTTTTTGTTCAGTGTAGATGCTGATGCCTTCCCTTCTTCCCTCTCTCCCTCCCTCCTTTTTTCCCTCTGAGTTGAAGCTACTGTCCCAGAAGTTAATCTCCAGGCTTCCCATGGGGGAGCAACTCCCTGGTTAGTGCTTAAAGATATGTGTTTGGGGTACACAATGGCCCCAAACAAAAGTCCCTGAAGGCTTCATTTGGTGCTTAAATGAAGAAACAGCTACTTGTTTAAATGCTGAAGGACACCTGAGTTCATCTTATAGAGATTGTGTCCCAGGCTCTTCTTAAAAGATTTTTGGAAGGATCCTGACTTTTGCTGGATTTTGCACTGTGTCCTATCATAGAAGGTAGCCCCCGCCCTGTGTGGATAAACTTGAGGGGCAACTGTTCTATTCACGTCCCACCCAAATACACCCCTCCACTGAGCCCATCCAGAACTGTAATGGGTCACTCAGTGAAGCCACACCATCGCCATGATGATTCTCCTGCTCTCTTCCCTTCATTGAAACATTCATTTTAAAGGAAATATCTTCACTTCAGCTACTTGATCAAAATTAGACCAATACCTCAATCATCCATTAAAAAATCTCACCAACCAGCTAGGATGAGGTATAGGTTTCGGGCAGGCCTATCTCACAGCCTCTGTATGACCTTAGGCAAGTCGTTTGGACAGAGGGAGTAAGTCGGTTGTCCTAAAACCGACTTGTGTTTACCTACTTCCTCCTAATAGGTGAAAATTCGAGTTAAAATGAACCTAAATCTCAAATTCTGACCAAAATACAAACCTTCAATAATCTACCCAAACTCACCCATTAGAATACACACAGAGAAAGGATAAACAGGCTGGATAAGGGGAGAAATAAGAGTGAATATAGAAAGTCGGTATCATCTCTAAGTAAGGCATATCTAATGGAGCAAGGGTTCAAAGAATTCTGCCAGAAAACTGGCACCCCCATGCAAACATGTACACACACATACACAGCCTCTACTCCATGTAACATTTGCAGGCTAAGGTAGTTGTATCACACAAACATAAAACATGAAAAACAGTCTCTATTATTGCACTGGACTCCACAAAAACATCTTAAAACTGATGACAAAGGGGTCAACAAAAAGATCTCTTCTTTACCTGTAATATGACAGAATGTCCCAATCTATACAGATGCCTGTCATTACAAAAAGCAGAAGTAATAAGAGTAACAAGTTGCTATTTAATTATTAATCAGTCACAGAGAAATCCTAAGGAATGACTGGAGGTTGGCACTTGATGTTGACAAAGCAAAGAATAAAGGCTAGTGTAGCACTGAAACAGAGGCAGTGAGGGGTCAACCAGAGAGCCACTAAAAGGCCAGAAACCAGAACTACGGGCTATGGCAATACAACACCCACACAATATGGGTCTATGGGCTAGAGCCTAGCAGAGGACAGCGCCTGAAAAGAGAACAGGTCACTGTGTGTTCTCACCCGCATGTACAATTGCAAGAGACCTCAGACTCCAGGAACAACAACCATGGGGTTTATTTTACAAATGGAGAAACAAAGAGCTTACTGTATCCACAAGTGGCTGGCTCTCTCACCCAGATATCATCAGTGATGGTCGCCACAGGTCACCAGCAGTGTTGGGCAGCACAGGCCACTACTGGTCCTGCAGAGGCGGTGTTAGAGACCCCCAGTATTAACAGCTCTTTATGAGTTGTTGAGTTATACCAACAAGAAAGAACTCGGGTCCTTTGATGCTCCTTTCAAACAATGTTAGAGGCAGGACCGAGACCCAGTCTCTGACAGAGTCCTTCAGCTTCTCCTCCCTCCTCAGAGGGCAGTTGCTGGAAGCTTCTTTTCTTCTTTCTTCAGAGACCAGGAATGGATTCTTCCCCTTCTTTCTTCTTCTTTCAGAGGTTGGAATCGTCTTCTCTTCTTCAGGGATTGGCGTTGTCTCCTCTTCTTTGGGGGTTCTCTTCCTCTTTGAGGACTCTCCATCTTACTCCAACCCTGGTTTATATCCTCTTTCAGGGTTCCTCCTCCACGAGTCTGACTGGACCATTTTTTAATACTGTGGCTGATTGGACCTTTTAGCACCAATCTGCTCATTGCTTGTACCTGACTGGTCCATTCCACAAATCAGGAAGTAAAAGGTCTCTGAGAAGCAACTGCCACAACTGACAAAAACAGCAGTTACTGAACTCTGAGGAACAACTGCCACAACTGACTTGTGGTGGAGCAGCAGGGTGAGAGAATACCACTGCTCCTGCCGGCTCCCACCGCTGAGGTGCCTGGGCTCTTGTGACAACATTGGCCTAAATGGATAAAGGAGCTGTTATCACCTGGAATAGACATTGGAGTTCTCTCAAATACTATTCTGTGTGATGAGGGGGAATGAGGGCACCTTGTTGAGAAGGCTATAAGAGAGAATCAGGGTCCCTGCAGGGATGGGCTGGATGCATATAACATGAAAAAGAGGAGAAAAGGACACATTAGTGACACAACTGTGAGTACAGAGGATTTACCGTGGAATGAAGTTCTAGAGAGCTCAGATAAAGGTTTTGAAGACAAGGGGACAGTAAGAAGATGGTCAATTGCAAGGAAGCTTGGAGCTCTTTAGGGTTACAGTATAAGCAAAGAGATTATTATGGGGCAATGGAGTTTACTAGATGCTGCATATAGATCAGGTGATGACATTGGGCTTTTAGAAGAAAAGTCAGCTTTATTTTTAGCTAATCAATTAGCAAGGAGGTAGGAGATTAACTCAAATCCAACTCCTTGATTAAGAATGGAAATGAACTATACAGGTTTTGGGGGTCAGAGAAAAAAGTGAAATTTTATTGACTGAAAAGCAGGTTGGGACAAAGAAATGTAGACTTGCCTGAAGTTCATTTACTAGTTACAGGGCAGTTCATTCATGAAGAAGTATGAAGAGGCTTCTCTTCAAGCAACGAGACTTTTGAATTTCTGTTGGCTGCTCCCTGGCCTCTGGGGAGCCTCCTTCCTATGTATTTGCAGACTCTGGCTGGTGTGGGGGCTCACTCAAGGGTAGTGGATAAGCCAACAAGACTATGCTCTATCTATAAAAACAATACTCAGAGAACAATTTAGTTAAGTGCTTATTTTTCTTTTGTGCTTTAGGGTATGAAAGCAATATAACTATTTAGCCTGGATTTCAAGATAACCAGAGGCCTCATATTTTGGATATCAGACAAAGAGAATAGGAACCTGGTGCCTGGAAAGGCTGGATGATTGCACATATCCCAGAGAAGTCCCCTAGTAGACGGGAGGGGCAGGAGGACTCACTTCTATTTGGAAGGAGGCACTCAGACCCTTATAATATGCCATCTATTTTGAGCTCACCAATTCATCACCTAAAAACTAGCCACACAGTTCACTAAATAGGCAGCTTTTGGTTTCTCACTTTATTGGAAAACAAAGTAGAGAGACTTATAATTTATTCCCAAGGAAAAGTTAGTAGGAAATTTGGAAATCAATTAGAAGTCCGACTTACGCTTAGTATTCTTAGACTGGTTTATGAAAGGATCTGAGTAACTAAAATGGGCAGGAAAGAGATGGTAAGGAGAGATATTATTCCCCTTTGCTAGAGCAGATCCTGTCTGTTCATTTCAAAGCTCACTCTGAAAAGGAAAAGCCTCCCGAGCCTTCTTCAGCAGATACGTGAAAATCAAGAAAAGGTCCTTGCTCAGCAAAGGCACCATAAGGAACAGTGAAGTGGCACAGATGCCTTTTCAAAGGGAAATCCCTGCCGTGGGCTTGTCCTTATGGTTCACGGAACACCCCTCCTGTCAAGACTGCAGAGAAATCTGTTAAGCAGGAACTGGCGGCCTGGTGTTCCTTCGCACATGCGAACTGGATGAATTCAATCATCGGCAAGTAGCAGCGCTTTGTTTAAGCTTCCAACACTCGCTTAAAGAAAATAATGCACGTATACAGACTCAAAGACATTTATCTTTCCCCTAAAAAAATACACTAGCGTGGACACTTTCATCACATCCAATTCAACAACTGGAACATCTGCCCTATGACAGACCCTGTGTGTGGCGCTGAGGATGAAACGCACCCTGTTCCTAAAGGTTCCAAACAAGCCTAAGAAACAGGCAGGAATAAAGCAACTAAGACAACAGCAGCTCGGCTAGACTGGGGGCTCCTGGGAGGTGGGGTGCAGAGCATTTGCAGAAGGAAAGGGCGCTGGGAAAACTTCTCAGAAGTAGTCACATTTGAGTTGAGTTTTCTCCAAACTTCCAGTGCCAGGAAGCAAATTCCAGTCTTTGAAAGTTCACTGTTCTAAGAATTCAAAAAGGCTTGGAAAGGAGCTACATTTTTTAGATACATAACATCCTAATTAGTGGCTGTCCTCCGAAGCCAAACAAACCAGTAGGGAACAGACTTCAAAGCTACTCTTTTGATTGTCACAGAACAACTTTAAATAAGGCCTGGCCGCGCTACATTCTGGCTAGCAGCCCAACAATCACCATTGCTGGCCTGCCCGGTTTATTCACTCATAAACAGCTTCTTTCTGTCATCCCAAAACAAGATAAATTGTACTTCATCAGTCCCAAATGGGGAATATTAATAAATTCATTAATTTACAGATACACATAAATGACCCTGAAAACTATCACTCTTTTTGAACTTAGTAAGTTCTTGAAACCAAGTCAGTGACATCCTAGCAGGGCCTAACTTCATCTAGAACTAGAAGCTGACTGTGTACAGGTTGCGTAAACAAACATTTGTTCATCCTTCATAATGGAATTATAACCCAACACTTGATTCTAGTTAGAGCATTAAGTTCAATTTCTATTTTAAGCTTAATTTTCATTCAATCCAGCATTTATGAAGCAAGCACAGTGTATACAGTAGGTATCTGAAACTGAGTTCTCATTTTATCCCCTGCACCCACCCCCATTTTCATCATAGCACTTATACTACCTGACATTGATTGTATGATGTGCTAGAATCTATGCTTCATGAGGGCAGGAACTTCAGATGCTTTCATCATGACTATAACCTTACGGCCTATACAGCCCTGGACGTACTTATTCTTTCACACAAGTAGGTGAACGAGCCAGGCATTTGAGAGTATATTCCACAGGTAATGTTAAGAGTACAGAATATATAATGGCAGCTACTTCATTTCCATATCAAAAGACGGGTCCCCTTTAAGGGTTGGAAGAAAGGGATTGACCTTAAAGCCAGTTTGCATAGCAAACATTGTTTCTACTTAGGTCCTGTATTCATGTGGGTGATTTAGTGAAAATAACGATTATAGAAATTTCTGTCACTAACAGTCAGGAATCCTTTCTCCTACCCAGAAAGTTACACTTAGCAAACAGACACAATAAACGTGGATGCAAAACATATATAAAATGTTAAAAGAAGCCCAAGAAAATCAACAATTAAATGAAGAAAGAGAAGGACATTTGAATTGGGGCTTACTCTAAGAGTAGGAATTTGCCAGTGTTGCCCATTTGCAAAAATCTTCAATAGTTCCCTCAAACACAAAGAGACCTCCCTAACTTTGGATAGCCTCTTTAGATTAAGCAAAGGAGTGTGAACTCTCAGTCAGACTGGTGGGGTTCACATCCTAGATTTGAGATCTATTTCACTATTCCTATAAGTCAAGGATAATATTATACTTACCTCATAGGATTGACTAACTTAATAAATGTATTTAGAGTGGGCCTGGGATACAGAATAACATCAAGTGTTCCCTTTTTTACTGTTATTATTGAACCAACTATTAGTATTGCTGTTATGAAAAGAATAGCATGTCTAAGGGATAAAACAAATTACCAGTTATGACTTAAAGCAGCTCGAAACTCTACCCTAGGCAGAAAGGTCAATTAGGTTTTCAAGTAAAGGTTATACCAAACAAAAGGCAAATGCTAAGTCAGTTAAATCTTGCCCCTGAACACACAGTATACTCTTTTTTTTTTTAAGATTTATTTATGCACACAAGAACTGGAGTACAGGCCAGAGTTGCAGGAGGTGAGAGGATTCACCAGACAAGAGTGGGGAGCAGAACTGGCAGACTGAAACACACTGCTGAGGGGAGCAGCGGGCGAGGCAGGAGAGGTCTGCTGCGCCATCTGGGTCCCCTCCCTGGCTGGCGGTGGCAGGGATCGAACTCATGCTGCAGTGGCTGCAGTATGCTTCATAGTGCATTGCTTAACCCACTGCGCCACCAGGGAGGCCCCCACACAGTACACTCTTAATGTAGAGGGATATCAAATGAATTATTCACACACATACACTATCAGCTTACATAATAGGCATTACATAGAAGGGAAGCTCCACCTAGCACAGATTATATTCATACCATTCAACCTAGACTCTACAACTTGTCTTGGTTGAAATTAAGATAATTTGGTATCTGAGCAACTAGACAAGTAAAAGCTGGCTTTAACATTTTGTCATTGACTACATATTCTAAACACAGAATCTAGTTCTAATCTACTACAGGTAAAATATCAAATTATCACTGTAACTATTTAAAATATAAGCTTAATGATTTACCGCTGATGCTTCCTTATTGTGGAATATAAACTCAGTAAAAATGAAGTCATTTGTTTATATATCAAATGTGCTTTTTCACTTCTATTTATGCAAAGCAGCAGGGAGAAATTTGACTTTCATTAGCACAGGTTTCAGTCTCTATCATCAGATTTATATAAAATATTCCAATGAAATGATTTGTTAAATGCCTATGAAATTATACCCCAAAATATGCTTTATTAAACTGGCTTCAGTCAGGTATTCAAAAAGTATTATCTCCTCTAAACTCATTATCCTGCCTCTTGCATCTTGCTCCTTTTCTATTTCTCAATGACAACTGTATATTTTTATTTAATTAACAATATTCCTTTTGTCAGGTGAATACTAAAATTTCTATAAATCTTATTTTTCTGAACTATGCTATGATTAACCATACTGGCTCAAACAAGAATTGTACATAATAGTGACCATTTGTTTTTCTTATCATAGAAATACATTTTAAAATGATTTCTGGAGAAGTGTTTCAAACCCATTACTTTTCATTCCTCTCATTAACTCTCTTAATATCCATGAATTCTTCATACAAACTGGAGTCCTTCTTCAAGTCTACTCTATAGGGTCACACTACTGTTATAACAGATCAATTTGTGATTTAAACTAAGCTCTTAAAGTAACTCTTACACTTTTCTCAATTATCATTACATAAGACCAACTGGAACCCACTTGTGTGCAACTGAGCACTTGGTGCTATAACAAATGTCAACTGGTTTAAAGCAGTTTCAAATCCTGTGGAGTATTAGCAAGGTGGAGTTAGGACCGTAAGGGTCTGGCCTGATTAGTGGTTTTCCAAAGTTCCCATCAGTCAAAACACTGATGGCACAGCTCAGCACTTCGGTTTACCTGTCTTACTGTATATGCTATCAAGTGACTGTAGTAAAAGATTGCCGTGCTTGTTTGCTTGCTGTCTCTTTTTCCACACCTCCCCAAGCCCAACTGTTGCTTTTTCTAGGAGTTATAGCCTGTGCATAGCCCTTCCCTTCTCAGTCCTGGAGCAACATAGGGATGTGTGCAGAAGAGCAGCCTGGTGTGGGATCTGAGAGGAGAGAGGCTACACAACAGTGAGTGGAGCCCAAATTGGGCAAGGTGTCCATACAGGGCGAGTAGCTAGGCACGACAGACGGGAGTCCAAGCAGAATAAGGAGAGAGGCATCCTCCCATGTGGGCAGCTTGGTGCACTGTATTGTATCCAAAGCAAAGTGAGGAAGGCATCGGCACAGGGGGAAGGCTCAGGACTTGCTGTTAAAGGTCAAGTACAGTGAGGAAGACACTGAGGTATGGGAGAGACCAGTGAGGGGAGTCAGAGACCAGTGTCCCTGTATGTGAGCAGCCCACAGGTCAACCCCACACCTACAGAATCAGGGATTCTAGAAACAGAGCCCAGGAGTCTTTAAATTTTAACAAGTCCCCTAAAGAATTCTCACACACATTCAAGCTTGAGAACCACTGAACTAGAAAACCATGAGTCTATACTAACATTAAAAGGAATAAAATGGGGCCTCCCTGGTGGCGCAGTGGGTTAAGCGGCACACTATGAAGCAGACCACAGCCACTGCAGCACGAGTTCGATCCCTGCTGCCAGCCAGGGAGGGGACCCACATGGCGCGGCAGACCTCTCCTGCTGTGCCCGCTGCTCCCCTCAGCAGTGTACTTCCGTTAATCTGCCTGTTCTGCTCCCCACTCTCTTTGGTGAATCCTCTCACCACCCCCCACGCCTCTGGCCTGTACCCCAGTGTTTGTATGCATAAATAAATCTTTTAAAAAAAAAAAGGAATAAAATGAAAGTTTAATGAGCAATATGGTATCTACAGTCTCCAAAGTTACCCCTCACAAAATACTTATAAAAAGAGTAACTCTACAGTGAAAAGATCTGGGGTACACACCAATTTAATCAAGTGATCGAAGTGAACAAAATGAGACAAAATTGAGTATCACCTGATTAGAAAACATCTGAACTTCTGTAATACCCTGCTACATAAACGCACAACCTAAACTTAATAATCAGCAAACATTAGACAAACCCTGACTGAGGTTAATTCTATAAAATCACTGCTGTATTTATCTTTAAAAATATCAAGGTGGTGAAAATCAATGGAAAAACGAATTATTCCAACTCATTCTCTCCAACAGTAATAGACACATTAAAAGTGCTCAATAAATGTTTATGGGGGTGAAAAAGTTTACCTTAAGTAGCTCTGAAATTTTTATTTCTTCAAGTCATTAGGATATTCCTGTAAGAAAGCATGATCTACACAAAAACCTAATCTCATAATTTTTTAAAGACTTATTTATGCATATATGAATTGGGGTGTAGGCCAGAGGTGGGGGGGGGGGGAGAGGAGGGAAAAGTGTGTGTGAGAGCATTTACCAAAGGTAGAGTGGGGAAAAGAACAGGCAGATTGAGGCTGAGGGGAGCAGTGGGTGAGACAGGAGAGAGACCGCTACGCCATGTGGGTTAGCTCCTTGGCCAGGGATCAAGGACCGAAGTGCAGCAGCAGCTACCGAAAGCTTGACAGTGCACCCACAGGGAGGCCCAATGGACTCATAATTTTACTTCATTACTTCTATAATACTTATCTTGTCAGAATTCTGTCCAGAGTCAATTCTTTCATGGTAACTGGACTACTAAGTCAAATTACATAAACACAGCTCCCAATAACAATAAATCCAATTAACAGCACACAGAAGAAATGTTTGTTTTCCAAGACCACCTGCAGTACATCCACGAATGTAGTTTTACCCTACTGACGTGGTAGGAAAGGCTCATGCAAACATACAGCTGTTTTACTTAACTAGAGATTTATTAATGAATTGTTTTAATGCATTAGGAAACAGTTCAAACTCTAATTCTGGAGGTAATATTAAGACCTATTCTACATACCCATAAACCATTCAACAGACTCAGAAGAAAATAAGGAGTAAATCTTCATGATCTTGAGTTAAGGCAATGATTTTCTTAGCTATGATACCAGAAGCACAAGCAACAAAGAAATAAAATGAATTATCAAAATTAAACTTGTTTCAATACCAAATGAGAAGTCAGAGTAGGAAAAAATATTTGAAAGGGGTCTTACATCCAGATCATATAAAGAATTCTGACAATTCAATAAAAATCAAGTCTCACTTTAAATGTGTATAAAGGACCATAAAAGACTCTATCTAAAGAAGATATGCAAATGGCAATAATAAGCACATGAAACTCAGGCCTTCCCTCAATATGAGCCATTAGGAAAAAGCAAATTTATAAAATTTTAGCATAAAGGTGGTAAAAATACATAAACAAGTGCCTTATATCAAACCAAGGCATGAGTTCCTGTATTAAGGTGTACTCAACTTAATTTTTTCACTAGTGTCCACTGAATCTTGCTACCTTTAAGCCAACAGTTACTAATTTGCTAGTGTATTAGGGACCCAGTACAGTCTAAGTAAATTTTATTCAAGAGAAACAGCATGAGGAATCAGGACCAAAAATCATTGCCAGCTTAAATTCTAGAGGAAAACACATCTTGGATTCTGTTCACATGTAAACTCCAAGAAAAGGAGGGACTTTTTGTTCACTGTTCTACCCGTAATGCCTAGAACAATGTGATGGCTGCTGAATAGGCAAAATATGCATAGTCTCTCCATTACCTTGGAAAGAAGGGAGAAAACCTCCAAATCACAAATGCACAGAACAGAAAGTTAAGCTGTAAAATATTTTTTTATTGTAAAAACAGAATCAAAGAGGCTGACAATGCAAATGTTATCACAGAACACATCCCCTTGGTTCCTGAATTTGCTAGGTTCCTGTTTCCATAAGTTTCCATTAGCAATTCTTGGGTTTCATGATCCTTTTCAGATACAATGATTATATCTATATATTGCTTAGGAAGAAAAGTCACTTGATATTAAAACAAAAACCTGTTGTGCCTTTCTTTTCACTTTCCTACATTATTTCAGATGCTTCCAAAATTTAAGAGTAAATACATTAATGCCTCAACCGAACCAAAAAAATCTGCAACAAGTTATTGACTCGAACCTCTAATGACATTTGCAATATATCCACATTTAAAGATTTAAAAACAAAAGAATTTAGAATTTAAAATAAACTTTAGACTGATTTTTCATATTTGAAAGATTGTAGTTATTTGCAGCATATAAATGGAGAGTAGTGCAAAATGCATCAAGTTTAATATGATAAATATATTTTCAACCTAATGGCTGCCTCAAAAGCAAAAAGTGAAAAATTACCACTTCTCAAAAGTAATCAATAATTGCAATAAAGTTCACAATTTTGAAAGATCAATTGCTACTCTATTTCTATAAATTGAAAAATGCGGAACAGATTAAACATACAATTGTTTTACAAAAATAGAGATATCGCTTGGGACTTTATAAAACTTTCATAGAATATAACACTTTATTTGTAAATTCAAGATAGTTTCACACTGAAATAGACAGTACTTCTACAGATACGAAGTCTAGCAAAAACTTAACTAGTTGAACTGGCTTGTGTTGACTATTCCTCCATATTGTTTCTTGCAAATCTTCAACCTAAACAGATGTGTGCTCATTCGTGGGTTTCTTTTTAATTACTCATTTAATTTTAAGGGTTTCGTAAGATTTCTCAATCTAGAAATAACATTAAAGCAGATAAACATACCTACAAATGTCTTACTTAAAAAGTAAAAACTAATATAACTTTACATTGATAAACTTCAAATCAAATTTCTAAGAAAGACACCTTATTAATTTAAAATATACATTTGACAATTATAATTTGGTACCTACAAAATGTAAAAATATAATCACAGCTATTTTATGGAAAAATATTCATGTAGAATGAAGACTCTAAATTTAATTATTTGTAGCCGTCAGATGATAAGTATTTTCTAATTACACCCATTCATAAACACTCATTTTATCACCTCAGAGAGCACCAGTGTATTGTTAAAACAAGTGAAAAAGTGAGAAGGGAGGGGACCATTTTACAAAACAGTGCTAATATAAGGCACAGTGTTTCCAAGTTTTCTTTTTTTTTTTTTTTTTACTGGTGTCTTACCCTTTGGAGAGGATGGTTAGAAAAATGCTAATAATTATACTAACTACATTTTACTACTTTTTTCATCATTCTTTGCTTTTAGTTTTCCCATGTAACAGAACAAGTAACTAAGTACATGATCTGTTAAATATCTTTCCCCAACCTTCCCAAAAATAATTGAATTAAACAAGAAACCAAAAATTTATCTGATACATTTGCAAGTCTATTCACCGGAGAAAATGGAGGCAAGAAAGAGGGGGTGAAAACAGGACCTATTTTCTACATAATATACTGAGGCACATAGGTTAAAAATTTCTCAGGCAAATTCACGGCTAGAGCAAAATTGAGAGATCAGAATTTTACATTCCTCCCCAAAGCTGATTTCTCAAATAGTCACACCCAATTAAATATTTGAAAATATGTCCTTAGTCACTGCTATCATCATCGTCATCATCATCAGATACATCATTTAAAGGCGACTTCAGTGACTGATTGTAGGAGTCCGACCGATTAGGCTGGCATGTGGCCATGTCCCCAGTAGAAAGCAGGTCATAGCAGAAGTCACAAATCCGCACAGGCTTAGAGGACTGGCTGGGGAGAAGAAATCTCTTTTCAGAGCAGGGCCCACAGACAACAAAACCACACTTGCGGCAATGGTGGCGACGATTAACAGGTGTGAATTTTGCTTTCTGACAACGCATACACACAGTTGCCTCAGAGTCAGGAACCCAAACAGCAGCATGTTCATTACTAGGTGTCTTCCCACTTTTGGAGAGTAAATCAGTAACACATTTATTTATGTGATTCATCCATTCTGACTTCTCCGTGGCAGTAGCAGCATAAACTGCAAAGGATTTGGTTGGTGTCTTAATAAGCCATCCATTCCTCAAGTCTCCCTCATCTTTGATGGAATCAATAGTGACATTTTCCAGGGGAATAATATGTTGTTTATTATATTTTTTCTTCTGGATGACAATATTACCATACACAAGAATATCATTAAATAAGAAAAACTGCCTTGCTTTGGGCTTTTTTCTACACAATTTAGTCAATACTCCTTCTCCAATAAGAACCCGTCCAGGTATAGTTAAGGGTTGTCCAGCTGCTCCAAAACAGTTTTCCACTATATTTATACGCCTAGTATTTGCTTCACTGTTTGCCAAGCGATCCACCATCTTTTGTTAATAGCCTTAAAAAAAAAAGAAAATGATATTAATAATTTCATATTAGATTATAAAAATCTAAGTTAACTGTAACAAACCATAATTTTTATCCAGTAACAAAATGCTCACAAACTGTTTTCCTCTAAGAAAATCACTAAGCCTACCCAAAAGAGCTAACATCTTCCAAGTTTTATAATCATCAAAAAACGTATTAACCATGTCCATACAGCATCATACAATTAGGGATGTATAAAAGTATGAATTTCTTACAAATATAAAAAACAATTGGACAATGAATAAATCATCCCTGAAAAATAATAAACCTAGTTACATGAAATTCAGTCTCAGAGGGATTCTGAACAACAAGGTCAAATACTATATAAATGAAGAGAGACGACTACTACAACTTTTTTAGTAACTAATGCCACTGAGCTAAAGTCTTCATTTCTCCCCTGGATTACCAGAACTGTTTCCATCATCTCTCTTGACCCCTAATTCAACCTTCAGGTAATGATCTCTCAAATGCAAATGTGACGTGTCATTACACAAAATGACTCCCCTAAACTTCTAAAATGTAGACACTTTAGCATGGCATTTAAGGGCCTTCATTATGTTTCTTCCTTATTTCCCCAGACTCATCATAAGCCACTCTTCACCTCAAACTTTATGTTCTAAGACACCTTACTACTTGAAACCCATTTCATCTAAACATGTCTCCTCTCTTACTTACCTTTCAAGACTCAGTCCCCTTCCTACTCCAGGAAGCCTTCCTTACATTCTATCAAGACTAAAAACCTTCCTCTGTGCTCTTCATATTCCATGTATCTTTTAGCTTCACTCTTACAGAGTAAAATCTGTCTCCTCCAGCCTGCAGTAGAACCTAAAAAGCAGCGACCACCTGATAGCTACCACTGAAACTATGCCATGAGGCATAGCAAAAGTGCTCAAAAATGTCAAGAACATCATATTGGTAATGTGCAAAAAACCTGTACCAGTCTAACCTTAAATAATCATTTTCATCTAGAGATAAATCTTCAATAACTTAAGCCCAAACAGCCTGGAATTAATTCTATGCACTGGCAGCACAGGCAACTAATAAGCACTCCATATGCATTACTATTTTGCATTCACTATTGTATTACCTATTCAGAACAATCTTAGGATGATAGATATATAAAATTAGATAAATAAACCTAAGATATAAAGTTGTTAAGTATGTTGCCCATGATGGCCACAGAACTGGAGCGCAAATTTGATTCCTCTGTTAATAGCACATTACTGCACACTAATTATTCCTTAAGGCTCCACTGACTCTACAAGAAATGACACTACTGCTGATTTCTGGATTTTCACTGCAAATACTACAAATACTGAAGAAAGATAAAAGAATAGTATCCTAGGGCCTCCCTGGTGATGCAGTGGGTTAAGCAACGCGCTATGAAGCAAACTGCAGCCACTGCAGCACAAGTTCAATCCCTGCTGCCGACCGGGGAGGGGACCCACATGGCACAGCAGACCTCTCCTGCTGCCCTCAGCAGTGTGTTTCCGTCGGTCTGCCTGTCCTGCTCCCCACTCTGTCTGGTGAATCCTCTCACCTGCTGTGACTCTGGCTTGCACCCCAGCTCTTGTATGCATAAATAAATAAATCTTAAAAAAAAAAAAAAGGATAAGGCATCACGATTTATCAAGCCAGTCCCGATACTGTTTCATTGTCTGAGATTTGCAACATATTAAGGGTGAATATCTTCGAAAATCTTTTCCACCTCTTTAAGAATAATACAACATAAGAAGTCTGAGGGATTATTAATTAGTATTTTGCTAGAAAAAACAACTTGCTAAGTATGACAGTTTCCACCTAAGTCATACATTTCATATCGCAAGATTATATAGACACAGGCATACAATTCTTCCTACTGTGAATATTTTCTATTATCTTCACTTACTTTAATGATAGTTGCAGGCCACTTGAAGAATTTCACTAATAGACTAACCTCAGCCCCTTTCATTATCCCTATTTATCCCAATATTCTATATGTCTGACCTGAAAGAGAGGGAAGCACCAAGCTAAAAAACCCAGGAATATGCTGCCCTACACACAGCCTAAAGACACTAAGGAGGTAGGGGGAGTGGTAGGGAGGAGAGACAAAGGAGAAAGGGGAAAGTTAATAAAAAACATCAAAGTATCACACTTGACTGGGTTACTGCTAGAAACACCCCAAAGCAAGGTTCTTTGGTAAACTAGATTAAGATATTACCCCCCTTTGGATCAGGACCGCCACCCTCCCCAAAGTCCAAATGCAGATTTACCACCAACACAATGGGGTACCCCAAACAGCAAGAAATCTCAAAGACTTCTGTGAGAATACTGGACTACAAGATTACTTTAGTCAAGGACTGACTCCTTTATTTCACTCTTAGAGGGAGAGGGGAAGGCATAGGGAAAAAAAGCAGAAGACGACTTTAACATGTGACCCAATCAGTCTAAGTGGTCTACTTAAGAAAACCAGTGTATACAAGAACTGTTCTGAAGAAATCCTCCCCATGTTTTGGCAAAGATGTCTTCTTTAGGACAGATTACAAGAAGTAAAATT
Organism: Galemys pyrenaicus; assembly: GCA_019455555.1. Lineage (NCBI taxonomy): Eukaryota > Metazoa > Chordata > Mammalia > Eulipotyphla > Talpidae > Galemys > Galemys pyrenaicus. The sequence continues at coordinate 17,871,661 of JAGFMF010011568.1, read as the reverse complement.
ACAGGGATAAAAGACACAAACTTAATTGAAGGCTCCTGCAACCGTCCACAAAATCTCTATTCTGAAAAACACACCAATTTACCAAACAGCACAATGAGCAGACCCACCCCATCTTATCTCATATACATAGTATTTTTTTTTAATTTTCAGCAAACAGGATAGATTTTAAAAAGGTTTTTGTTCATTTTGTCCACTTCTTTCATTAATTGTATTTATTCATTCCATAATTACTTGTGTACTTTCTAGATGCTGTGTATTATTCTTTTCAGAGCTTGGAGTTTTAGTGAAGGAGCAAGACAGACAATAAACAAGGTGATTCCAAAAGGTGAAGTGCAAGATGGATATCAGCAGAGTGCCAAAATAAAGGAAAGCCTCATTTAGATTGAGGGCTCAAAAAAGCTACAGTGCTGGTATACACAGTGGGTCTTACAGGAAAAGGAATAAGCAATGTAATGCAAAGGAACTAATACTATGGGCAAAGGTTCTAAGACAGGAAAGAACAGTACTTTTAAAGCTTTATTTCACAGATACTTAGTAAATCAAGCATTTTCTGATGTATTTATTAATTACCTCCATTTCTAAGCTCATATTTAGGGGTTTTAAAACTGTACAAACATTATACATATGCTATTTCTAGCATATTCTATACTTATGTTTATAATATTTGACATAAAGAAAATTTCTTAGTTCAACTTACAGATCTTTCCCTTGTGGATTTTTTTTTTAATTACTACTTGTAAGTTTCTCTTATTCAGATATTACATGCACCTATTACCTTTTATAATATGATTTTTTTTCATTTAATTCTTTAACCTGAAACATATGGCATAGGTCAAAATTCTTTTGAAATATTTGCTTTCTAAATGAGATAATTAACTGCTCCAGGAACACCAAATACTGTGTGACTTCAGGTCTCCTCACTTGTAAATGGTAATAATACCAATGTCAGGGAAAGGATTAAATAAGTTCTAAAATGTCTCAGAAGTAGTCAACATGTGGTGGTAGCACTCACAAATGGAATTAATAATCTAATGTAATGATTTATGTATTCTAAGATCTGCTTCTGAGTTGTCTAGTCTAATCCATAAATTTAATTCTTTTGTCAATACCAATGCATTTGGTAGGCCTAGTTGACTATCTCCTATTACTTAACTTTCTCAAAAAAAAGTTTTTACTAATCTCCCCATTTTTGTGTCCAGATGTAATCTACTTAGAACTGTGGTTCTCAACCTCAGATGTGCACTGGGCAGCAGAGAAGCTTTAGCTATCAACATACCAGAATAGCCAATTTACTACCTGGGCTCAAAATACTCTTTTTAACATTTTAAACTCTCTCATAACTAACATAAAAATAGTTAAAAAAAAAAAACTTGAGCAAGCTATAAACTATCAAAAACAACATTCTTTGAATGCAACTAACTGTTCATAGTTATCATGCATAAATTTATATTTCTATCTTATTTTTGGAAATATTGTTTACTCATTTTTTCTGAGTTTGAGAAAACATGTAAAAGAAATCATCTGAAGAATCCGTCTGAGATTTCGTCCATGATTCACTATCATTATTAGTTTGTGTTGCTGTTTCTTTGCACTCATCTTCTGACTTACCTAACAGTTCTGAAATATCTACCCTTGAGAATCTTTGTCATTAAAGATGGCAAATGAAAAGTAAAAAACCTAAATTCTCAAATACATTTAATAAAAGCTTAAAACAAAAAAATTAAGGACATCTCCAAACAGCTTTCACATCATCTTGAAAAATGAGGCAATACTTAAGGTAATATAATAATGAAGCTGAAAAATGGTACAACAGTATTGATTCATTTCTTCTTTACATCATCATTCTAGACAATTATAGAATTTTTCTTCTTTTTGACTAATTCTGGAGATAAATAGAAAAATACTTCAAGATACAGGAAAAGTGGCCCTCCCTGGTGGCGCAGTGGGTTAAGCAACGTACTATGAAGCAAACCGCAGCCACTGCAGCACGTGTTCAATCCCTGCTGCCAGCCAGGGAGGGGACCCAGATGGCGCAGCAGACCTCTCCTGCCTCGCCCACTGCTCCCCTCAGCAGTGTACCTCCGTTGATCTGCCTGTTCTGCTCCCTGCTCTGTCTGTGGTGAATCCTCTCACCCCCCCATACACACACACCTCTGGCCTGTACCCCAGCTCTTGTATGCATAAATAAATAAATCTTTTAAAAAAAAAAGATACAGGAAAAGATCACTAAGATTCCTTAATATAACTTAGATTTTATATATGTCCAGTGAGCCCATAGTAAGTTTCCTTTACATTTTGAAGATTGGAAAATAAAAGCTGTTAATTATCACTACAAATAACAGAACTGCTTCAAACAGAAACTCAAAACCCAAAAATATGGGCTTCCCTGGTGACACAGAGTTTAAAAGTCTCAGTGCTATCAAGCTATTGCCAGCCACTGCAGCACAAGTTCCATCCCTGGCTAGGGCGCTAACCCACATATGGCACAGCAGACCTCTCCCCTCTCCTGTCTCTCCTGCTTCTCCCCTCAGCAGTGTAATTCAGTAGATCTGCCTATACTGCTTCCCACTCTGCCTCTGGTGAATCCTCTCACCACCACCACCACCACCCCTGTATCTCTGGCCTAGACCCCAGTTCTTGTATACTTTAAAAAAAAAAAAAGTGACCAAAGGACTCTTAACGAGAAATATAAAGGTTTAAGAAATACTGATACCTAGCATCCCTCTACCAGACATTCTAATTTTACTGGCCTGGCATATGTGAGGTATGACCTATGCTGACCAAGTAATTTTAAAGTATAATGAAGGTTTAGAATCTTTTTTCAATTATAAAAAATGAAACAAAAAAATCTACTAAAATTTTGAGGAAACTCATACTACACCTGTAAATTAATCTAGAACACCTTTACAGTTTTGAGTCCTCCTACCCAATCTGGTTGTATCTTTTCCCAACAAACAGACTCTTTCATGACCCAGATTTCTTCTCACAAGAGTGTTATATTTCTTAAGTAGACTCTCAAGAATTTTATACCTTTTGCTGCTGCTTTTGAGTTAATCTTCTTTTCCACATTATATTTTTAATTCATTACTGGTAGGAAAAAGTACCACTGATTGAATTATCCAAGCTCTATCTTATTCTTCTGGTAACACCTTGTTTCTAAAATAGTTATGTTCTTCAGTAGGCTGTCTACCACCTGTTAAAATGTAATACTAGAAGAGGTGAAAACGCTTTCATAAAAGAGAAAGAATACTACTTGCAGCTGTAAAGAGAGTCCAACTGTCACAGAATACTATGGCCCAGTTTATCTTACTGAAATCAATACTACTTTTCTTATTCTTACAGGTGAGTTTAAAATGAAGTCATTCAATTAATTTCTCACACACACTCATGATATCTGATATTAATGAGTTTCACTATTCAACTACATGGTATACTGGAAAAAACAATGAACTACGAATCAAAAGACCTGCATTCTAATCTCAGCTCAGATACTAAACAGAGATTTCACAGAAATTACTTACTAGCTCTAAAAAAAAAAAAAGCAGGGCCTCCCTAGTGGCACAAGGGGGTTAATCTCAGCACTATGAAGCTATCAGCAGCCATTACAGCACCAGTTCGATCCCCGGCCAGGGAGCTGACCCACTTGGAGCAGCAGACCTATAGACTGTCTTGTGTGCTGTTCCCCTCAGCAGTGTAATCAGTAGATCTGTCTATTCTGCTCCCCATGCCCTCTCTGGTGAATCCTCTCACCACCTCCACACCTGCTCCCCTCAGCAGTGTATTTCAGTCAATCTGCCTGTTCTGTTTCCCACTGTCTCTCTGGTGAATTCTCTCACCCCCCACACCTCTGGCCTACATTCCAACTCTTGTATGTATAAATAAAGTTTAAAATAAATAAAAAGGAAAAGGAAAAGCAGCAGCAGCTACTGCTACCACTTTAAATAAATTGTAACGCCCTCTCTGTCCTTAAAATAATGAACTTTGTTAGGAAATGGATCATATTTCTGATTTACTGCAAACCAGTATCAATCCAGATTTTAAAATCTGTGTTACTGCTAGTAAACTGAGATTTTACAGGAAAGGTAAAAGCAAGGGGAGACAAAATCAGGAAAGTGGGGAAAAAAGTAAAACAAATACCAACAAACTGTCAAGGTATATCCTCCCTGGGCAAATAAATATTAAAGCAAACTACTCCATTTCCTAATGCATCTAAGTAAAGTGAACAATTATTCTGACTGCCTGTCATAATACAAAGGGTGAGACAGTTCTTACTTTCAAAAATTCTATAGTTTAATAAATACAGTAATAATGGGAGAACTCTACCTAAGACTTAATAAAATGTTAAGTGAAAGCAAATTTAGAATTTTATTAATTTTACTTATTCTACCAACAATAAAACAGTTTTTTTCTCCCCTTCCCGTCAAGGCTTTCGCGACTGTGGCAAAAAATGTATTGTAGAAATTAGTAGTGATAAAGAAAACAGGTTTTTTTTTTTAGATGAAAAGGAAAAAAGTTTCTATATTTAATTTAAACTCCTATAAAAGCTGGACTGAGAAGAACTGAAACTTAAAAATCATGAATCACATTTAGAGAGACGCTAGAGTATTTCTTAAAAATCTCTCCAAGGCACCAAATATGCCTATTACTGAAAAGTAGTTTCTAAAATACTACTCAAGTCTTAACCAAGAAAGGAAAAAAAGAAAACTAACATTTAACTCCAGACCTATCTATACATGTGGCTAAGCACATCCACATTTTACTATTTCATTTAATATTTTCAATTTTGTTGAGTGATAATTATATCCATTTTTACAAAAGTAAACTGAGTCATGGACTAGTTAAGCATTTTCCCCACGTTTTTACAACTAATTTTAGTAAAAATTCATTTTCCTTCCAATATCCTTTGTTACCTTCAGAAACAAATATTTTAGAAATACCTCACTCGTGGTGATCTTATTATGTATTTGGGAAAAGCCACTGATAAAAAGAATGTAAAACATAATAGGAATAAAATATGCTCAAAATAATTCAAAATAATATAATAAAAGGGAGAAGTAAAGGTATGATTAATTTAGAGTGGCACTACAGGCAGTTTCAAATAGCTTAGACGTCAAAGAAAAACTCACCTTGGTATATAAAAACAACTAAGCCATAATTGAAGATTTTAGAAAATTAACTTGGAAATTGGGATTGGGATTACAAAAAGCTTCAGAGAGGTGAAGGAAAGGGTAAGAATATGCCACTCAAGCTTTAAATATTCTCTGTCTAGTTTTTGGTATTTAAATTATGCCACAAGGCAAGATTAATATTCTTAATACATTAATATTCTTAATACTCACTACAGCTACCTGAGAAGCTCTATTCAAAAAAACAGTTTCCCTGGCCAACCAAATTAAATCCAAACTCTTAACCTGGTATTCAAAGTGCTTCACAAGTCAAGCCCCAGTGTGTTCCAGTCTATCTTTTTAATTTCACCTCATTTTACATGCCCTCTTAAAGTATCCCCAGAATGTGTTGAGTGTCCCTCCCTACTCGAGATCTTTTCTTTGCTATTCCGAAATCTTGTTTGTTAGTCCTTCAAAACAGTCATCACTTCAGTAACCTCAAAAATATTTTCATCTTTAAATTTGCACATCATTTTACCTGTACCACTTACATGCTATTACATTTTACAAAATGCATGTATATGCATATCCCCAACAGATTTGGAGGTTCCTGAAAACAAATATACTCTACCCTACAACTTTGTATTCCCAACTGTAGCTACAAAAATGCCTGCATATACAAGCTGTCAGTGTGCACTGAGGTGAATATAACCAGCTATTAAAAGTGGCAGCTTCTCGACCCGGAGTTTGACAAAAATCAAAGACTTAATTTTTTTGACAACTATACTAATTTTCACAGAAAACAGGAACCACACCCTATACATCAATTGCTTCAGTAGACCCACAGATTTTAAATCTGCAAGTCAATGCTCTTTAAGTATAGTATCTAATTATGAATTCTAAGTATTGAGATGGCAGATTCTGTTTTTTAAACATCCCAATCTCACAATATATAAAAATGATGCATTCTTCTCTCGCCAAAAAGCACAGCTGTTTAATAAGCAAAAAATCGTGCATATTTTCATCATCAACAAATTTCAAATTAAAAAAACTGCATCATATCAAAAAGTATTTGTGCAGGAGCAGCTGTACAGGGCTAACAGCTGTAAAGAAATCATTCTATAATATTAGAAAAATAAAGTCCATAAAGCTCAAGCTCAACCAAAATACCACTATGGAACTGGTTATCCTGACATATCCCTAACAAATTTTCTTTAGTACTTTTCAAAGCAATTGCAATCCTCTAACTACATTCAGTGCTCTATGCTTTCTGTTAGAGAAAAAAGAGAATGAACTCGGAATTGAGACAAGTACCACCAGACTTTAATACAAAGCACAGTAAGTACTAAAATATCTTAAAAAGTTAGGGAAAAAATGAAGGCACAACTTGGAGAAAACAGAATCTAAGTACCGAAGGCAAGTGAAAAAGAGGAATTCCAAAAGGCAAAGAAATTACAAGGAACCATGCTCACAAGTAAAAATGTGTTTATTTTTTGTAAAAGGGACACATGTACAACCGGATCAGAGGCTGGAGGTAGCTTTTGGTAGAAAAACAGGAGAGAAAGTAAGAGGAGAGCACATTGGTTCCTAAGAGTTCCTTCTAAAGCTTTTCGGAGGAGTGACCTGATTTGATCTAAATTTTGCTAAGATAAGCCTGGATACCACAGAAGATAAACTGAAAAGGGAGACTGAAAAGCAGGATCCATTTGAAAAGTTATTACAAAAGTATAGAGGGTAAAGTTGATATTCAGAAGCCTGTACAGGAATAGAAAGAACAGATCAGATTCAGGATTGCCATGACTAACCCAGGTAGATAAGTAAAGCTGAAATTAAGTCCTCAGGTTTTCTGTCTAAGCAATATAGAAACCAATTAAGACAATTTTCAAAAAGTAACATTTATTAACTGTTTACTTCGTACAAAGTAGCATAAAAAGATTGTAATGCTCAAAAGTAACAATCTTTGTGAAGGACAAAGACAGCTTTTTTCCCCAAAATTTATATACAATAGTATATAAGATTCATTTATTATACATCAGAATGTGTTTCTATAAGACAAAGGGTGATAGGAGTAATTGATAGGAAAAAAACAAGGAGTTGGTACTTATGCAGTGTGCTATGAACTGAAGAATCCATATGGTTAACACAAATCTGCACTTAAACTTTAAAGGAGCAAAGTTGAGAAACAAACTATTAAAAAAAAAAATGAGGAGTGATGAAGACTTGGGCTAAAAAAGTTAACTTGGGTGGTAATTTTTACCAGGAGGAATGTGTAGAAACAACTCTAAAATGACCAGAAGTTCAAGCTAGGCCTTAAAACACGTTAAATTATTTGGGGGAAGAGGGAAAGAAAAAGGGATAACAGTGTGCAAATATATTCCCCAGAGAGGAAATGGTTGAGTCGAAGCTGGAGAAAACAGGGCCATGAGAAAGAATAATGGTAGAACAGACATGTGGTAAGACAGGGAAGAGTCAAACTGCAAAGGCAAGTAAGCATCAGACTGAAGAGTGTAGACTTATAAAGGCATAAAGACAAAGGTTTTCAAGTAGGAAAATAATAAACAGCACACAGAATAAGTACACAGGGTAGAATGTCGACTACTAAAAAAGCAAACATAAAACTGAAGTCTCTTTGAGTGAAAGGTAACAGAAGTCCAAGTCACAATAAGTGACAGTAGAAATAAACAGGGAAAATAAAAGAGATTACTGAAATACAACAAACAGGATTTCAGAATGAACTGAATGTGTAGAAGGAGAGTGAGTGTAAGATGACTTCAAAGGTTTAAACATAAACAACTAGGTGGTCCTGGTTTAGAAGGAAGAGGGAATCATGAAGTACCTAAGGCAGCCACATGACTAACAACTTTAACACAAACAGAAATGATGGAAGAGCAGGGTGCTCTAGGACAAATAGAGATTTAATAGTCATCCACAAATAGATGCTGGTGGTGCTATGGGAGAGAGGGCATCACCTAATTTATACAGCAGGAGAGAAGAAAGAAGGGGAGAGAGGAGGACACAAAGCATCTTTTCAATATGCTTTTGTATGTTTCCTAAGGCTCAGAGACTAAATGATTTCAGGTCACAATGGCAGTGAAACACATGAAAAAATTTGAGGACTAATGGTTAAGTATATTTCAGAAGCATTGACCTTTCACCCTGGAATTTTTAACCCCAGAAATTTTTCCTGAGAGGCGAGGGCAAATTCACTGTATATGTAAGTGTTCCCTAAGCATTAGCTCTAACAGTGAAAATAAGAACCTAAATTTTTAGCCCCAGAGAATGATTAAAAACAACATAAAAAAGCCAAATATCATAAACAAAACAAAATTTTACCACATAAAAATTTTCATTTCAACACTGAGAAAAGAAAAATATTGCAACAGACACAAGTGACCATTTTTAATATACAAAGGGTTCCTAGAATAACAAAATACTCCAAAAGAAAAAGGGATAACATACAAATAGTGATTCTTTTAAAAAAAAAATGAAAATGACCAGTAAATAGAAAAGTGTTGGCTTTCAGGGATAATCAAAGAAATTAAAAAATAATGTACTATTCAGCTCTCTAACATGTGGGGGAAATGGACATTCATACTCTTGAAACTATATACTGAATAATTTCTCTAAAATGCCATTTTGGCAAGATAAGTACTTTGATAGTTTACACAACAATTCTATTTCTAAAAGTATACACAAAACATAATTAAAACATTACACAAAGCTGTTCACATAAAGAAGTTCATTGGGGCTCTGTCTATGATGTTGAAAATCCAAGAACAACTTAAATATTCAACAAAAGCAGACTGGTTAAATAAATTATGGCATAGCCACATGATGGATTTTTAGACAGCTTGAGAGAACACAGATTAATAATTAATGTGGAAATTTGTTAAATGAGGCAGTTTATTAAATAGGTTTCTAATGTGTCTAAGTACTACTATTTTGACTCTACCTGATCATTTTATTATGAACAGATCTCTTATATACAAAGAAAATACTTTTTAAGTTACAAAATATAAACAATACACAGAGAAATATTACTATAATAAGTAAACACAAAGTTATAGGTACAATTAATAAAAATATGAAAAGAATATAAAAATTTATTTCCCCCATCTATTTTTTTTAAGATTTATTTATTCATGCATACAAGCACTGGGGTACAGGCCAGAGGTGTGGGGGTGGTGAGAGAATCCACCAGACAGAGCAGGATGCAGAACAGGCAGATTGACCGAAACACATTGCTGAGGGGAGCAGCGGGTGAGGCAGGAGAGGTCTGCTACGCCATGTGGGTCTCCTCCCTGGCTGGCCGCAGGGATCAAACTCATGCCAGGGATCAAACTCATGCCGCAGTGGCTGCGGTCTGCCCCATAGTGCACTGCTTAACCGACTGCACCATCAGGGCAGGCCCCTCCATCTAGTATTTAAATGAAGTATAAAAAAATTAAATTGTTCCACTTATGAAAACAGAAGAAAAAAGTTGATTATGCAAAGAAGAGAACAGAAAATTCACATCATAAAATCTTAACTTAGAAGAGTCAAGTGTTTCAAGACACTTGTAAGCAATGTGAAAGTGAAGACCCAACAGAGAAAATGAGTCACTTTGGGATAAGAAAAGGATTTAAAAGCAACTAGTACAAGCTGGTAAACAGACAGCTGGTAAACAAATATTTGAAAGTCACCACAGCTGTAATTTTTTTCAAGAATGCCAGGCAGAAGTACAAAAAGTAAACAGTAATTTTTATAAGTTGAAAACTGACACGTTATCATACAACAAAGGTCAAGGAGAGGAGGGGCTATGCTGTGGTAGTAGCAAGTTCATAGTTAGAATATTAAGTACAGAGTTCAGGGTTGGAAAGAAAATGAACAGCATGGGAGGAATTGGGGGTAACAATGAGGACCAAAAGCTAGTTCATCAGGTATGATGGGAAACAGAAAGACAGGGCTTTCAATCACCATCTCTAAGCAAGGAGTTTAAGTTAAGATAGTTCTGATTGATGGCAAGGTAAAATAACAGTCATTCTTACTGGCTGTTCATGCCCGTGGTGAGGATGACTGTACTTACTGAACTGTAGTTCCAAATGTGGCCTTTCTGGTCTGAAATGAATGTAACTGTTACCCTAACTTCTATGCTACAAATATATCCTATCTAGCCTGAGAGAAATTTGGCTGGCACTTAACTTCTCTGTATTTCATTTAACTACAAAATAAACAGAATAAGGTGATGGAAGATTGAATTAAATAGTTCTCATCCCCCATCACATATTTTTTCAAAAAAGAAAACAGCAAAATTATCTATGCCTTGATCCCAAAGTCAGTAATTCTGACTTGTTCTAGGTGTCAGTACTTTCAAGAAGCTTCGGGCTTCAGTATTTCAAGAAGTTTCTCAGGGAATTCTAGTGTGCAGTCAAGATTGACAGTCAATATACTTCTAAAGGTCACTTCCCTTTTGAAATTTTAAACTTCTATAATTCTATATAATTTATTGTCACTCTGATTGAACTTACTGAATATCATGCACCAGGTACCTCCACAAGCATCTTAGTAAATGCTCACAATACTATGAAGCAAATTTTCTGTTTCCATGACACATATAAGTCCAGTGACACCAAGAAGTGAAGCAAGTTGTTCAAGAATCAAAAAAGGAGCAGAGCTAGAATTTGTATTTGCCCACCTTATTTCAACTTGCTTTCTCTAACACAGCAAGTACTTGAATGCCTTCTATTTTCTCCCCAAGACCTTCCAAACTGAGCACACCAGTTTGTGGTTTATGGAGTAATTTAAGGGAAAATTATATTGTGGGTAGGAGTAGGGAATTAACCCCAAATTGAACAGTAGTTTCATTACAAAATACCTTCACCTGAAGAGGTTTTGCAACTTAAATTAGCACTCTGAAAGCATATCTATGAAGCGTATTTTATTCAGGAATCCAACACACACACTGCATTAAGCATGCAGCTAGTATACTAAGCTGGGTCTCAAAGATAAACTTATAATAGAAAAGCAATTTTTGTAAGCTATTCATTAAGCAAGGCAAAACAATTGTAACACAATTCTGACAAAACAATAATAGCGAAGCAAGATTTTTCTCTATCAAAAACTTTAAATGTGGAAACATGACCTTCAAAAAGTTCAGGGGTTCAGATGGTTCTATTTCCATCCAGTACAAATAAATTCAACTGTATTTTTTAAATTATGATCATTACCCTTTTCACATATACTGTATATACTTTACCTACTGGTTATACTTTAGTCCATTATCTACTTGAAAATTTCATAAAGATTCAAGTTCTGTATCACTAGGCCAAAATTTACTGAGTTGCTAAAGTAAATTACCACCACAGCCACCATCTCCCCAAAAAGGGATTAAAGAAGATTTAACATTACTATGCTTATGGAAATTGCAATTTAATAAGACATTCATTAAATATATTTACAAAGAGCATATGTGTACTCATCCATTCAAACCTTTCCTGAGCATCTGCTATGCTCCTGGCACACTGAAGACCGACAGGCATGAGTCCACCATAGGAGGCCTGCTGTGAAGGGTGTCATGGGATAAAATTACTCTTAGGGCCAAAATGAGGGTGAAGTAAGAACAGGGCAGGAAAGGCTTCACAAAGCACAGGTTTGAATATTTTTAAAAGGAAAAACATCAGTATAAGTACCCTTTTAAATCAACTCTCTAGAAAGTAAGTACTGTAAATTGAAATCTGAAAGAGCATCAAAAACAGAGGCAGCAAAGTGGACAGAGAGTGCTCCATAGAAATGTTATATATCCTTTGAAGTTACGCTACAGGAAAAATGGAAAGGCTTCTGAGTCCCAAAACCTCAGTTAGAAGATATGTGAAGATAACTCTTAATCCAGAAAAACAAACACGCATAATGAATGGCATCTGACAAGGAAGTAACACCAAAAAAAATATTTCTTTTTAAAAATCTATGGAAATTCTCAATCTAAACAAATAGTCACGTTTTTACCTATAGATTAAAAAGAAAAACTCTCCGAGACACGTTTTAACGTTTATCTTATTTGTGACTGAGTCATTTCAGTTCATGTAACATAATTTTAAAGCTAAGCTGTTTTTAAATTATTTTTATGCTCCTTTGCCGCGGTAATTCCAGCTGAATATTTTTTGATGAGTTAGTAAACGTTTTGTTTTTTGAGGCGATTACACGGGCTTTCCTAATAAGTAACTTAATACCATTCCCCTCCAATGCTGTCAAGACAGAAGAGATTAAAAATAGAAGCCTTCGTTAATCCTGAAATTAACCTGCGGACCCCGGGACCCACCAGGGTACAGAAAAAGGTCAATGTTCCACTCCAGGCAGGCGTGCACCTTTAAGAAACCAACGAGAGGGGAGAAACTTCGCAATGTCAAGAACACTTCACCTTAGTCTTAAGGGAACAACACGCGCCTTGACGTCTCTCAGTCAACATCCACGTCCAAATCTCTCTTGAATGAGTCTCTTCAGTAACGTACCGACACACAACAAAGAAAGCATCTGTCAACTTACATCCTGTGTGAGTCTGAGGCACAGAGACCAGCTTAGTTCTCGGCGTCCCAACACCGACTCGCTCCCCTCGCGCGCGCACAAGTCGCTGCAGCAAGGTACTCGGCACGCACGAGGGCACCGAAGCACTAGGAGTCGCGGCTTCTCGGCCTTCGACAACATTTAAAAAAATAATAATAAACTCGGCCACAGACCATCCAACTTTCCACGAGTCCGAACCCATAATGTTTATCAGAACAAATCTACGGTGCCATGTTTTGCCCCAAACCACATAAAAACACACTGTTCAAGTCACAATACCCCTCAAGCCCAGACCCTGCGAACTTTTTGGCTGCAAAAATGTTGGGGCTCAAAGAGGCCACTGGTCACCCTTCACGCCCCACAACTTCGAACCCCACCTCGGGGCTCTCTCGCGGTCCCGCCCGGTCCACGCCCCGCGGCCCCGAGGGCTGGACTCGCACCGGCGCGGACCCTTGAGGAGGCCCCCGCGCCCGCCCGGACGGCCTCCTGCTGGCCGGCGGGCGGGCGCGGCTGGTTCCCGGCGTCCCGGCGCCCGCGGGCCGGCCCCAGCGCGAGGGGAGCGACTCGGGAGCGCCCCGTTTCTTACAGACCCCAACATGGCGTCGGCCGCTGCCGCCCGCGACGACAACACCTCCCCGCGCCGCGGACGGCTTGGGCACCGCAAAGGGGAGCGCCCGGAAAGTTTCGCTTCTCCGCTCTCGGACCGCCAGGGACCGGCGGGAAACCGGCCGGGCTTCACCTACCCTGCCGGGCGCGGCGGCGGCGGCGAAGGTCCGAGTCCTCGTCCCGGGCGCCGGGCGCGGACTCTGCCCGCTCCCCCGCCCCGGCCTCTCAGGGTGTGTTCGGCCGGCGGCCCCGCTCAGCCAGCGCGATCCGGACGCGGAGGGCAGGCGGGCTGGAGCCGCAGCCGCTCGCAGGTGACTCCCGGACCCCGCCAGTGGAACCCCACAACTGCCGACTGGGCTGGCCTCTTCCCAGCGCGCGCACGAGCGTGCCGCCGCTCACAAGCAAGCGCGAGCGCGCGGGCACGAGCACACCCACCGCGCTCGCTCCCCGCCCTTTCTTGCCGGTTCCCTCGCCCCGCCCGTACCGCCCCGCGCGACGCGCTCGGGGAGGGGCGATGGGGCGGAGCCACCGCGGAAGCCACACCCCTCGTGCCGCCGCGCGCTGCGTGGGTTCCTTGTGCGCGTGGGACTCCTGATTTGACTTGCCTGCTTTGGGGCAATTCTTTGTAAAGAATTGTTCATCTTTTTACCAAGGTTTTAGGGCACCTGGTAGAATGGAAGGTTATGTATGTACCCATCTTCCCCACGACTGAAGTACCCTTCCCAAAAATTCAAGAACTTTCTGCAGCCAGGAAAGAAGGGCTTTGAATTTAGAAGCCCCAAGTGGCCGAAGCAGGTATTTGTTTGCTACCCTTAGCGCAGCTCTCTTCCTCGGTCACAGCTTCCGTTTGCTTTCCCCAAACCCTTACCTCTTGACACCCAAGGAACTGCCGCTACAACACATAGCTCCCTGTCCCCCACAGGCCTCGTATTCTGCACAATCCTTTCATTTGAGTGCGTGCCTTTATTCCCAGCCTTAGAGCTCTGGTCCTTCCAAAACTTTTCTCCGACACCACAAAACCTCATCTACCTACCTTACCTGCTGAAAACTAATGATAGTATAAGGTTAAAGCTGCCCTTCGTTTACAGCAATTGCATGCTAAGCGCGCCTGTGGGTACATGGAGAACCGGCAAAGATGTCAAAGATAGACAAGGAATGGAGGAGGGGAAACAACAAAAAGTAGGTGGGAGTTAGATTTGGGTAAATTCTACATTTGCCACTGGTCTATTATTTCAGGTATATTTTGCCTGGTTCTTGAATGAAAGCCACCGCCAACCCAACTGCACGTGGTTGAGCACGGAGACGACGAGCAGGTCTTAGTTCTGACCTCTTTGTTTGCACCTGCTTGGGATTCTGCCCCCTTCACGTCTTTGGTTTCCCATCCTCCCCTGTTTCAATGTCCCAGAAACAAAAAAATTTAAAGTAGTAACTAGAACAAAACAGACAAGGTTTAACTTTTTTTAGTGAGGAAATTTAAAGATTCACAATTAAGTAAATCTTTACTTGCGCTGTCTGTATTGTCTCGGTAGACCACTACGAATGTCCCCAGGAATCATGTCTTTTTCTAAAAAAAAGATTTATTTATTTATGCATACAAGAGCTGGGGTACAGGCCAGAGATGCGGGGATGGGGTTGTGAGAAGATCCACCAGAGACAGAGTAGGGAGCAGAACAGGCAGATGGACTGAAATACACTGCTGAGGGGAGCAGCAGGCAAGCCAGGGGAGGTCTGCTGCGCCATGTGGGTCCTCTCCCTGGCCATGGCAGGGATCGAACTCGTGCTGCAGTGGCTGCGGTTTGCCTCTTAATGCTTTGCTTAACCAACTGCGCCACCAGGGAGGGCCCATGTCTTTTTTTTTTTTTTAAGACTTATTTTTATTTGTTTATGCATACAAGAACTGTGGTATGGTGGAGTAAGAGGATTCACGAGAGGCAGAGTGGGGAGCAGAAGAGGCACATCCACTGAAATCACTGCTGAGGGGAGCAGGAGAGGTCTGCTGCGCTATGGGGGTTAGCTCCCTGTCCAGAGACAGAACTCATGCTGCAAGGATTGGTGGTAGGTAATAGCTTGATAGTGCTGAGTTTTTAACCCTTGTGCCACCAGGGAGGCCCCTCCAGGAATCCTGTCTTAACAAGCAACCTACCCCACCTTCATTCAGTTTCATCTGCTCCTACTTGCTGAGCTTTGTTTATCAACTGAAAAAGAATGGACTTGATTGTCTCCAAAATCCCATTTAAATTGAGACAAGGGATTGGGGCATCTGAGTCTTTATCAAGGTTTTGTCTAGAGCATTAGTCATCATTTTTGGTCACTCAGCCATCAGTAAAAATGTTTGCAAATTCTCCCATTCCCATTCTGCTTATTTAGCTTACTCTAACTCTCATGGATTTAGAAGTCAAAATGAACTCAAATCTTGATTTTTACCACCAACTACCTGTTTCCTTTGGCAACATCTAAATACTGCCTTAATTTCTTCATCTGTAAAATGAAGATAGTAAAAATATTCACCAACATGTCATTATAAAAATTAAATGATAATATTTGTAAAACATAGTGCCTGGCACATGGCAAATG
The DNA here is from genome assembly GCA_019455555.1 of Galemys pyrenaicus. Lineage (NCBI taxonomy): Eukaryota > Metazoa > Chordata > Mammalia > Eulipotyphla > Talpidae > Galemys > Galemys pyrenaicus. The sequence goes on along the minus strand of JAGFMF010011568.1, from coordinate 17,855,840 downwards.
CTATATTATGTAAGTATTGAATAAAATTTATTATATATAATGTATTTAAATTACATATAACATTAATATATTGTTGGTATGCGTATATATACACACATCTATTATTTACCTTATATGCTTGATACATTTCAAAACACACACACACACAAAAATCAGAAATAATGATTTAAAACTTGTGTGTTTCCTTTCTGCACTCTGTATATTCTATACACTCACTGTGCTGTCTGCACCCCAATTTGGAGGCTGTTGATTTAGAAGTATATTGACAAAAAAAAGTAGCCATTTGCCACAACTACTTAAATTAAAAAAATTCATTTCCAGGGCCTCTCTGGTGGCGCAGTGGGTTAAGCAACGTATTATGAAGCAAACCACAGCCGCTGCAGCATGAGTTCGATCCCTGCTGCCCTCCAGGGAGGGGACCCACATGGTGCAGCAGACCTCTCCTGCTGTGCCCGCTGCTCCCCTCAGCAGTGTGCTTCTGTTGATCTGCCTGTTCTGCTCCCTGCTCTCTGTGGTGAATCCTCTCACCCCCCACACCTCTGGCCTGTACCCCAGTGCTTGTATGCATAAATAAATAAATCTTAAAAAAAAAATTCATTTCCTCAGTTTCTAAACCTGCTCTTTTAAATATTTTTTTTAAAATACTTATTTAGGAAAAAGCAAGTTTGGTTTAACTTGGTTGAAAGCAGAATATTCAAGAGGAAATAGAAAATACCTGGATTTTAACTTCTACTGATTTCTTGGTGTCCTCCCTGACGCCCCACGCACACGCTCACACACATACACATACACATACACATACACACACACATACACAGTGCAGAGGAGAATATAAAGAGAATAACCAAAACTAGCCACATCCCTAAACAGCAGTATTGCACACTTATTGCTTTGAAGCAGGAAGGCCCTGAGACCCATGGAAATAGAGTTCTATGATGTCATGGAGGACCTTACAGATAACAATTAGAAGATCATTTAGAAAATTTTCCCAGTAAAATGACATAACATTAAAAAATGTTGGACAATAAAATGCTCAGAACATAGAGGATTTTAGGACAGTGGAAACTATTTGTATGATATTATAATGGTGGAGACATATCATTATACGTTTGTAAAAATACATAGAATGTACAATCCCCAGTGAATCCTATTATACAAGGTGAACTTTGGGTAATATCCATATAGCATTCTAGTTTCAAGGATGTATTACTCTGGTGGAAGACCTTAATAGTGGGGGAAACTGTGCATATGTGGGGGCAGGAGGTGTGGGGAGCAGGATGTATATGGAACTTTCTGTACTTTCTGCTCAATTATGCTGTGAACCAAAAAGTGCCCTAAAAAATAAAAGCTATTCAAAGAGGAAAATATTATTGCATATGTCTTTTGGAAAGACTGGAACTTAAGCTTGGGGAGTTATTTGAGAAGCTCTTTGGCAGGCTTTTAAATTCATTTCTTAAAAGATTTATTGTAAATCATATTTCTCATACTTCTGCTCTTTTAGCACCCTGTCAAGCTATCTTACCTTAGAATCAAAAAATGGCACTTAAATTTGAACAGAGAAGCTTATCCATATTTAAAAAATAAATTTTCTTGGCAGAAATTTTATCTTGGGAGTTTTAACATATAAATCTAGTATACACCAAAAATCCTGTGAATTTTCTAACAATGGATAAAAATTGATTGAGGACTTGTCTCATTGAAGTTTCTACATGTCTAACATCATTTATTTATCATGTTGGAAACAGAGACATTAATTATATGCTCAGCTCTGTCTTATCAGAACAAAGGCTTAACACCTTTATCCAGGTAGACCAGTAAATTATTCATTCATATAAAATCTATATACTTTTGCATAAAAAAGAAAATATGCAACTTTATTAATTTTTTATCTTTTGTAGGATTATGCGTGATTCTTTTTCTTCCTCCCTGTATTTTAACAATCTACTCTAAGTATGTACTAGTTCCTTTTTTTAAAAAGACACAAGGAACAATCTTGCGTAAGCTTTTCAATGAAGTGGAAATTATATTAAAACATTCATACACCAAGACACACAAGGGCTGCTTTCTTCTTAGAAAATTCCTAAATTATCTGCACATTACCTTCCCTGCCAGTAGAGGGAATTTACACAACAAATGCCTTATTCCTCAACATTAACTCCTAAAAATGACAAATTAGCTTCCACAAGCATTTATAGCAATCTTACCTCCTATAAAATGGCTCAAAATAAGTATACAATCTGAAAAATGAAGTTTTTAATAGTTGGTACCATATTAAATAAAATTCAACAGAAACTTTAAATTCAAATATTATCAAGGGAATATATTTTTAAAAACAGTTTATTTTTCTAAAACTCTGGCTTAGGGCCTTCCCTGGTGGCGCAGTGGGTTAAGCAACACACTATGAAGCAAACCGCAGCCACTGCATCATGAGTTCGATCCCTGCCGCCAGCCAGAGAGGGGACCCACATGGCGAGGCAGACCTCTCCTGCCTCGCCTGCTGCTCCCCTCAGCAGAGTATTTCAGTTAATCTGCCTGTTCTCTTCCCCCACTCTGTCTCTGGTAGATCCTCTCACCCCCACACCTCTGGCCTGTACCCCAGTTCTTGTATGAATAAATAAATCTTTAAAAAAAATAAAATAAAATAAAACTCTGGCTTAAATAGGTCATTCATACTTTTATGTAAAGAGAAGAAATGTAAGCATGAATTCATTTTAAAAATTCATTTCAAATAAAAATAAAAACTTTTATAGTTTAGAGGCAGAAGATCTGGGTTCAGATTTTGATCCCACAACTTATAGATTATGGAAACTTATCTAAGTGGTTTAACTGCTTTACACCTTGGTTTTCTCATGAGTGAAGTGGAAAAAATAATCCTTACGCTAGGGATTATACTGGGGATAATATAAGTAAAGCGCATAACAAATAATAAAGGCCTGGAAAATAGTAAATGCTCAACAGACAGTGGATGTGGTGGTAATAGTCACAATAAATATTGTTGCTGTTGAAATTAAAATAAAATATAGGTTTTACCACTTAACATGAAAGGGCAAGAAACAGTATATTAAACTTTGCCATGACTAATTCAGGTTCCATGGCAAAGTTTCGACCTCCATATTTATGCCTCTCTGATGACTATTTCTCTACTTTAAATTCAGAACAAACAAGGGATATTCCCAAGAAGGACAACTCAAGCCCTCACACAGCTGCAGGCACCCTAATGCACTCCTCACCTGGCCGTCCCACACCTCCCACCCAAGCCAACTCTGTGGAACTTCCCCAGCACCTTCTCAGCCCTTCCTTCTACCTAAACCCGCCCACGTGTTTGTTTATTCACATTTTAGCTCAAACTCAGCTACCAGGCCTGGTGAGCACACACTGACCTGACCAAATAGACAGGGCATCTGGTTCAAGAAGAGGGACATGGAGCCTCCCTGGTGATGCAAGTGGTTAATTAGCAGCACTATGAAGCATCTGCAGCCACTGTAGCACAAGTTCGATCCCCAGCCAGGGAGGTGACCCACGTGGCACAGCAGATCTCTCCTGTCTTGCCCACTGCTCCCCTCAGCAGTGTATTTTAGTCAGTTTGCCTGTTCTGTTCCCCATTCTATCTTCAGTGAATCTTCTCACCCACCCACCCCCCCAACCCCGCACCTCTGGCCTGTACTTCAGTTCTTAATATGCATAAATTTTTAAATTTTTAAAATTTATTTATGCACACAAGAACTGGGGTAAAGATTGGGGGTGAGAAGATTCACCAGAGACAGAGTGGGGTACAGAACAAGCAGATTGATTGAAACACACTGCTGAGGGGAGTAGCAGGCAAGACAGGAAGGGTCTGCCATGCCATGTAGGTTCCCTCCCTGGCCAGGGATTGAACTCATGCTGAAGTGACTGTGGATGCTTCATAGTGCATTGCTTAACCCTTTGCACCACCAGGGAGGCCCCAAAGTAATAAATCTTAAAAAAAAAGGAAGAAGAAGAGAGGCAAGGTGGCCAGGACAAGAGCATCCTGGAAAAAGAGTCATCTTTGTGGTACTATTACCCTGCCCCATCTCAACAGAACCTCAGCATGGTCCATAGACCCTCTCTATGGAGAGGACTACCGAATTGAAAGATGAAAAAGGAGACAAGTCTTGGAAGTGTTTCAGGGTAAGAGAATGTGTATAAAGGCCTTGAGGCAAAGAGAGTTTATAGTGAACTCAGGCCAGAAAGATCACTATGGTATAAAGACATCAGCAGATATAAAGTGCTACGTGAAGTAACCAGAGGCCAGAATGTTTCATGCCTGAACCAAAAGGACCTGAACTAAAAAGTTATTAACAGGAGAATAGCACAGTTTGATTTGCTATTTTAACAGTTTCAACTCAGAATAGAAGGCAAAAATGGAAGATCTCTCAGCAAGCCATTGCAGGAGCTCAGGGGCAGAGAATGAGAACTTTGACCAGGACAGCAGCATTGGAACATAAGAGAAAAGGAAAATTGGGGTATATTTTGAAGATAGAACAGGTGGGACTTGCTAGCTGATAGCAAGACTTATATAAGAGAATAGGTAGAATAAAAATTTAAGCTAGATTTAGGCTCACACAATTGGGAGATTGTGGCCCCATTTATTGAAGTAAAGATGCCATGGAAAGGAGCTGGTTTGAGAAAATGGGTGTAAGAATCAAGAACATTTAATATATTTATTTTGAAATGCTTATTAGTGATCCCAAGTTTCAAGGTCAAGTCTAGAATAATGGGAAAAATCAGGACTGCAAGTCTAAATTTGAGCATCATCAACAGAGAGAGTAAATAAGAATATAGTTGAGACGCTCTGAAGACATGTACTGGTATAAAATGCATCAAAGTCAAGAATCTAAGGATGGATTAATAAAGTTATACTAGTGCTATAGTAAAAAAATACTATATACTTGACTATATGGTATGACAACTATATAAAAATACATAGATATATATAGTAGCTATAGATATATATAATAGATAGATGTTGCTAATAAATGATGACCACTGTCAATACTTTCCCTTCTGGTACCATATTCTGCTCCTTGAATCAAGAATAGGAGTCTAACTCCTATTAAATTGGGGCTGACCTTGGTGATTGGCCTTGACCAATAGACTATGGTGACAATGATGGTCAGGATATCCAAGGGTAGGTCATAATAAGTCTTTCCATTCCTCCTGAGTTTCTTGGAACACACTAATAGGAAGCTTCCTCCTGGAATTCACGGACTATGCAGTGAAATGCCAAAGCAGCACAGGCACTTCAGTTACAGCTCCAAATTACCCAGCCAATAGCCTGGCCTGTGAAAGCATCATTTCTGGCCAGGTGTGAGCCATATTGTACATTCAGCTCAAGCCAGTCATTAATTAATGCCGCTCTAGCCAATAACCATCTGCAACCTTGTAAGAGATTCCTATTGAGAACTGTCCAGAAGAACTTACCAGTCCACATCAAACCATAAGAGACAATTGTGAACTGTTCCTTTAAGCCAGGACGTTTGGGAGTGATTTGACACAAATCAATATTTGAGGACTCTCCAAGGCAGCCTCTATCTGAGCCCTGAGCCCTTGACTCAGCTATCCAGGCTGCTTTGCCCTAGTGGCTCCACCCTTTCTATATCTGACATCTCTATCGCCCTGAAGGGGAAGGCAGAGCTAGAAGCTCACACAGGACTTCTCCTGCCTCTGCCCAGAAGAGACAGTATCATTTTTGCTCACAGCTTTTTAATCAGCTGGAAGGGAGTTAGAAAGCATAGTCTCTTGTACATCAGAGAGAAAAAATACATTGGTGAGCATGGATCATGTCTACCATACCCATATATTACTTTCAGTTTTTTATTGCAGACGATTTCAAACATAACAAAAAGTATAATAATGAAAATAATAAGCACCCATCTACCCCTACCCAGACATATAGCTTTTTTAGCCACAAAAAAAAAAAAAATACCTCTCTTGTGAAAAAGAGCACTGGATATTAAATGTCCATGGAGAGCTTCCTGTGGATGTTGGGTGAGAAGTGCTGCTTACAATCCCTCAGAGGATGTCAATGTCAGACTCCTTAACAAAGCTCAGGCCCACTTTTCCAGAGAGCTTATGTTTCCCTCCCAATACACTCAATAGAGGAGTATTTTTCTCTCCCTGTATCCATGTAGTATACTTTTGATAAAATAAGATCCCAATTAACCTTTGTATGGCCACTCCCAGCAAAACAGTTTGAGTGGAATTAACCCTTCCTCTGTCCTTAAGGGTGGGTTGTTTGTGCCCAACAGGGCAAACCATACTCCTGGGTGCAGTAATTGGTCCCATCAAGATGAAGCCCAGGGATTTTAACAATTGAGGGTAAAGAGGTTCTCTCTCCTCCTGATATGAACAAGGAATCATACAACCTTTGGCCAGTGGCATCCCCCTGGGAACCCCAAAGGAAGACTGTCCTGCAGCTCACATAGTAGAAGCCAGAACAGAGAAGAAAAAAACTGGGATGTTGACACCATCATGCCTTATCCCTGGCCTGAACTACTTCTCCCTTTTCAGGTAAGATAGTAATTCCCTTTGTTGTTGAAATCAGTGAAAGTAGGGCTTTATGTTGATTTCAACCAAAAGTCTCCTAATTAATAATGCCAACACTATGATCCAGCCAACTTGAGTCATTTTCAGTTCCCTAAAATGCATGCATTTTCACTTCAAGTTACGGTTAACTGAGCCCAAAATGTATTGCACATTATCACCATAAAAAGAAAAAAAAAAAGGAAAACAGTGGTCCGAGCCCCTATTGCTATGGCTGAGGGACAAAAATCATTTTCTGTAGCATAAAAACATTTTAAAAAATCAAGAAAACTGCAGATTTCCAGCTGTTTAGGAGTGTCCTTCCGTAAGTGTTAACTTGTAGACATCTGTCATTTTAGGGCATCTGCCTGGGCAAATGACCAAGGGCAGCTCTCTGAGGTCCGAGTTACTGTCAAAACTATCTGCTGAGCAATCAAGTGTCACTGAAAAAAAAATTTGCCCAGTGAACCAACCCTCTTCAGTGGCCTGACAGCTGATATATGGGAAGCATGTGAGTACAAAAGCTTCTGTTGTGTCTCAGTTATGTTTCTCACTTCCTGATGTGGTTGTATGAATGGGGAAGTGTGTGCCTTCAAATACATGCAACGCCACTCCAACCAGTGTGACTGAGTCAACTAGAGAGAATTTTAAACATAAAAGGGGGAAATGGAGAAACATTTTTCAATCAGGGGAGCCAGATTCTCCCTTCCCTTCTTATTATAATTCTCTCCTCCTCTCACCAAGTTTGAACAGCTAGATAAGTCTCCAAGACATGATAAAATAACTACATTTTAAAGTTGCCAAGGGAGACATTCCAGAAATAGTGTAGTAAATGAAACACGTGGTTTTGTGGTCTTCACAGTCAAAGAAATCCATCTTTTCTTGGCTTACTATATTTTACCCCTCTCCTTCAGTTCTCTTAGTGTTGACAAATATTGAGTGTTCAAGACAGTTTTTAGACTTCAGTAGCAATGATGGATGAAGCAGATCTACTAAAATAAAAAGGAATTTCTGAAGAAATGGTAATTTGACAAGATGAGCATACAGTTTAATAGGCTCTTCAAAGACAAGGCGATCTTAATACGTACTTTGGCTTATCGCAAATCTCAGATGAGCATTTACCTTAGCTTGTTCATATTTTCAGATCTAAGTTGAAGTATTAGTGTCAAGGTTAGTTTTGTAAATCTCCATGAGATAGTAACAAAAACTGTATCTGCTTCTTATTGTTGCTGTTTTGATCTCAGAGGGGACAAATGTCAGAAAAGGTAAGAACATAATTATCATCACCTGTATACACCAAATGAAAGAATGAGATTATAGAGCAGTGGTGGAAAATATATACAGAAAGTTGGCAAGCTGACTCATAAATACAAGCACTGAAATAGCTCGGTTTTTGTATATGGCATGCCAGATCTGCCAACAACTAACTAATGTAATAGAATAATGAATCACTTGGGACTAGATTTATTTAAAAGTTCCTGTAAAATACACCTACACATGTAGTGCCAGAAAATACCACTAACTCTCAGCTACCATCATTATGGCATAACGGGGAAAGGCCAGTAGGTCACCCATTTACTGGTAAATTCCACAGCGCCAGCTGCCCTTGCTGTAATGTGTCCCCTCTCACTTTTCCCCCTACCTACCTGACTGGAAAGCATCAGGTGTTCAGTAGTTAAGTCCCCAGGGCCACACCCCGCCCTGCTTCTCCTTTCTTCTCTTCTTCAGGCCTCAGGCTGCTGAGGGCCCTTCCCTCTTTCAAGTGAACACCACCCATTTCATCTCTGGTGTCACTTCTCCCCTTCAAAGCTGAGGGTACAGTTTTACTTGTTGAACCCAGTCTTTGGCCTCCCTCACATTAGCATATGTCCTACCCCTGCCAAGACTTCATTGTCCATCTGGTCAGGAAAACAGGCAGGAAAATGAATGAGCATGGGTAAAGAAATTCTCAGGCTAAAGAAATCTTACCAGCCTTCCGGGACCTGGCTGTAATTCCCAACTACCGGAAGTCTTCTGGCCTCTGCACAGTGTGAATTCTGTGTGCTCTGGGTCACATCATGAGTATGAGTATGGAGCTCACCTGTTCTGGGGTGAGGCGATGGGGAGCAGCCCCCACTCCTGTGCACTCTTCCTCAGGATTGATGAATTCCTTGGGCCTATACTGTCAACCGAGACTAAAAATTGTACGACTCAACAGTATCCTCTGGTGCCATTTTTCTGAAATAAATAATTTATATTCCTGAAGACGCCATATTGGATAACGCTTTTTTTTTTTTAGATTTATTTATTTATGTACACAAGAGCTGCGATACAGGCCAGAGTCCAGGGAGGTGAGAGGATCCACCAGAGACAGAGTGGGGAGCAGAACAGGCAGATTAACTGAAGTACACTGCTGAGGGGAGCAGCGGGCAAGGCAGAAGAGGTCTGCTGCACCATGTGGGTCCCTTCCCTGGTTGGCAGCAGGGATCAAACTTGTGCTGCAGTGGCTGCGGTTTGCTTCATAGGGTGTTGCTTAACTCACTGTGCCATCAGGGAGGCCCCTAGATAAAACTTCTTTTTTTTTTTTAAAGATTTATTTATTTATGCATACAAGAACTGGGGTACAGGCCAGAGGTGTGGGGGGG
>JAGFMF010011568.1:17811205-17846442 GCA_019455555.1 Galemys pyrenaicus | reverse complement strand
CCCTGGCCGGCAGCAGGGATCGAACTCGTGCTGCAGTGGCTGCGGTTTGCTTCATAGTGCGTTGCTTAACCCACTGCGCCACCAGGGAGGCCCAACACTTCTTAATCGTTTCTATTCCACAGGGAAATGACCCTCCTCAGGCATTTCCCCAAAATAGAGCACAGTCAGGCCACCTGGCTTCTAATCCTTATTCTGCCATTTGCTTGCTACCTGTATGACCTTGGGCACATCATTGAACCCTTCTATGCCTCAGTTTCCTCACCTATCACACTGTGGCAAGGTTTCAAACAGATGGTCCATTGAACATAGCTCCTGGCACACAGCAAGAATTAACATCAGGACTTTGGCCAAGATCTGGCTGCTACCATCCAGCACTAACAAGGGCAACGCCAGTATCCATTTCAATTGGTCAACCCTGTGCCATCCTGGTTAACAAGCATGTTTAATCTAAATGCTGGTTGTGCGAAATGCACTGAAAGGAAATTCACACAGAGAAGTGTGTGCGAATGGTAATCAAGGAGTGGCTGATGCAAGGAAGGATGGAGGGAGCAGGGTGGCCTGGGGACTTCTGTCAGCAACATGAAAGGCAAACAGGGTCATCCTGTCTTATGGTAAAAGAGAGAAGTATAGCAAACATTGTTGTATTATTTCCTTTTTTTTTTTAAGATTTAATTTATGTATACAAGAGCTGAGGTACAGGCCAGAGGCACAGGGGGTTGAGAAGATTCACCAGAGACAGAGTGGGGAGCAGAACAGGCAAATACACTGAAATACACTTCTGAGGGGAGAAGCAGGTGAAGCAGGAGAGATCTGCTGCACCATGTGGGTCCCCTCCCTGGCCAGGGATTGAACTTGTGCTGCTGTGGCTGCAAAAGCCAACCCCTTGGTTGGCTGCGACGCTCAACCCCTTGCGCCACCAAGGAGGCCCCTTGTTGTATTATTCTCTATGGCTACCAGACAAATAAATATAAGTCAGACTTAAAAATCAATAGAAATGTACTGTCTTACTCTTCTGGATGCCAGGAGCCCCAAACCCCTCTAAAGGTGTTGGCAGGGCCATGCTCCATCTGAAGACACTAGGTGAGACTCTGTCTTGGCCTCGCAGCTGTTGGTACTCCAGGTATTCATTGACTTGGGGCACTATAATGCCAACCTCCCATCTAAATACTAACCAGGCCCAAACTGCTTAGCTTCTAAGATTAGATGAGCTAGGGCACCTTCAGGGCGGGATGAAGATAGAAATGCCAATCTGCCTTGGTCTTCACAGGTCTTGCACCTAGGCATCTCTGTGCTTCAAATCTCCCTTTGCCTTTCTCTTAGAAGGACATTCTCAGGCCTCCCTGGTGGCACAAGGGGTTAAGCACAGCACTATGAAGCATCTGCAGCCACTGCAGCACGAGTTCAATCCCATGCCAGGGAGAGGACCCACATGGCCCAACAGACCTCTCCTGTCTTGCCCGCTACTCCCCTCAGCAGTGTATTTCCATCGATCTGCCTGCTCTGTTTCCCACTCTGTCTCTGGTGAATCCTCTCTCTCTCTCTCTCTCTCTCTCTCTCTCACACACACACACACACACACACATACACACACACACACACCGGCACCTCTGGCCTATATCCCTGTGCTTGTATGCATAAATAAATAAATCTTTATTAAAGAAATCTTAAAAAAAATAAAAGGACATTCTGTCATTGGAATTAGAGCCCACCCTAAATTCAGGATGACCACATCCTGGAATCTTTACTATATATAGTTCCCATACAATCAGAATCATAAGGACTTTTTTTAATGTCACATTCACAGCCCATTCTGGGAGGTTACGTCTTGAGCATATCTTTTTTGGGAGTGAGGGTCACTATGTAACCCACTCAAATTATATACAAAAGGAGAGGCCTTTGTACACAAAAACACATAATACATACCGTGACCCGTGACTGATACGTATCTGCCTTGTGCTTGATGATTTATAGATGAATTCTATGACATTGAAGAACAAAATATGGGAGCCTTGACACTCTCCTAGATGTGAGCCTTTTGTAGCCTCTAGAGACTAGCTACCACATTGGCTCACAGCACCATGTCAATCACATCTCCTCCTGTGATTCTGGTCCTCCTGCCTCCCTTTTACAAAATTATGTTGGGCTCACCCAGATAATCCCTAATTCAATCACATCTACAAAGTCTCTTTTACAATGAAAGATATCATTATCTGTTTCCAGGGAGTGGAGTGCAGACCTTTTTGCATTTTTTTAAGATTCTTTGGAACAAAACAGATTCGTTTCTTTTTGAGGTTGAGTTGTAAAAACTTGGTTTTTCTCTTGTGCTCCCCCATTCAATGTTGGCTGCCCAAATCAGATAGGTAGAAGAGTACACTTTTTTCTTGCATCTATAGTGGAAACCTTGGCAGCAGACAATAACTGTACCAGGTCTGTCAAATAGATGCATAGGAGGCAGATTTAGTGGGCAGAGGTCATTGTTCTGTTAATCATTGTTGGAAACTTGGGTCTCATGCTAAGACCATAGGACTTAATGGGGGATCGTAAGCAGTGGAGAGAAACCAGTAGAATTAGGATAACAAAAGCAGAAGAATCACACTGGAAAATAGAGATAAAAGGGTTATCATTCAGGATAACATAGGCAGCAGGCTTAAACATTAACATTGAAATAGTCTACATAGATTTTTTAACTAATGAAATATTTGATCATATGCGGGATTGCTGGTATATACTTTTCTTCACTTGTAGTCTGGGTTTGGTCTGTCTTAATTAATCCTTTGAGGTTTTTATGAAGCTCTGAGCTCCCAGACCCCTTTGGTGATTGCTATAGATGGAGAACTACACAAGGTGGACCTGGATAAGTGTTTTTTGGTCAGGATGAATTGGCCAGGTTTGTGTATGCTGGGGAATTCTGCTTCAGCAGGCACATTCCCACACAGTTTACCAAAGCATTGGCCAATAGAGGAAGATACTGGAACAGATTTCAGAATAAGGAAATGGCCAAACAGCAATAGGAAGGAATGTCATAAAACTATCAAAACTCCAAGAACGTAAACTATGTTGATACCTGAAAAATCCTTTATTAATAACAATTGAAAAGTGTGGACAGAACTGATCACACCAACTACATGTATGTTTGTGGGACATGTGAATTGATAAAGATTTAAATAGAGTTTTCAATTTTTATGACATTTATGAAGTTCATTCAGACATGTACTCTGGCAACAGCTTCTAGTCTCTGATCTTGCAGAGTTGCTCAGAATTGACCACAAAGCCCTCCAGCCACACTTTTCAGCTTGTCTCTTACTGTTCCTGTCTTTGCTGGGTTTCTGATCCCATTCATCAAGCTCTCTTTACCTACCTCAATGCTATTTTGTTTAAATGACCTGGTTAGGAAAAAAATTCCTGAGTTCAGTGACTGCCTGCAGGCGTTCCCAGAAGTCTTGGCTCCCCCTTCTCCGCTATGGGTAAGAAAGAACCTCAGTCCTGCCCAGACCTGTCAGGGTCAGAGACCAGGCCAGCCTGGCAGGCTTCACCTCCAAGTGGGAGGTCAGAGAGGTGAAAAATAATCCCTTTCCAAAAGCTCATTGCCTGAAAAAGTTATTTACCAATCAGCAAAAGAAAAACTGCATTCAGCCAAAAATTTTCCATAACAACACTTATCTTAGAACTGACACTGAATGTTTGGTTCCAGAAAGGATGTTGTCCACTGACATAAAAATAAGCCCCATGAAGGTCAAAATGTCCTTGAAGAGAATGGAAGACAAGTAACAGAATAGCATATAGACTCTAGACCCCAGCTCTGCCACATACTGGCTGCTACTTTTATTTTTTCTAAGACTGAAACTTTTAGAAAAGTACTAAATTGCTTTTTATCTAAGTTTCTATACCCACTTATTCAGGATAATAATAGCTGCTACTTTATTAAATGGTTTTGAAGTGTGAGTATATAGATGAAAAACACTTAGAGCATTGCCTGTGACATAGCAAGTGCTCAATATGTTGGCTACTATTACTTTTACTGGAATGTGTCCAACACTGCACATCACTGATATTTAAAACTGCTTAAATAGTCCACCTAGCTTCTAAAATAAATGACAACCGTGAACCATAACTCAACAGAGCAATGAAATCATTAGTATCGGGCTTCACAAAGTCATCTTGATGGCCACTGTGTGGTGCATGGCTTATTGGGTAAGGGAGTTTTTTGTTTTTGTTTTTTTTCATATTTATTTATGCATACCAGAGCTGGGGTACGGGCCAGAGTCATGGGAGGTGAGAGGATTCACCAGAGATAGAGCAGGGAGCAGAACAGGCAGATCTACTGAAGTACACTGCTGAAGGGAGCAGTGAGTGAGGCAGAAGAGGTCTGCTGCGCCATGTGGGTCCCTCCCTGATCAGGGATCAAACTCTGCACTGCTGTGCCATGAATGCTTCATAGTGTGGTGCTCAACCCACTATGCCACCAGGGAGGCCCGGTAAGCAAGATGTTAATAAGACCAGATTTGAAGAGTTAAATACATTAATTCACTCTGTTGCAGAGACCCAGATAGCAATCTTTACTTCTCCGACCATCGCTCAGGTATATGGGATGTGTCCTAAGGACACCCAGTTGCTTATTGGCTACTATTGGACTAAGGTCACTGTTAATGGATAAATTGCCACAGTTCCATACAGTATATGTTGAGGTCATTAGGATCTTTTTCTTGAATTAGTAAGAATGCATTTTTGCCACCATCCAGGGGATTCAAGAAGGGTAATTAAAAGATAAGGAAGAGGGCCCTCCTTGGTGGTGTAGTGGGTTAAGCAACACACTATGAAGCAAACCACAGCCACTGCAGCACGAGTTCGATCCCTGCTGCTGGCCAGGGAGGGGACCCAAATGGCGCAGCAGACCTCTCCTGCTGTGCCTGCTGCTCCCCTCAGCAGTGTACTTCCGTTGATCTGCCTGTTCTGCTCCCCACTCTCTGTGGTGAATCCTCTCACCACCCCCACACCTATCGCCTGTACCCCAGTGCTTGTATGCATAATAAATAAATCTTTAAAAAAAAAAAAGATAAGGAAGAGAAGAATCCTTATGAGGACATACTAATATGCAACTCCAGATCATTTGGAAGCTGACAACATATTCCCTACAGAAGCGGCAGAGACAGACCCATCTGTATAGTCTTGAATTATTTGTGATGACCACTGTCAGCTATGCTATGGAGAGATTACTGCATTGGGAATATACTATACTACAGGAGAGAATGCTGCATGGGAAACACAGTGACCTATAATGTCCCTCCCAAAATCTAAGACTCTACAAATTAGGTTTGTGGAAATTCCTTAGCCCAAATCCTAGCAGGCAGTTCTAGTTAAGAGAAAACCAGACAAGGGAAACATTGTGCATTATGTGAACCGCTTGGGATGGGAACTTTGGGTACTGCCAGATGTTATCATAGGAAGCAGAGAAAACGGACTAAGTCACAAGATGTTATAGACTTCTTTGACCTCCTGAGAACACACTATATTGTATGAAAACCAGGAAAGGGATTACTGCAAATAAAATCATTCTGAAAATAAGCATGTTAAACACTTGGCTTCGATTTGGTTGAAGCATGTTTACCTGACTCAGAATTAGATTGCTTGAACAAGGAGGTAAACAAAAAGTACTCCAAGATCTGGCTTCATCCAAGGTAGCAACATTCATCTGGGAGGCATCCAACATTGATTCCTGTTTTTTATAGTGACCTTAAGGCAAGGAGGGGGGAGCATGGAGAGGAAGAAGAAAAAGAACTGGATTTTGCTGAGCTTTGGCTTGTCCAACTACAAGAATAAGCAAAACAATAGTCACACCTACATCACAAAGTTTGTGAAAGTTAAACAGGAAATGTCCACAAAAATAGAAAACAATGTGTTCGTCTATGGACATAATAGCTATTTTAATAGGAATCTTTTAATACAAGCTTTCTGAGCATATATTATTAAAGATATTATTTAGTCAATATTTACCAAAATCTTCTGAATTACTATAACTTCAAAAGATATGCAATCCAATACTAGCTAGTTCTAGCATAGAGGATAAATTTGTGTAACATGTAGAAAGATACACAGAAAGCGAAACTAAAACCTATAGAAAATCAGTGTCAGAAACCTAGTATATTCAGGAAGTCAGAACTTTGCTTCTAACTTTATATGGATTGGCTGGCTAGACCACAATTCAGCAAATCAGACCATTTCCTTTTCACTATCAACATTTTTTCCCTTTTCTTTAATAGGAAAGAAAAAATGGCCATAGTTGGATCCATCACAGTTTTTGTGAAGCAAAACTTGCTTTCAATTTTAATTACTTGCTTTGTCCTTCTATTTACTGTTGTTCTTTTTTTTTTTTTTAAACCTAATTCTTCCGGATATCCTTGTTTTCAGGGACAGTCTGTGATTGCTTATTTTTTTTTATACAGAATGAGGGAAGATAGGAATTGATTAGGCAGCAAGCAGGGTCGGAGTTGCCCTGGGTTACTTTGGCTTCCTTGACCCGTTAAAATCAGTTTCTAGATCACATAGATCGATTCCATGTTCAATTCACTCCAAAGCTGCATGTATGATTTAGAGATCATTATCTGCAGCTCAGACCAGCACAGAAGAGCCTCAGCATTTTTCATCTCTCAGAAAAGGACTTGAGAAAGCACATTTGGAGATGTTCTTCTAAAGCCTGGAGCAATAAAGGGGCACCAGAGAAAGAATTAGAAGTCAAACATCTAATAATAGAAGACTATTTTTTTAAAGATTTATTTATTTATGCATACAAGAGCTGGGGTACAGGCCAGAGGTGTGGGGGGTGAGAGGATTCACCAGAGACATATTGGGGAGCAGAACAGGCAAATCCACTGAAATACACTGCTGATGGGAGCAGTGGGTGAGGCAGGAGAGGTCTGCTGTGCCATGTGGGACTCCTCCCTGACAGGGGATCCAACTCATGCTATAGTGGCTGCAGTACTTCACAGTGCGGTGCTCAACCCTTTACGCCACCAGGGTGGACCTAGAAGGCTATTTTGTAGGCACTTGCTTTAGGGGTCATTGGGAATGAAAAGCGAACTCTAGGATAGGTCTGTACATCCACCAAGCCCTAGTCAGGAGACTTGGACTCAGCAACCTGGAGCCAAAAGATAAAAAAGGAGGAAGAGGGGCCCTCCCTGGTGGAGCAATGGGTTGAGCAACCCACTCAATCCCTGCCCCAGGCTAGGGAGGTGCCCCACATGGCACAGGTGGACCTCTCCTGCGTTGCACTGCTCCCCTCAGCAGTGTATTTCAGTAGATCTGCCTGTTCTGTTCCCCACTCTGCCTGGTGGATTCTCTCACCCCCCCCATACCTCTGGCCTGTACCCCAGTTCTTTTATGCATAAATAAATAAATCTTTAAAAAAAAAAAAGGTGAAAGAGTCAAAGAGCTGGTCTGAGAGTTGATAGAGGAGGGCTATGAGTGCTAGGAACTCATTACAGCCAACACCTTGCATATTTTGGTCTGGCAATGCGGTGAAGGAGAGCAGACACCATGGAGGTGAGCATGGAGATAGCATCATTTTTATTGGTCTAGGGGAACTGGTGGTGACTGATAGTGGCTCATTAAGAATATACCCTGAGGGCAAGCCAACTCCCAAGGGAAATGGATCTCTCTGGATTGAGGTGCCCTGACAAGTATGGCAAAAATGAAGGGAGGTGAGGTCCCCACATTGAAGGGTGACCTACTGAACTCTCCCATTCCTGGGGAAGCTAGACATTATCAGCACTGGCCTCCTTTAATATGCTTGGAACATTGTTCCCTAAGTATCGGTGTATTCTCTAAGGTCTGAAAGACAAAGGCACCCTTCTTTTCATAGTGCATTGTTTTGGGGAAGTGCTTATTGGGAAATGAACCCCAAGTTGGAAATAGGT
This sequence comes from Galemys pyrenaicus, assembly GCA_019455555.1. NCBI lineage: Eukaryota > Metazoa > Chordata > Mammalia > Eulipotyphla > Talpidae > Galemys > Galemys pyrenaicus. Next base: position 17,838,532 of record JAGFMF010011568.1, on the reverse strand, counting down.
TTTCAGGATTCGCGAAACCCGAGGCCTATAGTACATTATATTTTTTGGTGATTTCCCAAAATGCTTAAAAAGACAGATATTCTAAGTTCATAATTTGAAACATAGTCAGAGACAAACATGGACAAATTCGTTTGTTCATGGATTCAAAGGATCTAAGATCTGCACAGTTTATGTGTCTCCTGCCTTGCTGTTGAACCTCATGAAGTGGGGTGCCATCAGCATTGCCATTCAGCAGGCTTCCCGGTTCAGTCTCTAAGGGTCCCCTCTACCTCCAAGCGTGCATCTCTGCTTCTACTTTGGCAACTGCACCAACAGTACTAACAGCAGAACCAGCATCTTCCTGCAGTTTTCCTCATGAGAAGTTCTCGAATTCAGACTTGCCTGGTTTCTACTCCATGGAGACTCAAAATCTAACCCTGATAGGGCCATTCTCAAAACAGTCAGTGTGGACCAGGGGCTGAGAGCACATGATAAATGTGGAAAAGTCACAGCATAATCCAAGCTTAATTAGACGGTTCCATCCAATACTATTTTGCAAGATGTTTATAGTTTTTAACAAGATATATATATTTAAAATATTGCCAGAACAAATCCAGTCTCCACTTCTTACTAGCTATACGGTTTTGAGGTGCACTTTCCAATTCATAAAATGGCACAAATAAAGCTGACCTCAGAGGGTAAAAAAAGGCGTAAAAAGGGTCCTTCCTGGTGGCACAATGGGTTAAGTCGCAGCACCGTGAAGCTATTTGCAGCTACTGCAGCATGAGTTCAATCCCTGACCGGGGAGCTAACCCATATGGTGCCGCAGACCTCTCCTGACTCATTAGCTGCTCCCCTCAGTAGTGTATTTCAGTAGATCTGCCTGTTCTGCTCCTCTCTCTCTGGTGAATTCTCTTACTCCACTCCCACCCCACCCTGACCTATATCCCAGTTCTTTCATGCATAAATAAATAAATCTTTAAAAAAAAAAAGGGGGCGTGTAATGAGCAATGTGTGCTCAAAAATATTAATTCTCTCTTTCATCAGCTTTTGTTTCTTAGTCTGTTCTTTAAAGACTCCTTTTCATCCCTCTTCATTTGGTCATTTGGCTGGTGTAAAAACTCCAAGAGGCTTGAAGACTGTGTAAAATCTCTGGGCATATGAGGTGATGCTGCAGGTGGCTGAAAAACAGAGTTGACCTTCTGCAAGGGGTAGTAATTTCTTCTGTCCTGACCATGGTGCACCTCCTAGATAATTCCTCCACTCTCCTGACCCTCCCCCACCCCACATTTCTTTGCCCACTGCCCATAGCTCCCAAACTTTCACACCCTTCTAAATAAGGAGCACTTGCATCCTGATTTAACTCATTACTGACAATGAAAGTATTACAACTGGGTCAAATCTCAAAAACCCCCTAAAAGTGATTGTTCAAATCTACTATGCTTAAAAATTTATATGTTAAGATAAACTTTAAAACTTGAGGCGCTAGGTTTTAAAAGTGTTACTATAATAAATTAAACTTCTATTTTAAATGTAAAGACTAAATGGGCTTTTTGCAGTCACAGAAGAAACCCTTACAGTGACCAACAGGAGGGGGATATGCACAATTACACAGAATTCAGAATGAAAGCACGAGGGACTAAGAAGTAGTCAGTCTCCGGACTTAGCGTCACAAGCCAGAGTCTGGAACAGGGTTGGTTGACTGACCTTCTGTTGTTCCCACCTGCCCCTGCATTCCACCCTGGGGTTCCAGCATCAATCACCTTGAGGGTGTCACTGTGTTAACAAGATCACTGAGCACAGGGAGTGACTGGGGTTATTGGTCCTGCCTCTATTAGGATGAATGGCATCTCACCCCACCCAGATGTCCTTCCTTCTCTGGAAGCACTCAGATGTCAAATTCCCCATCAGGCTCCACCCTAAATCTTTGGGTTGATCAAAATACCTAACTTTCTCTATATTCACCCTGAGGCATGCTGTGCAAATGAAACAGATGCTTTCAAGTCAGAGAGAGTGAGACCTCTGCAAGCACTGGTCAGGCTCAGATAGAAGGAAGTCACATATTTTTTTTCTTTTCCCCTGACTGTAATTGGATGGTGGTTGTTATCTGCCAGCAGCAAACACATGTAAAGGCAGACTCAGAAAGATGTGGGAAATAGGGACAGGCCAGAGGAAGTAGAGTAAGGTTACTTGAGAAGCTAAAGAAGGACTTGAGGAAGAGGAAATTAAAGAAAAAAAATAAGTGATGGAAGAATTATTAATGCATTATTTGAAGGGAATATTGTAATAATAACACCAGGTACCACTTCCTTGTGCTAACACCTTAGCACACTTCCACGTGCTAAAGATTGTTTTAACGACATTGCACGTAACACCTTATTTAAGCCTCCCAACAACCCCCAAAAATAAGTATTATCCTAATTTTACTGGTGAGAAAACTGAGCTAAAGATGAAATAGGTGGTTCAAGGTGGTGGTGGCACCAGAATGTAAACCCACCAACGCTGGTGAGACCTCAAGCAACATCTGTTCTCCTCACACTTCCCAGTTGAGAAGTATAACGTGGATACGAAGGTCGTGAATTTGATAGAACAAACTTGGTGAATTTGATGTTATTTTTGAGTGAGGGGGTCTGGAGGGCGGGTTCTTGGGTTCACGCTGGGGAAAGTTTCACCAGAGCCCTCTGTTCAGCAGCACACAGCGAGTTCTCAGGCGAGTTTCTGCATGAGGCAGAGACGTTAGTTATTTTAAGGAGCAGGTTTATTAGGAAAATGGACAGAAGAGCAAAGGACCCTTGTATAGACACAAACGGGCAGGAAGAGCTGCCCAGAGAGGGACAGGTTTGCTGAGAGAGGCCTGCATGGTTGCAGACGGGTGGCCTTGAGGAGAGCTGTCTTCACTGAGGAAGGTCAGTGAAGAGAAGACCCAGCATGGTTCTGGTCATGGGCAGGCAGGAAGGCTGCTGCCCTGCAGAGGAGAGAGTTAGTGAGGAGAAGCGCCTGCGTAGTCACAGGTGGGCACCAAGATGGCTGCCCCGAGTCAGTGCAGATACTGCATTGATATAGTCTTCTTTTGGTAGGGAGGGGCTTGAGAAGATCTACAAGCACGTGCCCGTGCCCTCCGGAGATCATTACAATGGAATCCAGAGATACTTGCTTTGGTCTCATGATCTAGGCGTTGGTGCCTAAGAATCTCTGTACCGGTTGAGTTAGTGATTGTTAATCCCTTCTACCCCCACCTCCTTGCATAAGCCAGGTGTCTGGTCTCAAGGTGCTCTCCTCTCTACCTCTCCACTCTTTCGTCCTTCATCATTCTCAACAGATGTGTTTGATAATTCAGATCCTAAGAGTAAATGCTCTTGTGAAATTGTAGATCAGCAAAGAAAATGGATTTATTTTGGATACTGTTTTGCATGTAGGATGGATAGATTGTAATTTACTTGAAAAGGCTTCATGAGCTATGAAATAACTGTAGGGAAAGATGTTGACCACATTGGGGTCTGGCCTGGACATGATTAGTTTGGAATCAAATTATGTCAAAGGGGAACTTAAGGTTAACCACTCAGAGGCATTGAAAGACACACAGGTGTGATTCAAAAGCCTCAAGTGCAGTGTGAAATTGGGAGCACTGGGCCAGATGTAAATAAGAGGGTGTCAATGTGAAAGGCGAACAACATCTCCCAACACAGTTAACATATAGCATGGCATGATAAGTAGGAGCTGGACCCAGTTGTGCTTGCTTTAAATGCACACAAAAGGGAGGGGAAGAAGAACTGAGTTCACTTGTCTGAATGAATACAAGGCAAGGGACTGAGGTGACGGTGCACGGGTGAAATGGTGGTGGGAACCCACTGGGGAAAACAAACGATGTCAAATGCAATTAAATATAATAAAATTTTTAAAAAAAGCAAAGGTTAAAAAAAAAAAAAGAAAACTGGGGTGGTTTATTTTTCAGGAGCCCTTAGTGCCAAAGACAATACCAGAAATAAAAAATACATAACTAAAAAAAAAAAAAAAAAAAACAAGGCAATTTCTTGGGGAGTAAAGGGGGTACATAAAAGCTTGGAAGGTTTTCTAGAAGAGCTTCTAGGGAAAAATAAAAAGATTTCAGTTTGTGGGTGTTTGAAGAATAGAACAGATGACTTTCACATTATTAAGCAATGAACATGTGTCAATAATAAATTATAGGGGTCTCCCTGGTGACGAAAGGGGTTAAGCACCACACAATGAAGCATCTGCAGCCACTGCAGCACAAGTTCAATCCCCAGCCAGGGAGAGGATCCACATGGCCCAGCAGAACCCTCCTGCCTCGCCCGCTGTTCCCCTCAGCAGTGTGTTTCAGTCGATCTGCCTGTTCTGCTCCCCAGTCTGTCTCTGGTGAATCCTCTCATCCCCCCCACACCTCTGGCCTGTACCCCAGCTCTTGTATACATAAATAAATCTTTTTTTAAAAAACAATAAATTATATGTGGGAGAAGATAGATCTTGAGTAGAAATGAGGGAACCATGACTTGATTTGTCTCAAGTCTGGGAGGAGGAAAAAGTGGGAGAAGAGACCACCTAGAGGAATTAATAAGGGCAAGGATAAGAGTAATCATGGGACTCTCAAGTTTCCAAGAAAGAAAGATTTAAGAGCATAGCACTAGGGAGAATCTGAGATAAAGGCAGGACAGTATAAGTAAAATAAAAAACAGAAGCAGAACCCAGGGCATGAAACAAAGAAAGAAACAATTACACAGATATGAACATTTAACACTTAAGTAGCTTGCAGGGCCATGAGGAAAGAAGAACTTCAATGTGAAAGGATTATTTCCTATACTTGGAGACATCCAAAGTGGGGTCTCCTCAAAAACAGTCACTTGGGAGAGGCAGGCATTTATGTAGCCAGCAGGAAATTCGGGTAAAAGCCCCACAATAATGCAATATTTAGATATAAAACATTAGCCCCCGTACTGTGAAGTTAATTAAGGATAATTTTCAATGTTTCTGGGCAAAACCACAAAAGATAGAAGAGCTTATTCTGAGCTTGTTCAAAGTGACCCCGCGCTGAACTAAGCAAGTGCAAATGACGCCAGGAATGAGCTACTAACCTCACCCCATCCCAAGGCAGGAACTTGGGCTGGCTTGGAAAAGCAGCAACCATTGCCAATTGTGCCACATCCCAGTTCACCTGGTGGGAATTTCACTGGGCTTGAATGGGCAAGCAGCTGGCACAGCCATACAGCAACTTCCTGGAGAAATAGCAGGAAGAAATCCCACCCACTGTGAATGTGCTAAAACTCTGGAGTTTAAGAGGATGGTTAGAGATATAAATTGTGGAGGGGGAAATCCTGTCATGAAATGTGCAAAGAATATTGACAACTCACCCTTCCCTTTTTCTTCTAAATACAGTGTATATTGTATTTTATCTGTGTTTTTATGTATTTGTATAAATAAATAACTGTATATATATTTCTTGTGTGTAAAGCGATACTGAAAGGGAAATTCAAAGAAATCTTTAGAAAAGCAACTGGACTGAAAAAGAACCTAAAGCTGATTTGTGAAGCCAGAGCCTTAGGTTGGCAGAACAGAGGACCCACATCATCGATGCACATGTCAAAAAAGGAAATTGGCAAAGGGGAACTGGCCTGCAGAACCATTCCGGTGGAGTTACAAAATATGGGAGATTTTCCATGGAGTAGGTGCATTATGGGGGGTGGGAACAAGTAAAATCAGGATAGAAGGGAGTGTGACCCAGCAATGGACAATGGAAGATGCTCAACTCTTGTATAATGTAGGCGAGGGAATGATTTTGCTCCTCCTGGTTCCAGTATCCAGAGGGAATCTGGGGAGAACGTAGAGTGGGCAAAGCACTCTCACATAAGCACCCCATCTGTGGGCATCATGCCTGGCATTCTAGGTTCCTGCTGGTGCTCTAAAGCCCAGAGATGCGTGTAGTGCCAGGAAGGCAGCACAGAGCAGGTTCTGGATGGTTCTAGCAGACGGGGTTAAAGGAAGGAGTCCTGGAGCCCTCGGTGGCTTTTATGCTTTTATTTACAGAGGTGACACCATTCTCTCAGAGGCGACCAGGTACATGGCAGGAAGGGGTTCTCGGGGGCCAGGAGGCTGGCAGGCCTCCCAGCCCCGGGCGCATCTTACTCTCTTGGCTGCTTTGCTGCTTCTGCTTCTCTCTCATTCTGCTGCTGCTCTTGTTCCACTGCTACTGCTGCTGGCGTCCTGTGACACCGCCCTCATAGGCCCGTGTCCAAATCCAGGTGCGCCCACTTGCGCATGCCCACCTAGGCATGCGTGCAGCACGGCAGGTGTTCATCTCAGGCGGAAAAGCCTGAGACTTTTCTCTCTGACCCTACAATGGGGGTGTTGACCACAGAGGTGGGAGAAGAGCCAGCAGCTGCTGAAGGCTGTCAGCCCAGTGGGCTCCTGGGTGGGAGTCAGGACCCCAGCATCCCGGCAGCAGTGAGGGCTGCCAAAGGCACTGCAGATGGCAGGTCCTCAAGTGCAGGCATCTGGCTGGACAGCCCTGGTGATGAAAAGCAGCTGTCCCCGGGCCAGGCCCACACGGTACCTGCAGGGGTACCTCCTAACGCTGCCAAGGAGTTTTTGAGCGACACCCCCAGTGCCTGGGGGGTGCCGAGATTGCCACAGTCAGCTAGGGGCAGAGGATCTTGAGAAATAGTGGGTTTTGTAATCATGTGTGTGCTAATCCCAGGCCCTGAATGGAATGTGCAAGACAGACGAGAGGTTGTGAAATGCGACTCGGAAGGCGCTGGCAGCACTGAGGTGCTGTGGTGAGAGTGGAAGAGCAGATCTCCAAAGCCTGGTGGGGGGGTCACAGCTGTGTGTTAGAACAGAAAGGAAAAGTAAAATAGGGGACATGGGAAGGGATTCAGCTCTCTTCAGTGAGGCACAGGATGGCGAGGAATGTTTTGAAACAAGAGCCTTAAGAAAAGGAGGACGTCAAGGAAAGGTTTTAAACAGCAAATAGATTTCTGACTGCACAGAAGATTAAAGGGAAAACACCACTCGCGGACACCAAATCAGAAAAACGAAACGGAAGTCAGAAAAAGGCCCAGACCAATTGTCATAGCCCAACGATGGAATGAGAAAAAGGTCCAGGAGATTTTAGGGGAAATGGGAGGAGGGGAGACAATATCTTACTCCAAAGATGAAAAATGGCATTGGTGGTTCAGTGGTGGAATTCTCGCCTGCCAAAGATGAAAAATGTCAAAGGTAGACAGAATCGGGGGTGAAGAATCTTTGGAGAGCAGAAATATGGAGACGTTTGCTACAGTTATGCCAAGAGAAAATGTTTCTTGTGACTCTGCAGATCCAGATACCGCGGGATTAGCTAAACAACCTAATCTCATTTCCACATTCATTTCTTGGATCTTTTTATTAATGTACCTGGAGAGGTCTTCTAAGATGGCACATGTTATACTCTAAGGGGCTAGAGAGGGGTCAGAAGTGGTCTGTTCTCAACCACTGCCTGTCTGACTATATGAAGCACCTGAATTTCCTGTCAACCTAACGACATTGTCCAACTCACTTTCTCTTCTCTAAACCATCACTTAGAGGGTTTTCCTTATTCTTTAGGTCTTTTGAAATGAAGAGTCATGGGAGTAGAAGACAGCCACAAATTCCTATTGAGTAGATCTCAAACTCAGATAGATATCCAGTTTTTCTATTTCTTGATTCATGTTATCCAAGGTCACCTTAAGGGTCAAGTGGAACCCCACTGGTAAACTGGTTTTGACAGTTTACCAGTTTTGACAGCAGGTTCCTGTCCAATTGGCAGGTGATAGTCCCCTTGTATAGGCCCTTGCATTACAAATCTGACACCAGTTATTTGGGGCCATTGGACATCTGTCCTTGGTAAAAAAAAAATAATAAATACCCCTAATGAGTTGTCAAGTAACATTACAATCTTTGTACATTTATCAAGAGTGACTTGGTGACACAATAATATTTATAGTAGAGATAGTCATGGAGGTCTAAATTTTTCCATCACCATTTATTGAAAAGACCATGAATGACACCAAGTAAGCATGATAAAAGTGTCCCCTTTTCCTGCCATCATGTGTAAGTCTGAGTCTCCCCAGAGCCAGGACAGATGTGGAAGTTCTTCATTGGAGGCTTAAGCTTTGGGGAAAAAAATAAGAGTCTGAGAAGCCATTTCGAGTAGAGGGGAATGCTCACAGGCTGTGGTTATGAGAGATCCAAATACCAAGTGATTCAGAGACTTTAGGTTTGTCACCTATGCCACGTGGACAAGGTGGATGGAAGGGCTGTGGAACCAAAGAGGACTATGTCGAGAGAAGATTCTCAAAGACCCAATGCCCACTTAACTGTGAAAAAAATTCTTGTTGGTGGCATTAAAGCAGTGTAAGAACACTGAAATGACTGAAATCATGACTGGTGGAGGCAGTGACAACAACAGAGGCTTTGCTTTGTGGTCTTTGATGACCATAATCTGTAAACAAGATTGTCAGACAGAAATAACTGTGGATACTGTGAATGGCCACAACTATGAAGCAAAGAAAGTCCTGCCTATGCAAGAGGATGGCAAGTGCTTAGCCAAAGTTCAGAGTCTCTCTGGATACTTTGGTGGTGGTTGAGAAGCTGGTTTTGGTGAAAATGGAAACTTTGGTCATGGAGGAAATGTCAGTGGTGAAGGTGGCTTTGGTGGCAACCATAGTGGTGGTGAATATGGTGGCAGTGGGGATTGCTATGATGGATTTGGTAAGGATGGAAGCAATTTTGGAGGTGGCAGAAACTACAATGATTTTGGCAATTAAAACAATCAATCTTCAAATTTTGGACCCATGAAAGGGAAAACTTTAGAGGCAGCACTTCTGGCCCCTGTGGTGGTAAAGGTCAATACTTTGCCAGACCACAAAACCAAGGTGGCTATGGTGCTTCCAGCAGCAGCAGTTGTTATGGCAATAGCAGATGGTTTTAATTTACCACCAGGACCAAAGCTTAGCAGAAGGGGAGAGCCAGAGAAGTGATAGGGAAGCTATAGGTTACAAGAAATTTGTGAATTCAGCCAAGCACAGTGGTAACAGGGCCTAATTGCTACAAAGAAGACATGTTTTGAACAATACTCATGTGTATGGGCAAAAAAAAAACTCAAGGATATACTTGTGACTAATTGTATAACAGGTTATTTTAGTTTCTGTTCTGTGGAAAGTGTAAAGCATTCTAACAAAGGGCTTCAATGTAAGTTTGTTGTTTTTTTCTTTTACCCATGCTGTTGATTGCTAAATGTAATAGTCTGACCATGACATTGAATAACTATCTTTTTAAAAAGTTTACTGTGTAAAATTAGTCTACTCTGAAGTCATCTTGGTAAGCTATCCCAACAATATGAAGTTAGAATTCCTTCAGGGTGATGCCTGTCCATTTGAAATTTATTTATAGCCTGCTTAGGTGGAGAAGCCATTATTCTCAGAAATCTTGATGAAGTTGAGCTGACAACTATGTGTTACGACTTGGAGTTCACCATTAAAAGGGTCACCCAAGCAGAGTCATGTATTTTATTTGGGTGTTAATGATTGTTGGTACATCCTGTGCAATGTATCTAAATTGAATTAAAATCACAGGTGGGAATGAAGATTGTATAATGTGTAAATCAATAAATGATTTTAATATCTTGCTGGAAATAAAAAGAATGCCATCTTTTCCCCATTATGTATTCTCAGTGCCTTTGTCATAAATTAACCATATGTGTGTAAGTTTATTTCTGGACTTTGTATTCTGTTTCATTGACCTATGTTTCTGTTTTTATCTCAGTATTACACTGCTTTGATTACTATAACTTTGTGAAATAGCTTGAAATCAGGGTGTGTGATGGCTATAGCTTTGTTCTTCATTCTCAAGATTGCTTTCACTATTTGGGTTATCTGTGGTTCCATACAAATTTTAGAATTGTGTGTTCTATGTTTATGGAAAGTGACACTGAATTTTGATAGCGATTACATCAAATCTGTAGATTGCATTTATCTTTAGATTGCTTTGGGTAATATGGACACAGAATACCTAAGGGTGCAGAGGAGACCCTCCCTTTCTAAGTATTCTGTGAAAAAGGGTTTTAAATTTCCAGTTGTATTAGCTATTATGGAATTTGACATCAAAATAAATATTTGGATCCATTACTAGGAAGTCCATTGAATTGGTACCAAGCCAAGGAATTAGGACAAAAAAGGTTGAACAGTACTCAGTGGTAGCAGTGAATACAAATCACTAGTTGGAGTATTTGTTTTAACCAAATCATAAACTAAACAACTATTCTTGACTATTACAGATATTAGGTTCAAATCAAGGGGAGACTAAAGAGATAAAGAGCAATAGTAAAGGTAACCTATGGACCTCTTTGAATCTTAATTTAAACAAATTGCTAAATATTTTTAAATTTTTTAATGTTAAAAAAACAAAGATTTTAAAAGTATGACACAATCAGAGAAATGTAGACAAAAATATCAAGAAATTGGTGGTTTTTTTAAAAAATGTGGCAGTGGGGTGTTTTTTAAAAAGAATATCTTTTAGAGATCTATATGAAATAGCTACTGATGAATTGATAGTCTAAAATTTGATTCAAATAATCTATGATATATAGTGTTGGATACATGACTATAGATTTGTCAAAATTCCTAACACAAAGAATGAACCTTAATATATCCCCCCAAAATTTTTTTTCAGTAGTATAAGGGGGATCCCAGGATGGAATGTAGAATCTGACAATATCTTCTAACTATGTTACAAATGTGTGAAGCAACCTCACTGTAGAACATAAGAAAAAAAGATGATCTCATTAACTTTGGAAATGAATGGAGCCTGTAAAGCTAAAAGCAAAAGTAACCACACAGAAGCACTGTACTCTCGTTAACACAGATGTTTCTCACAGTGTACAAGTTGATTCTGAAACTACTATACACGTATTCTAGAATTCAACAATTAAGTAGATGATGCTGGGTGGTGGGAATCAGGTTTCCTCTGTTAAAGTGGGAAGTAGCAAACATTATAATTAGAAGACAAGTATGAACTCATGCTGAATATTGAGATGAACGTTAAGTGTAGAAATATTTACAGACACACACACACACCTATTTTCCCTTGCTCTGTCAGCTGAAGTGCCCTGGAAGCAACAATATTCCAGTTGCCATGAGTCCATGGAGCACCCAGATCCTGGTTGCTAATGCCACTCTCCAGTGAAAGAAACCAAGGCTCTTCCGAGAATGGCTGATTCCAAAATGCAGACAGAAAACACACTAAATGAGCCTGGAGCATCCAGTAGTGTCAGAAAGTAAGAAAATGCTCCAAGAAGAAAGAAAAGAAGGAAGGAGTGACGAAAATAAGGAAGGGAAAGAGATAAAGAAAGAAAACAGAGCACATGTGCACCCACAATTGAAGGGAATGGGAGCCAATTCAAGAGTCCCAGTGATGTAGATTTTGATCTGAATAACAAAGTAGTTAGATGATTGCTTAAAGTATGCAATGAATATTCATGAGTCCATGTTGAGATAAATAAATAAATAAGAAATAAGATTATAGGAAGAATAGGCAAATCTCCCATTTAGGATTTCAATTCATTTAGGCTGATACTTGGCTTTCGAGCAAATTTCCGTTCCTAAATTGGAGCTGCACATGAGTTCCTTCCAAAAGTAGAGTATGAAAAAAGAAGGGGGAAAGAGTCAGAGTACAGTAGGGAAATGACAAACATGACCTGATTGCTAGGCACATCGAGTGGTAAGTCATACTGATGTGTCCTTAATGTGCTGCACTGAGAATGGTGCTCAATCCTTGTGACCTTCTCCTCCAGGTCCACAACCCTAATCCAATCATGAGAGAAACACCAGACGATAGAGGTTAAGAGTAGAAAATTTGGGGAGGCATCACAAAACCATAAATTTGGAGGTGTAGGTAGAAATGATTAACAAGTTCATTAAACCAGCTGTGGAAAAGCAAAGTATCTAGAGGCTGAGACTGAGTCCCATACCAGGGGTAGGGTTATGGAGATTGAGGGCCATTGTAAAAAGCACTGGTCCTTTCAAAGCAATCTCGTCAAACCAAATACAGAAAAAAACCTTAAGCGCCAATCCTAGAAATAATTAATTTAACAGCCAGTTAACAATCCCACAGAGGAATGAACCCCTCCCAAAGAGAAGATGACATCTGCACCGGCAAGAAGCAGCAGCCTCCTGCCCACCTGTGTCCATGCAGGTGTTTGTCTTCAACCTTTTGCATAGCAGCAGAGGCAGCTCTCCTCCCATGCCGGTGACTCTGCAGGCCCTTCTTTTAACAAACCTGTCCCTTTGAGGGCAGCTCTTTCTGCCCGCGCGTGTCTGTGCAAGCATCCTTTACTTCCCTTCCCTTTTATAATAAACCTGCCCTTTTGAATGTAAGTGAATGTCTCTGGGGGAATGCTTCATGGGGAAACTCACCATGTGCCAATGAAAGGGGAGCTCTGAGGTAACTCAAGGACCAGGCTCTCTGAACCCAACAACTCTCCAAACTGACATCACATGACATCCCTCAAGGTTAGAACTATGCACTTGGGTCATTTTATACCCAGCACTCAGGAATGTACCTGGCATACAATGGGCACTCAATTTTTTTAAAGGAAGGAGAAGGGGAAAGAAAGAGAAAGACCATGTGTGGGAGGACTGATTCAGAATCAGCAGCTTAAACCAAGGTGTGGAAAGGAATGAGGGCGACCAGTATAAAGGAAAACTGAGAATAGAATGTCTGGGCCAAGAATTTCAGTTTGTTGAGCTTTGAGAAATAACCTGAAGGTCAGGCCCAGTTCTTGAAGGCTTGAGCCCCCATGAGGCATCTGAAATTTACCCTGTGAGTCACACTGCTGCCCTGAGGGTGCATGAGCAAAAGAACTTGACCAAAATGGCCTTTCAATGTTAGTGAAAAGTCTAGCACTGGAGAACTTCTGCCTAGAGATAGGCAATTTTTATTAGAAATGCCAGGAAATTATGAAATGTGCAGGGAAAAAAACTGCCTCTTTTTCGTCTAAGGCTGAGTTTTCTCACAATGTAACATTAGATAAGAATTGATGAGACCTCATTTTAAAATTGACCATTAATGACATCCCAGGTCAATTTCTAGAAAGGGTGAGTAGTGACTTTGTTTAGAGCTTTTAAAGAATTAGGGTCATTCAAATACTTGTTCTTATTCTTTTGGTTTTATGTAGTTACCTTGCCCTGCTCACGTTACTACCAATCTGTGTTTTTTGAAGGTTCTTTTATGGTAATTGACAAGAAAACCTCTAGAACTAGTTCAGCCAAAAGGTTTCTAGGCCCAAGTAATGGAAAGATAGGGTGACCTGAGGCATGACCAACCCAAGGGCCCTGCTCCTGCCCAGCCCTCTGGAGGTGGCTTCATTCTAGCAGGTTGACTTGCTTGATGAGATTCACATCCTGAACAGTTACAGACTTCATTTCCTCCAAAGAGGAAAGAGGGCCCTTCCTCACCAGACCAACTAGAAAATTCTAGGGAACCAGCAATTCCATTATTTATCCCCACCTTCCACCCCAAGGGATGCTTATGGTTGACCTGAAGAAGAGACAATCCTTAAAAAATGGTTCCGACTATAGGCTGATAAAATAATTAGTGTCTGTTTGGGGATGTCAAATATGTTGTTTTTGATTCCATGCATTTTGAAGTTGTGGGTTTTGGTTTTTTTGAATAGTCCCAGTTTCATTTAAGTAAAATGAAATTTTTGAATAGTCCCAGTTCCATTTAAGTAAAAATTTTTCTTAGTAAGATGATTTTAAATCTATAACTAAATAACAAATGGATCAGAACATCATTTGTCAAATCTTATGTACTTAATCTACAAAGCCAGGGAAATGAGCAGAAATCTCTGGATCTCCCTCTTCTGTCATTTGAGCTCTTTCACTTGTCTATTGATCCACTTGAATGGAATCTTTATGACCTAAGATTCTGCTTGTTGAGCATCCAGGTCTGCTGCCTTACCAATAATTGGTGAAGGATGTGTTCGGATTTAATGATTAAGAAATAATGTTTTTTGTGTTCCTCTATTTGAGATATGGCTGCCTGATAATCATTTCACTTAACTTTATTTTTAAAATTATTTATTTATTTTACAATGTTTCCATTCTTTTCTAGATGTAGTCCCCATAGAATTTCCACCACCAATTCACCGGTGCACCATCACCATAGTCCTGTGCTCTTTCCATCCCTACCTTGATCACAGTCCCTCCCTTTTCCCTGTAGAATGTCTCTGATTTGTAGTTGTCAGTTTATTTTTGTCTTGGTTTGTTGTGGGGAATTTTTGTTGTTGTTTTGATGTCATTGTTTTTTTTTTTCCTTGATCCCCTATATTTCTTCTATAAGAGACCATCCAGTATTTTTCTTTTTCCTTCCTACTTATTTCACAGAGCATTCATTTTAACTTTTTTTTTAAAGATTTTATTTATGCACACAAGAACTGGGGTACAGGCCAGAGGTGTGTGTGGGGGGGGGGTGAGAGTATTCACCAGAAACAGAGTGGGGAGCAGAGCTGCACATTGACTGAAATACAGCGCTTAGGGGAGCAGCAGGCGAGATAGCAGAGATCTGCCTGGCCATGTGGGTCCCTTCCCTGGCCAGGATCGAGCTTGTGCTGCAGTGGCTGCGGCTGCTTCATAGCGCCGTGCTTAACCCCTTGTGCCACCAGGGAGGCCCCATTTTAACTTTCTTTAAATGAAAGTTTTGAGATCATGAGGGAAGGGAATTGGGACCTGAAAAGTCTAAATCATGATTTCCTCTCTTTGGACTTTATTTCAAACATGAAGTTGTTGATGTTCGCTCTCTAAGGCCAGGGGCAGGTAGGATGGCTCGAGGGGACACTTAGGACAGAAAACTGGTAAATGCACATAGAAAAAAGTTCACACCTGGAATTATGACAATAGCGATGAGAAGGGGAAGGAAGAGATATAAGCCATACAACTTGGTGACTAAATGGAAGTATGGAGAGAAGAGGGGAGTGAAGGATCACTGAAAGGCACCTAGTCTGTGATGGAGGCAGTAGAAATGCTCGCCGTTAAGAGGAATTAGGGAATTTAAGAGTGAGAGCATATAACCTGACCACTTTCATGTGGTCAGAAATCCAGGACCACTTCTAGTAATTGTTCAAGAAGGAAAGTGCAGAGAGGCAGAAAACCAGTCCCATGTCAATGATAACCCAATTAGGAGTCAGAGGGTACCAGGGGAGCAGCACAAATTTGTAAAAAAACGAAAAAGGACTCCTAGGTTAACTTCACATACTTATATGCCACTTGAAAATGTTGAGATTACCTAAATGCCCAAAAACAGATGAGTGGATCAGGAAGCTGTGGTACATATACACTATGGAATACTATTCAGCAATCAAAAATGAAAAACTAGACACATTCATAGGAACATGGATGGAACTGGAAGGGATTATGCTCAGCGAAGTAAGTTAGAAGGCAAAAGAAAAATACCACATGGTTCCTCCCCTAGGAGGAATATAAGGGAACCAAATAAGAATCAAGGAAAGGAATAAGAACAATAATAATAATAACAATAAAGACACAAAAACCAAAAATGAAAAGACAAGGACAAACTGGAGACACTTGGTGGAGAGGGGAAGGGGGAGGGTTAAGGGCAGATGGGAGCACAGGGGACTGAGGTGATGGTACACTGGTGATATGGTGATAGGGAATTCATGGGGATTACAATTGATGTCAAATATATATAAATTAAAGGGGAAAAAATTAAAAAAAAAATTCAGCTATTAAAAATGTCATTTTCGGGCCTCCCTGGTGGTGTAGTGGGTTAAGCAACACACTATGAAGCAAACCGCAGCCACTACAGCACAAGTTAGATCCCTGCTGCCGGCCAGGGAGGGGACCCACATGGTGCAACAGACCTCTCCTGCTGTGCCCGCTGCTCCCCTCAGCAGTGTACTTCCATTGATCTGCCTGTTCTGCTCCCCACTCTCTGGTGAATCCTCTCAACCCCCTCCACACCTCTGGCCTGTACCCCAGTTCTTGTATGCATAAATTAATAAATCTTTAAAAAAATAATAATTAAAAAAATAAAAATGTCATTTTCCTTCACTAAATATAAATAAATTTAAATAATATTTCAACTCAAAAAATTGAGATTTATTAACTAAAATATATTCTTTTTTTTCCCGTTTTAATCTGTTATTAAAAATTAAACAAAAAATAGAGAGAATGTCTGTTTCCTCTGCTATCCAAAAGTAGGTTACTATTTGGTATGATTTCATGGGGTTTTTTTTGTTGTTGATGTAAATGAATAATAATAGGATTCCCAAAATAACCTACCAAGTCATACCAAGTAGAAATTTTTAGATAACAATAGAGGTCTGTTCCCATCACCCAGGTTCAACAGGGATCACATTGTTACCAACCTTGTTTCATCCTAATCCATTTCTCCCTACGTTATTATTTTGAAACATATTTCAGACATCTTTCATAGTAAATGTTTCATTATGAAGTTTAAAAGATGAAGATTTTATTATGTTATAATTATTACTATTGAAGTAACACTGGTTTACAGCACTGTGATTCAGAATCTTAGGACCACACCTCTTCAGATACATGTCACCCTGCCCCACCCACTGCCAAGGTTCCCACAGTCTTCCACTATAGTTCATTGTGCCTTCTCCTCACTTTACTTTCCCCCCTCCACCTTAACTTCCTCCTCTGATAGGCCTAATTCTTCAGTCATATATTTTTTTAAGATTTACTTTATTTATTTATGCATATAAAAGGTGTGGTGGGGGAGGCCAGTGAGAGCATTCACCAGAGACAGAGTGGGTAACAGAACAGGCAAATCGACTGAAACACACTGCTGAGGGGAACAGCAGGAGAGGAAGGAGAGGTTTGCCATGCCATATGGGTCCCCTCCCTGACCAGCGGCAGGAATCAAACTTGTGCTGCAGTGGCTGCGGTTTGCTTCATAGTGCATTGCTTAACCCATTGTGCCACTAAGGAGGCCCCTTCAGTCGTGTTTTTTGTGATTATTATTTGTCTGGCCCTTTGTTTTGTTCCTCTAGATTCCACATATAAGTGAAACTATTCAGTATTTGCCTTTTTTCCTTCTGATTTATTTTGCATAGCATTTTCATCATCCAAATGTTATTGTTGCAAATGGCAAGCCTTCATCTTTTGTTATAACTGAATACTATTCCATTGTGTATATATGCCACATTTTTCTAATCCACTCTTCTGCCCTTGGGCACTTAGATTGTTTCCTTAACTTGACTACTGTAAATAGTGCTACAATGAACATAGGAGCGCATGGATCCCTCTGAAACAGTGTTTTGCATTTTTCTGACAGCAGTGAAATTACTGGATCCCAAGGTAGATCTATTTTTATTATTTGCTTTTTCATAGAGGCTAGGCCAGTCTACATTCACACCAAAAGTGTATGGGATTCCTTTTTCTCCTTGTCTTCACCAATACTTGTTGTTTCTAGACTTTTTGATAATGAGCCACTCTCACAAGTGTTAGATGGTACCTTATTGTCGTTTTGATTTGTATTTCCTTGATGAGAGTGATGATGAGCATTTTTAAAATATGTTTGTTGGCCATTTGTATGTCTTCTTTGGAGAAATGTCTATTTAGCAATTCTGCCCATTTTTGATTGGGTTATATGTTGCTGTTGTTGAATTGTATCAATTCTTTTTAGGGTTTGGATATTAGCTCCTGGTAAGGTATATGACATACAAATCATGTATTTCCTCATTTGTTCACCAAAGACCCCTCGTAGGATCTCAACCTCCAACAGGCATAAGGCATAGGACTGCCTTTGTTGACTCAGCTGGTTCTCAGTTCCTCAGGAGCTGGAGCTGAGCTCTGGACCAATGACATCAGCCCCTACTGTCAAGATTCCCACAGGTCCCTCAGCCACCTCTTTGAGACACTTCACTGCCGTACCAGCCAACTCATTTCTAGAGGAATCATGTTAGGAACTACTTACTGCCAAAGGGAGTCAGGCTGGGTATTTCCTGAACTTGAGCCATTTTCCCTGCACCCATGGAACAGGATGCAAGTCCCCTGAGGCCCTTACAGAGAAGCTGCAGAGATCATCAGGTCAAGCCTGGTGGTCTATCTCTTCAATATCCCTTCAGGCACATGAGTCCCAACAGCCTACAGTGGCTTGTGAGTGGCAAAGCTAGCTGGAGGAGGGCACTGTGCTGGGGAAGTCTGCCTTTGCAAGCATATGGCCTAACAGATGCAAAGCTTAGTCTGCTTTGCTGTGGGGGTAGATTTAACCTCTACTTCTACATTGGATTATCACCAATATTGTTTCCTGTTGTAGAAGTTGCTCCTATCTGTCTCTTTTAAAATTATTTTCTCCCTCTCACTTAAATAATAAAATAAAGGTGATTTGAATTAAAAAAGTGAAAAAAATCAAGGGAGATTTGCTTCAAAACCACAAACCTGAGAAAGGAGGAAGTGCGGGAAAGAGGGTTTTTCTGTTTTTAATTGCAGGCGTATTACACAGTGAAGTGCTTTAAATGTAAATTGTGACACCAAAAATTCTCTGCCAACTTCTGGTGTTGATACATTTTAATCTGTATGTGTGACATTAACCGTGGCAGTGTATTAATTACCTGCCACCTGGCCTGTTTATTTTAAATATAGTTTCTGAATTAATGGATTTGTATGTGCTTTTCATTATGTTTTGTCTTGTTTATATGTCTTTTTTTCCCAAAAAATGTTACAGGGTAGAGAGAGATGGACCCCAGAACCCCCAAACCTACCGACTCTAATAGGTTCTGCCATCTGCCGCATCAAGACAAAACATATAAGACATTAATGGAAAGGAGCTTTAATACGACTAGTGAACAATACAGAAAAGACAAAATAAAGTTACTAAATCAAGCCCCCAAAGTCACCCACACCTTTGTGGGCAAAAGTCCAGCCAAAGGATTGGCCCAAAGCAAGGCCCAGAAGCCTGCCACAGTCTAAAGGCCTTCCGGTGGAGACTCATAGAAAAGGGTCAGAAAGAGACAGACAAATCTGGGAGGAAAAGAGCAAAATCAAAACCAAGATAAAGCTGCCATTGTTACCCAACCCACGGGTCTCTCACCCGCCTCTGTTCCAACCAGTCCAGGACCAAGAAGCAAGCACAGCTTCTTCACATGTCTCTCTGCTCCCCGTGCCTCCTCCAGGTCTCCTTGCTGCTCTCCATCCTGCTTTCTTATCCAGCTTCCTCTCTAGTTTGTTCTCCTCCCTGCTCAGGTTCACCCTCCTTTGGGTGGGGCAGGGATCCTGGGACCATCCTGTTACCCAAAGAAATTCAGAATTCATTTTCAGAAGCTTAATCCCTGAAGTTGAAAGAGAGATAAATGAGTTTCCTCCCTAAAAGTTTTTTGTTTGCTAACCTAAATTCGTTAAAGTATCCCAGAAGCAGAAGTCCAAGATTCATACTTGAATATACAAAATTTAAGACTCCAAATTCTAAAAATTTAAGAATCTGTTGTTTTTTTTTTTTTTTTCAGGAAGTGACAGAAGTGTGTATATAAATACATTTAAATAGCAAACACATGAAACACTTATTAAGAACCAGGTGTTATTCTAAGCATTTACATGTATTAACTCACTTAATCGTTATGATAATTTTAGGGAATAGGCACTATCATTACCCCATTTTATGGGTGAAAAAAGGGAGGCTTAGAGTGGTTTAATAACTTGTTAAATGTCAAACACTAGCATAGTAGAGCTAGTCCATTAGTCCAACCTACCTGCTTCTAGAACCACACTTTTGTCAAAGCTGCTACATCTCTCAATAAAATAAAATAGAGGATCTCCTCTTAGGGCACAAAGGTCCCTCAAGTCACCTGCCTTCAGGTAAGTTCTTGTCTAGATATGAGGTTAAGAAAACTCCTAGAGATAATAGCAAAGGTGCAGAGAGGGTAGTAACTTGTCCCAGACTGTGCAGCTGGTATGTAGTTGGACAGGTTTATTTAAGTAATTGTGCAACACCAAGGACATATTAAACTGAGCTCTTTGTAAATAAAGTTCTTAGAAGAAACAGATTTCTAAAACCAGCAGCTATGTAAAAGCATACCTATAAAGTAAACCAATCTACAAGTAAATATATTCCATGGCAGTCTTATAGAAATAAAGCAATTCTTATATTCCATAATTTTTGAATCTCATAGACTGAGATTATACACATGAAAGTTTTGATTTATATTAGTGAAATGCTTAGGATTCCATGACTAATCAATCTGTTGTTGTTCATACTCTGTCTTCCACTCTAACATGAACTCCACAAGCATAGCCACCATGTTTCCCTGGTTCTCTGCCATAGAATATTTGGTACACAGTAGGTGCTCAACAAGTGAATATTGAGTAAACAGATGAATGAGTGTATCTGTCAGTCCCGTTGAGACTGTCGCTTAGGTGAGCTCTCTGGGAATGAAACTGTGCACAATGAGGAGACAGAAAGGAGAAATTCTGCCATTTGAAGAAAGAGATTAGGAAGAAGAAATAATCAGTGGGATATGTGGGCAGATGAAAAATAGAAAGGATCGTGAAGGTCAAGGACAAGTTTGCAAAGTGGTAAACAACATTAGGAAGAACCTCAGGAACAATTAAAAAGGTGAGCGTTGAGGAGGCACGATTGCATTTGGTCTTTGTGGCTGGAAAAAAAAAAGGCAGCTGCAGAGGCGCAATTGGAGGGGAACCCCACTTGCACAGAAATTAAGGAGTAATTAGGACACCAGGCAGGAAGTTTGGCAGTGAATGGAGGGAAAGAGAGATGGCAGCGTTGGGCATTTGCTTGCAGAATGCAAGCACATTGTTAATTCAGCAGCAAAGTGTCATGCTGTCACTTTGTCACAGTCTCAAGTGGAGGCTCCCTCTCACTCATCCTTTGTCCTAAGAGAACAAAAGGAGCCTTGAACTTCATGAGTGCCTGTGATGTTCCCGAGAGCGTGGGCTTTAGATTCAGGTTGAGTTCATATCCCAGTTCTTCCTATTACTGTGTGACTTAGGAAAAATTACTTAATTCTGTGATTTTTTTCATTGGTATAATGGGGATTCAATTAGTCACTGAATGTTATTATATTAAGCTTCTGTATGTGGCAATGTTGTTCTTGAGAGGGATTTAGCGCTATAGTGGTAAATATAGCTTTGTGCATTTCCAAAAATAAAACCAGCTAATATTTTTAAAGTATATCCTAATTTCTGCCTTCACGAAAACAGAGTAAATGTACTTTTCCCTATTCACCACTAAGGACAATGAAAAAGCCTGGATATGTTGGGGGGAAAGACCCTCTCGAATGGATTACACAAATAGGTTATGGACTTCGACCCCCATTTCAGAACTACAAGATCCGAGAACTACAAATCCTATAAGGTCATTACAGAAGAGCAGATCACTGGGACCTGCGGGTGAAGTTAAGCAGCCAGGCTGAGTATAAAAGCAGACATGTGGGCCTTACAGGTTCCTTTTCCTTGGGAGCCAGCTCTCAGCATGCCCTTGGGTTCCAGCTCTGAGGAACTGGTAGGACATTTACGGATCTGTATCCCTCTCTTCTCCTTGTGTTACTCACTACGCTATTTCCCCTTCTCTTGTAAATAAAACCCTTTCTTAACCTTTGTTGTGTGTGCCTACGGTTGGGGCATTATAAGTGCCTTTCGAGCGCAGGGGTGAAGACCCTGTCAGGCAAACCCATTTTATATTAGGGTTGCCCTGTAACAGATATAGGATCTGAGAAGGTAGACAGGCCACAGGTTTTTGAGAGCCAAGGCACAACCTGGTGATGGGCTCCCAGGATTATCTTTCAGCCTCCTCTTTTAGACATGGAGCTGAAGAGGCAGACAGAAGAAAACAAATAACTGATCTCTCAAAAAGCCTATTCTCTAGGGAAAGGAGCAGGAAAGGGGCAGTCTAGCAAAACAGAAACCTTTAAGAGAATAACCACTCACTCCAGCTGAAAACCGCAGGAAAAAAAAAACAGGTGGCTCCACTCCCACCCACCCCAGCAATGAAGGAGTGGGAGCCTGGACTTCCTGCCTCACCAGGCTATATCAAAGGACCCTAATTGCTGCGCCCCCACCACACACATATGCCAAGCTGGGGATGGCTATGGAAAGCTGAAACTTCCCCACTACACCTGGCAATAACAAGACCTCTACGCCTTTGCTGTGAGTGGAGACCAGTTCAGGAGCCTGAACTCGAATGCACACAACAGTTACAGGCGCCCCTCCCTGCAGTCCTCCCCAGGGGTGGTGTCGGGGCCTCTGGGCGTCAGGACTACCACCACTGGTCAGGGGAATGAGGCCACATGCAGACTAAAAAAGCATAAAGACTACCATTTTTTATTTATTTTTTTAAAGATTTTATTTATTTATGCATACAAGCACTGGGGTATAGGCCAGAATCCAGGGAGGTGAGAGGATTCACCACAGAGAGCAGGGAGCAGAACAAGCAGATCAACAGAAGTACACTGCTGAGGGCAGCAGCCGGCACAGCAGGAGAGGTCTGCTGCACCATGTGGGTCCCCTCCCCAGCCGGCAGCAGGGTTCGAACTCGTGCTGCAGTGGCTGCAGTTTGCTTCATGGTGTGTTGCTTAACCCACTGCGCCACCAGGGAGGCCCCATTTTTTATATTTTTATGCATACAGGAGCTGGGGTATAGGCCAGAGGTGAGGGTGGTAGGGGCAGTGTGTGTGAGAGGATTCACTGGAGACTGAGTGGGAAGCAGAACAGGCAGATGGACTGAGATACATTACTGAGGGGAGCAGGGAGTGAGACAGGAGAGGTCTGCTGTGCCATGTGGGTCAGCTCCCTGGGTGGAAATCGAACTCATGGTGCAGTGGCTGCCGATAGCTTCATAGTGCTGCGCCCTAACCCCTTGCACAACCAGGGGTGTGCCATTTTTGTATATATGTGCCAAGGGAAAAACTGACAGGATAAAAACCATAATGTCAATGGCGGTTAAAATTTACCTGGTAAAATCGTGGTTAACTAAAAAAAAATATGTTTCCTTTTGTACTTCCGTATTTTAGTTCCCCCCCAAGATTTCTGCAGTGAGCACATGTAAGGTACTTATGTAAAAAGAAAACACATCAATTATTTTAGATGACCTCTTAGGAAAAAGTGTATTGTACATTCCCCCAAGATTCAAATAGATATAACAACAACATGAAATAACATACAAGAGATGGATGGAAGAAGTGTCTTTATGTTCATAATTTAAGTAAGAACTTTCTCAATGTATTAGTTAACTTAGAAGATTAGGGTAGGATTAAAACAGCTGCAACAAGAAATGAATATAAGATAGTGAAATAGTTTCTTAAACCATTAATGTTGAGTTCCTAAAGAATCTTTGTAGCACCCATAAAAAGAGATCTTGTGGTTTTAAAAAGCTCTTGAACTTGCTCACTGCGAAATTCATTCTGTAGGCCTGTGTTTAAACACACAGGATATTATTATATAACTAAGCAGCTGGGAAGCTTAATCATGATTAAAAATAAAAAGGAAAACACACAGTACACGAAGGCAGGACTATTTAATAAGAAAAGTGACGCAAAGGAAAACAGTATTTGTATAGGGCAATATAAAAGTCAACCCACAAGACTTATCAAATAAGAATAAAGACATTTTAGGGCCTCCCTGGTGGCACAAGGGTTTAAATCGCAGCACTATGAAGCTATCCGCACAAGTTCACTGCAGCACAAGTGCAATCCCTGGCCAGGGAGCTGACCCACGTGATACAGCAGACCTCTCTTGTCTCACTCACTGCTCCCCACAGCAGTGTATATCAGTAGATCTGCCTGTTCTGGTCCCCACTCTGTTTCTGATGAATCCTTTCACCCCCTACATCTCTGGGTGTACCCCAGTTCTTGCCTGCATAAATAAATCTTTTTTAAAAAAGAAAAAAGACATTCTCTTTTCTATCAAATTCATATGGTACTGCTTATCCAAAGATATGACTATACCAGGAAAAGATGCAACTATCCGCAAGCATACATAAAATATATGTGTTATGGACCATTTATTAAATACTTATTTTCAAATTTCATGCTGTTCTTTAAACCCAGTCTCAACGAGGCTATGAATTAATCTTCAGCCTCACTTTTCCTTCCTCACACCCTAACTCCCAATTGCTCCTGACAACCTAGTTTCTGAAAAGGCATATGCACTGCCCAACCACCACCTCTATGACACACTTGCAGTTCCTCCTTGACTTATTGTTCAAACCGGTCAACAATTCCCAAGAGCCATCACCCCCACCTGTCACTATAGTATGTTCATTCAGAACACAGAGATTTATGAAACATCATCAGAATCTATAGTAGGTTCTGAGGACACAGAAGAATAAGACATCTTGTTTGTTTGTCTTCTAAAGATTTATTTATTTATGCATACAAGAACTGGGGTCCCGGGCAGATGTGTGAGGGTATGAGAAAGAATGGAGAACAGAACAGGCAGATAGACTGAAATACACTGCTGAGGGGAACAGCGGGTGAGGAAGGAGAGGTCTGCTGTGCCATGTGGGTTAACTCCCTGGCTGGAGATCGAATTTGTGCTGCAGTGGCTGTGGGTGCTTCATAGTGAGGTGCTTAACCCCTTGTATCACCAGGGAGGCCCAAGAATAAGACATCTTGTACTCACAGGACTTTGACTGGGCAAGGGACAGATGGATAAACAGTTTAAAAAAACAGGTAACTTTTCAGGAGAAAAGATAGCTATGCTTCATGAAGCCAGCCTCAAGTTGGTCATCACTTGTTATTAATCTGTTCCCCACAAATTCTCCTAAGGTGTTGGTCACAAACTGGGTGCTCAGAGAATAAGCGAGTAACATGAGTGTATGACTACAGTAGGTATGTGTAAGATATAGCTCATGCTGTGGCCTGTGGCCACATGAAGGGTACACATTCTATCTGAAGGCATTCAAGTTCATTCTTTTTAAACATCAAGCCTGCAAAACAAAATATGCCTGAAGGCCTAATGTGATTCAGGCTGCCAGTGTGTGACTTCTGTACAATAACATTTACTGTTTACTACATGCAGGTCACTATTCTAAGCACATGACATGTCTTACTTAGTTCCTTTCCACAACCCTCGAGGTTGTGATGATTTTGTCCATTTTACTAATGGAGCAACTTGTGTAATCTGCTGAGGTTACACAGCTGTGAGTTGGTAGAGCTGGGATTTGAACTCGGGTGTTTTATAGCACTCTACTGCACTGTATCTAAATTTTTAAAATTTGTTTATCTTATACTACAGAATGTTGCATATTTAGTAATTTATTTGTGCTTGTTGTTGAATAAATGCCTTTAACATGGAAAAATACATACTCATTTATCTTTTCATTGTTCCATAAATGGATCACATTCCCTTCCTACTGCTACCTTATTCATTTGAGGGGTCCTAAGTTTTAAGTAGTGTTGCAGTAATCCAAGAAATATACGTTCACTATAGGAAAAAGCAGGTAGAATGAAGTGTAGAAGTTATTTAATGAAGCGTATCAACCTCCCAATTCCTCGTCTCTCCTTCCAACCCATTTCCAATAGCTTTCCCAGTTCTGGGTTGTTTCTTGCTCAGAACTCTTCATTGGTACAAACAGTAGCTTGTACAAATTGAAAATAAACAATTTCCAATTACCATCTGCATGTTTACAACTCTGTGGATCTTTCTGGAAAGGCAATCAATTAGGCCAGTGTCTTCAGAGAAGTCCTATTTAGATGAGCTAAAACAAATTGAAGGACACCTGGGGATTAGTTGAAAGGCAAAATATAAACTCCTAAGTCTTTGATCTCAATTCAAAAAGTTTCACTAGACCAGGGGATGTGGTCACTTTTTATTCAAAACTTTTCCTAAGCATTCTGGACATCACATTCTGTTCTTTTTACTTAAGTGAGTTAAAGCTAAAAAATTAAGTCTTAACATAGGCCATCCATTCTCCTTCCTAGCTTTTATTCACACTGCTCCCTCAGCCAGGATCTGCTCCCAAAGCCCTGGCTCTGACCCAAACTTCCTGACAATTCTTGCATGCCACATCCTCTGGGAAACATTCTTGGACTTCCACAATGGTGATTTTGCTTCTCATGAATATACCCAGTGACCAGCACTTAATATCTATTTCAATTACCTATTTATTTCACTCTCACCTAATTTGTAGTGGAAATTTATATAGTAACTATAAACTAATTTGTACCTGAAATTTATGCAGTAACACTTATGAAAAAAGTTGTGCCCTTGAGCTTTTTAAACTTGGCAGTTTGTTTTACAATCTCAAGAATGGTAAAAAAGAAAAAAAAAAGTTGTGGGTTTTGGCATTAAAATAAGGATATGGCATCCACCTCTAATTTTAATGGCTGTATGACCTTGAACTTAACATCTCTGAGGCAGTTTTATCATTCGGAAAATAAAAGAACCACTTCTATGAAGATTAATGTATTAGAGCAAAGAGTACATCATCTGTACAAGCTAATACTCAAGTTCATGCAAGTGTTAGATGCTGTTCTATTTCTCATAAGTAATTTAACCTCATCAAAAGGAGATTTAACCAAACAGTGAGAAAGAATACTGCTGTTGGTTGGGAACTGCCAAAAACATATTTTATAAAAATATTCCACTTTATGTACGTTGAGATTAATTGGTAATTTATACTTAACAGTTGTTTCTCAAAATACATCTCAAATGGTTTGAAAATGTACTTCTCTCCTTTAAAACACTCTAATCAAAAAATAGAGATTTTACAAATGAAAAAAAATGTTGGCACATTTAAGGGAGTATCTTTCATGCCAGGAAATCAATACAGTGTATGTCACCAAGTAAGACCCTATCTTAATCTCAAGGAGACTGGAAACTTAAGTTCATCCAAATCTCTAAGCATCAAATTTGCAATGGCTTAGAAAGTATTTTGAAAATATTTACTTTGTAGTATTGGCTGCTGAGCAATTACAATAAATAAGTAATTTAGCTGAGTGTTTAAACCCTTCGTTTTAAGACTCTTAGACAGAACCAAGATGCTCAGCAGCTGATTGCTGCTGGGAAGATCCACAGACAAAACTTACTAACAAAGACTGTCTCTAAAGAACTCTTCAACCCTATATTCACTCAGAGTCCTAAGAGGAAATATGTCCCATTTCCTTGTACTTGCCTTTTTTATGTAAGCTAAAAGGCTCTTTAAAAAGTCCCACAAGTAGGGGCCTCCCTGGTGGCGCAGTGGGTTAAGCAACGCACTATGAAGCAAACCACAGCCACCGCAGCATGAGTTCATGAGTTCGATCCCTGCTGCCGGCCAGGGAGGGGACCCACATGGTGTGGCAGACCTCTCCTGCTGTGCCCGCTGCTCCCCTCAGCAGTGTACTTCTGT
>JAGFMF010011568.1:17739501-17806852 GCA_019455555.1 Galemys pyrenaicus | reverse complement strand
GACCTCTCCTGCTGTGCCCGCTGCTCCCCTCAGCAGTGTGCTTCCGTTGATCTGCCTGTTCTGCTCCCTGCTCTCTGTGGTGACTCCTCTCACCCCCCCCCACTCTGGCCTGTACCCCAGTTCTTGTATGCATAAATAAATAAATATTAAAAAAAAAACAATGGCAACTTTTATCTTGATTTTATTTTATTTTTTTAAAGATTTATTTATTTATGCATATAAGCACTGGGGTACAGGACAGAGGTGTGGGGGGGGGGTGAGAGGATTCACCACAGAGAGCAGGGAGCAGAAAAGGCAGATCAACAGAAGTACACTGCTAAGGGGAGCAGTGGGCGAGGCAGGAGAGGTCTGCCGCGCCATGTGGGTCCCCACCCTGGCCGGCAGCAGGGATCGAACTCATGTTGCAGTGGCTGTGGTTTGCTTCATAGTGCATTGCTTAACCCACTGCGCCACCAGGGAGGCCCTTATCTTGATTTTAATTTGGCTCTTTTCCTCCCAGACTTGTTTGGCTGCTTCTGACCCTTTTCTACAGGTCCCCAATGGACAGGGCTTTCGGGCCTTAATTGGGCCAGTCCTGTTTGGCAGGACATTTACTCAGGACGGAATGGTTAACTTTGGGTGCTTGATTTTAAGACTATATTTTCTGTATTTTTTGTATTGCACACTAATTGTATTAAAGTTCCTTTCCATTAAAGGTCTTACATGTTATCTCCTGATGCGGTAGATGGCAGAACCTATTTAGAGCAGACATGTTTGGGACTTCTGGGGTGCCCCTATCCTTGCCCTGTAACACTTTGATCCTTTAGCTCCATAGTAAGGGGTAAATGAAGAAATACTTATGTTAACAAACCCCAGCACCTCCCTAGCTTTCACCTCTATCTCCTACTTAGCTGCATACAAGATCCAAACTGCTCTTTCTTCCTTCCTTCCCTTTAATTCATTCAGTTCATATAGCTAGCCAAATTAATGTCCCAAAGTCATCATTTTATTTTTAATTTCTTTAACCTAGTTCTCTGACAGGTCAAGTCTCAACTATTCATCTTGAAATTCAAAGGCCTCTATAGCTTAAGTCTAACCTGTCTCCCTAAACTAACTTCCTACTACTCTGAGCTATTAAACTCTAATTCAGTCAGGCTGGTGCCCATCCTGTACTCACTAAGCCCGATCATGTCTCCCACCCAACTACTAAAATTGTTCTCTACACAAGCAAGATCATCCATGATATTTAATCACCATACCCATCTTTTCTCTTCAATCCCTCCATAATATGCCAGGTTTTATAAATTTTCCCTTTCTTGGAATTTTCTCCTCTCTGGGTTTCTAAGGCATGATTCAATTCTATTTCTTTGATCTTTCTTTCTCTTTCTTTCTAATAACTGGCCTTTCTTCTACCTGAGAAATGGAAGTGGATGTCAAGGTTCTGCCACTGTCTAGATGTCTCCTAGGTCAACACCATCCAAACTTAGAGCTTGAGCCATAAGCCTTCTATGTGCTTTCCTCCCAAGTTAGAAGACAACAAAAAGGTAAAAGGTGCAAATTTTGGACAAATTTACTGAAAAACACAGTTGAGTGTGCTGAGGATACAAGGCCCTGGAAAAGATGGGAAAGGCATTAGGGTAGAAAGATACATTGTCCTCTGAGAGGCAGAGAATGACAAGTAAATGGAGCAGAGAGCGCAAAATCGAGAAAGCTGAGTCTTGATTTAGTAAAGGGTGTGTTCAACTGCTGAGAGGGGAAAAGGGGAATTTTTAAAATGTGGAGTAAATTCACAATAGTCCCTAAGAGAGAACTATTGCAAATTCAATGACAGATGGAATAAAGACCACTAAGAAGGCATTACCATAACTATGCCTGAAGAACAGCCACATCTAGAAATGAGTTTTATAAATGATTAGCAAACAAAGGTGACTTACATGCTTTAGATGCAAGTGTGCCTGGCTGGCAATGTCATATACCACATCTCTCACATTTTTATCTTGGTTCTTCCGTAGAAAATCCTCTTGTGAAACACCATGCTATGTGGGAAATAAACATTATGTTAGTGAACTAAAAGCAGACTAAAACTAAGAAAACAGGTGGAAGAAAAGTGTATACAATACAATGCCTATTTTGTTTTTAAAAATATATGCTTGTGGGCCTCCCTGGTGGTGCAGTGGGTTAAGCAACGCACTATGAAGCAAACCGCAGCCACTGCAGCACGAGTTCGATCCCTGCTGCCGGCCAGGGAGGGGACCCACATGGCGCGGCAGACCTCTCCTGCCTCGCCCGCTGCTCCCCTCAGCAGTGTGCTTCTGTTGATCTGCCTGTTCTGCTCCCTGCTTTCTGTGGTGAATCCTCTCACCCCCCCACACTTCTGGCCTGTACCCCCAGTGCTTGTGTGCATAAATAAATAAATCTTTAAAAAATATATATATATGCTTGTGTCTATAAAAATATGCAACAAGATATTAATTAACAGTAGTTATAGGTGGACCAAAAATACAGAAGCAAGACAACTAATATGTAAGAACTTTAAAAGAACAGACAACGATTGCTCTCATTATTGAGAAAACAAAAGTTCTCACAAACAATTTTTTATGGATTAACCCTTTTAAAGGAATGGAAAGGCTAAAGTGAACACTAGAAATAATTACTGTAATTGCTTGGACAGGAGTAAGGCATCAACATGAAGTTATACCCAGTGAGGTTCTCTGAACCCTGTTCCACCAGACATCTGAAATACTAGCTGATAAAATTCTCACTTTATAACTCTGGAATGAAAAAGCAATAAGCATTTGTTTCAAAGCAGTTATTTGAAGAGACTAAACCAAGAATCAAGAGATCACACCCCCTCCCCATACTTCTGAGGCACACTGTCACAGAGCACAGCTAACAGCAGTACCAGCATACAAATGTCCACGGGAAGGAACAGTCTTCTGCTGCTGCTATGATAGGGGGTTGCTCTCAAGCAGGTGACAATGCCTTGTGCTTTTCCAATGTGACTTGCAGCGTGATCTGCGTGAAGATCCTTTACGCCTGGGATTTTAGAAATTAAACAATGCATAACAGATCAGTAGAAACAGCGTGTGAAATCACCCACATACGTAAAAGCCACTGTTTATCCTATGTTTTATATCTGAAAATCAGGATTTATGAGCGCGCACTGGGACCAAAGACAAGCAGACCATTTACCACTAACAAGTTTTTGAACTTCAACTTTTAAATAAAAGAGTTTTTCCCAGACTCCAGCATACCAAGAACACATTTGGAATTTTAATCAGCTAATGTGGAAAAACATTACAAGTCTTCTATTTCTTCTCTTCGGTGCAATTTCCATATGACCTCATTTTAAGTATATGCTTAACAAACGTTCTGCTCTCTGCTCCCTTCTTTCATTGTGTTGGCAAACATGTCACTAAGTGTGCAGACAGAACAGGCCTGGGAAATTCAATAGGGACCTGTGTTATTCTTTTAGGGTGACATAAAGATCTATTACCTTCTTCAAATGGCTGGTATTATCCTTGTCCCAAATAATTTCTTCATTACAATCTTACTACAGTAAGACCTCACCAATTCAGAACAAAGTTAGAGAAAGAAAAATATCACCTAAATTAGTTGTTATTTTTTTAAAGAAAAAAAAAAAATCTCTTATAAACGCATTTCTATTTCTCCTACTTCTTTAACATGGGAAAGTCAGGTCACAGGTCTTCCAAAATGTAGGAGATACTATTATAACAAAGTAAAATCATCTATAATTAATTACAGCATTCCCATGAGGTAGCTAAAGATTTTTATGAAAACCTCAGTATTTAATTAGCCTGCATTTCAAAAAAAGGTATACATAATCCCCTTCTTGCTTTAAAAAATAAAGAAGAAAAACTGTTCCTTTAAAGATGATACAAAGACAAACTTCAGTACTGAACTGGTTAGACTGTCAAATCGTGAAAGTGTGAAGTCTGAAAGGTTTCATCTTCGAAAGAGTGAAATTAAAACACATACACACACACAACTTACCCAATGTTTCTAATGTTAAATAAAGAAGAGAGCTCTGTGTATTTTCAGCATAATTTTCCAGTTCCTGGATATTACGATATGCTTTGTCATCCAAATTTTTTTCCTACAGTCAAACAAAATTCCAATAAAGTTCACTAAATTGTCAACATTTTATAAAGAGTAGGTACTGTTCTTTTTCATGTAAAGAACTAAATAATAAAGAATAAAAACATTTAGTAAATATAGTTTAATGCAGAATAATGTTAAATTTAAATTGAAGTTCTATAGATTCATACTTATAAATCACCCCTAAAAATAATACTGCAGGAGTGATTTCAATGCACAAAGTACCATGGATATGGGGTTAGCTTAATTTTATTTTCTTTAAATCCAAGATATCATGAGAAATTGCCTATACTGAGCCCTTTTTTTAAAAAATATTTATGTATTTATGCATATAAGAGCTGGGGTACAGGCCAGAGGTGTGGGGGGTAGGTGAGAGGATTCACCAGAGACAGAGTGGGGAGTAGAACAGGCAGATCTAATGAAACACACTGCTGAGGAGAGCAGAGGGCGAGGCAGGAGAGGTCTGCTGCACCATGTGGGTCCCCTCCCTGGCTGGCGGCAGGGATTGAACTCATGCTGCAGTGGCTGCGGTTTGCTTCCCAGTGCATTGCTTAACCCACTGCACCACCAGGGAGGCCCTATACTGAGCTCTTATTTAAGCATTTTAGACATTATCTTCTTTATCTTAGCCCTCCAAAAGATAACGAATTAATATTTTTTTTCAGGGCCTCCCTGGTGGCGCAAGGGGTTAAACATCCCATTATGAAGCATCCGCAGCTACTGCAGCTTGAGTTCGATCCCCAACCAGGGAGGTGACCCACATGGCACCTCTCCTGCCTGGCCTGCTGCTCCTCTATAGCAGTGTATGTCAGTCGATCTGCCTGTTCTGCTCCCCACTCTGTCTCTGGTGAATCCTCTCACACACACACCTCTGAACTGTATCCCAGTTCTTGTATACATAAATAAGTAAATATTTTTTAAAATATATTTTTTTCATTTTGTGAATGAAAAAATAGTCACCATACATCAAGTAGGTCACAAAGCTAATAAGTGATGGGGACAGAATTCAAACCTGTACCTTTTGATTAAGTCCATGCTCTTAATAAGGAACAAAATGCCTAGAAAAAAGAAAGAATAACAACCTGCCTCCTCTAAGTACCTCCTAGAAAAGAAATCACATTCAACTAACTAGCAGGGTGATTACCCAAACACACTATATTTGAGAAACAGAAAAATGTAAATCTTAGAGCAAAAACATCTAGCTATTATAAAAATTCCACTGCCAAGACAGAATTATCCCCCACCATTTACTCCTACTTTCAATCAGGAGAAATTGTCACCAACAATCATCCCAAGGGAAATATGTACAAGTCAATGAATTTAGGATCACCCCATGAATTTCTGCAAAAAAGGCAGAAATTTTATAGGTATTGCATTACATCTACAAACACATGTAGGGAGATTAATCTCAGCCCTTTACTTTTAAAAATATCTCTCTACAAATGCCAAATGTTATTTGTCACTAAACAAAAGCAATCTCTGTTTTGGGTTCTCTAATTTTCTGAAAAATAGATACCTTAGTATTAATTGACTCTAGAGGCTAAATGAATGATTTCTTTTTAAAATGTTACATTATCTCTTTGGCTTATATTACTAATAATAAAGTATGTGGCTATTGATAGCATATATCCAAATAAACTAAATAAACTTAGAATTTCACGACAGTGGCCTAATAAATATCAGATCAATGAGGATATTGAGCCAACAATAAATCAGAAAAATTACACAAGCTCACCAGGTCAGAGAGCAATTTGCACAGCTGGCTGGAACTAGAACATAGTTCTAAGAACTCAGTACACAATTCCAGTCACTGGAACCATTAGACCTCTCTTCTCACCTCTATTTAAAAGATACCCAAATATTAGGTGTTCACAGAGCTATGTGTGTGACTACTCATGTTTTGATGAAATCAAAGGATTATTCATGATTTTTAAGGTATGATTTTGCATTGTATTCTTATGCTCTAAAAAATTTTTATCTATATATTTAAGACCAAATGATATCATGTCGGAAATTTCTTTTTAAATAATTCAATGGGAGTTGGTGAGGGGAGGTGCTAGAACATAGATGAAATAAGACTGAGTATGTGTTCATAGCTATTAAAGCTGGATGACACATACATGAAAGTATATTATATACTATTCTCTCTACTTTTGTGTAATTTTCATTTAAAATGACTGAAAATTTCCATTTAAAATGACACCAAAACAGTAGAGTGTGGATGTGCTTACACATGTCTCTGCCTGGGTGCCTGTCTTTGCCTGTCTCAAAGTGTGGGAGCAGGGAGCTGAAATGGATGGCATAATTCTCCATAATGGAGAATGGTTAAAATGACACAGTTCTCTAAAAGTTCCTTCCTCCAAAATATTAATATATGGATTAGAATATTCCCTCTCTAAAGAATTAGTTTAAAGATTGAAAATGTAGAAAAATCTTAAGAGTTCAGCAATTTCAGCTTACCCTTTCATCAACGATTTTCATAAGCCATCTTTTAGTCAGATTATGTCTTTTGACAGCCTAAAAAACAAGAGTGTTTCAAGGTTTAGAAAGTACTAGAAATGACTTTTATGGACCTGAATAAACAAACAAAACACAAACCAGGTAAGGGAACATTTGTTATAAATAACTCGTCACCAGAGGTATGACTGTGTTTAAGAAATATCAGGAAAAAGAAAATGTCCCCAGGAAACATTTCCAAGCAAAGATAACACTAACCTTTCCACTAGCCTTTCTTTATACTTCTTATACTACTTGTAATTTAACAATTACACTTTCAAAAGAAAAACAAAACAAGAATTAAGTACTGAGTTTCTCTGTTTTGTAATGCACCCTGACTTCTATGTTTACTTATACACAAATTTCTTTCCTTAGGATAAAGATTCTATTTAATGAAAATAACCAGCTCTCCAGAGAAGAAAAGATGAAACTCAAAAATTATTTGCAGGGTAAGTATTATTATGTCAGCAAATAAGAATAGCCCAATAGGAGGGGCCTCCCTGGTGGCGCAGTGGGTTAAGCAACGCACTAAGAATAGCCCAATAGGGAATATACTTAATACCCAGTGTTTGGTCTCTAATAACAATCCTCCAAAGGAAATGGATGAGTCTACAGCTGAGGTAAGAGAGATTCAAGATGACCCTGGAAAATTTTATTGTGATGGAAAATAGAAAAGTATTCAAAAAAAATTCAGTGATAAATTATAAACTACTGAAAAATCCAGAATTCATTCATTAAAAAACCAGTAATTAATTTAAAAATATATAAATACAAGAGTAAGAGTTCTTCATTCATAACAGAATGCCATATGCCAACTGTAAAATGTAGACATGGTGCTGGAGTTTAGAAATTACAATTTTGAAATTATAATAGTAAAGACTGAATCATACAATGAATACTAAGTTTAGCAAGAAACTGATGAGGAGCAGGATATTTGCTTAGTCAAAGTGGATTGATTGCAACAGGAATTATAATGATATAATGGAAAAACCAGGCAATGTTTTGATGAAAACATCAGGCAAACCCCAACTGAGAAATGTTCTACACATACACACACACCAAAAAAAAAAAAAAAAAATTAGAAAAAGGAATACTATACTAAAAAAATCTCAGGACTACAGAAGACAAAAAGAAGCCATAGATATATTCCAGATTAAAGTAGGCTACAGAGACAGAACTAAATACTTGATTCTAGACCAGATCCTATACTAGAGGAGAGGACTACTAAAGTAATCATTATTGGGTCAAATGCACAAACTTGGAACATAAATGGAAAATTACATAGAAGTATTACATTGTTATATAAACTACTGAAAAAACTTACTAAAGTCACTAACTACCCTGGCTATCTAAGAGAATATCCCCATTCTTAGGAAATACTAAAGTATTTAGGGAATAAAGGGCCATGATGTGTGTGTGTGTGTGTGTGTGTGTGTGACATAGGCCCAAATAATTCAGGGAAAAAAAACTGAGCATGAAAATATAGAAACATGAGAGAGATCACACATGCTTGTGAGTGAATATGCACAGATGATTAACAAATAGGATAAAATGTTAGCACTAGGTGAATCTGGGTAGAGTATAGAGGTATTCTTTGTACTATTTTAAATTTTGAAAGTTTGAATTTATTTCCAAATGAGTTTTAGAAACATTGTTTTCTTGCTAAGACAATACTACATATATCTTACAACAGATTCGGCACTAAAACGTGAAATCTTAGTACTATGCTATATTTATTTTAAGATTTTTTTTTTATTTATGTATGCATACATACATTTATCTATGCACACAAAAAAAAATAAGGCCACAGGTCTGAGGGATGAGAGGATTCACCAGAGACAGAGTGGGGAACAGAACAGACAGAGCTACTGAAATGCACTGCTGAGGGGAGTAGCCGGTGAGACAGGAGAAGTCTGCTGTACCATGTGGGTTATGTCACAGTGGCTGGCAATACCTTGATAGTACTGAGACTTTTAAGTCCTGCACCACCAGGAAGGCTCGAAATATCTTATATTTCAACAAAAATTGTAAGAAATCACTGATACCGAAATATAAAAAGTGGTGTGCTCACCAACACACATTTTTGTGTCAAAAGGTATGAGTATATAGAATGCAGAATTGAGTTCACTTTGCCTGGGGAACCTAACAGAAGCTGAAGGAGCTACACAGAGTTAGTTCCGAAGTGCATTCAGCACCACTAGTATGACAGCAGAACTCCCTGCATGTCCCTCTATAATCCCAGCAATCAGCCTGGGATTTCTCAGTCATTACAGAGTTCTGTACTTGTTTTATGTACTCTGTCTCTGAGAGGGCCAAGAATGTTTGATCTTTGTAAGTACAGCATCAAGCACGCTTGCTGGCACATTAGAGTTCTCCATAAATATTTAACCACTGAAAAGTCAGACACCTATTTACAAAAACTGAGGCTCTAAATGCTGCAGTTCCTTGGCCACAAAAAAAAACAGCTTTCAGTCTGATTCTGAAGAAAGTGAGAGATCAAGGTAAAAAATAAATAGTTAAAAGAAGCTAAAAAAAAAAAAAAAATCACTGAATGGTGCCTCCCTGGTAGTGCAGTGGGTTAAGCCACGCACTAAGAGGCAAACTGTAGCCACTGCCAATGAGTTCAATCCCTGCCACCGGCTAGGGAGGTGACCCACATGGCGCTGC
This sequence comes from Galemys pyrenaicus, assembly GCA_019455555.1. NCBI lineage: Eukaryota > Metazoa > Chordata > Mammalia > Eulipotyphla > Talpidae > Galemys > Galemys pyrenaicus. The sequence continues at coordinate 17,797,591 of JAGFMF010011568.1, read as the reverse complement.
AGACCTCTCCTGCCTCACCCGCTGCTGCCCTCAGCAGTATGTTTCAGTCAGTCTGCCTGTCTGCCTGTTCTGCTCCCCACTCTGTCTAGTGAATCTTCTCACCTCCCGCGACTCTGGCCTTGTATGCATAAATAAATAAATCTTTTTAAAAAATCACTGACTAAAGTATCAATAACTTTGGAGATAGAAACAAAATAGAATGAAAACCTTGGCTATAAACATATATTCAAACTGCAACTAACATTAATACACAGAGAAATGGAGAAGCCCATATGGAATATATAAGAAATTACTGACATTTAACTATTTTGTACTCTAAAAACACCATGAAACAGCAGCACAAAAAGACTCTATGGACAAGATATTTTACTGCTTCCCTATTTAATCTTCTAAAGAACCTGACTCTCTTCGGACCTCCCTGGTGGCACAAGGTGTTGAGCATTGCACTGTGGGGTTTCCGCAGCCACTGCAACATGAGTTTGATCCCCGACCAAGGAGGGGACCCACATGGTGCAGCAGACCTCTCTGCTTCACCCGCTACTCCCCTCAGCAATGTATTTCAGTCAATCTGCCTGTTCTGCTCCCCACTCTGTTTCTGGTAAATCATCTCACCCCCCACATCTCTGGCCTGTAACCCAGCTCTTGTATGCATAAATTTAAAAAAATCTTTTTAAAAAAATGATTCAAAGAACCAGTGGTTCAGCAGAATAGCAAGGGATAGAAAACACAATGAGGACAACTGCTCTAACTGCTACTCGTTTCTTTCAAATATACATATTAACCTTTGACACTAGTCTTAGTAGAAAGCTTGCCTACATGAATCATCAAAATTTAAGCAGCTGTGAAAATTGAACAAATTGGTTCACATATGAACATTGCATAATTTAGGTATGTCCCCTGGTTTTTTCAAGAGAGGCCAAAATAAGATAAATTTGCTCAAGAAAACTGATCTTCCATGATATATCCTAACCTTCCATGAACTTTCTAGAACCTCCTAGAAATAAGAAGAATAAGCCTCCCTGCAGTCTGGTTGCTGTGTAAAACATTGGAGTCTCTGGCTTTTAGAGAAACTTCTCTCTAAACTGAATCACCAGGTTAAGGTTCTTGAAGTGGTATGAAAAGAAGTAAACCACCACCTAATACTCACTTCCCATCAACTTTTTCATCTGGATCCCTGGTGTAGGGGGGTTGGCTTTCAATCCTCACTGAGATTCTGTGCATTCAATCGAGGGCCCAGAAATGGGGCCTGCCTCTGCTGGTTTGCAGACCTGAGAAGAGGTCTGGTCTGTCAGTGGCTCCTGTTATAGAAACTGTCTTTTGGCACTGAGTATATTACACAGGTCAGTGACAAAAGACACCTAATTTCCTTCCGTTATTCATAGTTTAGCATACTTCTAAACTGAGCATGGTTCTTTATGAATGAAAGATCTTTATGAATGAAGGATCTATATAGCTGCTTTAATGTAAAAATAATGTATACACCTAGCTATACAAGTAATACTATAGTCCAAAGACTTCCATTCTCTAATATTTAAAATTTATCAATGAAATAACAGTTCTTTCAAACTAGATAATTTTAGATTTATGTCTGGACAATGGCAAGAGCAAGTCTTCCTTCACGAAAGATCCTCACAGGTCGTTCTACTGCCTGGAGTATGAACTAAAGCACTGGAAATAGTAAATAGTTGAGAGAAGAGGAAATTGACCTGCCAATGCTTCAAAATTCATAGGGTTTAAATTTTACAACCAAATATGAGGAAGGTAAGTAATTTACAATATGAAGAGACCAGAATCCTCTTTTTTTTCCTTTAGTTAAAAAATACACCAAAGATCATTATAAATTATTACATGATTTTAAAGTCCTTAGTCAAAACTAACATGGATCTGAACATTACATGTGCTTAAGAACAGATCCAGGCCACATTCCCCATTGCCACTATCCAAACTGTATGCATCAAAAAATAGGCTCAAATAACATTTACAAAGTAAAAGCAGCAATTTTCTTTACCTTCCATAGTTCAATGGCCACAGGCTGATGTGGTGGATTGTCACAGTATATGTCATCCACAGTTTTCTTCCAAAACTGCATTCGCATCAACCCAATTGTTTTCTCAGAGACTGAATCCTTAATCTATAAATAGGATTTTAAAATTGTAACAAATGTAGTGTTTGCAGTACATTTAATGTAAAACAACTGGTAATGCACTGGGTCATTACCAATATAGCCAATATTTGTAACTGTACAACTTAGCCTAAAACCAAGTTTAATTCTACACATGTGGTTTAACTTTTCAGTTAAATTGTTGTCACTATTACTTTCAGTTACACTGTTATCACTATTAGTTTCCTAAACAGACTCTTGCTAAACAGTGATAAGTTTAAAATGCTGATGTATAGTTTATACCTGAAAAAGGATAACATGAAAAAATATGGACTCCTGACTCCTAGAAATACCCCAGTGAAAAATAACCAGAGTCTATTAGACTCTCAGTGTATTCATACTCTCTAACCTCAGTAGAGCCTCTGTTCTATACTTTCTTTACTCATTCTTAGTTCACTTCTTATTGTTATCAGAGAAGCTGTGTCAAAACTTGCCTATCTCTTCAAGACTACAAACCTTCCTATGCTCCCTTAATCACAGTAACTGACTAATTTACTGAGATCAAGGCCTTTCTACTTCAATTCTCTTGATTCCGGTCTCCATTTCAATTCATGCTGCATCAACACAGGTTTTTCTCTAATTCAAGGAAAAGTATAGTAGCTTCTTCCTTTGTAATTCTTTAAACAAAAAGTACTTTAAAAAATTGCTATATACATGTTAATTAAATGTAACTGTTAGAAAGGATAGCAGTAGTACTCTTATTAACCTATTTGGTTTACAGACAAATGTACAATGTTACCTGCATAATTTTATATTATCCTTAGAAAAAGAAATGTAAAGTTCCAGAATGGTATTTCCAGGAACATAATTAAGTTCATTAGCTAGTTTCATATTTGGAATTGGCTAAACAGCATGTGAACGACATCATGAGCAGAGACCTTAAAAATAGCTAGCATATAAATTACAACAAATTTTCTTTGTTGTTCAGTATTAAACACACCGTAGTGCCACTTTTGCAAATAATTTTTAAAGGTATTTTAATACCAGCCTGAGCCAGTTCCACATTGAAGGCCCTCAGTGCAAAGGCAGAGCTTCTGGATTCTGCAGGGAACAGTAGGGAGCATAAATAGCCTTCATAATCTCGTTTCCTATATCAAACAGCAAAAAAAAGAGTTACTTTTTACTTTCAAAATATACACACACACACACAAAAAAAATACTGACCAAAATTACTGAAAAGGAGCTTTAATTCAAAATAGACTTGAAATCTGTTATGTTTTATACTTATTTTCTACAATTACAAAAAACATATCTGTTCCCAACCCCAGGTCAGTTTAAAAAAAAGGAATAGCCAATCTCGATTAATTTATTTTGAATTATATATAATAACTTCTATAATTTTAATTTCAGAATCACTTTGGTTTTAGTAAAAATGTAAATGAGTTACAGAAATAGAAATCATATTACTAATAGTTCCAGTAAGTATGATATGAACAAATGGCTTAAAATATATAAATACATAGAATAGACATAGAGATAAGACAGAAAATAGACCTGGTACAAGAAACATGTCCAAAATAACCCTGCAAGTAATTTTAGTAGCCAAATCTTTTTTTTTTTTAAGATTTATTTATTTATGCATACAAGAGCCGGGGTACAGGCCAGAGGTGTGGGGGGTGAGAGGATTCACCACAGAGAGCAGGGAGCAGAACAGGCAGATCAACAGAAGCACACTGCTGAGGGGAGCAGCGGGCACAGCAGGAGAGGTCTGCCGCACCATGTGGGTCCCCTCCCTGGCCAGCGGCAGGGATCAAACTTGTGCTGCAGTGGCTGCGATTTGCCTCACAGTGCACTGCTTAGCCCACTGCGCCACCAGGGAGGCCCCTTTAGTAGCCAAATCTTACAAAGATTAAAGGACAGTTAGAAACTAGAAGTTCTAATCATCCTTATTATTTATTTTAAGACTATTTATTGAGCATTTGTTATGTGCCAGCACTTTCATATACATCATCCCATTTAATCCTTACAAAGAAGCTATGAAAGTAGAAATTTACAAAAGAGGAAATAGCTGAATCTTAACTTTAATGTTCCAAGTGACAGAAACAGAAGTAATAAACTCAGATCAGGTCTGCCTGCAAAATCCAGGCTCTTAAATCACTAGAGTCAACAGCCTTGATTCCACACTAATACTATCACAGAAAGACTGAGTATCTGACCATTTGTAAATATATACTTAAGAAAAATGGTCATATAATATTCTCAGACTATTATTTGAAGAATATGTAAGAATTCAATAGGAATGATTATTTCACCTCAAAGTTAGGACACTACTGCTATCAAAGAAGTGCACTAGACTAGTAGACATAGTAGACATGAGTGGTACATATTTTGGTAACTTGAACCTTTAAATACTAAAAATGACAACTTTAAAACACAGTAGAACCCACTTTTGCTTTCTATAATTTCCGTTACCTACATAGCCCACGCAACACATACAATATGTTGATACCACATTCACCAAAATTTTGTAGCATGTATCATTATAATCATTATTATGTTATTATTGTGAAGTTTACAGCATCTAGATTATAAATTAAACTTTATCATAGGTATGCATGCATAGGAATGAAATAGTATATAGAGCTCTGTACAATCTAGGGTTTCAAGACACACACTGGGGAGCTTGCAACATATCCCCATCACCCCGATAAGGGGGGACTACTACATACAAAAATAAATATAACCTTTTAGCTGTCTTGGCTTTTATAATTCTTAGTGTATTGATTTCCACTACTGCTATCTTGTTTCTCCTAAAAGTTATCACCAAATAATTATGGGGGGGAGGTCAAAAAAGGTGACTTAGAACAAATCGCTGAAATGCATGGGAATTTTGCTGCGTTGTGCTACATTTGCTAAAATGGCATTCAAAAAAGCTGGATTTACTACCCCAATGTAGTTTATTTTAGTACTTCTCAGAAATCCTTAAAACCAGGTACTTTATGCCTCTATGTAACTATTATAAATCAGAAGGCCAGGAAGAGGCTAAGCGATAGGTTCCTGCAGTCAAACCTGGATTTCAAGGGGGGGACCTACCTACCCAGCATTGCCTGATGACCTAATTAATTCATTCAACTAGATGTCACAATAATTACAGCAACTACTATGTTCCAGGCCTTTCTGAGTTTAACAGGGTGAGCAAAACTGTCATCAAACCCCTGACCTAATCAGACGCCTGAGGTAGATTCCTGATCTCTCTAAACCTCCATTTCCTCGTATGTTACATACGATAATAATGGCTTATATCGTACTCACTGTGCCCCCGCTATGTACCACGCATTGTTCTAAATGTTTTAATCCTCATAAGTGACAGGTCTACTACATAGTGCCTGACACAGAGTAAGAACTCAGTTTGCAACTGCTAGAATTAATTACTAGTAGTCTTGCACATCTTAAAAAGCTTTGCAAGCAAAAATGTCTAATTTTTATAAGGTTCGGGCAAGGTGACAGTCTTGGGCAGACAAAGGAATTCTGCTACAACTTTGTGATCGGTGTGAAAGTTCCTGTTGCCTCACTTGACCCACACACCTGCAGCCAGAGTCAACCCAAGGGCAAGGCAAACGGTTGCGAGGAAGGCGCTGCGCCTGCCTGCGCTCGCCCAGTCCTGCCGCGCCCACCCGGACCTTAGGGCTGCTACTCCATCTCCTGCCTGGGGCAGGCCGAGCTCGCTCACCGCAGCAAATCCAGGCAGTAGCGGTCAGTACCCGAGGTGCCCGATCCACCCGTCGCGGCCACGCTCCGCCCCGACCCTGCCGACACCGGGAGCCGCCGCGCACGCGCCCACAGGCCCCGGAGCGGCCGGCGGCGGCACAGGCCGTGGAGGCCAAACCGTGGGGGACCCCACGCCGAACCCAGAATGGAGGCCGCCATGACAGGGACACCACGCGCCCTTCGACCCCGCGCCGTCAGCGCGAGGCCACACCCCCACGGCCCCCGCTGGTCCCGCCGCCACCTCTCAGCGGCTGGAAGGCGGCCTCGGGACGGCGTTCGAAGAGCCAGGGGTCGCTGTGGGTCTCTGGAAATGGGCCGCCGCCGCGCTCTTCGCCTCTTGGACGCCAGGAAAGCCCCGCCTAAATCCGGCCGATCCCGCCCCGGCTCTCTACCTCCCTTCCAAGTCCTCAAGAAGTTGAATATCTCAAGGTAGGAGGATGGAGTTTGACAGTTTACTTGCGTGATTTATACCTTTCGCTTATGTCTCGCACAGTGTGAGTCTCCTATAGCACTCTTGCCGTCAGGCGCTCTAATATTAGAATTGGATCTACTTGCCACCACCTCACCTGGTCCAAAGCAGCAGCTGCCCACATCTGGATCTCAGTGATCTCAGCTCCTGCCTCTCGAACTGCCCAAACTGTTCATGCTGCAGCCAGCATGTTCTTTCTAAAATGTAAGACCTTCTCTACTTGACAGTTTTTACAGCTCGGTGGATAAAGTCTTTTCATGAAATGACCTCTTTTTTTTACCTTTCATCCTCAACCCAGGCATTTGTGCTTATGACTCCAACTTAATGTGTCTCTTTACACTCAAGGGATAATGCCCCTTGGTCAGGCCCACAGAACTCTAGCCAATCACCCTGCTTTAGGTTCTACTTCCTGAGACCTCTTTTCTCCTTGCAGCAGAATGTCCTCTCTTCCCTCTGAGCTTCTGTGCCTTAGTTTTGACAGATAATGCCCTAGAGTTTTCAGTACCACAGTTAAAACCTGTTTCTGGGTAGGGGTGAGGGTGAGGGATCACTCATTAACATCTCCAGTTATGTTCACCTGCCCAACTAGGCTTTTCTATTTGCATATCTTACCATTACTTCAAAATCCACATGTCAAAAATCCCAATCATATTAACTTCTATTCTTAGTCTCTTTAGTTATCCAGTGTCCTCCCTTATTTCAAACACCAGGGGAAATACTGTAGAGTCATCTTTACCTCTTCTTTCCTCTGTATCTAGTGTAATCTAATTGATCATGCCCTAGCAACTCCATTTCCTTCACATGTTCTCATTCATGGAAGCACAGATCTTGCAAATCTACCTGGATTCAGATCCTGACTCTGCCTCCTGTTATCTTTGGGACCTTACATGACAGATTCACCTTTTTTCCGTGCCTTAGATTCTCTTGTAATAGACCCTATCTTACAAGCTTCTTATAAGACTGAATGAGTTAATGCATTTAAGTACTGAGGGCAGTGCCTGGCCAATAAATAGCATTCAAGACCAGTCAACTGTGAAACTTAAAGGAAAATGTTTAAAAAGGACCAAAAAGACTGCTGGGTGTCTCCATTGAAAGCTAGATATTGACCAACTTTTGTCCAAGTTATCAGATTCAATGAGGCCTTTGTGCCTTTGTGTTTGAGCTATTTTATCAATGCAATTTTGTAAGTTGCAGGATAGTCACAACAATGCAAATGATTCTTATCCATTAATATGCAAATTTTGTCCTTGGTGATCCAGTTGATATTTGTTCTGTGAAAATTGACCAGTTTTGCCAGTAAGATACCTTTCATATTTGTTAAGCAGATTTACTTAAACATTTCTGGCTGCCTATGAATATATATGTGAATACTTCTTTGATAGTTACAACATCTTAACCAGTTCCCTCAATAATTCATGAGTTAAAATGAAGTTTTTGAGCTGTGTTCGTCTTATAACTGTATGAAAGTCATGATTATACAGTTTTGTTAAAAATTATTTTTTAATATTTATTAACTTCTCTTCCATTTATGCTCAGTTTCACATCTTCCTGATGGGCATGTTTCATTTCATCACAACTGTATTAAATATGTAATAAACCTGTAGATATTAAAACCTAAAGGCAGAAATGCATTTACGCCAATAGAGGAAAATTTAAGAATTTTTAAAATCATGCTATGAATAACATATTACCAATTAACATCTACTACTATTTGCTAGTATTTAAGTTTATTTTTTTTAGAATTATGAACACATGAAAATATTTACTTAGTCTAATTTCTTGAAATTTACATACAGTTTTATGCATTCAGGGTTAATTTCGGCAGAAGCTCAGTGCTGAGCCAAAAAATTAACGTTAACAATGTAAATGACTGCAGAAGCATAATTTATTTAACTTAACTTTTTAGTTCACTATGTCTTCTGTAGTATATGACTCCCTGGTTATTACAACTGATCCAATTGTGTACTGTGATGAAGTGTAATAACATTTTTTTCCAAACTTTAACCCAGTAAAGATTGTCCTTCGTTTGACTACTATATTTTAAAGAATTATGCCTTACTGTTTTACCATATTGCTCCATCTCCTAGTTTTTCCGTAGCCTTTGATAAGTAATAAGTTTCAGTCCTTATATTGAGTCAAGCTGGCCTGTTGATTTTTTTTACATGGCACTTTATGTGTCTAAGTCTGAAAGGGTCTATGCCATATCACATCTAGCTAATCCTTCTTGGAAGAATACTCCACATATCCCCTCTTCCCTCTCTAAGGCCCTCAGAAATCAACTGACTTCTTGGTCCACTTTCTTCTATTACATTTTTTTCATTTTATGTATGTGTATAATATGTATACTATATGTACATAATATATATACTTACACATATAAAAGTCTGGAAATAAAAGCAAATTAGAAAAAAAATCATGTAAAAACTTGTAATTCAGTTGCTGATCATATTTTGGTATTTTCTTTCACCCTTTTTCTGTGTATAGACTTTTTGCTTATTTTACTTCTTGCCTACACAGTATCATTTGATTAACCTAACATAGTCATAAACATTTGCATATGCCATTATTTTACTCACTTAACACATTTATTGAGAGTCTACTCTGGCTACACTGTAGCTAAAATTACAGAGTGAACAAATAGACACATTTCACATCCTCAAAAAGCTTATTCTTTAGTAGTAAAGACTTTCAAACAAAGATCATCACAAATAAATATAATTATAAAATGTGATAATTGCTTTGTATTAATAAGGCTATACCTACTAAAATAATATACAAAATTACAGTAACAAAAAAGTAAGACATTTATTCCTCTTTCAAGTAGCAATTTGAGTATAAATCTAGGATCGCTTGGAGATTCCAAGTTTCCCAGGGGACCCAGGTTCTTTCAGTCTGGTTGTGCCACCATCTGAGAATATAACCCTCACCTACTATGCAAGATGGCCCACTGCTAGTTCCACATACCAGCCAGCAGCAGTCATGAAGGGCAAGGGGCAAAGTTCCCTTCTCTCTAAGCCAGGAGTTCCAACCATTTTTGTATCATGATATATGGCAATATATATATTTCTATAAGCATTGCATAATAGTAAGCTCTAGGAATAAGCCTAACTTCAGATTTTAGTAATGAACATAAGAAATGTTTCAGATGTCTGGAGAACTATTATATAATTTGAACGTATCTATAATTTCTCTTGGTGACAATATTACAGTTACTACAATACTTTTGTGCCTTTTTGCCTATATTCATAATTGAAGCAAATGTTAAATTTCAATTAGTGAAAATACAGGTATCATTTTCTTGTTCTCATTCAAGTTCACAGACACAATGCACTATCTCTCTCAGCTTCCTTGGGTTGAGAACCTCCTACTTTAAAGGCACAACTCAGAATTTGTACATGTTAATCTGCTCATAACCTTTAAGTCAAAACTTAACTTTCTACGAACAACACCTGGGAATTAGTCTTTATTCCAGGCAGTGGAGTGCTCAGTTAAAAAAACAGGAGACCTATTATTTTTTAAAGCGAAGAGAATGGATTTTAGGAAACCTCTAACAAAAAAGAACCAAATGTTTTTAAAGAATTTAACAGAGATTTCTAATCCGGTTTAAGATATCAGTAAAAGTATATGAGAAAGTGACAGTTTAATTGACATCTGAAATAGTTATTAATAATTGTAATAACATCTGTTGCTAATTGAATGCTTACCATGTGCTGGGCATTGTTCCAGTATGCTATGAGTATTAAATCAGTCTCACAGCAACCATATTCAATTTAGGGTAACTGTTCAGGATTTGTTTGTTTGTTTATTGTTTATTTCATAATCATAAATTTAATTCTGCAATCCAGCTAGCCTTGGAAGGGGAGAAGGAAAATTTGAAACCCAAAGAACTATAGGGAGAGCATAAAGATTATAGGATATTTCAAACAGATGGGGATGGAGGGGTATACTCCTGAGCTACAGAAGGAATTCTCTGGTAGTTAAGGTAAAACACAAATTAAATGTATTGGATTTGTCTACAATCAGCGTTGTTGATCTTTGCTGGTCTGGCCATTCCTAAACCCAAAGCCTTCATGGCTTCCACAGTATTCATCCCCGTCACTTTGTGAAAGATCTCATGCTTGCCATCCAACCACTCAGTCTGGGCAGTGCAGATGAAAAACTGGAAACCACTTGTGTTGGTTCCTACATTAGCCATTGTGACAAGACTCTGGGTCCTGTATGCTTTGGGATGAAAATCTCATCATCAAATTTTCCCCATAGATGAACATACCGCCAGTGACATTCTGGTATGTGAAGTCAGAACCCTGGAACATAAATCCTAGATAATTCTGTGAAAGGAGGAACCTTTAAACCAAGTCCGTTGTCCCCAGTGCTCAGAGCATGAAAGTTTCTATTGTGTTTGGAACTTGTCTGCAAACATCTCAAAGGTAGCTCAAGAACAATGTTAAAGAACACAGTGAGGTTGGCTGTAACTGCCTCACGGGACTTCTGACTGGCAGCTTCTGAAAGTCCTGCATCCCTGAAAAACCCCTTAGTCTGGGGCAAACCAGATGATACAGTAGTTATTGATGTCGTTTTTGACTGTGGGGTTCTTGAGTTCACTCTGGGAAAAGTTTCACCAGAGGCCCCTGTTCAGCAGCACGCGGCAAGTTCCCAAGCAAGAGTTTCTCCAAGAGGCAGAGACGTAGATATGTTACAGGGCAACCCTAATATAAAATGGGTTTCCCTGACTGGGTCCTCACCCGTGCGCTCAGAAGACTTTTATACTAAGTCCCAACTTCAGGCACAAATGACAAAAGTTATTAAAGGGTTTTTATTTTACAAAAGAAGGGGAATAAAGTAGAAATAACACCAAGGGAAAGAGAGGGATACAAATCTGTAAATATCCTACCAGATCTTCTGAGCTAGCATGCATTGGTATGTTGAGAGCTGGCTTTGAGTCAGGTGAGATGGCTCCAAAGTAAGAGCAAGCCCAAGGCTCACCTCTATGGTTTTATAGCCAGCCTGGCTGCTTAACTCCACCCTCAGGTTCCAGTGATCCACTCTTCAATAATCAGATTATCGGATTTGTGGTTCTGGAATACCGGTGGTCTGGAGTGGGGGTTGGAGTCCATAAACCCATCTGTATAATCCATTCAGGACAACCTTTCCCCCAGCAGATATTTTTAAGAGCAGGTTTTTTACTGAAAGGGACAGGGAAGTAATGGACCCTTGTATAGACACAAGCGGCAGGAAGAGCTGCCCCGAAGGGACATGTTTGCTGAGAGAGGCTGGCATAGTTGCAGGCAGGTGACCTTGAGGAGAGTTGCCTTCACTGAGGGAGGTCAGTGAAGAGAAACCTCAGCATGGTGCTGGTCATGGGCAGGCAGGAAGGCTGCTGCCCTGCAGAGGAGAGAGGTGGTGGACAGAAGCACCTGCACAGTCACAGGTGGGCAGAAAGATGGCTGCCCTGTTGTGGGGGCAACATTAGGTTTTTATCATCTTTTGGTAGGGAGGGGCTCATCTCTGTGGGTGGATGGTTTATTCCTTCACCTTCATGTTTGTGCTCCTGACACTCCCCATAGCAGTCTGATCCCTTTCTGGGTGTTGTATTTCTTAATCTGGGTGTTGACCCCTAAGGGTTTTGGTTAATGTTTTATGCTAATCCCTTCTACCCCTAACCTTGTGGTGTCTCCTTCATTCTTTATCCTCCAGTTATTATCCCCATCTTACAGAAAAGGAGAGCAAGGTGTGAAAAAGTTAGGTTATTTGCCTAAAGACACAGCCAGTGTATTGGCAAAGACAGGATCAACACTTAGGAAGGCTGCAGCCTTCCTACCACAATGCAGCCTCTTAACTACTGCTTTAGTTTACCAAGAAGTCATAGCAAGTGCCACAGACTAGATGACTTAACCAACATAAATTCATTTTCTCATAGTTCTGAGGCCTCTTTCCTTGCCTTTTCGCTGTATCTTCACATAGCCTTCCCTCTGTGTGTCTCTGTTCCTAGTCTCATCTTTTAAAAGAATACCAGTAATATTGGATTAGACCCCATGCTAATAATTATCTCTTTAAAGACCCTATCTCTAAATAACAGTCATATTCTGAAGTACTGGAATTTAGGACTTCAATATTTGAATTTGAGGGGAGTGACACAATTCAACCCTTAAGGACTATTATTTTTTTTAACTGCCAGGCAGAGTGGAGTGGAGAGGTAGTGTTCCACAAGAGGAAACTCCAAGTGCAAAAAAGTCAGTAAAAGTTAAGCACATTTAAAGAACAGAGTGGAAACTGGTTGGCACTTACTGAGGGTGCAGGAGGGTGGCTTGTGTGAGGCTGAGAGCTAAGCAGGGACCATATGATGTGACATTTTGCAGGCCAACTTTGAGGATTTTATCTTAGGTATAGCTGTGACCACAGAAGAAATTAAAGCAAATATTTGACATAACCTGAATTATATTTTAAAAGACAACTCTGGTATCTGTTTGAAAAATAGAATGGAAGCAGAGAGACCAGCTAGGAGCTTATAGCTAGAGACCAGGTAGGATTGTTGGTGACTTGGATGGGTATAGAAGTGGTGGTGGAGAAGAGTGGGAGTTTATCATGTATAAGGTGAAGTAACACCAAAGGAACTTGCTGCAGACAAGAAGGGAGCAGAGAAGGGAGCTGACTGCTTCTTCCTTTCCTCCTTTTAATGCACGTACTCTCCTCCCTCCTTTAGAGGGTGTGCACCTTCCACAGCACACAGAGGTATATCTAATGGGTGAACCAAGCATGGTATTTCCATATTCATCACTAGTGGATGGTCCAGGACAGTGCATGTTTCCCTACTGTGGCCTATGATCCTTCTGTAAAAGTCCACTGTGGGCATGCTGAGAATGTTTCCCTTGCTGCTGATAAGATATTCTTGCCAAAAAGGTTTAACATACACTTAATTAAGCTTCCAAATCTAACTTTAAAGTTTACAAGAAGTAAAATTCAAGAGGAAGAAGATAAATGACATCATGAGGAAATCAAAGAAAAACTCAGTTACAAGAAAACAAATTGGGGTAATGCTCTTACCTAAACATAATAAAAGCCATATACAACAAACCCACAGCCCATATTATCCTCAGTGGTGAAAAGCTGAAAGCCTTTCCCTTAAGATCTGGAATAAAACATAAGAAATAGAAGAAGACACACAGAAATGGATTGGAAGAATTAACATCATCAAAATGGCCATCCTACTGAAAGCAATGTGTAGATTCAATGCTTTTCCAATAAAAATTTCATTGACAGGGCCTCCCTGGTGACGCAGTGGGTTAAGCAACGCACTAAGAAGCAAGCCGCAGCCACTGTAGCATGAGTTCGATCCCTGTCGCCGGCCAGGAAGGGGACCCACATGGCATAGCAGACCTCTCCTGCCTCGTCCGCTGCTGCCCTCAGCAGTGTTTTTCAGTCAGTCTGCCTGTTCTGCTCCCCACTCTGTCTCCGATGAATCCTCTCACCTCCCTGGACTGTGGCCTGTACCCCAGTGCTTGTATGCATAAACAAATAAATCTTTAAAAAAAATTTCATTGACATTCTTCAAAGAAATAAAACAAATATGATGAAATTCATATGGAGCCACAAAAAAACCTTGAATAGCCAAAGCTCTCCTGACTATAAAGAAGGAATGAAGGTATCACATGCCCTGATTTCAAGCTATACTACAAAGCCATGATAATTAAAACAGTATGGTACTGAAACCAAACCAGACACACAGACCAATGGAATCAAATAGAAAACCCAAAAATAAACCTACATATTTATGGAAAGCTAATCTTTGACAAAGGAGCAAAGAATATGCAATGGAACAAGGGCAGTTTGTTCAATAAGTGGTGCTGGGAAAACTGGACTGCCCCTTGCAAAAGAATGAAGTTAGACTACTACCTCACACCATGCACAAAAAACAATGCAAAACAGATGAAAGACCTGGATATATAATATAGCCTGACACATCCCTCAGCTCTCTGTGGCTGCCCTTGGTTTTTATTTTTGACCTGCCTTGTTTTAATGTACCTGCCTACTTTGCAGAAAATGTTCTTTTGGTGTTTACAAATTGTTCTTGAGTTTGTCCTGTGCTCCCTTTGATGACTCCTTCCTGGGTGCTAATGTGGGCCAGGGTTTTCCATTTCTCAGTCAATGGGTCATAAAAACAAGGTGGGGAAGTACTCTGTAGTACTTTTAGCAGTTATCAAATTGTCATGCAGTGAGGGCCCTCAGGCAGTTCCTGAACACTGACACTAGTAACTTACCCTTACCTTTTATTTCAACATAGGTGTCATCAAAGGAAACCCTGGTTTATGAATGTGTGGCCTGGAATAACTAGTTTGGAACTAATCAGTAAAAACACAGTTGGTTTGTTGTTGTTGTTGTCTTTATTTCACAGAACAGCTCCCAGTGAAGTTCCTGGGTCTCCTTGAACTCCACAAACAAGTTCAGATGACATCATTTCAGAACATCATTAGTGGCAGAGTGCCTGCTATAGGGGAAGAAACGAAGGTCATTGCCACCAACCCCCTACTGTAGCCTCACAACCACTCTGATGTCTTCCTTGATGACTCAGAGAACATGTCTCTGACTTCCTGTCAAAAGGACACAAACTGAGTTGTTTTTCTGTTAGTGGCTTGTGTGGAGCAGTGCTATGCACATGTTCCCTCCTGAATCTTCTGGCAACCAGTAATACTTGCCAACAAGGGAAAAGTTTCACTAGAGTTAAAAGTGTAGTCTGTGGTCTTGGGACAGCCTTTCTGGGCAAAACTAACCGATCCTTCTAAGGAACTAAACATTCTAGATCTTTGAAAATTACATTCTAGCTGATCCACAATTCTATTGCGTAACCAAAGATCAAACCTGCAGCCAAATTAAATATGTTTGTCACTAGAGATATTTCTATCTGGCAAACAAAATACTGAGGATTATGCTGCTCCCTCTTCCTGGAATGTCCTTGAGTGCTATATTTTCAAGGAGGCCATTTGGCCACAATCCCAAATCCACAGCCTTTGACTAGCCACCTACTGCTGCCAGACTCCCAAGAAAGCTCCGCAGGGGGACAGACCTGGCAAATGAAGGTTATTACACTGTTTAGACAAGCTCAACTGCTGAGTTTGTCTCACTTCAAAGGCAAAGAGAGAAATAGGAAGACAAACCCAACAAAAATGGTGACCCAAGACCTAGATCAAAGTGAGGAAGCTACACCTTAGATTTCCTGAAGTTGAGGGTACAGGAAGTGACCCTTGAGCTTGTGCTTGTCACTAAAAGTCCTAGTGCCCTTCTCTCACCTCATGGTCCTCATCCTCTGAATCCAAATTCAAATGCCTTTTCCTTTCTGAATTTTCCTTGACCTCAGTCCCATCCAAGAAAAATGAGTGATTTCTTCATTTGTGGTCCTTATACCAACTTGTGTGTATTTGTCTTTGATCACTTTACTAAGTCTTATTGTGGTGATATGTTCATATGGCCCTCTTCCCAGACTCCAAAGGTAGGCTCTGTCTTATTCCTCTTTTTATTTTCAGTGCCTGGCTGAGTGCCCAGCACTGGGAGGTATTCAGTGTATTGTTCAGAAAGCCATGTTTCTTGGCACTGGAAACAAGGCACCTGGTTATGCAGTTTGTATACTGAACAGATGTGCCCAGCCAACGGGGCAAGTGGAGCTAGTGTGGGCTGGTTTGAGGCATCTTTGAGGAAAGGGAGCTTTTCACTTTTCAGAAAGGCACAAGCTTGTAGGGCTGCACAAACATAGAGGAGACATCTAATTTGCACCGAGATGGTATATAAATGTGAACCTCCTGGTTGGAATTACAAATCAGACCCAGCAACTTGAAGAATGGCAGAATATGAAGAAATTCAAGTTGAAAGGAATAGTTTCCTTTTGAAAAGTTTCCACTACTCATCTAATAGAAGTGACAGTTATGTGATTTTTTGAGGACTCGATATCAGTTATGAGTATGAGGAACTTGAACGTGTTGTGCTTTTCAATGTAACATCCTTATCCTCAGTTACTTTTTAAAAAATATATACAACTAGATCATTTTAGCCTTGGAAGGAAAGTTAGTCATCTATTAACATTTTTGAGCACTAAGTACTGGTTATATGCTTAGTATGAACTAGGCTCTAGAAGTTGTGATAAAATTAGCCCAGTGTCAGGTTTTCATTTACTAAAGGCATGTCTACTATATGATTCTAACAACACAATCAGAAACACTAAGAGGCAAAGAGGTCACACATGAGCACAATTGCAGTTTTATCCATTTGCCCTTTTGCTTCCTCTGCAAACTTACATTGCCACTTTTCCAGTGCAGAAGCTGTCCTCTCTTTAGTTTTGTTATTTTCTTCTATGCTCCTACCCACCTAGTGTAAAAACATCGTCAGCGGGCCTCCCTGGTGGCGCAGTGGGTTGAGCACCTCACTGTGAAGCATCCACTGCACAGCAGCACATGTTCAATCCCCCACCAGGGAGGGAACCCACATGGCACAGCAGACCTCTCCTGCCTCACCCGCTGCTCCCCTCAGCAGTGTATTTTAGTCAGACTGCCTGTTCTGCTCCCCTCTGTCTCTGATGAATCCTCTCACCTCCTGCGATTCTGGCCTGAAGCCCAGTTCTTGTATGCATAAATAAATAAAAAAGTTTTTTTTAAAAAAAGATGATTAGCTATTCTGGGACTATCATTATTAATATTCCTTATCATTACTAAATATTCCATATTTTTTTAAGATTTATTTATTTATGCATACAAGAGCTGGAGTACAGGCCAGAGTTCAGGGCGGTGAGAGGATTCACCAGAGACAGAGTGGGGAGCAGAACAGGCAGACTGACTGAAAAACACTGCTGAGGGCAGCAGCGGACGAGGCAGGAGAGGTCTGCTATGCCATGTGGGTCCCCTCCCAGGCCAGAGGCAGGGATCCAACTCCTGCTGTAGTGGCTGAGGTTTGCTTCATAGTGCGTTGCTTAACCCACTGTGCCACCAGGGAGGCCCAATATTCCATATTCTTAATTCACAAAGTCATTTGTGTGAGGAGAGGAGATTGATGGCAGACCTGTCTTAGTTGTTATGTGGTTATAATGAGTTGCCTCTGCACAAATTTTGAGTCAGAACTGAAAAACCAAAGTTTGAGAATTGTGTGCTTTATATATATGTATGTATGCATATGTATATGTACATATATGTATGTATGTGTGGGAGATGGTCCTTGGCCATCCCCATAATAATGCTGTTCTAACGTAGGAGAGAAAAGGGTGAAGTATAGCATTGTACCAAAAACTACAAATATCTAAGCCACAGTCCCTAAGTCAGGTTCCCAGAACGGTAGAACATGTCTGCACACATCACACATCACCCCTTCACCCATTATGTGTGTTTGTAAAAGGAAATTATTTGGAGCTTTTAAGGCTTGTGCTATCATTCCTTTTTCATCTTTTTTTTTTTAAATTCATCTGTTCTTATTCCTTTTCTTCCTCTTTCCTCTTTTGCATTCACATTGGGTTGCCATCCACCACTATTCCAAGATTAGCTCATGATCATTTATATTAAATGATCATCTTTACATTTGTGTTTTTATCCTAATGCCTGAGATACACACATGTTCTTTCCTACCCCCACTCACCTTCCTTCCAGGATTTTCTTCTCTGCCCCATGTTGCTGGATTGGGAGCACTAAGGAAAAGAAACAAGCCCATACTTGCTTGTTTGAATTCTCTGGCCTGATAATGTAGTGAGTAGTTAAATGAAAGTTAGTGAATGAAGACATTAATGAATAAATGAATAGGAGATAATGAGAAGTGGTAAGAACACTTCACCTGTGATATTTTATTTAAAAATTCCAAAACAAACATTTAAAAATAGAAACATTTCCTAAATCAGGGTGACTGATATGTGAATATACATGGTCTCATTCTCCATACTATTTTTCACATTTAAAATTTTCTATAATATTAAAAGAAACTAAGATGTGTGATGGTGCTTTTGCAGTATGACAAATGTTTTTCTTCAAGTATTTCATCATTTAATCAGGGAATTGTTCTAAGTGCAAAAGATTACAGAAATCCATTGGACTATACATGTTTTTGGAACTCACTGGCTAGATGTAAACCAAAATTTAGCAAATACCTGAGCAAGTTACATGTAAAATAAAGTCTGCTTAACAGAAAAGTATATACTCTACTTGTGACAATGATAATGTCGTTTACCTGCCTATAGCCTCCAAATGATTTTTCCTCTTACCCAGAGAAAAAGTCAACTACCCACACAAGGCCAGTGAATCCCTACAGTCTAACCATATCTCCTCCCACTTTCCGCCACTTCATTCACTTTACATTAGGAACCCTGACCCTCGAGATCTTACAGTTGCAAAGCGTGTTCTAGCCAGATGTATTTACACTGGCTCTTTCTTACTTTGTGTGTTCTGCCTGGTTATCCACTTGACTTTATTTTGTTCTCTGTTCACAGGTGAACCTCTCTCATCACCCCATCTAAAATCTTACTTTCCCTCTCTATATTAGTGCCCTAGGACTTCTGTAACAAAATGCCACAAACTAAGTACACAAAAGAAAAATGTTGGCTCACAATTCTGGATACTGAAGTCTGAGATCAAGGTATTGGCAGAGTTGGTTTCTTCTGAAGGCTGTGAGGGGAGATCTGTTCTATGCCTCGCTCCAAGGTTCTGGTGATTTGTAGGCTACCTTTGGCTTTCTTTGGCTAACAGATGCATCATCCAGAACTCAGCTTTATTTTCATGTGGTATTCCTCCTGGGTGCAAGTATATCTTTTTGTCCAAATTCCCCTCTTTTATGAAAACAGTCATATTGGATTAGAACCCATGCTAATGATATCATCTTAATTTTCTGCAAAGATCCTATTTCCAAGTCAAGTCACAATCACAGGTACTGGGACCCAACATCTTTTGGGGAAGAATATAATACAATCTATAACACTCTTTATGATGCCTCATTTTTCTTTGTAGTATGTATCACTCTGTAATATAAATTTATGTTTTTACCAATTTAATAACTATCTTCTTCAACTAAGATGTAAGTTTTATGAACATGTGGATATAATGCTATATCCACTATATTTCAAATAGTGCCTACTATAGGGAGGTATGTAATTAAAAATTGTTAAATGAATGATACAAAAAAGGAAAATAGGTCCTCCTACTTTAAAATATTACATACTAAAATACAACTTCTTTCTGCCTAGTAGACTTTGAAGAAACAGGCTTCTCAGATGTCTTTAAGATGTATATTCAGTCTAAATACTCACTGGAGATGAACCCGAAATCTTTATCAAAAACTAACAAAAAACATTCCTTTGAAAATAAAAGGGAGGATAAAAACACTGAGGAAGAATGGAATTTGGGAGTAGACAGTTGAGGAGACAAGAAGTGGTAGAAGTTGAATGAGGTTGAATAGTCAAAATCTAAAAGTAGTGATATTTTGGTCTGATTTTATGGAAAAAAAAAAAAAAAAGGATGTCAGTGGCCATCAGTGTACATATGTTCTTTTCATTATCCATTAATGTGAAACAAATTTTCACATTTCTTTTCAGTAATAAGCTGCAGATATTAGAAGTACCCCTTGTGGCATTGTCTATATATACCTTTATCAGGTTGCATTATCATTATCTTTCATCTGAAGTCCCATTGGAATATGAGCTGAGGAGCAGTAAGCTACCTTTGCTAACCCACAGATAGTTAAAAGACAAGTGATAAATTAAAAGATTATTTGCAGCAAACACTCAAAAAAGAGTTAAGAGCTCTTACTTGCATAAGACTTTCATAAATCAATAAGAAGACAAATGACCTAGCGGATCAAAGAAAGTGCAGATTCTGTATAAACATAAAAGTTGTTCAATCTTGCCAGTACCCAGGAAAATAAATGCAAGTTAAAATAATACCAAAATTGAATTTTTGCCCATCTGTTTAGCAAAAGTTGGATAACTTTTAGAAAAGTTTAGAAAAGTTGGATAACTCCCAGGCTAATAAGAATATGGCTGATCAGAGACTTAATTTTGGGGGGGGCAGGACAGTATGTAGAACATGTGCTCAAATTCAAAATGCACTTGCCTTTTGACCTAAGAAGCCTACATTTTAGGAATCTATTCTACAAAAAAGACAACCTTCAAAGTGATACATATCAATAAAGTTCCAGAATTTCAACGTAGGGAAGACCAAGTAGGAATGCTCATTTAGTTTTAAACAAATTAAGAATATGCTATTTCTTGGGGCCTCCCTGGTGGCACAGCAGGTTGAGAACCTCACCATGAAGCATCTACCTCACAGCAGCTCAACTTCAATCCCTGGCCAGGGAGGGGACCCACATGGCACAGCAGGCCTCTCCTGCCTTGCCCGCTGCTCCCCTCAGCAGTGTATTTCAGTCGATCTGCCTATTCTGCTCCCTGCTCTGTCTCTGATGAATCCTCTCACCTCCTGCGACTCTGGCCTGTACCCTAGCTCTTATATACATAAATAAAAATAAATCTTTTAAAAATATATATGTTATTTCTTGAACTTTTGAGTTTGCGAGGTAAAATTCCTGCTCTCCACAGAATTTTTTTTTAAAAGATTTTATTTATTTATGCATACAAGCACTGGGGCACAGGCCAGAGGTGGGGGTGGGGTGAGAGGATTCACCACAGAGAGCAGGGAGCAGAACAGGCAGATCAACGGAAGTACACTGCTGAGGGGAGCAGCGGGCACAGCAAGAGAGGTCTGCTGCACCATGTGGGTCCCCTCCCTGGCCGGAGGCAGGGATCGAACTCATGCTGCAGTGACTGCGATCTGCTTCATAGTGTGTTGCTTAACACACTGCGCCACCAGGGAGGCCCCTCTCCACAGAATTAATGAAATAGCACAATTAACATTTACCAAAAGTCAAGTAGAGGCAAAAAATGATATGTAATTCCCTAAAATTCTGTTTTAGAAATTTAGCATAAATATTTAAGAAAAGGACTTCTACTTCTACCACTCCCACCCTAAGCAAGTCTCCATATGTAAAACGTTAAGTCCCAAAAGTGAATTTAGAAAGTGAGAGGTCAGAAGGGCACCTAAGGGGAATAGGACACACCCCATTACCCAGAGCGGTAAAATTCTCAACTTTTGCTCCCCAATTTCGCTCTGTTCTCACTATCCCTAGTTGTTTCTGTCTGTAATAAGAATGGGAAAGTGCTAGTTAGAACAAGAATTTGTCACAACCAGTCTCATATTAAGGGAATGGCTTAATATTTCATACTCATGTTCAGGGGAAATAGCTGATAAGCCTCCCTGAGATTTAAAGATGATCCCTTCCACTGGAAAAGCAGAGTTCTTTTGTGGGGATCCATGCCCCCTGCCCCCACTCCCAGTGCTTTGCATAATAGAGTGAGAGAAGCCTAGACTTTTCCATGGGAAAGCTAGAAAGTGAAATCAGGAAAACAGGTGAGATTTGAGAAAGGAGATTTTCACTAGGAAATTTGGTGAATGTGAGGCCAACACCTAGGGACTGGGTTCCCTGAGGCTCCCACCAATTTGCTTTCCTGCTGAGTTCAGCATAGTTGACTGATGGCCCTGGACTCTTTGTGATTCTGCTTCAGCTTTTGAGAAGAGGACCCCACTTTCTCAGGCAGCTCCAGCAATGACTGAGGCAGTCAGTAGACAAGGCCTAGATGTTTCTGCCCCATAGAGAACTTTAAAATACAAACTGTGCTCTGAATTCTTGTTGTTCTAGCAAATCCTTTGTCAAGTGACCTGGGTTTCGGTGGCTCTCCCACCCAAGCCAGCTTCCCTTTCTTTTTTCTTCACAGTTTGTACTTCCCCAGAAACCTTTTCCTCCCCTTCCTTTCTCAGCTTCTGCTTCCAGAGATCCCAACTATTACAGTTAGAGACCACTGACTTGCAGCCACTGAAGTTTTACATTAGTGGGTTTAATCTTAAAAGTCTGAAAAGCATTTCACCTTTTAATTTCACATTTTCAGAATTAAAACCAAGTAATTGCCAGTTTGTTCTCCGCTGCACCACACCATCACTGTTTAACTTTAAAAGATGACTGGCTTTGTCTGAGTGAACAATTACAAATTCCCCCAGGAACTTAGATCCTTTCTTTCTTTCTTTTTTTTGTTAAAGAAAAATGAAAGTAATTCTAGGGGGAATAGACCTGTAAATACCGCCACAAAACTTTCTAACTTTCATGAGCATTAGAGTTCTAATTTTAGAACCAGAAGGATCTTGAGTTTATTCTAATTAAAGCCCCTCAGTGTGCATGGGAGTGGGTGTCTATAAAACTTTTGAAAATTATAACCTAGGTCTCCAGATACAAAAGCAAACAAACAATGAAAAAACAGCTGTGCAACTATCTTAGTAAAAAGCTAACATTCCAAATGGTTATTATTTGTGTTTGCATTATCAGAATTATTGTAATACCAGGTGATAACACCTACCTAGATAAACTAGCATTTAAATTATTAGAGTAGGAAATAAAGTTGCATCTTTAGGATCTTGTTTTTCTTTTTTTTTTTTTCAGTTGGTTATACTTTTTATTTCCGTTGTTTTCAACTCACCAATTATGTTTCTTAGAAAAACAACACATTTGTCATCAGTCATATTAATTCAATGCAGTGTATTTTGAGGGAGGGGTAACTTGTGATTTGTTAAGAAAAATACTTTAAAATGTGTCCCTCTTAAAAGAAGCATTAATAAACAATAGTTACTTATTTTTTAATATATTAAGGTGGAAGTTGATACTCAAGATGGTTCTTCTGTGTGTTTAAAAGAAGAATATATTTGTCAATTTAGCCTTTAAACACTTCTTTCTCTGCCCTCTTTTGCAATCTCTGCTGTAATTACATCTCTACTTGGCTCTTTCTCCTTTACAAAAAGGAGAAGCTCAACTTTGGACCGAGGCTGCTCAACCTTCATTAACCCACTTTCTGGCCAGGCTGTCCTCGAGCTGGGGAGATTATGGTGCAATTTCTCAGCATCTTAAGAAGACCACAGTTCCTACACCTCTCTCTATTGCTGTCTTGAGGATCTCTACTGCACCATTCACCCTCTCTTCTCTGTAACCCCTGACCCAGTAATGCCCAGGGCAAGATGGCTGAACATCTAAATCCAACTATCTGGTTTCTACCAGTAACAAGGAACAGCCAACATGCAGGTGGTTGAGCTCTTTTCTGTTATACTAAAATTGAGACAGGTTGCTTCTCAGTAAAAGGCAATCATTTGAGTGGGTGATACTTGTGCATGTGTATAAGTGTTTTAGTGTTGGCTGACAGTGATAGTGTCTACATTCACAAGCATGGAGCTGAGTTTCAGGATATTTCCCTATATAAACAGGTATATAAATAATATAACCCTATATCATAAGTGGAAAAACCTTTCCCTGTTTAAGCCTTGAAATAAACAGTTTAAATGAAAATTACCCATTACCGCTTTTAATAGTAACTCAGGATAAATGGAGTTCTGCTGTAAAAAGCTTGTGCTCTGAATAAGACACATCAAACCAATACCAATAAATATTAGCTAAGGAATCCCTAAGCTTCAGCATTTGTGAAAATAACTACTCTTAGAATCTGCTGTTTGTTGCACTTACCCAAGCCTTTTCTTTACACAACTGTAATGGATAGGACTTGATGATGATCACTTTAAATTATGTATTACTAAATAATAATGTGCAGTATCAATAATTTCATAAGTATTTTCAGCTTGTGGGGAAGATGTGGAGTAGGATGAGAGGGTACAGAGTTAGAAGACCATCTGACTCAGGCCCCACATTTATAAAGGTTCTTGTATTTAAGGTTTTGCATTACCCCTAAGAGAGGGTACACAGATATTCTAATGAGATTCAAAGAGGACCACTCACATCCAAATTTAAAGTTGAGATCTCTGACTAAACTATTGTCACTGTAAATTTTAAATTTTAATCTTTTGATTAATATCTCACCCACTCAACTATTTTGTTATGGTTTTTGTATGTTAAAGATATTAATTGTTAAAAAATAAATATTCTAAAACCACAACTTTGTAAACCTCATTATAGCATTTTAAAAAGTTGAATATGGGCCTCTCTGGTGGCAAAATTAAGGGAGAACTTCAGCACTATGAGGCTATCAGCAGCCACTGCAGCATGAGTTTGATCCCTGGTGCCAGGGAGCTAACCCACATGGTGCAGCAGAACTCTCCTGCCTGGCCTGCTACTTCCCTCAGCAGTGTGTTTCAGTCCATCTGCCTGTTCTCTCTCCCACTCTGTAGCTGGTGAATCCTCTTACCCCCTATATCTGGCCTGTACCCCAGTTCTTGTATGCATAAATAAATAAATCTTTTAAAAAATAATAAAAGTTTTGAAGGAACCCAATACAAGAGAATATCATGAAGAAAAATGAACCAACTTTAAGTGCAAGGGAGATATTCTTCAAGAAAGGGACAGTAGCTAAGAGATGAAGGGACAGGTTAGAGATGAGAAAAAAATCTAGAGAAAATGTTTAAACAGAGGAGCCCAAACAGGAGGGGGCAATATTCATCCAAAGAACAAGAAGGTTGGGCCTCCCTGTAGGCGCAGCCTGTTGAGTACCTGCTATGAAGCAGCCACAGCAACAGCAGCTCGAGTTCAATCCTTAGCCAGGGAGGGGCTGCCTCGCCCACTGCTCCCCTCACCCTCAGCGGTATATTTCAGTTGATCTGCCTTTTCTGCTCCCCACTCTGTCTCTGGTGAATCCTCTCACCTCCCGGTGCCTCTGACCTGTACCCCAGCTCTTGTATGCATAAATAAATAAATCTTTAGAAAAAAAAAACAAAAACAAAGAACAAGAAGGTCAGTGTGGAGGAACAGGGATTGTGGAAGGACAAGGGGCCCTACTGCAGCTGGGACTGGAGGGTCAAGCAGATCATGGGAGGCTTCGTGGACCAGGTTAAGGATATGGGTTTATATCCTAACATCAAGTGAGAAGCCAGCAATTTTAAATTATGGAAGGAATGAGATAGCAACTATTTCTGGAAAATCACTCTGGCTAATATGGAGATTGAACTGGAGGGGGAGTAGAGACCAGCTCTTAGGCTATTGCGGAAGTTCAGATGAGAAAGAATGAGAGCACAACTTCTGATGGTAGCAGTGGAAATGGAGGACACTAAAGATATTGCGTGATTTTAGGGCCATTATAGATAAGCCTTGGACATGGGGTGGGAGAAAGTCAAATACTAGTATGACTCCTATTTTGAGCTGATGACTGAGATACTCCCTGAGCTAAGAAAACATGGTGGGCCAGGCTTGGGGATTGTCATAGATTGTCATAGTGCCCCATCCTTAAAAAGTTAAATAGGTCATGGTGCTAACGCCAGGATGTGTTCTTAGGAATGTGGTTGTTAAATGTAACCAAGATAAAATGAAGTCTTTGGGTAGGCCCTGATATAGTATTACTGATGTCCTTATAAAAAGAGGAAATTTGGACACAGGTATGCACTGACGAAAGAGCATTGTGAAGACACAGAATCTGTTTTCATTATAAGTCAAGGACTGCCTGAGACTTCCAGAAGTGCGAGAGAGGCATGGGACAGATTATTCCTTGTTGCTGTCAGAAGGAACCAACTTTCCAGACAGCTTGATTTTAGATATCTAGCCTCCAGAACTGTGAGACAACAAAATTCTGTTATTTTGTAAGTCACATGGTTTGTGGTACCCTCACAAAATAATAGAGATAAAGATCAGAAATCTGACTCTGAACAAACCTGGCTTGAGGAGCTATTTGAGAAGTAGCACGATAAAGTTAAAAATGTGGACCACAGAGACATCTACCTGGTTGTGAATCCAGGCTCTGCTGTTTACCACCTGTGGGACAACAGGCAAGTTAACAAATCTGTAAGCTTCAATTTCTTCATCTATAAATAGAAATGACATTACCTTCTCATGGAATTGTTATAAGAAACCGATTGTAAGTCACTTAAACAGAGCCTAGTACATAGTAAGCATTGTGGAGAATTTATTAAACATAGACAGATATTTAAACTCATCCAAGTAGTAAAAAGAGTTGATTATAGGAGTCTGGAATTGAAGAGTTCTGCATTTTAAAATTGGGAGTCCAACAACAGATGAGTTGATTAAGAAAATGTAGTATGTGTATACATAAAGGAATACTATTCAGCTGTTTAAAAAAAAAAGTGAAATCTTGCCGTTCAAGACAACATGGCTGGAACTAGAGAAGACTATGCTAAATGAAATGAGTCACAAGGAGAATTATGGACAAATAGGGAATGATTTTGTTTATACGTGGAATACAGAGAAACTAAACAAAGGAACTAACAAAACAAAACTAAAACAAATCCTAGAAATAGGATTACAGATTTGAGGCTACAAGAGGGAGATCATGGAGGTCCAGTGGCCTACAGTGAAGGGCTATGGACACTCTAGTGATGGTGTGGTGTGATATACATCTGAGGAGGTGTGAACCTTTTCCTCTAAATCATATAGAGTGTTGTAAACCAACATTACATCTATAATAAAAAAATAAACAGGGATATCAAAATGATGGATTATTTTGACAGTTATGCTATTTTATGAAAAACAATTTATATATATATTTTTTAAGACTTATTTATGCATCCAAGAACTGGGGTACAGGCCAGAGGTGTGGGGTACAGGCCAGAGGTGTGGGGGTTAAGAGGATCCACCAGAGACAGAATGGGGAACAGAACAGGAAGCTTAACTGAAATGCACTGCTGAGGGAAGCAGCAGGTGAGGCAGGAGGTGTCTGCTGTGCTGTGGGTCACTCGCCTGGAATTCCTGGGATTAAACTCATGCTGCAGTGGCTGTGGTTTGCCCCATAGTGTGTTGCTTAACACATTGCACTGCCAGGGAAGCCAAAAAATTTTTTTGAATCTCAATACAAGCAGAATTAAGTATAAAAAATAATAGTTTAAATAAAATCATATTGGGAGTGTCTGGCTCTGTTAACTGGAACTGTAGGTAAATACATGATGGCCTAGAGAGAAAGTGAGGGATGAGAACAGGAGAGGGCCAAGACTTTTGGCCAAGTCTCAACAACACTTAATGGTTGAGTAGAGGAGGTTGAGTCATCAAAGAAGATAGAAAAATAAGATACAATTTTACATCCACTAGAATGGTTATTATGAACTGAGCTGTATCCCCCACACACACATACAAAATTCACATGCTGAAACCTTAATCCCAATGTGACAGTAGCTGGAGATTTCAAGGGTCATTAAGGAGATAATTATGGTTAATTAAGTTCAAAAGGGTGGGGCCTAATGTTGCTAATCTGAAAGCACTGTGTCCTTATAAGAAGAGGAAGAGATAGCAGAGATCTCTCACCACATACATCTACATCTACAGGCCTTGTGAGGGTACAGGGAGAAGGTGTCATCTACAGTCAGGGAGGCCTAACCAGAAAACCAGTGCTGCCGGCATCTTGATCTTGGATTTCAAGTCTCGAGAACTACGAGAAAATAAATTTCTGTTGTTCAAGCCATGCAGTCTGTAGTATTCTGTTATGGCAGCCTGAGCAAACTAATAAAATAGCTATACCTTTTTAAATGGAAACTAACAAGTGTTTGTGAGAATGTGGAAAAATGAGAATCCTCATACATTGCTGGTGACATTAAAAAATGGTGCAGCCACTGTGAAAAACAATATAGAGGTTTGTCAAAAAGCTAAACATAAAATTACCACATGACCCAGCAATTCCACTCATAGGTATCTACCCAAAAGTAATAAAAGCAAGGACTCAAAAAGTTGCTTGTAAGGCATTGTTCATTATAGCATTATTCACAATTGTTAGATGTTGGAAACAAAATCAACTATTGTGGTATCCATACAACAGAATATTATACTTCTATAAAAAGGAATGGAGTTCTGTTACATGTACATGGATGAACCTTGAAAATACAGTAAGTAAAATAAGCCAGGCACAGAAGGGCAAAAACTGTAGGATTCTGTTCATGTACAACCAAGGAGTACAGGAACTCTAGACTGTTAAGGGATGCATGATCTAAAAGGGATTTGGTCATCTGTGCCCACACAGGCAAAAGAAGCATAATACTCTTAGTGTAAAAAAATTTAATAGAACTAGTGTGTATAGAGTGAGAAGAGAAGGAATATTCCTAAAAATTACCCATCCCTCCGTGGTCAAATGCCCAGCCAAACAGACTCAGCCCGAAGTAGGATCACTGAGGGCGACCACAGGAAAGAGATTAGGCAGGTCCCAGAGAACTGGGACAGGAGAGACTAACAATTCAAAATCTTTGCTTCTGTCCTTGACACTCTTGGTGCATGCTTCCTTCAAATTTTATGTGCTTATAGGCCTCTGAATCTGCAGTACCGACAGATGCATGTCTAAAGTCACTTATTTCACTTGGACAACTTTATATACATCTGTATGTCTCTGTTCCATGTCTCCTGCTATGTGTTATGTCTAAGTGCAAATCAAGTCCAGAAAAGTAAAAGAAGTGGGCTTGCCTGCCTTCCACATTAGATAGGTCCTCTTGGCTGCTCAGCTCCATCCCTTGTTCTCTCTATAGCTCCCTGCTTCAGTATGTCTAGTCCGTGGCACATTTAAAGTCCGCGTGTGCAGTTACATGTGGAGGCAAGGAAAATGGCTCCTCCCCTTCACAGAGGTTTATCTATAACAATTCTATTTGCATGAAGTTTCTAGAGTAGGCTAATTTCATAGAGACATAAAATAGATTAGAAGTTAGGAAAGGCTGGCAGGGGGAAGGAGACAAGATAGGAAGTTATTGCATAATGGATAGAGTTTCTCTTTGGGATGATCCAAAAAGTTTTGGAAAGATGATATTATACAATATCATGAATATAATTAAAACCACAGAGTTGTACTCTTAAAAGTATACACTTAGAGGTGATTAAAAGCACAAATTTTATGTTATATGTATTTTACCACAATAAAAATAATTAAGAGTTCAGAAGAAAGTGGTAAGGGAATGTGGTATTATGGAACCAAGGAAAAGAAAGTTTTCAGAAGATAAAGCAGCTAAGAATTTAATAGAGGTGAATAATTGAACCAATCTCCCTAGTAATTGGTCAATGGAGAGAAGGTAGGAGTGGTCAGATAGTTTGAGAAAATGCGAATAGCTGTAGCTAACTCCTCTTTTGAAGAGGAATGAGATAAGATAGTGTCTGGAGGGGGCCAGGAGTTGTGATTTTCTTTTGTTAAGATGAGAGAGTTGAATATGTTTGATGTTGATGGGAAAGATCTAATTAAAAAAAAGTGACTAAGAAGAATGAAGGGATCATCAAAGGGTAAGTGCTTGAGGCAGGGCAGCAGAGTCCAAAGCAAGGGTGCAGGAACTGGCCTGAGACAGCAAGAATCCAACTCTAAAGCAAGAGGATGACAAGGAGAGATGAGGGTGGTGGGAAGCTGGAAGGATTCAGTTCTCTCTGTGAAAAGAAAGGTGAGATCCACCTGCTGGGCCAGCAGGGGAGAGAGAGGGCAGCGTAGAGATTCAGCGTGAAAGGTTGGAAATCATGTTGTGGGAAAGTAAACAGAGGGGCCGAGGGATGTAGTCTGGCCATTCTGAGGGCTGACAATGGTCCTTTTAAAAAAATTTTTTTTAAGATTTATTTATTCATACAAGCACTGGGGTATAGGCCAGAGATGCGGGGCGGTGAGAGAATCCACCAGACAGAGCAGGGAGCAGAACAGGCAGATGGACTGAAATCCACTGCTGACGGGAGCAGCAGGTGAGGCAGGAGAGGTCTGCTGCGCCATGTGGGTCCCCTCTCCAGCCAGAGGCAGGGATCAAACTTGTGCTGCAGTGGTTGCGATTTGCTTCATTGTGCATTGCTTAACCCACTGCGCCACCAGGGAGGGCCCAATAAGATGGTCCATTTTGAATGTACAATGCACTAATTTGTCCTGGAGTGTGACTGTTTCCAGCACTGCAAAGCAGCTGGAGTCAGATATAGGGAAAGCTGAGTAAGAGGGGCTTACCCAGGGTTAGGGTTTTTCCAGACAGTACACAATTGAGATGCTGGAGAGCTTAACACTGAAGAGGTAGAGGCCCCAGAGAAGGCTCCAGGGCCCAAAGACCTAGAAGTGGGGAAATAATGGCAGATCTCGTCAGGGATAAGGAGAATAGAGCATCGCTGTGAACACACATACTTGAAAAAATGTCATAGCTAAGTCCTTCAAGAAGCTGGGTTGTGAAAAAGAGTGAGATTTCAATCTTGTCCATCCTTTTGAACTCAACAATTTAGGTAGCACTGAGCTTTCATTTAAAACCTTCCTTAGTAGGACATCCCCCCACTTTAGACATGTGTCCAGGTCCTTCATCAATCATCTCTTTCCCATCTTTTCTGTTCCTCTTGGTATAATTACCCAGTGCTGAAGCAAATTAGACCATAAGTATCTTGATTGTTTTTTCACCATTGCTTACATGTTTTGCATCCTCAGAAATGTCCTCTCGATGACATAAATCACTACTTTATCAGTCTTCTTATGATCCTTAATGCACATCTCCATTATAGTCACATTGTATTGTCATTTTTCTTGTGTGTGTGCATTCCAGAAGGTATCTGTTGTGTGCATCAGCCCAACATCCCTTCCTCCATGACCCCTGCCTTCCTTTGGTGACAAATCCACACAGCACTTAGAGAACTGCGCCTCTGTCACTCATTGTGGATCTGGTGTGGTTCCTGATTGGGCTAATGATTGATGCCAGTGTTTCTTCTCGGGATCATATATGCAGAAAATGAAAAGATTGCTTTCTTTAGGTCTACAACTGAGATGATACAAGCCACACCATGACTTCTAACTACTACCACATAGAGAAAGCTCAATTAAAATAGAAGTACAAGAGGACTCCAAGCAGAGATTGTATTATTTGACTACTCTGATTCACAGATGCCTAGATTGCCTCCTCTCCTGGACTTGACAATTATACAGGCCATTCAAGTGTGTCTGTTGCTTAAGCTGCCATGAACCTGTTTTACTGACTTGCCTCCAAAAGGGTCTCAATTCATACACATGTCACCCTGCTAGACTCCTAAGTTCTCTACTAGCTACAGATCTTAAATCCCAGCCCCTAACATAATGGATGCTTAAAAAATGTCATATGAGGGTTAAAACCCTAAGAAAAATTTACCTTATTTCTGTGAAAATTGTAACAAACCCCCAAATCAATTTGGATAATCCTTAGAAAACTAAAGCAATTGCCTGTCACTTCTGGTGGCACTTTTAGTTTCTGCTTCTTATTTTCATTATTTGTGTGCTTGGCCATCTCTCCTTACCATATAGCAAGTAAGTTGGATGCAAGACTTTAGTCCGTGAAGTAGGTGCTCAATAAAACTTAACTTGTTCTGAACTGGACTCCTCTGTGCCAGTTGTGCCAAACAAAAGAAAGAGAGGTGAGATAAGTTTCTGTTCTTTGGACACCCAGCCCATGTTTAACAAATGTAAATTGCCTTGGCCTGAATAGAAATTGTATAATAGAGAAAAAAGTAACATATACCCTTCATGGAGAGCAAAAGATATTTTTATCAGGAAGTCAAAAGAATGCGGAACAAGCTTAGAAACATTTTATAAATAGATCAGGAACCAAAAATCCTGGAAACATAAAAACACTCATAAATAAAGTCAAATGCAGCATTTCCCTGAACATAATCCAGCAAGCGTAGGACTCACTGAACCCTCTTTTTATTATGTCCAAATTTCTTTCCAGTTAAATAAGGATAGGTTAATCTGATCCTCTCTATGTGTATCTAGTCCTGGTAAACACAATGGATATGAAATGCCTGCTTCTCCAGAGAACACTTGATGAAGTTTACTTTGCTCCAGCTCTCTGTGTTGCATATGATGGCAGAACTTTTTTTAGCTTTGAGGCCTCAGGGCCCCCACCAAAACTTGTAGTTTGCAAGTTTTGCTTGCAAAATACTCTGGGAATATCTGCAAATGAATGGTAAAGAACTCAGACCAAATCTTCTCCCACAATGTATGATCATATCCAACTTCCTCACATTGTTTCCTCTTCAGCCTACTGCAGTGGTTTAAAAGCCCACCCTGAACAGCCAAAGTGAAGCAGAAGTTTATGCAAGAATCCAGAAATCTTAGTCTAATCCCAGGACAGCCTTGGTGGAAATAAGTCTGGCTTATTTCAGAAATAATAACATTGTTCAGTGTCCTCAGTCACCTGAACCCTTTCCTGTTAGAGTAAAATATGAAGACATCAGTGGGCTGGCTGCTCAGGAAGCTGTCATCACAAAGTGGCATTACTAAGCTAAGGCACCAGAGGCCTGGGGCCTCAACTTTCCTGGATCAGAAACATGCTTAGACCTTTTCTGTCAAGGTAGATGTATTTACTAGTCAGAATTTTCTAGAGAAACAGATCCAACAGGAGATTCCATGTATGTATGTGTGCATATATACATACATACCACATATGTGTGTATGTGTGCATATATACATACACACACGGCGGGGAGAGAGTGAGATTTTTTATGGGAATTGGCTCACATGGTTATAAAAGCTGAGAAGTCCCACTATCTGCAAGCTGAACAAGGAGAGCTGGTGGTGGTATTTCATCTGAGTCTGAGAATGAGTGACAAAATGGGAGGTAATGGTGTAAGTCCCCTTCTGAGTCAAAAATTTCAAAAACCAGGAATTCCAATATCCAAAGACAAGAAAAGATGGATGTCTCAGCACAAGCTGAGATTGCAAATTTGCCCTTCCTTCACTTTTTTGTTCTGTTCAGGTCCTCAACAGATGGGATGATGCTCACTGCATTGGTCAGGGTGATAGCTTTTGCCAGTCTACTCGCTCAAATGCTAATCTCTCCCAGAGACACCCCACAGACATTTTGACAGGTATCTGGGCATCCCTCAGCCCAGTCAAGTTGATGCATAAATTAACCATCATAGTAGAAGTGATCAAACTCTGAGAAACTGAGCTGCACCTGCTAAAACACTTCCCAAGGGATCAGAAATTCAGTCAATATGAAACTCAGCCCTTTTTACCAATGAAGCAAATACATTAACTTATGCACAAAAAGGAAATTTTTTTCTTTTAAGGAGATGGGTAAGTATCCTATACGCTTTTAAATAGTTTTACTTAAATAATAGATTTTTTAAAAAGATTTATTTATTTATTTATACATACAAGAGCTGGGGTACAGAGACAGAGCTGGGAGCAGAACAGGCAGACTGACAGAAACACAATGCTGAGGGGAGCAGCAGGCGAGGTCTACTGCGCCATGTGTGTCCCCAACCTGGCCGGCGGCGGGGATCGAACTCATGCTACAGTGGCTACGGTTTGCTTCATAGTATGTTGCTTAACCCACTGTGCCACCAGGGAGGCCCAGATTATCAGTTTTTTTAAACACTGATAGTCCAGTGTTTAGTAAATCCAGTGTCTAGTTCAGAATTTTCCAATGTGAAGATAGTGATTAGTAGTAGTTTGTGAAATTAATGTAGCGACTCATAATTGGCATTCTAAAAATCAAATTTAGTAGGAGGGGACAAAAACAGAGTACATTGAATAAGGGTATTGCTTCATGAAATTTTGTTTCCGTTTTGCACATACTGTGTGGTGATGTAAAATGTGTTTCTTAACTCCAAGTTGTGGTCAGAAAGTTTGAGAGTCACTGATGTAGTCTAACACACACACACACACACACACACACACATCCTGTTCTCCAACCATAGTAAACCACTTTCAGTCCCCTAACCCCCCTGCCTCTTTCTGCTTCTAAGGATTTGGCACTTACTGTTCCATTTACCTGAAAGGAGCCTGCCTTCCTTGCCTATTTGGGGACCCCTGATTTACTTTTCAAGATGCTGCTGGAATGTTGTGCTGAGGAGCCCTCTTGTGAGCTCCTGTCAAAGCAGACTCCCTGCTTCCGCCTGGCTCCCAGCAGTGCTGTGCACCAACGGCAGTCCCTTCCACAGGTGGCCCCTGCTTCCGCTACCATGGGCCCTGGAGAGCAGGGGGTTCACGTTCCTTACCGGGTCTGCCAGGGTCCCACAGGATGCCTGCAGACTCAGGATATGTCTACTAAATAATCGCAAGGAAAAGTCTTCATGAAGAATGAGACAGTCTTGACGTAATGTAATAGAATAGCAGCCAAATTTGAGCATCCAATGTTCCCAGCAGTAGGTGGAAAAAGCAAAGTGCAGCACAGTATAACATGCTGCCATTGTGTGGGCTGTGGAGTGTGTGTGTGTGCCTGTGGTCACAGAAGGCTTTGCAAGAATACAAAGGAAACTGGTAACAATGGTTGCCACCTGGAGACAGACATTGAAAGGAGACTAATAATATTTAGCTGTCTGCCTCTTGATTTTTGTGCTAGATGCATGGGTTACCAATCACTGAAATTAATTAATATTCCTCCAAGATACTTTCATTGATGATGAATCTAAGAAGGATAAGATTCATGTGTTCTAGAGACCTATAATGACATTGTTTTTTCTTGAATGAGTTTTTAAAAAAGAACATTTATTGTCTGTGAAGTTTAAATAAACCTAGAATTTTTCTGATTTACTGCAAAAGAGAGGGTGACTGGACTGGACAGAATTGCATTTTATAAAAAATAAGTAAACCTCCAATCATCATGAAAAACCGCAAGTCTTTAGGAAGGCCTGATGAACACTCAGCAGTGGTCAAAGAAGGCAACTGGAACAAAGGATAGTCGAAGCGAATTTTGTAACCATTTGGGAAACAGAGTTTTTCTGCCAGTCCTCTGGCTGGACTCTCCAAACTCTTTACCTCATTAAAATATTCTTTTATATAAAACTAATTGTCAGAATTTAAAGAGCTGCTTATTACAGGTCTGGGTTTCTATGGCAACAGTAAAATAAATGCCAAAGTGTCTAAAGGGTTGAATAAAATAATATACACTAATAATAGGTAGCCCTGTGACTCCTTTTCATAAAACAACTAATTGAGAGCCAGCTACTCTACGTGTTGTAACAAGAATCACTGTGGAAATCTGCAAACTTTTTATAATCCATCAAAGCGTCCTCTGTTAAAGTCATTGAAATACTTCGGAACCAAAAATATATTCATGGCCACTTCACAAATATCATTAGGATGTTCCAAACATATCAGCTAGTAGAAGACAAAATTGTTTGCCCTTTTATAGTATATGCGCTTGTGTCTTTCTCTCTCTCTCCCTCCCCAACCCCGCTTCTCCTCTCTCTCCTTTCCTTTCTCTCCCTCCTTCTCCCCCACCCCCTTCTTAAGTGCCTGCTGAAATCCTGGCTGGGATGATCTTGGCCCCAGGCCTGGGCCTGCCCTGTGAGAAAGCACAGGGGAACTTGCTCCCTTCTACTCCATCTGCCATCTTCCTCCCTCAGAATGATGAATGCCAAATGAGATCCTGAGATGAACCCCTACTGATTAATGTCTGCAAACATAAGTTCTTTTCTAAAATAAGTTCTTTATTTGATTTACTGTAAAGAAAACAGCACAATCATTTGTTTCAGCTTGCTAGTGCTACCATAAACGTATCGCAGACTGGGTGGTTTAAAGAACAAAAATTTATTTTCTCACAGTCCTGGAGACTAGAAGTCCAAGATCAAGGTAGCAGTCTCTCTCTATGGCTTGTAGTGGCTGTGTTCTCCCTATGTCTTCAACATTATCATTCCTCTGTGTGTGAGTATGTGGGGCGGGGTGGGGTGGGGTGGGAGGGTGTATGTATAATAACATCTCTTATCCTAATCCACTAATCCTACTAGATTAGGGCCCACTCATTATAACCTCATTACTCTTCAGACACTCTGTCACCAAATACATTTACATCTGGGGGTACTAAGGTCTATGGCTTAATATGAATTGGGTCTTGGGAGCCAATTCAGCCTGTACCAGTAGCGTGTCCCTTTACAATGAGACTTTGTTGTCCTTGCATCAAGGTAGGTATTGTTACTGGAACCCAGCTGCCTCAGCGGTGGGAGCTGGCAGGAGCAGTAGTGTTCTCTCACCCTGCTGCTCCCCCACAAGACAATTGTGGCAGTCGCTCCTCTGGTTGTTGTTCCTGTAGCCTAAGGTCTCTTGTAATTATGCATGGGCGAGAACCTAAAGACAGTGACCTGTATGGTGGGCACTGTCCTCTGTTAGGCTATAGCCCCTATTGCTATAGCTCTTGATTCTGGTGTGTGGCTTTTTGGCTTTTTGGCCTTTGGGGGGCTCTCTGGGCTCAGAGCCCTCTCCGCCTCTGTTTCAGTACCACCCAACACTATAAGTGGTGCTCTTAAATACAAGTAAAGGGAGAATACATGAAGACTTGAAGACTGCCACCTGCAAGCCAAGGAAAGATGCTTCAGAAGCAACCAACTTTGCAATACCTTGATCTCAGGCTTTCAGCCTCCAGAATTGTAAGAAAATGAATTTATATTGTTTGAGCCACTCATTCCATGGTATTTTGTCACAGCCACCTCAGCAGACTAATACACTTGAAGAGATGGGAGGAAATGTTGCAGTTATATTTTCCTACAATCTGCCACATCCAGAAGATGTGATTTGGACTTCTGTTTTTCATGTGCTTCACTGGCATTCAATAAATATTGCCTGTCATGAGATCTGTTTTTCAAGACAAAAGAAGAAGGAGAAGCCAGAAAAGATGTCGAAGAATCAGAGAAATATGAAAGAACCAGAAGAAAGTTCACAGAAGCCAAACAAATAGAGAACATTGGGAAGAGCTCTTTGGAAATCTCAAGGTTGATGGGGCTAAGAAATGACCATTGGATTTGACAATAGGTAACTGACCTATGAAACTGTTCACAGCATAGGAGAGGTGTGATGGGCTACAGTGAAGAAAAGAGTGTTGGCAAGGACAACTGTACATTCTTCTGATATGGTCAGAGGTGTGGGGGTGAGAGGATTCACCAGAGACAGAGTGGGGAACAGAACAGGCAGATTAACTGAAACACACTGCTGAGGGGAGCAGTGGGGGAGGCAGAAGAGGTCTGCCGCACCATGTGGGTCCCCTCCCTGGCCAGCTGCAAGGATCAAATTTGTGCTGCAGTGGCTGCGGTCTGCTTCATAGTGCGTTGCTTAACTCATTGTACCACCAGGGAGGCCCCTAACATGTAATAATTTTAAAGAAAGAAATTTGGAATCCCGTTTGGGCATTTCACCCCTGCTTCGGAAGTTTACTGCACATTCATATACATTGCTGAGGTGTACAGATGGCACAACAGAAAGGAATTTGGCACCAAAAAATTTAATTACAAATGTAGTCAATTATACCTCCGAAAAGTTGCTATGAAGCAAACCGGAGCCACTGAAGCACAAGTTCAACCCCTGCTATTGGCCAGGGAGGTGACCCACATGGTACGGCAGACCTCTCCTGCCTCGCCCGCTATTCCCCTCAGCAGTGTGTTTCAGGCGGTCTGCCTGTTCTGCTCCCCACTCTGTCTCTGGTGAATCCTCTGACCCCCCCATACCTCTGGCCTGTACCCCAGTGCTTGCATGCATAAATCAATAAATCTTTTTTAAAATATTAATAGTACATTACCCCTTTACAAATATTCACACATATGCAAAATGATACTATGTACAAGGATATTCACTGCAGTTTTATTTGTTATAGGAAAAGTCTGAACATAATCCAAGTGTCTTCCAAAAAGGGATGGTTAAATAAATTATGCTACAGCCACACAATGAAATCTCATGCTGCTGTTTACAAAAACAGATCAAAAAAAGGAAAAGAAAAAGAATGAGGAAGCTCTCCTTGTTCTGATATGGAAAGATTTCCAAGATAGATTAAGTGAAAAAAACAAGAATCAAAGCAGTTGTATGCTCCTTTTATGTAAGCAATGAGGCAAAAGTAGAATACACATACAGGAGTTTTATGTCTAGAGAGTGTATATTTTTAATTTGCTTATATTTATGTATAGAAACTGGAAAGATGAAAAAGCAAATAAAATTGGTTATCTGGAGAGAATTTTTTTTTTTAAAGATTTTTTATTTATGCATACAAGCACTGGGGTACAGGCCAGAGGTGTGGGGGGTGAGAGGATTCACCACAGAGAGCGGGGAACAGAACAGGCAGATCAACAGAAGTACACTGCTGAAGGGAGCAGCGGGCACAGCAGGAGAGGTCTGCTGTACCATGTGGGTCCCCTCCCCGGCCAGCAGCAGGGATTGAACTCGTGCTGCAGTGGCTGCGGTTTGCTTTATGGTGCGCTGCTTAACCCACTGCGCCACCAGGGAGGCCCTGGAGAGAAATGTTTAAGTAAGGACAGAGGTAGGATTATTCTAGATTATTTTTTACATATATACACAATGTCATTAGATCCTTACAGCAAACAGGAAGCAGATATTATTCCCTCTAGTATAGATGACAATTGGAAAGAATAAATAACTTGCCCAGTTTACCAATCTGTATTGCTGGTAAATATGGAGCCCGACTCCAGCCTAGCTCTCCCTAAGTCCAAAGTTTATGCCATGTAAGAGCATTCAAACTGTTCCCTGAATGAACACAGGCCCCTGGTCTTCGATTTATGATCTAAAATAAGTGACATAAAAAAAGAATAATCAAAAATTAAAACCAAATATGTTTTAAGGTGATTAGAAAAATACAAGTGGCTAGAGTTAGTGGATTTTTTTTTTAAGTAGGTTGGTTTCGCTGGCAGTTTGTGTTTGTTTATTTGTTCCTCTGTTGACTTCCTGGCTTTTCAGATGTCTGTTTGGAAGAAATAAGTGGAACAGAGGATGGAAAGATGATCTATTTTATGTGGTACATACAGTTCCCTTAGGCAAGTAATCTTTGTTGATGCTTTTAAAGTTTAGAGTACATTGCTGTTACGATTCAGGACATGCCCAAGGAAGTGACCAAAGGTATAGAAAGGGAAATTAAAGGTGAAAAAAAGTCCCTTCCTGGATAAGGCTTCTGCTATCACTGCTGCCAAATCTGGATAAGGAGAATTTACCATCTAAGCATAAACGGAAAAATCTGGAGTTCATTCGTCTGTGAGAAGACTTTGGCACCAGTTAAGGTACACTGTGTGTTCTAGAGCTTTCATTAACTAATTGTGTTCTTTTTTCCCCTGTCATGAGGAAATTTTTCTTTCCCTACATTTGTTTTCTAAATGGAACTATCTAGGCCTTGAATGAAGCAGCTCTTGCTCTAAGCACTCCAGATCCTAAAGCCCTTCAGTTACATATTCATGGTTATTACCTGTCTGTGAAGACTTGACTGATCCTTCGGAGCAACTGCAATTAGAGCTCGTTTGATGGCAAGAATTATTTCTTTAAAAAAGAAAGTTTAGTAAAAAAGAAAGGGGAATCTTAAGAGCCCATATTGAGAAATGGAGAGTCCTCTCCTTAAATTATTCTCCCCCTTGCTTTCAGCTGCAAGTGGCACTGGTTTGGCCCAAGGCCAGCTTGGGTCAATTGGTAACTGGTAAAAATGACAAAATAGTGTAGCTGTTTTTTCCCCAAAACGTGTGACTCCTATCTCTATCACAGTGACCTGCAATGCCAGAACCATGCAAAATTGTTGTCCTAATTCCAGAAACCTCCTCCCAAGTTGTCCCACAGGTCTATAGTACACCCAACATGACTGGCCAGACCTCATGATGCTTTTGTTCTGGAGACCAGAACTTTCCTTGGCTTATCACAACTAACAGAAGATGAAATCAATCTTGTCCTTATATAATTTTAAATACTCATCTGTGAAACAATTCATTTGAGCCTCACAACATATCTGAACTGGATAGAAATTAGGTTTTTTCTTTTTAAAAATAATAGCTTTATTGAGATATCATTCATATAACATACAAGTGTACATTCACTGTTTTAGCATAACAACTAATATATCCATCAAGCACTACGATCAATTTTGGAACATTTTCATCACCTCAGGAAGAAACCCCATGTTCTAATATTAGCAATTCTACTAATCTACTTTACGTTTTTATAGATTTAGCTCTTCTATACACGTCACATAAATGGAGTAATATAACACATGGTCTTTTGTGCTTGACTTCTTTTGCTTAGCATAATATTTTTAAGGTTCATCCATGTTATAGCATGAGTTATTATTTCATTCCTCTTCATGACTGAATAATATTCCATTATGTAGATATTTCACATTTTATCCATTCATCAGTCCATGGTGCATCCCATTTATAAAGCAAATAAATGGCTATTTTGAGAGCATTCAAAGTCAGGTTTCCTGAGTTACAAATCAATACATATTCCATCAAATCTGCTAAGTCCCATAACTTAAAAGTACATGTTCACTTCTACTTTCAAAACATATTTCCATAAGAAATTCATCAGTAGGGAATGAATCTAAGAAATGCAGCTTAGCTTCTAGGATTGCCTCTTAGTCTAGGGAGCCTTATCAACTCATTATTTACTGCTTTTTTAAATTTTTTTTTAAGATTTATTTCTTTACTCACACAAGAACTGGGGTACAGGCCAGAAGTGTGTGTGGGGGTGAGAGGATCCACCAGAGACAGAGCAGGGAACAGAACAGGCAGATCTACTGAAACACACTGCTGAGAGGAACAGCGGGCAAGGCAGGAGAGGTCTGCCACACCATGTGTGGTAACCTCCCTGGCCGCAGGCAGGGATTGAACTTGTGCTTCAGTGGCTTCATAGTGGTTTCTTTGCTTCACAGTGCATTGCTTAACCCACTGGGCCACCTGGGAGGGCCCTATTTACTGTTGTTATTTGAGAGCTTTTCCCACTTTTAAGAAGAAAAAGAATTCCAAAGTTGAAAAATATGTCAATAAAAAAATGGTCCTTTGTAGAAAATAGTCTTCAGCAATGTCCCTATCCCTTTTCTATTCTATGACTATCTTTTTTGTTGTTATTGTCTGTGTACGTGTCACTGGGGTGGGTGGGGAGAGAGAGATTCTGATTAAAAAGGAGAACATCAGAGGTCAACAATTATTACCATACAGCTTC
Source organism: Galemys pyrenaicus (assembly GCA_019455555.1). NCBI lineage: Eukaryota > Metazoa > Chordata > Mammalia > Eulipotyphla > Talpidae > Galemys > Galemys pyrenaicus. The sequence continues at coordinate 17,756,410 of JAGFMF010011568.1, read as the reverse complement.
AGTTGCCAAGGCCCAATCTCCAGAATCCACAAGTCATATACAAATGTTATGAAATTCATCATGATTATTCCTGTCTCTCTAGAAGTTTTATTCACTTAGAGTCTCCCTTGGTGGAGAATATCCTAGTGGTAACTACTACATTTTTTTCTGTACACTGAAATTTTTTTCAATATTAGAGAAAATGATGACTTTTCTTATTTGTAAAACAATTCATTTGAGACACACATTTCTCTACAAAGCTGTGACACTATAATGGAGACATCCATTTCGCTTTAAACTAATCCCAACAGTAACCAACTTCTATTTTTCAGCATCTGGTAAAAGCATCCTTAATGAACTCCATCGACATTTCTATTGTCTTCATTCCAGAAAATATAAAACAAACCCAATCTAGACTCCTTGATAAGCTTTTTGGTCATTTGAGTGTTATGAACGGTTTCACTAATAACATACCACAATGGTTTTGTATTCTCTCTGGGTAATTTAATTATAAATTACTACAATACTTATCTTGGGTTAGTGAGTATTCTGTAAACAGTTTACTAATGCTCTTTGTAATGGAAATCAACCTATATGCAAATGAAGTAGTCCACAGTTTCTAACCCTGAAATACTAAGAAAACTATTTGGATGCACTAAAAGGATCTGTTTAAGTTACTATAACAATGCCATAAACTGTGTGGCTTATAAACAACACAAATTTATGTCCCACAATTCTAGTGTCTGGAAAGTCCAAGACCATTCAATGTCTGGTGAGAACCTACTCCTTGGTTCTTAGAGGTCCCTCTTCTCATTGTCCTCAGATGGCAGAAGGGGGAAAGGGAGAGCTCTGGTTACCTTCAAGAGCTAATCACCTCCCAAAGTCCCCACTTCCAAATATCATCACTTGGGGGATGAGGATTTCAACAGACAGATTAGGAGGAGGACACAAACATCTTGTTTATTGCACTAACTCAGAAGCACAAATTTAAAATATCAGCCTAATAAGCCAGGCTAAATGAAGAGCGCTAACATAAACAAAAAGTATTGTCAGACCTCATTATATTGAGCCTCATTAGGTTGAGGCTAAAACCTCAATGAGTTGTGCAGTTCACCTCTCACTTCCGTTTTTGTTTCTAGTTTTCCTTTCTTCATAGGAGGGATCTGGAGTTTGTTATTTCAAGATCCCAGTTATCTAGCCAGCCTAAAGCTGGGCAGATCCAGCAAGACTATTCCAGTTGATAGTAACTGCTGCTCCTTTTATGAGGGTTCCATCTCCCAGTAATGTAATATTCCATTCTGGATGGCCGAGGACATCTGAGTCCCACAGATGAGCACTTCTTAACAAGGCACCTCTTTCAGGACAGGGAGTGCCAAGGAAGGGGTGAGAAGGTGTTTGTGTGTTGGGGGAAGTAGGAGGGTGTCCCATCATAATTTCTGAAGGGACTAGAAGCGAGATACTAACGTATGTTAATGAGTACTGAGAAGAAATACATCGTGAGGGGGGAGGTGGTGGCTGACCAAGGATACCTATATGAGTTAATGAGCCGAGAATAATCTATGAAAGTTGCAGAATACAACATATAGTATTGTTAGCTGCATTGGCTTAAAACTATATGTTTCTAGGGATATATTCAAATTTTTTAAAACTATAAAGAAACAGACATGATAAACACCAACCCTGGACAGTTGTTACTTCATGGGTGACAGACAAAGGGATTCAATGATATTAGGGAACATTTGCCTCTAAAGCTGAGAGTTGGGTACGCAAGTGTTAGCACCGTCTGTTCACAGCAGTGTTTGTTTTCTTAATTTCTCAGTTTTAATGACTAATAAAGTAAACATTGATAGATACAGCATACATAAACAAAAGCTTTTTTAGGTCTTCAATCTTTTTGTCTCATGTCTGGCTAAACTTTTTTTTTTAGTTGTGGTAAAAATACAGATAGCATTTACTTTTTTTTTTAAAGATTTATTTATGCATACAAGAACTGGGGTACAGACCAAAGATGCGGGGCGATGAGAGGATTCACCAGAGACAGAACAGGGAACTGAACAAGCAGATCCACAGAAACACACTGCTGAGGGGAGCAGTGGATATGCTGAGAGGTCTGCTGCGCCACGTGGGTCACCCCCCTTGCCAGGGGCAGGGGTCAAAGTCACGCATTGGCTGCCGTTTGCTTCTTAGTGTGTTGCTTAACCCTCTGCGCCACCATGGAGGCCCCAACATTTACTACTTTAACCTTAATTGTCTTCTGTTAACACTACTAGCTCACATGTGATAGGTAGATAGGGAATAATTTCAAGATATTACAAAAACCAACTTGGTTCATATATGATTTTTTGTGGTATATTACTATTTTGAAGTGATTGGAACCACCATATTTGAAGACCCTAAGGAAAAAGCTGAAAAACCCACAGAAGTGTAGTGTATAAAATGATTGACTTAATGGCTCTAAGAATCTACATTTTTCACTTTATTCAACTATCTGGGGAAGTTTAGAGTGAGGAATTAGGAAGCCATTTCTGCTTATATTTTAATAAAATGATTTTTAAAAGTTCACTAGGTCACATTTCAAATTTTGGAGAAAATGGTCCTGTTGGAGGCAAAGGTCTTTAAAGACCCTTAATCCTAAGGAGAAACAGCAACTCCAGGACATAAGGCTGCAAAGAAAAGTCTGGCCATGTGATTGGCTGCATAGGCAAGTAGAGAGTGAGTTGTGCCAGGATAGTTATTAAAATGACTACCACTTTTGTCAGGGCTCTGATTATAAATTTCCTAAGGTTTTGAGTTGTTTGTCCATAATTCAGTGATTTTTAGTGCACGATTTGGCTAGACATGTGGTTCTTCAAAAATAGAGAAGAGTTGGTATCACTCTCTAAATACTTGAATGTTCTATTTAATTTTAAAAGTTAAGGAAAGGCTGCAAAGAAGAAATAATCTAGATAGGAGAATTGTTTTTTTTTTTTTTTTTTTTTTCAGCTTTCTGGACTGATGTTAATCNAGAAAAAATCTAGATAGGAGAATTGTTTTTTTTTTTTTTTTTTTTTTCAGCTTTCTGGACTGATGTTAATCCAGAGGTCAGTGATTTAAACAGTAGGAAATTGTATCATTTCACACAACAGGAAACTCCCAACATAGGGTGGAAGTTTTTCAGATTGATGAAATCCTGTTTATGTGTTTTTCCCTTTATGGGCCACACTTTCTTTTTCTTTTTTTTTTAAGATTTATTTATTATTTATGTATACAAGAGCTGGGGCCAGGCCAGAGGTGTGGGCCGTGAGAAGATCCACCAGAGACAGAGTGGGGAGCAGAACAGGCAGATTGACTGAAATACACTGCTGAGGGGAGCAGCGGGCAAGGGAGGAGAGGTCTGCTGCGCCATATGGGTCCCCTCTGTGGCCAGCGGCAGGGATCGAACTCATGCTGCAGTGACTGTGGTTTGCTTCATAGTGCGTTGTTTAACCCACTGAGCCACCAGGGAGGCCCAGTGGGCCATACTTTCTTTCTAAAAGTTTTATGGTTTATGTTGCTGATGTATTTTGAGTTAAATTTTGTCTAAGGTATGAGATATAAACCAATGTACTTTGATTTTTCTCCCATATCTTACTGTTTTAGTACTGTTTGTTGAAAAAGTTATCTCTTATCAGTTGAATTACTTTCTCATCTTGTCAAAAAGTCAGGTGGACTTACTATGAATATCTATTTCTAGGTTTTCTGTTCTGTTTCATTGATCTCTGTGTCTATCTCTCCACAATACTATGCAATTTTGAAAACAGTGGTTATGTAATAAATAGTGACCAAGCACTTGTATATCAAGTGTCACATACTAGGTCCTATTTATAAATATTAATTCACTTAGTGCTTATAACTACATTATAAGGTAGGGCCTATTGTGTACTTAATGTACTTATCTTTACCATCAGAAATTCATTTCCCTGAGGTTCTCCCTGGTGATCCACTTTAAAGAGCATACCCTTGCTCTCAATCTGTCTCACTGTGCTGTTAATTAGAAAACGTAACTGGGGGCCCGCCTTGGTGAAGCAAGGGATTGAGCGCCACACTGTGGGGCTTTGGCAGCTGCTGCAGCGCCAGTTCAATCCCCAGCTAGGGAGGAGACCCACATGGCCTAGCAGACCTTTCATGCCTCGCCCACTGCTCCCCTCAGCAGTGTATTTCAGTCAACCTGTCTGTTCTGTTCCCCCCTCTGCCTCTGGTGTATCCTCTGCACCCCCACCCCCACCTCTTGTATGCATAAATAAATAAATCTTTTTTTAAAAATTTTAAAAAACAAAAAAACATAACCACTTGAAATTACCACTTTCAAATGTCAGAAAACAGATTTCCAGGACAGATTTCTCCTTAATGCTCTCAGTGCCATTATTTTTCTTACTTAGCACTTGTCAAACAGCTGCAATTTACTAGGTGAAGGAGCAAGGTTAAGGTGACACTGCCAGAAATCTAATAATACAATTGGTTAGTTTCACAACCAATGACATGATTCTTCAACTTGCAGGTGAGTCCGAATTTTAAAAAATACATGTGAACAGCACGTGGCAAAGGACTCTAGAACTAGAATGTGTGGTTCTCTTGTTGTCTCCAACCATGAGAAACCCCATTACAGAAGCATTCCTACCAGTCTGACCCTAGATCTGCAAGCCTAGGAGCCTCCAAGTACGTCTTTGCCAAAGGGGTTGAATGTTCGAGCAACTCCAAAAGGAAGGAGAACAATGACCCATCTGTGGTTACTGGGGTGTTTCTGAGCAAAGGTCAGCTGAGACACCCTTTGCACCAAACCACTTACAGCAGGAAGTCAGATAACACATTGTTTGGGAGCAGAGACTTTAGCCACCAGTTCCAGTAGCTATTCCTCAACTTCCATTCCTGTGAGGTCAAGGCTACTTCAACTTCAGCACTGAGAGGTCTCTAAGAAGAATTCAACTGACTGCTAAGTCTGCCCATCACCAGACCAGGCTCTTGTGGAAATACCCATGATATACCAGAGAGATTACCACAGAAACTGCAGCACTGAGGCCTGCAGAGCTTTTCAGGATGAGTAACACACCAGGATTTTAGCACAGCCATGGGTAGAGGGGGAAGCCCCAGGAAGGACTAAGACTGCATTTCCTATAACTCTAACAGGATGAGGGCTGAGTGTGAACCGAAGTTGAATAATAAGAAATCATGAAGTTAGGGTTTTAGTGCTCTGAGTTTCTTACCCTCTTGAAAGTCAAGCCTCCCCCGACCTTCTCAGGCTAGGGTCCTGCCAGATCCCGTGTGCCTTCAGCTCTCTTGCTCTTGTCTTTTAGTTCCAGATTTCTAGCTCCCCAGACCAAGAGGTGGCTAACCTGCTCAACTTCTCTCCTGATTTCTGTGGATTTTGAGTTTCCTAGAGAGCTGTTGATTCTGCCCCCAGCTCAGGTTTGAGAAACTTCTATTGCCTAATTAGAAATCCTATTGCCCTTATCTGAACACACACCTAGCTGGGCCCCTAAAGATAGAAACAAGAAGGGGTACAAGGGCAGAAACCATTTTCCTCTTCTTAACCTGAAAAAAACTTCAGGACCTTGCTCATCCCTCTGACAAAATGTCCCCTGGGAAAGAGTTCCTTCTCTGAGTTTTCACAGCATTTTGCTTACAGCATACATTGTGCTTCTCACAATACATTAACATTTATAATTTTTTAAAGATGTATTTATTTATGCATACAAGAACTGGAGTACAGGCCAGTGGCATGGGGATGGGGAGTGAGAGGATTCACCAGAGACAGAGTGGGGAGCAGAACAGGCAGATTGACTGAAATACACTGCTGAGGGGAGCAGCAGGTGAAGCAGGAGAGTTCTGCTGTGCTGTGTGGGTCCCCTCCCTGGCCAGGGATCGAACTCGTGCTGCAGTGGCTGCAGATTCTTCATAGTGCAGTGCTTAACCCCTTAAACCACCAGGGAGGCCCCTATCATTCATGATTTTATTGGGTGGCCTTTTCACCTTGACTATGAACATCCTGGAACAGGAATCATTTTCTGTTCACCTGCCATAATATCAGCAACAGAACAAAACCTCACAAATGTTTGTGAAATACCACTTCTCAAGCAATCCTCAGATTCACAAGTACAATTCTATCCTTCTTTTTCCCTGTATCACATAGGGATGCGTTTTGGCTTCAAGTAACACATAACCTGGTCAGAAATTATTCTTTTCTCACACAGAAAGAAGTCTGGAGGTTAGCAATGCAGGACTGTCAGAGATCCAACCTCCTCCTATCTATCTCTCCTGCCAACTTGAATGTATTGGTCATCCAATGACTGCTGTAGATCTGAGCATTACATACGTATAAGTTCTAAGCATGAAGAAGTAGGCAGGATGAAGAGCCTCTCTGTGCTTTTTCATCAAGAAAACAGAAGTCTTCTGCGAGGGCTCCTACTTAGATCTCGTTGACCAGAACCAAGTTGCATGGCCACCCCTAGCTGTAAGGGAAGAAGAGAATGAAAAACAAGAGAGAAAGTAAAGGAGATGAGAACATTCCTGGGGCCCACCCTGACCTACTAACTCAAAGCACTGGGGGTGGAACCCAGCAAACTGCTATACCAAGCCCTCAAAGTGAGCCTTAGCCAGCTGAAGTCAGAGAACCACAGTCATCCATGACGGTCAGTGTTATGGTAAAAAAAAAATCCTAGGCTGAAATCCACATGACCTATTTTTTACTATGAGTTTCATTACCTGCTAGCCAAGAAGTACTTGGTTTTCTGATCTATAAAATGGGGATAAAAATGGTTGCCCTGACCATTATTTTTTGAGGACCAACTTAAAATATGCAGGTGAAAACATCCAAAACTATAAGTCACTGGAAAACTGTACTGATTTTGAAGTTGTGGAAGTTCTCATTGAATGAAATGTTGGATGGTGCTAAAGAAGAAGTTCTTCATGAGGAAGGCTGGAGTTCAGAGACAAATAAAACTTAAAGAGTGTGATGGTTAATTTTATATGTCACCAGGAAGTCTGACAAATATAGAAAGGAAGTTTTCTAATTGGGACTGAGTGCTCGCTTTTATTGTACTCCTCTGAACTTTAGGTCAAAATTTCAGAAAATAATGTTCTTGGCAAAGTTTTCATGTTTGGGGATTAAAAAAAAAAAAAAGAACACATTAAACCAAGGAAGTGAATGACCTGTGCACTGAAAACTGGAAGACATTGTTAAAGAAAAGTATAGATGCCTGTAACCACAAAATACATAGACGAAAACACAGGTGAAAATTCTGACGTCCACCCTGGTGATGTTTTTGTGGAGTCACCAACAGCAAAAGAAACAAAAAAAAGAAAAAGAAAAAAGTGGGACTACACCAAATTTAAAAAGTTTCTGCACAGAAAGAAAAAAAATTCCATGATTAAAATGAAAAGGCAGCCGGGCCTCCCTGGTGGCACAGTGGATTAAGCAACACACTATGAAGCAAACCTCAGCCACTGCAGCATGAGTTCAATCCCTGCCGCCGGCCAGCGAGGGGACCCACATGGCGTAGCAGACCTCTCCTTCTGTGCCCACTTCTCCCCTCAGCAGTGTACTTCCGTTGATCTGCCTGTTCTGCTCCCCACTCTCTGTGGTGAATCCTGTCACCCCCCCACACCTCTGGCCTGTACCCCAGTGCTTGTATGCATAAATAAATAAATCTTTAAAAAAAAATGAAAAGGCAGCCTACTGAGTGGGAGGAGGTATTTGTAAACTATAAGTTAGACAGAGGGTTAATGTTCAAAATATATAAACTGCATACAAACACAAAACAAAAAAAGCACATAACCTTATTAAAACGGACAGATCATTTGCAACACAGATGGAATCAGAAGGGAATATGCTAAGTGATAAGTCAGAAGGAGAAAGACAAAATACCATATGATTTCATTCATTAGTGCAATATGAAAAATAAAGCAAAAAGAACAAAAACAAACTCTTAGATATTGACAACAGAATGGAGGCTACCAGAGGAATAGGAAGCCTTGTAGAGAAACAACAGGGCAATTGGTTGGTGGTGGATGATGACTAGACATTTTGTGGTGGGTATGGGATAATATACACAGTTGTCAAGATGTGAAACTATACCTGAAACCTATGCAGTATTGTTAACTGATGTTACCTCAATAAAAACAGATTAAAAATATATCATAATGACTCCTGATTGAGATGTTTGTTACTGTAGCTGCACATACACTAGTATGAATTATTTGCATGTATTTAAGGCCACTTCAGAAAAGTGGAAATGGTGATAGTATGTATAAATTTGCTGAATAAAGATATTTACTAGTTTCAGAAAAAGGGTGTTTGGGGATGATTGCATATAATCAATACAAGGCTAAAGCTTCCAAGACTCTAAGAGTCTTGGAATCTTTCACAAGATATCTTCTGGGGGTAATAATGTTAGAGAAATCTTATAATAGTCTTGTCACAGTTTATGTAGATGATGTAATCAGCAGAGTGCAAATGCCTGGGAAAAGCAAAACTACCCGTAAAAGGTTTGAAGAGATCTAAAAGTTACAACAGTAAGGGACAAAAATAGAAATTGAAACCACAGACGTTCGAAATACACTGTTATCAAAAACAAATGTTTGCTGCAGCCCCAGTGGTTGCTGTTACAGGTGGTTTCCATGAGAGGAAGAAGGACATATGTGGTTTCAAAACAAACACTCTGGAGGATAATGAAATGGAGCATTTCAGGGAAAGGGCTGGTAAGAAGATGTGAAACAAATGTAAAGGATTTGGTGTTCTGCCATTTGGATTAAAAATCCTGAGACATCATTGTCTAAGGACAAGTTGAGTGTCCACCCCTTAACCTGTTAAACACTGTTCACTGAATTTTGTTTTGGAATTTTGTACTACCAACAGCCACTCATGTAAAAGACACTGAGAGATTCTCACCAGTGAATTTGGACAATTCATCAGGAGCTCATGGAGCAGCAGGGAAATCACAGCCAGATTTGAGCTTGTTTTCAGAGACCCTCTTCTGGTTTGGAAATTGCCAGCAATCCAATAGTGGAGCAGTCTCACCATTGGTGGCTGACCTCTGTACTCAGGTGAAAGTCACAGCATCAAGAAGAAAGTGTTGGCAACTGTGTGATATGCTAGAAACCAGTGAATGGTACACTTTAAATGGGTGGGTTCTATAACAGGTGAATTATATCTGAATAAAGCTATTTACAAAGAGGAAGAAGAAGCCTTTACAAGCAGAGACCCCCATGGCACAGGGACTGTGTAGCAACTAAGACTTGTATGGTGAGTGTGTTTGTATGTCAGTGAAATTGTCTGTACAAAATGTGAAGCCAGGTTTACTTATTGATTGATGTGTTTAACAACTGGACTCTGATAGGCAATTGCTATGATAAGAGACACTGTGAAATTCCAAAACCTTTGGCTCCTGAGTTCTGATGACAGAGGTTAACATTCTGCATACAAAAAGCTGATGAAATAGTTGTCTGAAACTGCTGGTGACCGGAAGCCAAGCTCAGTTCAAACAAATAAGCCAATACTGGGTCACGGATTCAAAATATTCTACCACTTTTGGACATGAACTTCCTAGGGGTGTTTTAATTCATCAGTCATATAGAGCCTCATCTTCCTTCCCGTTCCGTGAACCCACACCCTTCCTCCCCAATGCCCACTTCTCCCGGATATGGTGATAATTGGTGGTGCAAGCAGCTGTAATTCTGTATGTGAAGGTGCTTTATCCCTTGTCTTCTGTTTCCTGTCTGGGAGGTCTTCAGAATTATTGAGCTCAAGGACTAGAATTGAAATGCAGTGGTGGGGGATCAGTGTTCCTGGGATCAAATGCCTACCCTACCACTCACAAGTTGGTAACCCGGTAAGCCCTCGAACACCTCTTCATCCCATCTGCTCTCAGGTATTCTCTCCTACAACCACTGTTTCAGCTACAGTGCCAGTCTCATCAGCAATACCAACCATGGCTAGAACTTCTCCCACAGTAAAACTCCAAAATAAAGATGAACCCTTCCTGTCTCGCTGTCACCTGTAGTTTGCTCAATCCTTTGCTCTCCTTTATAGCACCTTTCCTAAAAAAAATAATTTACTGTTATATGCTGAATTGTGTTCTTGTTCCCCAATTCATATACTGAAATCCTAACCTCTAGCAACTCGGAATGAGATTATATTTGAAGACAATATCTTTAAAAAAGTGATTGTGTTAAAATGAATCAGGGTTTGTTTTTTATTATTTTTTTATGTTAACATTGGTTTGCACCCTGTATGTGATTCAGAGGCATAGCATCACACCTCCCAAATGCATGTCACAACACCCCACCCACCACCGAGGCACTCATAGTCCTCCACCACAGTCCACTATGCCCCCTCCCCACTTGCTCTCCCCCTTTGTCTTCTCCCTCCCCCTCAAAGTAGCCTTAGTCACATTTTTAGGGCTTTGTTTTGGTTTGGTTTTGTCTGGATCCTTTGTTTTGTTTCTCCCTATTCTACATGTAATTGAAACCATCCTGTATTTGTCTTTCTCCTTCTGACTTATTTCACATTATCCCTTCCAGTTCCATCCATGTGGTTGCAAATTGCAAGAACTCTTTTGTAGTTGGTATATACCACTTCTTCCCAATCCACTCACCTGTCTTTGGGCACGTGTTTCTATAACTTAACTATTGTAAATAGTGTTTTAATGAATGTAGGCATGCATATAGCCCTTCAGATTAGTGTTTTGCATTCTTTGGGTAGATATCTAGGAGTGTAACTATTGGATTTCTAATATTTTGAGAAACCTCCATATTGTTTTCCATAGGGGCTGGACCAGTCTTCTTTCCCACCAATAGTGTGTGTGGTTCCTTTTTCTCCACATCATTGACAATGCCTGTTTCTGTTCTTTGTCAATATACGATTATCACAGGTGTGAGATGGTATCTCTTTGTGGTTTTGATTTGCATTTCCCTGATGAAAAGTGATGATTAGCATTTTTTCATGTATGTATTGGTCATCTGTATGTCTTCTTTGGGGAAGTGTCTATTTAGCTCTTCTGCCTAAAATGAGACAGTTTGCTAGGTTCTAATCCACATTAGGATTAGAACACAAACATCACAAAGGTAAGACCATGTGAAGACACAAGGAGAAAGCAGCCATCTGCAAACACAACAGAAAGGCTGCAGGAGAAATCAACCCTGCCAACACTTTGAACTTACAGCCTCCAGAATTGTAGAAAATAATTTTTTGTTTTTTAAGTCATTCAGTCTATGCCACTTTTTTTGTGTGTGATGATAGCTTTAGCAAACTAATACAGTTACACTTCATCTCTGCTCCCGAACTTCCTAGTCTTTTTAGTGATTTTCTTTCTCTTTCTAATCACTTTTCCATGGTAGTCAACCCACTAGACCTGCTCCCGTAAGGTCAGCGCTGGTGGCCATCTTGCTGGACCCCGAGACCCTTTTATTATCCTTATGTTGATCTTCTCTGAGGTTGGTCACACCTTCCTTCAGAAGGCATTTTCAGCACTCGACTTCCAGGTTTCTGCACTCTTGAGTTTCACCTCATCTTTTGCTCCTTCTCGATCTTCTTAGCTGATTATTCTTTATCCTTTATTTTTCTAACCACAGAGGCCAGGTTTATGTCTCAGCCCTCTTCTCTGTAGATGTTCTTCCCCTATATCATTCTATCTGTGGCTTTAAGTGGAACTAAAAAGTTGATAAGTTACACATGCCCATCACAACTCCCAATTGTGTTTGTGCCTCAGATTCAAATATTCAATTCCCAGAACACTTTTCCCTTGATATCCAAGGGGCATTAAAACTCAAACTGTCTGAAACTTGGGTTATTAGCTCTAATTTGCCCTCACATTCAGAATGAAACCCAAATTTCTCATCTCTGCTTGCAATTTCCCTTGTGATCTGGGCCCTACTCTCCTTTCTGACCGTATCGCCTCCTGCTGCCCCTCCCTCACACCGTCCAGGCACACCACTGGCCCTTTATGCACAGCTGTGCTGATCTCTATGCACACCTGTGGGTCCTCCAGTTCACACTTGCTGTTCCTTCTGCTTCCACTATAAATCACTGGTTCGAGCTTCAAAGAGCCTAATTGCTCCTTTACAATCATGACTGAATTCAAAATTCACCTGGAAAGTCTCTCCTTGACACCCCCCTGTCTTCCCCTGATATATCACTCTCCTGAAGATTATAGAATATAGTGCACTTGGGTTACACTTATAGCATTTTAATAAGTTCATACATAGTGTTAAACATTATATTAAATGCTTTACACACATGATCTCATTTAATCCTCATCATCACCTTATGAGGCATTCTCATCCCCATTTTCCAGATGGGGAAACAGAGGCCAACATGATCAAACCCAAAGTCATAAATGATTCCAGAAGTAGTACTCTTAACCACTAGATTCAGTTGCTTTTCACTTTATTTTTTTAAGATTTATTTATGTATGTATATAAGAGCTGGAGTACAGGCCAGAGTTGAGGGAGGTGACAGGATTCACCGGAGACAGAGTGGGGAACAGCACAGGCAGACTGACTCAAACACACTGCTGAGGGGAGCAGCGGGCAAGGCAGGAGAGGTCTGCTACACCATGTGGGTCCCCTCCCTGGCCAGCAGCAGGGATCGAACTCATGCTGCAGTGGCTGCAGTTTGCTTCATAGTGTGTTGCTTAACCCACTGAGCCACCAGGGAGGTCCCTGCTTTTCATTTTAAATGCTAGTCTTAATTATGGGCAATATGGCTTCCAGGAAACCAAGATTGATTGGTTTCAACTGCACTTGTGGTTGAGCAGGTAAAGTAACTCAGGTATATCAGTGTGTGTGCTAAGGAGGGGCTTATTTACCAAACTCTGGATTTAAACATTCAGATAACACAAAATGTAGATTAGGTAGGAACAAATTCAAACAAGTGTTTACACTACCTTTATAGTTCTTGTTTATAGATTTAATAAAGAAGATGAGGTTATTTTGCTCTTAACCTTGTTTTGAGTGCTAAAATTTTCAGCAGTTATTAAAGCTTTTAAGCTTTTTTAATCATCCTGTTTCCACTTGGTGATTAGAAATGAAAATCTTAGAATACGTTTTCTGTGTTGGTGAGAACAAACATAAATCAGAACCTTTTTATGCTTTCATTATTTCTCTGAGTTGGTATTTTTCCCACTTTTGCAGTTAAAGAAACTGAGGCAGTCAGAAGGTAAGTAACTATCCCCACTACAGAGCAGGAATACAGTAATCGCTGTTCCTTTCTCCCTTATCAGACAGCACATTTTCCAAAGTGGTTTTACCTCCCCAACATCCAACATAATCAATTACCTGAAGTCCACTATTGAGGCCTGTTCTCCGGGCTTTGGATTTTAGTTCCATCATATAAAGTTAACACAAAATGTTACTTCTCAGGGATTTATATGCTTTTCTGGAAGTGTTGCAAAACCCCAAACAACTACAAAGGAATTCAGTGTCCCGTGGCTCATCCTCTTCAACTCGTAGACCTATGGGTCTGCTCAGGTAACCATCAGATACCAGATCTTGCCAAATTCTCAGTGACACCACATAGCAGGAGAACAGTGGTGTTCCTTGAGCACAGGACTCTTCCTCCTCGGGCTGCTGCACTGGCTCTTCCAGCTGCCTAGACCTGTCTTTCTTCATGCCCTTCCATTCCATCTGCTCAAGAGCCACATCTTCAGAGAAGCCCACCCACTTGACTATTCCAGTTCCTCACCAACTCTCACTAACTCTTTACTCTGTTTTGTTTTCCTTAACAGCACTCCTTACATTATGTATTTATTTGCTCACTGTATCTCCTCAGCTAAGTGGAAGAACTTCTTGAGAACTGAGTATTTGTCTTTCTCTTTCTGGCTATATCTCTAGTGGCTGGCATAGAGTTGGTAGTCATTAAATAATTATTGAATGAATGAATGAAGTAAACACTGAATTAATGAGTGGCTAATGTTCAGCATTTATGGGGTTCTACTATTCATATCCTCCCTTTATCTGAGCTATGAAGGGACACCAATAACTACTCTTACCAAAGAGCAATAAAGCAGGAAAAGAGGTTTCCCCTCCCCCCAAAACCCTAATGATCAACACCCTTTGGTCTAGCTTTGTTAAAACCACAACCTGGACATTTAAGAACACAAATTAATCTTGCAAAATATAATGGACATTTAAGGCAGCTAATAGCAAAAAAACAAAAACAAAAAACAACACCCTCAATAACATGTGTGTCTTACTAAAGTAGTAATCCTTCGTGCCATCCTTTTGAGAAGAGCAGAAAGACACATTCTGCTCAGGCTGTTCCTATAGAGCAATTCAGGTTACAGACCCTACCTTGGGCTGCGGGCTGCCTGAAGCACGTGAGGACTGTTGGGCAGTGACCCAGTAGTCTCATAGTGAAGAGGTAGCTCCGCAGACGGAGCGCTAAAAGACTGCTCACACACTTCAGATAACCAGCTGTTCCTATAGAGCAATTCATGGTTACAGACCCCACTTGGGCTGCCTGAAGCACGTAAGGACTGTGAGGACCATTGGGCAGGACCCAGTAGTCTCATAGTAGTCTCTTAGACCTTCCCCAGAACCAGGCTGGGTCAGCCCCACACAGCAAGTCTTTTTAAGCTTCGTGGCTCTTTGTGGCTGGGGTTGTAGATGGAGCTGATTTTCGTATCACGTATCTAGGCCACATTCATTAAGGCACAACCTGCATTCTGCTTTGCTGAAAAGATAAATTTTAATATAACTTTAAGTAATTGTGTACTTATCTGTGCATTCACCTAGAAACTAAGAGTTCTTTACACTTGCATTCTGCCACCAATTACTCACAATCCATCAAGTGCTACCACAGCTCTTGAAAGCTCTTCTCCCCTAAACTGGCTGCTGAATGAGGTGGTCTTCTCTGGTACCTTGGCCCAGCACAGACTCTTCATTTTAAGGATTTTATTCCTAATCACTGTGATATAGGTTTAAAAACAAAAAGCAGCTAATATACAGCAGTTACAAAGGTCCCACCATCTTGAAAAGCTATTACATTTAGCACCCCCTGAGACCAATCTGAATCCCTCATTAATAGCCGCAGCAGTGTGGTACAGAGGGCGGAGACTAAATCAACACAAACTTATGGCCTGTCCTTAGAGAATTACTTATTTGTGGGGATAATTGCAGTCTTTGATTCCCCTCACATATGGGCTTCAAAAGTGCAGTGTAGGCACACACTAAGCCCGTCAGTGGACAGCCCCAGACCGCCAAGTGATCACTAGCCTGAGCTGGTAACTGGCAGTGGTTAGATTCTGATTTTATTTCAGAAAGTCGAATTCTCTGAACCTCCAGCTTCCTTCTACTCCAGGCTTCCTGGAGACCTTCCCCACCCCACTAACCCCCTTCTTTCAGAACAATAAATTTCACTGTATTCCAAATGATCATTTTCCTAAAGTGCAGTTTTTTAAAGTCTTCTGTCTTTCCCATCTTTGACAAAATGCTGGGTGGACAGAAGTTCAGCAAATCATATTTGTTGATGGGTACTTTAAAAACCACCTAGGCAGACTTCACTTTGGAATTTCCTTCAGTACTGATCGGAGGACTTGTTGCTTTGTTGTTCCAAGGTTGCCCTGAGTAGCCACCCTACTAGGTTCCCCATCTGTGGCTTAATAGAAAACAACATTCTCTTGCAGTCTTGACTCAACTGGCACCGTGATGGCTACAACCTGCCTTTGTAAGCAGGAGGCAGAAGCATTCGCTATATTGTTTCTGGAGGTTGGCATAAATATGGTCCTGCCCTGAGGTCCTTCAGATCGTGAGGGTGAATCCCTTTTGTTGGAGTAGATAAGGGAGTGTGTTAAACTCCATGGAAAACAACCATGAGGACTCTAACAGATGGGAAAAGGGTTACCCCCACAGCAGGGGGTGAGCCTGGAAGTGGGTACCATAGCAACCCACTGAGAATTATCCTTCGAATTAAAGGAAAGTCAGATTCACTAGATCTGCCCATGCCGGGAACCTGACTGGGTCTTTGTCAGTCAACAGAAAGAGGCTGGTTTGCAGCTGTGTGATTTGACAGTTTGGTTGTGTTCAGAGAGCTCTATGCTGTGGAGATGAGATTACTTCTAAGTCACACTGCATGTGTATGTATATAAACCAGTGGCCTACTGAGGAGGGAGGCAGTGGGAGTAAACCCCACCCCCATATGTGAGCCAAGAACAGTGAGTGTGTGTGTGTGTGTGTGTGTAGTTTTAAAACAGTAAGTCTGACTAAAATTTACTTTTTATTATTTTCATGCTCCAACAGTTCCAACAATGTCAGTGATTAAATACTCCTCCTTCATAAGGGCAGATTTCTCCTATGTCCTTCACACCCCAACCTGCTTTGGTACACCATTGGTATAAACAAGCATCAGGTGGGAAAAGTATAATTTGACAAGAGAATAAATAGAAAACAAATGACTCTGAGATAAGAGTCATTTTTTATCCCCCAAAACTCCACTTTGTGGAGTTTAAAGTAATCTGTATGCTATGAACCGCTCTGTTGTTTAGCTTTGTGTTTTGGTTACCAATTGCTGCTTTTAAAACCATCCCAATATTTCATGCCTTAAAACAGCAATAATTTATTTGCTCGTAATTCTGCAATTTTGGCAGGGCTCAGTAAGAATGGCTCATCACTGTTCCATATGGTGTCTGCTGAGGTTGGAACTTTGTGAAGAGCTTTTTTTCACTGGTATGTCTGGTACTCCAGCTGGGATGAGTTGAATAACAAGAGGCCATCTCTCCACGCAGCCTCACCACATAGCTATCTTGGGCCTCCTCACGGGTTGGTGGTCTCTTCTTATGTGGTGACTGGCTGTCCCCAGAGTACAAAGCAGAAGCTGTCAGTCCTTTTTTTTTTTTTTTTTTAAGATTTATTTATTTATGCATACAAGCACTGGGGTACAGGCCAGAGGTGTGGGGGGTGAGAGGATTCACCACAGACAGAG
>JAGFMF010011568.1:17690842-17739289 GCA_019455555.1 Galemys pyrenaicus | reverse complement strand
CCTCTCTGGCTGGCAGCAGGGATCGAACTCGTGCTGCAGTGGTTGCGGTTTGCTTCATAGTGCGTTGCTTAACCCACTGCGCCACCAGGGAGGCCCTGTCAGTCCTTCTTATTGCATGGTCTTAGAAGTTCTAGAATATTATTTCTAACACATCCTATTGATGAAAGCAGTCACAGGGCCAGCCCAGATTTAAGGAGAGGACAGACTCCACTTCATGGAGATACTGCTGTGACCATATTTAGAAATATCATCCTCTATCTCACATGGTTTTTCTCTTTGTTAACAAGATATTGTATGCTTTCACATTTTACCTTTAACATTGATAAACCTTATTAAGTTGGGAAAAGATAGGTCTGAATTTGACTTTTTAAAAATTAGATCCTTGTAATTATCTTTTTTTTTAAAGATTTATTTATCTATGCATACAAGCACTGGGGTACAGGCCAGAGGTGTGGGGGTGGAGGTTGGGAGGTGAGAGAATCCACCAGACAAAGTGGGGAACAGCACAGGCAGACTGACTCAAACACACTGCTGAGGGGAGCAGCGGGAGAGGCAGGAGAGGTCTGCTGCCCCATGTGGATTCCCTCCCTGGCCAGGGGCAGGGATCAAACTTATGCTGCAGTGGCTATGGTTTGCCTCAGTGCATTGTTTAACCCACTGAGCCACCAGGGAGGGCACTTTGTAACTATCATTATGGATGATCTCTTCATGGATTCCTAAGAGATTATGGGACTCCTAAAATAGCAATGACTTTAAAGCGAAATTATCAGGATAAGCCTAATCTGTCAAGATCTAAGATCCGAAGCATGTTGAATTCTATAAATTCTCTAGTTCACAAGTTACAGTTTTGGTCTGCCTAAGAAAAAGCCAAGTGTCCACTATGTTTTGGTAGTTACTCCCAGAGTACCAATCCCTGCACTTTGGTTAACATACTTTAAAACCAGCATTGTTGGAAATGAAAATGGACAGAATTCATATAAGGGTAAGAATGTGAGTCTTTCAGATACTGTAATGCATACCTGTTGAACGTCGCTGTAAATTTTACTCTGAGTCAGAGACTTGCACCTCAGTCTAAACAGCACCCACATGAGAGCAGATGTGCACCAACATGACTCCCTTGCCTATGCCAGAGAGTGAATCCATCTACAAGGGTAGACAGCTTTGGTGTAGAAGCATTTGCAAGCCCACTGTCTCATTTTCTCCCCACTATAAGTAACTGGGTGAGCAGGTAGGCCCTGTGTGAATGCCCACAGTTTGTAGCCATATAAACAAGAGGACATAGGTCATAACCTCCCTGGCGCCCAAGACTGCTTAGAGGCAGATCCAGAGTAGCTCTAACTCTTCCTCCAGGGTTCTTCTGTTCTGTTGGCCAAGCAGAGGAGTCTGAAGTTCCCTGAGAGACCTCTTCAGCCTCCTGAATCTGTTGGCAACTTGAGTCAGTTTCAGTGCCAGTTACTGGGGGTGGGGGACTTGTTCTAAAAAGGAGTTTGGGTGGGCCCACATCCCTTATATCTGGGGGTCCAGTACTTTCCTTCCCAAGAGAGAAATTAGACCTGCTTTAAGCACCACATCTGAGGCTTCACCCCTACGTGGTCTAAATGAGGTTCTTGGGGTTCTTTCCCTTCCCCCACATCCAGTGCCTTTAATTTTCCTCAGGGAGAAAAAAATGTTTTGTGTCCTTTTGTGCCCAAGTCGTAGGCCCATTACTCGGCCCAGAGGGCCTCTGGTGTCAGACTCTTGTTCTCAACGTTCTAGTTCTTTCTCATACCCCAGCCGGTCCCCACTTAAGGGAGCCCCCCGCCGGCGCCCTTCCTCGCCTCTAACTCCCAGGAGCGCCACTGCCAGCTCCCCACCCCCTCTCGCCCTCCCTTCCCTTCCCCCCACTCTCCCCTCTTCTCCGCAGCCGGCGCCCCGGCTTTTGTTGCCCGGGCTTGTTTCTAACTTGAGAGCGTCGCCCGGCTCGGAGCCAGGTCACGTGCGTTGGTGACAACCTCTCGCAGGGCGACCCGGGGGCCCCCGCGCAGCCGATTGGTGGGCCGGGTCTGGCGCGGCCCGGGGCGGGGCGGCCGGGGGGCGGGCCCACGGGCGGGCCCACGGGCAGGGCGGGCTTGGCGGCGATCAGCTGTTCCGAGTCTGCACAACAACAAAAGGAGCGGGACGGGCCGGCCGCAGCCAGCGGCGCAGCAACGGGAGGGCTGGACCGGCCCCGCGCCCCGCTCTCCGCGCCCGCCGCCCGGAGGCCGCAGCTACCTCAGCAGCCCCGCGTCGTCCCGCGCCCGCGCGCGCGAGTCCCAGCCGAGCGAGCCGCCTGTCCCCCTGCAGGTCCGGCCCACGTAAGTCGGGCGGGTGGGCGCCCGGGGCAGCTCGCTCCGACCGGGTCAGGCGGCGCAGTTCCGACCCGCGCTCTCGGCTCCGGCCGGCGCGAAGGGCTCTGGGTGTGCGCTCTGCGGCTTCCTGCTTCCCCCGCCGCAGCACAGCGGGTCGGGCCGCCTCCCTCACGACCGGCGCTCGGGGGACCCTGCGGTCGGACGGAGGCGGACAGGGGCCGGGCCGGCCCCGGCGCTGGGCGGCGGTTGGGTGTTTGGTTTTTGCCTCCTCCCCCGAGCGTGGCCTGTTTTCTTCGCCACAACGGAACCTCCTTTTTCTGCTCCTCCTCACCCCCGTCCGCTGCTCCTGCAGCACTCAGCTGTTGGACTGGAGCTGCGGATGGGGGCTTGGCCTTGGAGGTCCTAAATCCGGGAGGAGTGTCCGCGGCCACGGTTCTGGGACATTCCTCCTAGTTAGCGGCCCGGGTGCTTCGGCTTCCCCGCTGCACCGCCCCCCACCCCCGCCCCTCAGTCCACCTGCCCCTCGCCCCCTCCACCAGTCCTCATAGCATAGTGCACCCAGGGCCTCGGGAGCCTCATGTTTCCTGCCCAAACCCCCCGAAGTGCCCGCTACCTGCTGCGTGGTCCTTGACTTTGCTTGAACTTACACAGAACTATTTGGTGTGACGCCTTTATTTACCCACCAAAATCTAAATCCCAATCAGTGATTGATCTCTTACTGTTAAGACCCTATAAACTGTCCCAGGGCTTTGCTTGCATTATCTCTGTAGACGCTCACAATAACCCAGTGAAGCAGGCCTTATCATTTGATGGATAGGACATGGAGCCCAGAAGAATTAAGTAATTTTCTCAGGGACACACAGCCAATCGAAAGCAAATGGTGCTTTCTCTTTCAAGGTTACAGATGAATTTTACTTGGGAATTCCAAGTTTTTTTTGTATGTCCTAATTATGTCTGCTCATCTTCTATGTTAATTTCGATTTAGAGTAGATTAAGGAAGAACCCCTTTGTTGTTCAGATTCTTAATTTATGCATACAAGAACTGGGTACAAGCAAGAGGTGCGGCGGTAGGGGTGAGAGGATTCACCAGAGACAGAGTGGGGAACAGAACAGGCAGATCTACTGAAATACACTGCTGAGGGGAGCAGGGGTGGCCCTGATGTAACTGGTGCTGCTGCAGTGGCTGCTGATAGCTTCGTAGTGCTGCGTTTTAACCCTTTGCGCCACCAAGGAGGTCCCGGGAAAGCTTTTAATTGTGAATTCCAGCTATTGTAATGCTGAACTGATAGCATCATTTTCAAAGGTCTCAGGCCCTTACTAATTTCTGTGACCAAGGTCGCTTGTTTTTTCAAGCCATCTTTTGTTCTTCCCTGTAATTGCTCGCTCACTATTTTCCTGAAAATGGCCCTACTTTCAAAATGTGAGGTTAACAGGCATTTTTATTATTAACTTATGCTGTTTTTGTCCACTGTTCCTGTTTTCTCTAAGATGATAGTGAATTCTTGGGTGAATCACCCCCTTGTAGCTCTTTAAATAGACTGGATCAAAGTAGAACAAGCAAAGACAAACTTCTTGGCTTGGTTTTTCTACAGCTGAAAATATATTTTATATTACTTGAATCAGCATATTTTTCTAAACCAGTGAGAGGGTGAGATATAAAAAGAAATAAAATTTGAGGCCTCTTTTCAACAAAGATGTGTTAGTTTAGCCACCTGATGTTTCGAAACTGTCAAGCCACAACTGTACACAGTTAGAAGTTAGATCATCAAAGTTGTGGGTTGTTTTCTGTTTTTGTTTTTATAATTTAAAAATGTTGTTTTTTGGAGCCGCCTACTGGCAGCCAAAACTAACTGAAACGGCGCTGTTCTCTGAAGTTCACAGAGCCAGGGCTGAGGCTGGAGATCATGTGCCTTAGAGAAGCTGAGAGATCATGTGCAGGGAAAAGCAGTGCTGGCCCCACCCCTGACGACTCCTCACTTTTGAGCCAGTTATTTAATTTCTGAGTGTCAGTTTCCTTATTAGTAAAATGGGACCAGTAAGTAAGGTGAATAAGCATGCAGTAAATTATGGCTCTAATTATTACGTAAACATTTTGTAGTAAAGATGCTCAGATCTCAAGATGCCTTATTCAGTGTCACACAAATGACTTTGAACTTTAATATTCCAAGTTATAGTTAATATTCTCAGTTCATATTTATTGGTTCCTACCATGTGTCAGGCATCATCATCCCCATTTTAGAGATAGCACAGGGCACCAAGAAGTTACTAGTTATCTCAAGTTCACATAAGTTGCCAATAGTGAAACCAGGAGATATCACACAACAAAGACCAACTCCAGACCACACTACCTGTTGGTTGGTTGCCTGTCTCAAAAACAGAAAATAAATTCTACTAACAATCTCTTCCAGACTAGCAGTACCTTTCCTAAACTCTCAAAATAGAATGTTCTTCCTCACATGCATTAAGCTCAGTCACTTTCTCTGCCCACAAGGCATTTCTGACCACTGTAATAATATGAAGAACATTCATGAAAAAGTGTTAACAAAATAGGATACAAAATTGTGTATTCAGCAGACCACAACTATGATAAAAAGAAACATTATATATAGGAGAAAATGCACAGTGTACTAACGAGGATTGCAACAATAATCATAATGAAGTAATAACTTCTAAATTTTCTATATCATGGTCCTGTTCACTTTATAGTAAAAAGGACACTTTTTTAAGGGAGCCAAGCAAAACAAGGACAGAACTGCCTTGGTGACACTTTGTTTCTCTTCTCCCTGGGTGAGACTGCCTGGCTGGGCTTGGGTACCCTGAAACTTTACAGGTGCCTGAAAGAACAGTCTCTGCCCCACCTAACCACTGTTGCCTCTGTCATAGCTAAGTTTCAGAACTGCATTTGTAAATTGCCAGCTCTTAGGGTATGTAGATGTTTCCTAAAGTTGTCAGTATTCAAAAAAGAGTCACGTGCTGAGGAATGAAGTTTTTGAGTTTCTCCTTTGCCTCTCCCCATGGAGAACCTCCATTCCTGGCTGGGCACCAAGGTCAAGAATAGCAGTGGATGGCTGGGTAGTGACCGTCCCTAGTTATCAGTGAGAAAACAGACCATTAAGATTTTGGAGTGATTTTTCTAGAACAGCGTTGTCCAATAGAAACTAACATGTGAGCTCTACATACACTTATATTTTCTGGTAATCTGATTAAAAAAAGGAAAAAGAAACAGGATGTTAATTTTAATAATATTCTTTAACTTAATTTATCCAACACTATTATTTCAGCTTGTGATCAATATAAAAATTACTGAAATATTTTGCATTCTTTTTGGGGTTCCAAATCTTTAAATATGTGCAATATATATTTTACACACCTGGCACATCTTTTTTTCTTTATATATATGTGATATTAGTTGTGGTCCCCATGGAGTCCCTACCACCATTTCACCCGTGCACCATCACCTCAGTCCCTTGTGCTCTTGCTGCCCTTCACCCATTCCATCTCCCCCTCCCCACTAAGTGCCCCTGATTTGTTCTTGTCTTTTTTTTTTTTTTAATTGTCATTATTCTTTTCCTTGGTCACTTATTTGGTTCCCTTATATTCCTCCTAGCGGTGAAACCATCTGGTATTTTTCTTTTGCCTTTTGCCTTATTTTGCTGAGCATAATCCCTTCTAGCTCTATCCATGTTTCTATGAATGACTCTAGTTTATCTTTTTTGATTGCTGAATAGTATTCCATCATGTATATGTACCACATCTTCTTGATCCAATCATCTGTTTTTGGGCATTTAGGTTGTTTCCAGGTCTTTCTTACCTATTGTAAATAGTGCTGCAATAGACATAGGGGTGCAACATAGGTGTGCAAAAATTTCCAAATGTGAAATTTTTATTGACAATTCTTGCTTGTCATTCCACATCTAAAAGTTTTCCCAAAAATTGACTCATTTGCCAACTTTTCAATCTTAACTTTATTAAAATTAAACACAGTGAAAAGTTTAATTTCTCAGTCACATCAGTCACATTTCAAGTGTTCATTTGCCTAATGTGTCTGGCAGTAGCTGTTTCACTAAACAATTTTAGCATATTTGGGGGGCCTGTAAAACAGCTCCTTGCCCTATGTGCCCTATGTGCCCACTCCCTTCACCCTTCCCTACAGTCTATTCTGATTTTTTCCTATCGGTCCTCAGCAGGTGTGTCATGTAAACCCCAGCAGTGACTTAGGCAACATGAGGATGACTGTTTCCTTTTCCTGCCTGAGCATTCTGCCCACCCAAGGCTGGTGCTCCTGCAGGGGTCATGGGACGTCTGGGGCAGCCCCAGACTGTGAGAAAGCAAAAGAGGATTGACTTGTCCTGCTTCTTGGAGAACTCCACTTGTGGAGTTCTTGCTACAGATGTTTGGCTTGCTGCTATGGGAGGAACATTCTCCTGTGGCAGGGTCCTATGTATTCCAGGCGTAAACTGCACTTGAAGCTATATAGTCAGAGAGCAACTTATGGTGGGGAGGGTACAGCTGTCCCAGTTGCAGTGTTTGCTACCGTGTAGCTGCCACTTAACAGGCCTGGATCCCACCACTGTACTGGCACCATAGTCAGGGGACAGGGTGTTCATTCAGGATAAGTGTGAGTTCACCTGAGGGGTGTTTCCCTTCCTCACCCAGCAGCTTCAGCTTCCTAGACAACTCCTGAGTGCGCCCTTGCTCTTCGGAAAATGGGGGTTATTCTTTCAGTTGGTCCCACAGACACAGACTTGTAGTTGGGGCCAGTATCTGCCTCCATAATCTAAGCGAAATGAAGAAAAGATTTTGAAAATACCCATTTCCCCTCCTAGCTTATTGCGCAAAACCTTCGTTTACATCAGACCTTGTGATAGCTTATCTTTTTCCATATAACTGTCAGACCACAATACATCAAGCTAAGTACATAACTTGCTTTTCTTCTATTTCTCTTACATGAAACATGTAAATGAATTTGAATTAATTTACTAGAGTTCGGCCTTCATGATTTGACCATGTTGCTTTCCAGAAGGGTTTCAGGAAGACTGCTTATGCAAGCGATACTTCCTGTTTACCCACTTTTAATAATTAATGGCCAAGGATGACAGATTGTGACCACAAAAGTGTTCCAGTGTCATTTGCAATGTTATACTCCCATAGCAGCATGCCAAGCAATTGTAGCAGTCTGATTTGCAAACAAGGAATTGAACCAGGAGTCTGATCAGCTCCAGACTCTTAAGTTACTTTCATAGCTAAAGATGATTATTTTGAAAGTGAGCTATCAAGAGTCTGAAATTACGGGTTCAAGGCTTGTGAGAAAAAGATGTCTTTAGTGAGGTGTTACCTATGACTTAATATTTTTGTGGTTCAACATGTCCAGAGCAGGCAGCCCTCATCTTCAGTATTCTATTGCATTGCAGGGTCTCACCATTTCCCCATTTGACCAAGCTGTAACCTGGGTTCTTCTTGACTTTTCTCTCTCCTTCACTTCTGGCTCACAGGATTCTGCAGGGTCTGGTTCCTGCCTGGCACCCCCAGCCCGCTCTCAGGCCTACCATCTGGATCTTTAAGCTAGACTGATGGTGCCACATTCTCATTCTTTTCTCTATTTTTTTTAGATTTATTTATTTATGCATACAATCACTGGGGTACAGGCCAGAGTCCAGGGCGGTGAGAGGATTCACCATAGACAGAGCAGGGAGCAGAACAGGCAGATCAGCGGAAGTACACTGCTGAGGGGAGCAGCGGGCACAGCAGGAGAGGTCTGCTGCGCCATGTGGGTCCCCTCCCTGGCCGGCAGCAGGGATCGAACTCGTGCTGTAGTGGCTGAGGTTTGCTTCATAGTGTGTTGCTTAACCCACTGCACCACCAGGGAGGCTCCCTTTTTCTCTATTCTTGACCTTCTCAAGATTAAAGATTATTGCAGGCCTGGCATTTTTCAGTCGATGGCAGCCATCATCCTGAGTTGTTAGGCTTGCTACAGGAGGGCATTGTTCACTGCTACTACCTATCCCTGCACTTAGTTCTACATCCGATGTACAATAGGTGCTCAGTAAATATTCTTAGAACAATACTTGACTGAGAACTTTGTGCCAAGTGTTTTGCTAAGTATGTTGCCTGTATTACTTCATTTTGTGGGTAGCATCAGGCCAACCATCCTAGGTGGTGATTATTGGCAAGTCCAGAGAGATACCAGGATGACAAGCCATGAAGAGAGTAGGTGGATTCAAGCTACTTGTGCAGCTGAAGCCAACAGGAATTGCTGGCAATTTGGATGAGGGCTTGAGAGGTGGGGCATAAGGCATATAGGAGTAAAGGGAGTCATGGATAACTGCTAGGTTTCTGGCCTGAGTATTGTTGGGTGCTGCTGCCCTTTACTGAGAAGGGGATAAAGGCCTGTGCACGAGAGCATTTGTGGGAAAAAATGAAAGGTTCTTTCTGGTATGTTAGGCATGAAATGCCCACCAGGTTACCAGGGAGAAATCTGGAACTCTAGAATAAGATCAGATGGTGAGTTTCATTTGGAACACACCAAAACTCCATGAAGTAGAACTATTAGCACCTGAAGTATTGTAGCTTCCGGATTGCGACCCAGCACAGACAGCGCCAGCTGCTTGCCCACTACACAGTGAATGAGTGGCTGCTTCTAGTTCCAGCCAGTGCCCAGCTCAGCATTCTAAAATGTGAATGTCTCCATGCCAGCTGTAGGAATTGCTTTGCAGTCAAAGTATGCTATCTTTTGACTGTATTTTAAATGTAAGTAGGCAGGCTTCCAGGCATATAAAGTAGTACAGAGCAGAAGAGAAAGAAGAGGGCTTGTCTAGCATAATAGTAGTTAGCAGGTAGTGTTTATGGATTCATCTAGCAGCTTCTGGACTGTGGAATAACATATAGCAAGGCCATTAAAATTACTTTTTGTTCCTCAACTTACAGAAAAGCAGTATTTTGTTTAAAATACATTGTTCAAGGTTATGTTATAAAAGCACAGATGTAAAAAGAAAGTACCAACTGTTTTTTGCTTCACATTTAAAGATAGTTACCAGTTATATTTGAATACTCAATTCATAATATTTTATACATAGAAGATGCTACATTTCTTGTGTTTTGACTCCTGTAGGAAGCAAGCTGCCGGAAATGAGGCAGAGGCGTGTGCTGTCTCCTAGGGTGCTTGTGGTGTGTGTGCCTGTGCATTTAAAACCGTGGTATAAGGTATAGTGATCTGAAAAAACTCAATTCTGTTTTATTTTAGGAGTAATGACTCTTCCTGCTTCCCGCCTATGTTGAATAAACACCTTGTGCACTTTAACCCCCTACCAGTGCCATCAGGCAAACAGACGCTGGGCAGGGCTTTGAAATCTCAGCTACAAAGACATCTAGCCAAAGTCTTGATCTTGCCTTAACAATGTTCCGGAGACTGAATAAAATGTTTGTGGGTGATGTCAATACTTCTTCCAACCAAGAACCAGAATTTAGTGAGAAAGAAGATGATGAATGGATTCTTGTTGACTTTATAGGTAAGGTATTCTCCAAGCTTAATCTTCATTTAAAAAAGTGGAAAGTCTTGCATCTCAGTTTGTGCATAGGTAAGCCAGTAACTCTGGTTTTTAAGCCTTAAAAGTAAACAAACACGAATTGGTCTAAAAAAGAATTGCAGGAAAAATCTTGTGTCAGATGATCAGTCAGTGAAGTTGACTGACGTCAGACTTTCCAGTTTTGCAACTCTTGCACCCTGATCAAATCAGAGGCACTTCAATAGGAAATCCTCATTTTAGACAAGCAGTAACCCAGATGGCTCAGCATGTGTTTATTCATCAGAATAGAAACAAAATCCATCCCATACAGCAATACACCACACACACACTCTCCTCAGAAATGATCAGACCATCTTTCTCAGATTAGACCATTTAGGTTTTGGTATTCACCTAAATACAAAGAGGGATGTAGGCATCAGCTAATTGTATCATCTCTTCTCTTTTTCTCCTCTGAACTAATTGTCAATGTGATACTCATCCTCCGGTGGACTCCTCATTTGGACCATGCTTAGACACTTGCACTGGTTTCTCAGCTGACGATGAGGAAGAAGATATTGGTGAAGAATCACCGAATGAGCACCCTGCAGTCTTTTCCTGTTTACCAGCCTCTCTTGAGTGCTTGGCTGAAACAAGTGATTCCTGCTTCCTCCAGTTTGAGTCCTGTCCCATGGAGGAGAGCTGGTTTATCACCCCTCCCCCATGTTTTACTGCAGGCGAATTAACCACTATCAAGGTAGAAACCAGTCCTTTGGAAAACCTTCTCATCGAACATCCCAGCATGTCAGTGTATGCTGTGCATAACTCCTGCCCTGTTCTCAGTGAGGCCACCTGTGGGACTGATGAATTTCATGACCCAAGTAATCCCAGGTATGTTGTGAATATTTTATTCTCTTCACAGTCTATTCAGCATACATTTTGTTCATTTCTGCTATTTAGAGCTAAAATTTTAGAAGATGCAAATTAATATTGTTAGAGATATATGAAAACGTGCACAGGGTAGTTGATGGTATGAACAAACTTGTTCATTTTAGATTTTATAAAAGTTTGTAACACAGGGCCTGTTATATAGTGGAATGCTGTCTTGTTTATAATCTGCTGTTGAATGGGGAAGAAAAGCCTGGCATCTCTGCTAAGTGTCTTAGACTATAACTCTGGCCTTATAGTGACGGAATAATTTGGGGTATCAAATGTGACAAGAATATTATGTCTTAAAATCTTTATTTTCTTCTGAGTTCCAGCTAGGTCACATCAAATGGCATTTAATTTTGTGACTCTAAGAAATCTTAAGCATGAAATAAAATGGCAGTTTTATCAAAATATGTTCAAAGAGTTGTTTTCTGCCCTGCAGAGAAAACACTTCACCATGTTTTCTTGTTATATGGGACTCCCAACTGGTCTGAAAGGCTGTTTGAATGGCAAGTCGATTGAGGACTAGGAAAGTGTTAGGGAGGGTACCTGGTCAGTGAAGATTGCTATGTTCCAAAGCAAACTTAGAGATAGTCTGTGTCCTTTGCCCAGGAAATATATTCAAAATTGAGACCACCACTAAAATAAAGCCCAGGATTTTAACTAGGTCAAAATCCAGATAATTGTCTAAGCCTGGTAGCCTTTTGGGATTGCTGGCACTAACTGAATTTCTTCTCTTGTTCAAGGGTACAGGTGAATTGGATTCTTTGAAGCAGTTCAGAATATTCCAGTAGTTAGTGCTGTCATCCAAAGGGGTTCTTTCTGTATTGTTCAGGCTCTGACTCTCCTAACTGGACTTTTGTATAAATTTTCTACTATTTCCTGTTTGCCAAATATAAACAAAGTCCAGGCAACTCATTAGTTTGTTAACTTTACCAGAGTTTGCTGCTCTCTTAAATCTCAATATTACAGATGATCTTGTGTGAGGATAAACATAATGGTTCTACCAAATCGAAACAATTTGCTCAGATTATCACCTAGACTTTATATGGGTACAATCCTTAATGGGAAATGGTACTTTAACTAGCACTTATTCAGCACTCTTAAGTTTATCAAGAGGTCAGTGTTCCAGGCATTCCAAACAATTCTTTAAAGTATGATATTGTGAGGGGCCTCCCTGGTGGCGCAGTGGGCT
This sequence comes from Galemys pyrenaicus, assembly GCA_019455555.1. Classification (NCBI taxonomy): domain Eukaryota; kingdom Metazoa; phylum Chordata; class Mammalia; order Eulipotyphla; family Talpidae; genus Galemys; species Galemys pyrenaicus. Next base: position 17,727,338 of record JAGFMF010011568.1, on the reverse strand, counting down.
AAGCAACGCACTATGAAGCAAACTACAGCCTCTGCAGCACAAGTTTGATCCCTGCCTCCGGCCAGGGAGTGAATCCACATGGTGCAGCAGACCTCTCCTGCCTCACCCGCTGCTCCCCTCAGCAGTGTGTTTCAGTCCATCTGCCTGTTCTGCTCCCCACTCTGTCTCTGGTGAATCCTCTCACCGCCCTGGACTCTGGCCTGTACCCCAGCTCTTATATGCATAAATAAATAAATCTTTAAAAAAAAAAAGTATGATTTTTGTGGCAGTGGTATGGATTTAAATTTCTTTATAATTGATTCAAATTAATTTCTTTAGTTTTTAAAAATTCTTGCTACCTGATTCTAATCTTGCCTCTGAGAAATCCCACTCAGTAATTTAGCATGATTAAAGTGTGTTTGTGCATACCTGTACACATACATATTCAGCAGCTTTATAAACAGCTTGCTATTATTACAGAAGCAATACATATGTGTTATAAAAATATATATAAATAAAGATGGAGATCAATGCCTAAAGAAACAGGGTTTGTTTTTTTTTTTAAGTCTATATGTAGACTGCTTCCATTTATGTTAAAAATCTGTGCACTTAAACAGAAAGACACAATCAAGGTTATGCTCTCTGGGTGGTAGACTGTCATTTTAAACTTAAATTTTTTACAATACATATGTATTGCTTCTGTAATAATAGCAAGCTGTTTATAAAGCTGCTGAATATGTATGTGTACAAGTATGTACAAATACACTTTAATCATGCTAAATTACTGAGTGGGATTTCTCAGAGGCAAGATTAGAATCAGGTAGCAAGAATTTTTAAAAACTAAAGAAATTTGAGTCAATTATAAATAATATTTCATTCATATACTCCCCAAAGCATACTTAGATTTGCTCACTAGCGCCCAGAATATTTCATGTAGTTTGTCCAAACCACTGTCTAGCCCTGGACTAAGCATTGCATCTCGCTATAGATTTGCAATTTTGACACAGTAAGAATGTTCATTTTTTTCTATATTGTTTGCTTTTGTATACCTTGTTATAAGTTTTGCTGTAACAGATAGGATAGTTAAACAAATAAGTACTTTTCCATTTATAAAAGGTCAAAATAACATACTTTATACGAATGTAGAAAAGTACTGCAAATTATTGCAGTTGTATAATTAAATTTTTTTTTAGTATCCTTCCCTATTTTTGAAGTTGAAATTTTTATAGAAAGATCCACTGAATCAATATAAAAATCAGGTGTTATTAAATTAGGAGGATGACTATGTTGTAGTAATATCTTCTGAACAGAAAATAAAGCATATGTCTTTAAAAGTTTGATTCATTGCATCCTGTCTATTCTTGGGGATATTACCATAAAATATTAAAATAAGGTGCATCATAGCTATAGATGAGCTTCAGTGTGTGAGTTCTATTGCATTTTATTTTACTTTTTAAAGATTTATACATATAAGAACTGGGGTGCAGGCAGAGAGTGGGGAGTTGAGAGGAGTCACCAGAGACAGAGTAGGGGGCAGTAGGGATCTACTGAAATACACTGCTGAGGGGAGCAACAGGTGAGACAGGAGAGGTCTGCTGTACTGTGTGGGTCACCCCCCTGGCTGAGAATTGAACTCGCGCTGCAGTGGCTGTGGATAGTTTCATAATGCTGTCCCTTAACCCCTTGCGCTATCAGGGAGGCCCCTCTTTTTCATTTTAGCATTTATAAATAGTTTGTGAAAATTCATGTGCCATCATAATCCTAAATTAAATGATAAATGCTTTTAATGACCCATAGTAAACCAGTTTTAATAAAGAAAAGTTGACCACATCCTAACTGTAAAATGAAATATCACTTTAAATCTTACTAGTGATTTAATAGTTCACCATTTAACATTTGTAGGGCCAGGAAAGGCTGCTTATCAGACTCACTGGTACAGAGTAAGTATTACCCCTTTTAGACTCTGTGATACGTATTATCAAGCTGAGCAGGGAGGATGAGGGCTCAAAGCACCCACCTTTTAAAAACCACTGTCTTATATTCACTTCTTTCTATTAGTTTCTTAATATGACCTGCTTTAATTCTGCTATGTAAAAAAAAAAATGCATTAAAGGATGACATTGTTTTCCTCTAGTGATCACAGGCAGAATATGCAACTGCCCTTCCTGTGCAGAATAATCCTTAAAACTCTTAGAACGCTTTGTGTTATGTGTTGGTTTAGTTTAAGATCTGTCCTATTGGATTAATATTTACTATAGAAAACATTCCGTAGTTGTGTGGCTTAAAGCCATAGTTCAAAGATTTGGTGTCCTACGAAGGTCTTTACAGCATCGCCATGCAGTATCATTGCAAAATCTGCCCATTTGTGACATAAATGAACAATTTTGAAATATCTTGTAAGCAGTAGGTTTTTTTACCTGGAAATTTGTTAAATGAGTACAATTTCCTTATGCATATTTCTATTAGAGATTTAAAGTTTGTTTCCTAAAATGTTTTACTTAGAAAACATCTATGAAAATAGTGTTGACACAGCCCATGAGTATTAATGCTGCTTCATAAACGCGGTCTTTGGAGGGAGACTTTCATTAGAATAAGGTTGCGTCATTTAATAAATGTGACCTTAACATCTGTGAGCTTTGGCTTTCTGATCAGCAGAATTTACAAATTAAAATATTCAGTCATGGTAAGAACTAAATTAGATAACATTTGCAAAACAGGTGGCCACTGCAGGTATTCAATAAGTGTTAGTTTCCCTCCTAGAAAAACACAGATAATGTTTGTGCTTAATGTGAAATTTGAAATTTGCTCAAAATGGTAAGCATTTTTAAAAATAGTCTACTTATTAGCCACTTGTGGATTAAATAGTTTATTTCTATTCAAAGTCGTCTCCTTTCCCTGCATTCAGTCAGCGTGATCACACTATGTAAACTTGTCTGCCAGCCACAAGACACTAAGCTTTCATTCAGCCCTGAACAAAACGAAGGTGGCAAACTGAATCACTCAGTATCTTTTTTGATTTCAGTAATAAATAACATACACTGCTATATAATACTTCCCACTTTTTTCTGTTTCAGAGTAGAAGCTCAAAACGAAATGGAGCAGCACATTCATTGCTATGTTGCAGCTCTTGCTACTCATGCAACTTTTCTGGAACAACCCAAGAGCTTTCGACCATCCCAGTGGATGAAAGAACATAGCGAAAGACAGTCTCTGAACAGAAATAGCCTTCGTCGCCAGAATCTTACCAGGGATTGCCACTCTCGGCAAGTCAAGCACAATGGCTGGGCTGTCCATCAGCCCTGCCCGCGTCAGTACAATTACTAAGGATTTCAAGTTTGGCTGGTTGGTTTCTCTTGGTATGTGCATGTGTGTGGTTATGTGTGTGTGGACAATGAAGATGTTGTCTCCTTACAGCCAATTGATGACCAATCACATTGTAATATTCGTGTTTAGACACTATCTTGAAAACCAGATTTACATACTGTGTATTACAGAATGCCTTGCTCTTAACATATTCTTCTCTGTTAAATTTCTTCAGAATATTTTTGGAAACATATCAATACAGTTACAGTGTTCGGTGTCTGGGGATGTCTTTAAATCCATTAAGGTGTATATGAGTTAGTCAGCATTTTAAAGACATTTCTTCCCTTGTATGAGAATAGGCATCTTTCATTTTATTTTGTATTACTTAGTCAATCTTTTGAGTAAGCAAAAATTTATTCTCAGGGTCAGCCATACACTTTATTGACCAGTACTTGATAATCTTTTCTGTATATTACGAACACATTTTACACACTAACATGCGCATTAACGGTGATAGTTGCCATGGATATAATGGAATTATGGCTGAACTTTCCTTTGAAAGAAAACTTGATATATTTCTGTGTGTGTATAGGTTTTGTTTTTTTCCAGATTAGCCATGTAGTTCATTTTGGAATTCAGGTACATTAACTTTTAGTGAACAGTACATTTAGTTATTCTGATGTGACTGTGTGATGTGGTACAAACATCACAGATATTAGGGGGTGGCACTCATCCCACACACAGAGGGATGAAATTAGACCTGTGAAATTGTGTTTGGAAAAACGTATGTCTATAACTAACCCATCAGTCCACTATTTAAGTCCTAGAGGTTCTTTCCTGCCAGCTCTGCCCACTCACCACTTTGAATCAGTGGTTAGTTCAGACACTTGAATGATTTCTTAACTTATATCTGCCCAAGGGAAAGGAGACAGACTTTGTATTTCTGATAACAGTGATAAATGCTCTGCCATAGAGTCTCTGCCAAGGGGCAGCAGGCACGAGTGAGGAGGAATTTCTGGTGATATTGTTTCATAGCATCTAAATAAAGAGTGACCAGTTGGCTCCCTTGACTTTCATTTTTTTGTTTTAAATTGGGCTTCAGGTGAATCTTTAACCACTTTGGCCTCTGTTTTCTCCACTGACAGGGGAGTAATAATATTTATCTCCCTTGTAGTTTGCTGTGAGGACTGTATATTTGAAGTGGGACTGTACCTTACATGAAATTCTAAAGACCTCTATGAATCCAGTGATGGGGTAGGGCCTGTGGCATTTTTTTCTGCCACAGCTGTTCTTTAGAGTGTTGGTGCTAACGAGGCCAGGGCGCAGGGTTCCAGTCACACAGAGGCCAGTTAACTTGACACAGAGAAAATCTATTCCTTACCTCTAGCCAGTCACTTTATTTTCTAGCAGTTGTGATGGGTTTTGCTGAGCCATCCACACTCTCACCCATTTCCTTTGAAATTAAGTTAAATACATTTACAATTAAAGCACTGTCTACTGACAGAACAGTAGTATCAACTTCATAATAAAACAGCTATTTTCCATCTCCTCTGCAACCCTAATTAAGTACACATCTATGAAACGTCTTCAAGGGGGAAAGTAGCATATAGTTATGTGAAGTAGTAGCACATTCTTCAGTAACCCTGTAGCAGCCTAATGCAGGGAACCATGGGAGACTTTTAAGTGAAGAGCTATGTATGCTCTTTTCTGACTAGACTGGCATGTTTAGAATGAGAAGAGGTCAAATAGCATAGTTAAGTGGTGGCGTTAGATTCTTCTACTGGCTATGATAAAGTGCCAGGAATGTCTCTTTAGAACCTATCTAGATCCCTTTTCTCCTTATACCCCTTCCATTTCAACTACCCTTTTATTTATTTGTTTTCTAATTAGGGGCCAAGTCTGTAAAGTTTTGTCAAACTGAGCTAGAAGTTATTTTGTTACTATTGTGTTTACTGGAGTGGGGAGATGAGGTAGTGTTCTCATGAAGGTGTGTTTTACACCAGTCTGATACAGGGCCATGTGTCAGGTAACTTGAAAATAACCCAGCTAGATGTTTTCTGGATGTAAGCCTCTAAAGACCTAGGGTCTCTCTTTTTGTTCATATATTCCATGCAGGTTATTAGTACCTCATGAGCTATAGAAGTTCAGCCATTAGAGGTTGTTTGGCAACACGAGCAGAACTGCAGTGGTTTTTTTTTTTTTTTTTTTAACTCGGTTTTGTTTGTTTTTTTTTCCCAGATTTTCTGATGCCTTAAAATACATTTACATCTCTGTCAGTTATAGACCCTTTGCCTTTATGCTTTACACCTGATAAACAATTTCAGTCTCTGGGATGTTTCTTCAGGATAAGATCATCTGTGATCTCATACTGTGGTTTCTGTATCAGTATCTTAAGTTTTCAAACCGAAATTGGCACATGTAGAATTGAAGTAAGTGGTTACATAATTCAGTTGAAGTTCTTGGTCATTAATATGTCCAGGCATCTACTGTGTACAAGACATAAGACCAATAATAAGATGAATGATGTTGATCTGTTAAGTATTCTTTCAAACATAGCCAAAATGCATTTTACTGAGTTACTAGTTTTCTTTTGTAAATATGAGTGGTTTACAATGTGCTTCAGTGTATATTCTTTAAAAACTCAAGCAGTGAGAAACAAGACCCCTTTGAATTTAGTACTCTATATCTAAATTGATAATGTAGAATGTTACTTGGAAAAAGTCTGGAATATGTGGTGCATACAAGCAGTGCTTTGTGAACGAGTTTCAGTTTTTAATGCACCATGTCTCTCAAAGTTTGTGTTTTTGTTAATAAAACATTTTGTAATGTATATCCTATGTTTATTACTTTTCCTTCCTCAACTAATTGAACTATGTACTGCACTGTAAATTGAAAATTAACCATCTACCCTTTATATCTTCTGTGGCAATGCACTTATTTGGTTGGTTGAGTGAGGACATTTTTGCAGAAGATACAAAGTGATTGGTTTTTTGACTTCCTATCCCAGGGAGCTTTTTTTTTAACTGAACATTTTTCTGACTCCCATGCAAATTTTTCCTGTTTACATACCTTCTCTGTTGTACCAGTACTTTCATTCTAGTGAGAAGATAGTTTATTTAAAACTTGAGAGGGCTGTTTAGCATCACTTACTGTTTTTCCTGCTCAAATCTGTATACTGCACTGGCTTATCATCTTTCTGTATCATTAATCTGAGTGTCTTTGCTATTTCCCCTCCTCCTCCTCAAGGAAATTCATTGTCTTTATGTACTCTTTAAGATAAAGGAGCAAAAAAAAAAAATATATCTTTATCCTCATTTTCTTTGAATAAGAAACAAATAAAAAAATGAAGGACTCCAATTAGTAGATAGGCATTGAAATTTAAGTATTAAATTAGTAGAGAAAGTTTAAGCATTTCCAAGTAATTAGTTTTGTTTTTAGACTCCATTAAGTGACTGCTCCTTATACTGGGAGATACTATGTTTGTAATGTGACCTTAAAATGATCTTTTTGTTTTATAAAGCCCATATGCATTAATTAAATTCTTTTAAAAGTCGGGCTACATTTACATGGATGGTTTCACTGCCACCAGCTATGTTGATATATTATTATAAACGGCATCCTTTACTTATTTTAATGCTTAAATTTTATATAAAATGCTTTATTTAGCAAACCTACATAATACAGTGGTGTCAGTTCTTGCCATGTACCAGTTTCACTTGAAATTTGACACCAGTTATAGTAGTTTTGGGTGTAGAAAGAGGTACTGGGAAGCATACAGATAAAGCTATTTTCCCATTTGCAACAGTATCCTTTATGTGGGAGGAGAAGTTACTATTCAAAGGCAGGCAGCTTAAGTGCATAATATTTGTATATTGTCTTTCCTTACCACATTTTAAAAAAAATGGTGGGACTGTTAAATGCTCAATTTGTTCTGTATTTGCCTGAAGTTTTAGGAATTTTTCCTAGATGGACTTCTAAAAACCAAACCAGTGCTTGGGGAGGTTAGGTGTTTGTTTCCAGGCTTGGCGTGAATGAGTGGTTTTGCTTATTACTTTTTGGTTGTGTTTTCTTACAGAGGTTTGGAACTTTAATCAGTAGTTGTGTGTTATTTTTAAAAGTGGCTTTTTTTCTCAAAAATATGAAAACATTTGTTTTTCAAAAGCAGGGCATCAGTTAGAGACTGAAGAATATTGTGGATTGTACTATGTGCCTTCTTAATGTGTTTCTGGACACAGATTTTTTTTTTTCAACAACTTGAAAACTCAAAAGGGATATTTGGTTAGATTATAAACTGTACATCAATCTATGCATAAATGGCAGCTTTTCTTGAGCCACTGTCTAAATTTTTTTGTTTTTATAGAATTTTTTATACTGATTGGTTGATAGATGGTCAGTTTTATACACAGACTAAACAATACAGCACTTTGCCAAAAATAAGTGTAGCATTGCTTAAACATTGTGTATTAACACCAGTTCTTTGTAATTGGGTTCAGTGGTGCATTTTGCACTATCTGAAGTTGTGGTTTTTAATCTGTCAGTAAATAAAATGTCTTTTAACGTCATATTTGTCAGATTCTCTTTATTTCATCTTTACCATCATCAACCTTTAAAATTAGGCACAACACCCTTAGAGTACTGTGGTGCCAGCAAGGGACACAGAGCAAGTTCTCGATGATTCCGAGCAGACGGGTCAAGAAGTCCTGGGGCCCTCAGGCGGTTCTTTCAGGCTTTTATTGATCTTTACATCAGAGGCGACCAGGTACATGGCAGGCAGGGGGCCGGTGTGGGGAGGGCAGGAGTTTGGCAGGCCTCCTAACCCCCAGCACACCTTCACTCTAGGCTGCTGCTTCTCTCTTCTCCCTCTCTCCTCTTCTCTCTCCGCTTGTCTTCTGCTGGAGTCCTCGTGACGCTGCCCTCATGTGCCCTGTTTCTTGATCCAGATGCACCCACTTGCGCATGCCCACTTACGCAGGCGTGCAGGACCACAGGTGTCCATCATCACACCGATGGCGGGAGGGCGGAAAAGCCTGATCACTTTTCCATTTACAAGTACTTACTGTTTAGTTTTGTCCAAAAGATGTAGTTAATAGGCATTCTGAATACTTTTTTTAAAAAAACTTGTGTAAAATTAGTACTTGTCTAAAAAAACTTGTCTAAAATTATTCATTTTAGGTAAGAAATTATAATCAGTTAAGTCAACATGAATTGGAGCATGACTTTCCTCCAGTCCCTTTCCTTTCAACCAGTCTGTGTTAAAAACAAAAACTAAATTGAATACACTGTTGCTTAGCCTAACTTGGTTGTTTTGTAAAGCTTATTCAGTGAATTCTCAATGGCTCTTCTCTCAGATAAATTTAGACACAGTCTTACATAAACTTCTGGGATAATATGGCCTTCCCATTAATACCCCCTGTTGTGGAGATTGACTTCATAAATAAATAAGTAAATATTCAGAATACTTACATGGAAAGCCCAAAGAATAACTCCCACATGACTGAATCTTTGGAGAAGATCCGCCTTTTAGAACTGCAGCCTATTTTAAGCAGATTTTTATCTCTCAGTTTCAGCTGAGATGAAAAGGTTGGGGCAGAGCTGAGGTGGGCTCATCCCAAAGATCAAAGTTGACCTGAGAAGGAGCAGCTTGAAATGAATGAACCTGCCCTGGAATGGCCGGTGAACGGTTGCCGCAAAGAGTAGTGTTTATCAGTCCCACTTACGAGGTGACCATAGGTGGCATGACAGCATGGGGCCTAAAAACAGAGTCAGAAAGGCTGGTGGTTTGTGGGGACGGACACCTGAAGGGCTCAGTTTGATACATGAACTCCCCCAGGCCACAGCAGCGAGTGAGCTCTGGGGTGGGGCTTTGACCCAATCAAAGGCAACAAGCTGCATTTGAGATTTAGGGAGCAGCTGACTTATTTGCACTTGATGAGAACAGCTGAACCTAAGTGCAGCAATGAGGGTGCCCACGACGGAGGACTGTTCAGACGCCTCCAGAGAGCACGCGTGAAGGCGGGCGACAGAGACGGCCTTACCGACGGCAACAGTGCAAGACCTTCAAGTGTTACCCTTGGACTGCTTATTACCTCGTGTGAGGTAAGGTCTCTCTTCGCATAAGCTGGTTTGGTTCTCTTTATGCCTCTTGGTTTCCAGCAGACAAAGGCCTTTCCTCTAGCCTCACGGAAGAGGAGGTGAGCTCTGTAAGTGTAGGGACTGGACCCAGAGCGTGACTGAGACTACAAACAGGGATAGGGATGAAAGGCTTTTACTTACAGCGGCTCAGGCCCCCCTGAAAGTAGAAATTGTCCCTAACTTATGATGGGTAAGTTGAAAATATTAAGTCAAAATAGCTGGCAGCTCAGTGCACTGTAGTGGACCACTGTTTACCACGCGATGTGGCTGACTGGGAGCCGAGGCGCCTCGGGCTGGTCAGCATCACCAGATCCTCAGCCCCGCGTATTCTAGCTTTGGACAATTCAGAAGTACGACTCCTACTAGTGTGTGTGGCTTCTATACCATCGTAAAGTCAAAAAGCCTTAACCACAGTACAGCATGGCTTTGGGGTGCAGCTGCGTGGGTCTGGAGTGGCATCTGGGAGAACCCTCCACCTCAGCAGCCACCCTGGGTTGGGGACAGAGAGACAGACACTAAAAGCCCGAAAAAGCCACCTACCTAGGGCTCCAGGACTCCTTTACCCCATCTGCCGGAATCATCGAGAACTTGCTCCATGCCCCTGGCTGGCACTCCCCTGGCTGGCACTACAGTTGCAGTAGCAGGGAGGGTCACCGTGAACTCAGAGCCAGGCCTTCCCTGACTCCTGTACCATAAATTGAGATTCATGAACAATTCTGGGGACCCATGTGCAGGGACCCCACTGACTGCCACAGCTGACTTTCTTGCCAACCAGTTAGAGGAATGTTTGGGAGTAAATTGGACCTGTAATATATCTTAGCATCTAGCATCACGTGGCCTAAAGTTTTTATTGGCGCCCTTCTTTAAATCTACTTTCCCTGCAGGATATTATGAATTTTGTACATTTCTTTGCATTCCCTTCGCTGTGAAATGACTGTGTTTCACCAGGTTAAGCTACACATTCTCACGTCTACACCTCTGATCGCCATATGCATCTCACAGCCAGGGACTGTCATGGTTAATGACAATGGGCAGTTCGTTCTCTCAATGATGCATAAAATGGGTCTTTCTGTTTGTGGCACCTTAGATGCAAGGAGCTGCAGAAACGACTCCCTTCCCTTCTCTGGCACCCCCCTGGACCTCAGAGTTCATGTAGACCAGCTCCACATATCTGTGTTGCTTCTTGAACTCCCTGGTGCTGCCAGGTCCCTTACAGCACCGTTCCCAGCACCTTGCACAGAGAACACATTCAACTTTGTCCTGACTCCGTGTTTTCACTTGAAACTGGGACAAATAGAAAACCTGCTTTTTGCTCAGCTGGATCCTTCCCCTTTAGGAGAGAGCAACAGCACCATCCTTTGTGGGGTTTTGCCTGATAGAAAGCTTTATATCAGATAGTGACTAAAGAGGTGATAATCCTACAAATGGCCTGGGAGAGAAGGGTGCTGGGACTCCCCAGCTGGGGGGTTCCACCAACTCACCTAACAGGCACCTGTTAGCCCTTGTCAGAGTACAAAGTGAGTTAACCTGGAATCTCCTTCTGAGGTAGGCAGCATCACCACACCTCCCTGCAACGTTATGTTGCCATCAAGGGGGCATGGGAGTGCCCAGGCCAGGTGTAGGGTAGGTGAACTGGTCAGGCTTTTTTTGTTTAAGGTTTATTTATGCACACAAGAGCTGGGGTACAGGCCAGAGGTGCTGGCACTGAGAGGATTCACCAGAGACAGAGAGGGAAGCAGAACAGGCAGACTGACAAACACACTGCTGAGGGGAGCAGTGGGTGAGGCAGGAGAGGTCTGCTGGGCCATGTGGGTCCCCTCCCTGGCCGGGGATGCTTCATAGTGTTGAGACTTAACCCCTTGTGCCACCAGGGAGGCCCTGGTCAGCTTTTTGCACCACTGGTCTCTCTGGCTATCACCTGCGGTTAACGCAGAAAGCACTTGGAAGCATGGGCACATGCCTGATTGTGGACACCGGAATGTGTCCAGTGTGGGCATGCATACGTGTGCACACCTGAGCAGAGAAGTCACTAGGAGAGGACAAGCTGCAGAGAGGCGAGCCTGCAGCAGAATGCCAGAGATTCACAGGAGGTTGGGGGTCTCAGTTGCCTCCCGAGCCTCCCAGCCCCTCTGCCTCCACCAGGGCACACACCCTGGTCTGTTTGTGCCCAGACTTGAAGGTCAGGCCTGAGTTTGCTACGTGGTGCTACCTCTATAAAGACCCTGACAAAGACCAGCTGGGTTGGGAGTTGACATGCTGATGAACCCATACCTGAGTTAAGCCAGGTGGTTCTTACAGTACTGCCACTGTGTAAACAGTGTTGTCGCCTTATATCTCACTGTTGCCCACAACAGCCACTTCTACCCCTTTTTAAGTTTTCATTTGGAGACCATCTCCTTTAAGGACAGTATTTTAACATGAGGTGTTGTAGGGTAAAGATTGATCAGGTATTTCCACCCTTCCACCACTGTGATGATGGACACCTGTAGTGCTGCGAGCATTCCAGGGTGGGCATGCGCAAGTGGGCGCACCTGAGTTGGACACGGGCATAAATGGGCGGCGTCATGAGGACGCCAGAATTGCGAGGACCGACCGACAGTACAGACCAATGAGCAGCAGCAGTAGAAAGCAGCCGAGAGGGTGAGATGCGCTGGGGGTTGGGAGGCTGGCAGGCCTCCCAGCCCCCCGGCACCCCTGCCTGCCATGTACCCTGGCCACCTCTACTAAATAAAGCATGAAAAGCCACCGAGGGCTCCGAGACTCTTCTTCCTTGACCCGTCTGCCCAGAACCATCCCGAACCTTGCCCCTGTGCCTCCATCCTGCCGCTACAGGTGTGATCTGTTTTAGACTTTGTTGCTAACTTGGTTTATCACGTTGACTATGGATAATAGATTTAGGTAAAACAGAGCTCCTGGATCTCTGGAGGGCTGCAGAAGCAGACCCTGGCATGTGGGACACAGACTATTACTGTTAGGTGCACCAGGGGGTTCCAGGGTGGCTTGAAAGAAGGGACACCCCTCTCCAGAGAACTTACAAGTTAATTCTTCGGAAGTTAATTCTTTGTGGTTGTTTTTGTTAATAGGTAAAGTTAGCATTGGACCAACTCTGTAGTATTCAATAATTCCTTTAAATATAACTATTAAACAGGGTTGCGTGGCTGACTGCATGACAGCTGGGCGGTAAAAGAGACTGGGTCATTTATGAGGCGTTAAAGTCAGGCACTGGCCTTCCCCCCCTCAGATGGACAGACTAGTGGACAGTGGCTCTAAGGACATTTCTTACTGTTGTATGACACTGACCCACGGACAAGGGTCTGGTCTGTGTCTCATTTGTTGTGTTAAGACCACCTCAATGTTGAATTACTACGGAAAAATAACAGAAGGAAAAGCATTGTATCAGACTCCGAAATTGCAAGAAACTTCGTGTCTTATCTTTTCCATACCATCTAGCTACTCTATCTAGCTACTTCCCTCTGCTATGCAACAATCTTCACACCACCATTCCTTTATGTCTCACTGCCTAAGCTGTATACACCGTTTCTGCTTACATTCCACTGACCGGAATTCAGCCGGTGGCACCTCCTACCTTCAAGGGGAGGATGAGGAATTTAGTTTGTTGTTTTTTTTTTTAATTTATTTATGCATACAAGCACTAGGGTACAGACCAGAGGTGTGGGGTGGTGAGAGGATTCACCACAGAGAGCGGGGAGCAGAACAGGCAGATCAACAGAAGTACACTGCTGAGGGGAGCAGCGGGCACAGCAGGAGAGGTCTGCTGGGCCATGTGGGTCCCCTCCCTGGCCGGCAGCAGGGATTGAACTCGTGCTGCAGTGGCTGCGGTCTGCTTCACAGTGCGTTGCTTAACCCACTGCGCCACCAGGGAGGCCCAGGATGAGGAATTTAGTTTTTATTTCAACTGAGGGTATAGGTATCAGGGGCATGGGGCAGTGAGTTACCAGTGTCATCTACTCACCTACTACTACAAGGCCTTGTACAGGTGCCATTTGTCAGATCTTCCTCTTCTCTAACCCTATCTGTGCAGTCACTTAATTGCTGATTCCTCTGAAGTCCCACGCAAATATCTCACTTTTTGCTCTATGATCACGATTATGTCTCATTCTTCATAAAAAGTGTCTATTTATGTATACAAGAACTGGGGTACAGGCTAGAGGTGTGAGGGGTAAGAGGATTCACCAGAGACAGAGTGGGGAGTAGAACAGGCAGATTGAGTGAGATACACTGCTGAGGGGAGCAGCGGGCTAGACAGGTGAGGTCTGCTGCACCATGTGGGTCCCCTCCCTGGCTGGAAACTGAATTTGTGCTGCAGTGGCTGCGGATGCCTTGTAGTGTGGTCCTTAACCCCTTGTGCCACCAGGGAGGGCCCACTAAAGTGCCTTTTTTTTTTTTTTAAGATTTATGCATACAAGAACGGGGGTACAGGTCAGATGTTCAGGGGGTGAGAGGATTCACCAGAGTGGGGAGCAGAACAGGCAGATCCACCGAAATACACTGCTGAGGGGAGCAGAGGGTGAGATAAGAGAGGCCTGACCCCATGTGGGTCAACTCCCTGCACAAGGATGGAACTCCAGGGTGCGCAAGCTCTGGAGGGGATGGACGTTGGTGGTTGTGTATGTACAAACATATTTAGCTGCATATATTTGAAGATTTCTACAATGCTTAAGACTACTATTTACAATTTATATTTACCCCACTATTTCACTTGCTGATTTATTACTATTAAATGGCACACTGCCTTAATGTTTCACACATTTCACTGCAAAATTATGTTTAATTATGGTTGTGCTGTCTGAGACCCTGTGGGGGATATGAAGTAATATACAGTATGTGTACATACAAAATTTTAATAAACGTGAATAATTCTAAATTCTGCAACTTACCAGGCCCCATGGACTTTGGACTATAGATTGTCAAGCAAAATGCAGATAATGCACTTGGAGGAAATCATCCCCTTTTTCTGGGTTAATTTCCTTCGAACAATTTCTAATGCCTAACATACTTGGTTGTAAGGATTTCTAACTATAGGCAGCTACACTCTTTCATTTGTTGGATAAGGACCTCCAGTTATATTCTGGCACTGATACAAAAATAAAACTTACTTTTCAAGTAGCAAAACTGAACAGGTTTAATCATCTTTGGTGGCAGCATCCTAGATCTTATCATGCTTCAATTAGTGGCCTTTACAAGATTATACAAAGCATGAATTAACTTCTCCCTAATACTTCAGCATTGTCATTATGAAGATCAGTTATTCATTGTGAAAACAGGACCTGGCCCAACACCATCCATCCAGTCTCTTGCATTTTGGTGTTTGCATTTTAATCTTCCCTGCATCCCTGGGCTCAGAACTGTCCATCCCCTTGGACGCCTTACAAATGTGTTAAGGCTAGGAAAGCTTGTTTGGGTTGTGTGAAATAAGAACAAGTGATCCTGTAAGAGCTTGAAAATTGGACATCTGTTTTGGCTATTCAGAGGCTGCCTTCCTTCCTTTGTACCTCTGTGCTGGCTTACTAATAACTGAAGTACCCAGTAAGTAACTCCCAGAGGGCCAAGACGCCATTGTATATTATTCTTAGTTTGTCTCTGGAAGGATTATGGAAAGGAAACAGAGATTATCTCCTGGATATTTTTTCCGGAGAGACCTAATCCAGCTCCTTGGTAGGTGAAGGCCTAGCTGAGAACATCAAGTTAACACACCCCAGTAGCACAGCTGACACGTTTTGCATGTGTTTTAATAGTCTACTCCTAATTGCTTGTGCAGAAGGGAAAATAAAAACAAAAACACAGAAGTATTACAATATGCTACATAGTTTGAATACTTTATTTCCTTTAATCAAACACTGTGAGGTAGATATTATTTTACAGATGAGAACTGAAGTTCAGTAACTGACCAGACCTCTCACTAATGAGTGAAAGAAACTAGATGATGTCCATCTGCTTATCCCTCAAACAAGTTCTCTCAAATTTTTTTCACTTTGTGTTAAAAAGTCACAGTATCAATATGTGCTTAGGGTAAGAAGTCAGAAAATCCAGATGTGTTCATGTCTCTTTCTCTAGTCCAACTCTACCTTTGAGGCAACACATTCTATTAGCTGAGGTCGTATCCTGCCCCTACTTTCTCCATACTCACAGAATACATAAATACATAAAGATTTCATTATTTTCCCCAAAGGTAAGATGATTTCATTAATATTATGATGAACTTTTATTACTATATTCATACTTGTTCTAAACAGCTTTCTAAGTCCATACAGGTAATCCTAATTCATTTTTTTAATTTTTATTAACTTTATTTTTACATCGTTGTTCATTTTTGTATAATGTTTGATTTTTCCCCTCAGGTATAATTCTCCATAAAATTCCCACCCCCAAAGCACTCATAAATTGTTCATCATAATTTCTTGTGCTCTGCCCTCCTTACTTTCCCTCCTCCACCCCTATGGTTTGTCTCAGTTCTACAGTGTGCCTGCAAATTTTCATCTTTATTTTTCCCTGACCCCTTTTTCGGTTTCCCTATATCCTTCTGTAAGTGAAACCTTCTGTAAGTGAAACCCTTCCAGTTCCATCCATGTTGCTGTGAATATCCTGAGTTTATCCTTTTTGATTGCTGAGTAGTATTTATTGTGTTTAAATATCACATCTTCTTAATCTAGTCGTTTGTTTTGGGGCATTAAGTTTGCGTCCATATTTTAGCTATTGTAAATAGTGCAGGTTTCCTTTTGAATTAATGTTTTTGTGTCATCTGGGTAGATTCCTAGGAGTGGAATTTCTGGGTCATCTGGTAGTTCCACTTTCAGTAATCTGAGGGTCTTCCATACAGCTTTCCACATGCTATGTCCCACATTACCAATGAACTGTAATTTACTCAACATTTCCTAAAAGAAACTCAAATTGCTTTTAGGTTTTTGCAATTATGAATAAAACTGTAGTGAGCTTTCTTGACTATATAACCTTGCAACCTAGAAACTGATTTCCATGGGATAAATGAACAAAAGTGGTATCACGGGATATATCTCTTTCTTATTTAGTATATAGCAGATTGTGGTCATATTTACAGATACAATTTCAGAGTGCTTTCATCCTCTTGCCAGCATAAACTATTATCTATAATTTTTTGCCCATTTGATGGCTGAAAATAATAGTATTCCAATTCATTTCATTTTACCAGTAACATAAATGATTGTGCTTTTCTGTTGTCAGATTTTGACTTACTGAGAGTGATGGAGGAGGTCAAGTGATAGACTCTTCTCCAAGGCCTGGTAACGTCATCCCGACTAGACAGACAGGATTCAGTTAGAGTCCAGGCAATGTGAGCCTTAGTTAGCTGGCGGGGCCTAAACCGGGAGGCATCAGAGAAAAAAATAAAACAACAGGGTTCTGAATTGTAAACAGTGCAAAACCAGTACATAAATGGAGAGTAGGATAGGATTAATTTTTACTAACTTTCCAATTCAGAGACCTTTATCAAAACTAGATCTAGAGCTGGGAGTATGAAACCCTGGTTGGTTGCCTTTTCCCCTACTCCTGCTTCACCTGTAAGGTCAAAAAAAAGAAGGAACAAGAAATGACAGAGAGAAACCCAATTTCCTTCCATGAGGGCCATGCTCAGTGACGGAGGCCCCGGTATTCAGGGCCTCTCCTGCAGGAGAGCAGAGGGCAGGCAGGGTGGCGTCTCACAGCGCCATCCGTGTCCTCTCTAGCGGAGGAAAATCCGGGACAAGTCTGAACCACTGCCGTGTAATCACTTCTTCAGCTGGAGGCATGTCTCTAGATGCTTCACAGACACTCTCCACAACTTATTTTCTTATTTTGACA
Source organism: Galemys pyrenaicus (assembly GCA_019455555.1). NCBI lineage: Eukaryota > Metazoa > Chordata > Mammalia > Eulipotyphla > Talpidae > Galemys > Galemys pyrenaicus. The sequence goes on along the minus strand of JAGFMF010011568.1, from coordinate 17,710,091 downwards.
AAATGAGAGAGAGGTTTGGAATTTGTGATGCATAAGGCCAAGTCCACCTCTAAGGTTTTATCATTCTAATTACATCTTTTTATTCTAATTATAAAATGTTGATAATTTTTTTAATTAGTTTTGTCTCATCTTCAATTGGTATTCATGATAAAGTAGAAAGGTCATAAATGTGGAGTTGAATCTTGAATTCAAGCCCCAACTTGCAAGCAATAGAATCTTAGACAAGCCCTGAGGTGATGGTACACAGTGAAATGGTGGTGGGAAATCCATGGGAACCACAACTGATGTCAAATATATATAAAGAAAAAGAGGGGGAAAAATTGAGACAACAAATTAAAGAAAAAAAAACAACCTAACAAAATGAACCTTGTAGGGCCTTGGCTGGATTCAGGTAAGGGGATGTCTGCAAACACAGCATAGTATTCTTAGGAAATGTGTGAGCCACTCTGCCATCTCTTCACTTAAATTTCCCTAATGAAATACTTAGATCATTTTCCTATTTTAGGCATTAGAGATGCCTTAATGGTCACTGACATCATAGGATTTGGACTTGAAAATGGACTTAGACTATCTGAATCAGATAAGGAAACTGGGACAAATAAATATTGTAGCACATACATAAAAGGCAAATGAGCTGTGGTCTGTTTTCTAGAGATAGGAATTTAATAACTATGTGTGGAGCTCCTCCCATGGCCCCAGAGTTGAGGGACCAGGCAATGCTTTAGGTTTTGGGGGAGTCCACACTGAGTAACTTACATTCTATCAGAGACGTTGAAACAGTCACTCTATTACTGATTGTATATGGAAGACACAGCCAAAGAAAAATATAAGGGCAACGTGAGAGGAATGAACCATGGTTCTGGACCTGGAGTCTTTGGCCTCTTGCCAAGACTCAGTCCCCCTTAACAGAACTGAAGACATTAGAAACTGTGACTTCACTCTCCTCTTGCCTCATTTCTCATTCCAATTACTCAGCTTGGAAAAAGTTAACAGCCTTTACTAAGTAGCAGAGTGTTTGGGCACAGTTGAATAATTGCCACTACTTTTCATTGTGGTCAGTTGTTTGGCTTAGCATTTCAAATAGCCGGAATATGTTCTGCATGGGTACGACTGAGCTTTCCCCTTTCCTCAAGTTTCTTTGAATCTACCTGTGTCTCACTGAACATAAGGAACTGCTGAAGCCAATAAAGGATTGCCAACCTCCACCTAACGTCTGCACTCAGCCGTCTGTTAACAACTGTGGACTGTTTTGTATGAGGCGCTGAGCTAAGTCTTTACTTCCTGGCATTTACAATTTACATGGGAAACTTAGAGAAAAATGCAAATCAGTCTATAAAACAGCACGAGTAGCTGCCATTTGATCAAATGAGGTAGAAGAGCTCCAAGGAGGGAGACAAGCTCTTCTGACTCGAGTAACCCAAGTAACTCTTTTGAGAGCCTGTTTTGGGCACAGCACAGTGCTGGATATTTTATGTACATTATCTCACTTCTCATGGACGGATTCATGAAGGGTTTGGAGTCCAAGACCTTGGGTGATGGGAAGAAGTAGGAAAGGCAGACCTGAGTTTCACTGAATGTTTACTTACTGCCCAACACTTGTTACTGGGCACCCAAGCAGTAAATCCTGCAATACAGGATTTTCTGGGGGTAGGGAGTGGTAGGTTGGGGATTCAGCAAATCAGTAATTATCATGACATACACTGTGATGTTACAATAGTTGAAAGCATGGGAAGCAATGGGAGAACAGTAAATTATATTTGTCAGGATTCTGTCAATTGCATATGATAAAGGTAACTCAGAGTGTCCTATGCTAACCTATGATGGACTGCTTTATGTTACCAGAAACATCCAGGTGGAACTCTGACTTAAACAAGGGATCTCTCTTTGTCTCTGTGCCGCCATACCGTTTCACAGATGAGGCCTGGAATAGAGTGGGTGGTATGGTTAATGCAAAGTGGCTGCATTCTCTGACACAGTGACACAAGCAAGAGGCAGGCTTCTTGGCAGCTCTAGTGGAAGGAAGGTGAGACTCTGGTCCTGCTGGGGCCACTTAGCATTTCCTGAAACTACTGCTCAGGGAAAGGGACACCATCATTAACAAACTGGGTTTACGCCCCTGTGACTGTTGGTGGGTGGTGGGTAGATTCTGCTCAGAAGAAAGGGAGAGGGAGAGGTACACACTGGGTCACCAAAAACAATAGCTCCCGGGAGCAGGCCCCTTCAGGGGGCCTGCAGTCCCAGAGAACAGCAGGAGCACAGAGGGAGGAGTGTGCATGAGGAGTTCTACAGGAAGGTGGGAGACTGGCTGCAGCAGTAGTCAGAGGGCTTTGCTTTGGATGCAGAGTTCTGAATTCTGAGTTCTAAGACTGCTACATCAGCCTGATGAGAGCACGTGACAGCTTTGCCCATCCTTCCAATTCTCCTGAAAACCATCTAGAGCAACAAGGAAGAAGGGGTGAAACACCTACATCTTCCATATCTGGTGAAATGAAGAGATGAGAGCTCACAAATTTTATATGGTGTGCTGTTTCTCCCAGAACCTGTACAGTAAAGCACCAAACGCAGCTTATCAGGTGCCACAGGAAAACCAGACACTGCACAGAAGTCCAGGTAGTGCATTCCCGGCAATCCCTGGAGGAAATTTAACCCCAAGAGGCGAGGACTCAGCCTGGGTGAGAGGAGCTGTAGGACAGACTAAGAAGGAAGACTGCAAGAACACCACCAGCAAAGGAAGAAAGAAATCTCCTGGAGGACTCCGTGCAGCTCAGGAAAGAGAGAGGCACTCACCAGCAAGAAGGGGAGGGAAGCCTGGGAAGAGACAGAGAAGCTCCGGATTAGCTGTTAGGAACCCACCTGAACCAGGTTAGGATCTTCAATTTAGAGGGAGGCTGGCCACACGGAGGCGCCAAACAGAAAGGAAGGTGTACATCACACTAACAGAGGAGGGCGCTCTGGAGCTGGGCAATGAGTCAGTTTACCTGTTAGAGTGTCCACACTCCTGACACAGAATTCTCTCTGCCGATAGTTGGTTCAGAAAAATCCAACTCATTAAAAAATAAATTATAAAAGTTGTAACAACATCTAATCAAAGGCACCATAGGAGAAGTATCCAAACAAAGGTACTTGCAGAAAAAAATTCTGAAAAGGAGTAGCAAAATTTCCCCAAAGACTAAGAAAGCTAAGCTGTGTGTTGTGTTTACTGTGCAGGTTTAGGGGGGACACTACACACACTACAAAATTTGTGAACTGTCACCTCCTCATTTCACCAGATATGTAAGATGTAGGTGTTTCACCCCTTCTTCCTAGTTGCTCTGGACGGTTTTCAGGAGAATTGGAAAGATTCTGAGAGCTTCGGTGTGTTCAGGCTCCCTCTGAATTTAAGATCCTAACCTACCAGAAAAATGTTGCTACAAATCAGAAGAAAATTTTAACTCTATAGTTTAAGTTAAAAACCTTTTATGGGGCCTCCCTTGTGGCTCAAGCACTGTGGGGCTTCTGCAGCCACTGCAGCACGAGTTCAATCCCTGACCAGGGAGGGAACCCACATGGCGCAGCAGATCTCTCCTGACTCACCTGCTGCTGCCCTCAGCAGTGTACTTCAGTTGATCTGCCTGTTCTGCTCCCCGCTGTCTCTGGTAAATCCTATCACCTCCCCCCCTCCACACACACACCTCTGGCCTGTACCCCAGCTCTGTACTCAAATACATAAAAATCTAAAAAAAAAAAAAAAAAACCTGGTATGGAGGCAGTGGGAACTATGCTGGAAGATGCAAAGCAGAAATAAGGAACTCAAGGAAGGGATGATCAGACCACACATTAAGATGTCAGGGAACAGGAACACTTAAGAGTCAGAAAATGTGAGGAAGCACAAACATTTCAGAAACAAAACCCAAATTATGAGAAACATGGCAGAAGGAAGAGACATCACTCTAGGATACTGGAAGACATAGGAATAGAAATGAAAGTGGAGATAAAAATATAGAAATAAATATGTCACTAGAGAAGACGTGAGAGCGAAGACTAGCAAAGAAAGTTGCAAAAAAAATTGCACAAAGGTAGAGTTCCTCAAGAAAAAACCCCAAACAACGGAATAGAACACATTTTTTAAATACAGCTTAATTTTTTTTAAGATTTATTTATGCATACAAGAGCTAGGGTACAGGCCAGAGTTGCAGGGGGGGTGAGAGGATTCACCAGACAGAGCAGGAAGCAGAACAGGCAGGCAGACTGAAACACACTGCTGAGGGGAGCAGCGGGTGAGGTCGGAGAGGTCTGCTACGCCATGTGGGTCCCCTCCCTGGCCAGAGGCAGGGATCGAACTCGTGCTGCAGTGGTTGCAGTTTGCTTCATAGTGCGTTGCTTAACTCACTGCACCACCACCAGGGAGGCCCTTACAGCTTAATTTTAAATAGGGATTGCAGGAAGCTTGACCTGGATGGAAGACCTAAATTAACTGTAGATGTTGCTGGCTGAACTCAGGGATGCAAAAACCACATATATGGAAGGCTGACTGTAAGTCACATGCAGAATTTTTTAAAATTTAATCATGTTAACTTGAGTGCAATGTTTTTTGGGTTTTTTTAAAGATTTGTTTGTTTATACATACAAGAGCTGGGGGACAGGCCAGAGTTGCGGGAGGTGAGAGGGTTCACCAGAGGCAGAGCAGGGAGCAGAACAGGCAGTTGGACTGAAACACTGCTGAGGGGAGCAGCGGGTGAGGCAGGAGAGGTCTGCTGTGCCATGTGGGTCCCCTCCCTGGCTGGGGATGCTTTACAGCGCTGTGCTCAACCCACTGTGCCACCAAGGAGGCCCACATGCAGAATTTTTATTACATGAGGGTCAATACACCTCTCTTTCATGTAAAAGTGTTAAATGTGTGTCCACACACACAAATCTTTTTATGGACATAGAACAATGTTCCTAGCACCTCGTTCATAGAGGCTAAAAACTAACATCTAATGACAATAAAAAGGAACAAGTACTGGTACAAGCAAAGTATGCATGAATGTCAAAAACTTATTAAATGAAAGAAGCCAGACACAAGAGTACATATATATTATTCCATTTATATGTATATGTAAAACACAAAGTTCTAGTATAGAATTGGTAAAAGCAATCCATGGTGGAAAAAAATCAGAACAGTGGCTATAAAGGTGGGATTGGGAAATTAATAGGAAAAGGAAATTCTGGGGATCGTGGTAATGTTCTATAACTTGAAAGGAGTTTGGATTACACAAGTTTATTCATTAAGCATGTATAGTTAAGATTTGTACTTTCTATTGAATTTTTATCTCAAAAGGAAAAAAAAATTGAAGTGTGTCAATGCTATGCATGTTAAAGTATTTAGGAGGGGATGTACTGATATGTCCAATTTTTTTTTTGAAAGACAGCAAAAAATAAGATGAAATAATGGTTGATAAAGTAAGAATAGGAAAATGTAGATGGAAATTAAGTGGTATATGTTGATTTAAATACACTTTCAATTTTGCTGAATATTTAAAAATTTCAAAATAAAATGTAGAGGAAAATTTCTAACATTTAATCTGCCCCAAACCAACCCTTCATTTCATCCTTCCCTAAAATTGCTCCTCCCTCCTTTTCCCCCATTCTAATAAGTGGCAACCATTCATCCACTAGCTTGCCTTTGAGTTGTGTCTGTTCTGTCCCTTTAACCCATCCGCAATCCTTTTGGTGCTATGCTCAACATCTATTCTGAACGCAGCCACTTCTCACTAACCCTACACTCACCCTATTCCAAGTAACCAATTTCTCTTACCTGAATTGCAGCAGTTCACTAACAGGTGATCTGTTATAGAATTTTGATGGACTTTTTTCTATAGATGTGTTTTGGCTACTAAGATAGATAATAAGCAAGTTTAATCAAATGAGGGAAAATGTTTTCTTCCTCTCATATTATGTGTGAAATACTATCACTTTTGCTTAACTTCACATCATTCCTAACAATAAAAAGGTATTCAAAGAAACTTGGCTAGAACAGTTTGAGCAACAAGATAAAAGTACTATGGAATTATAATTCAAAGTATAAAATAAACATATATGAATACTAATATAAATAAATCACTGAATAATAAGTAAGGAAGAGACAAATTCCCCATGCAAGAGAAGTCCCAATAAATTATATAAATAATTTACTCTAAAGGAGGAACCATAACTCCTTACTTCTTAAGTGTGGGGTGCACACAGTGGCCTTCTTCCAAAAGCTACAGCATGGAAACGGGGGAGAGGAAGTAAGTTAACAGTCTAGAAACCTCACAAACACAACCGAAGGCCAGTGATCAAGGTCAACACCAACAGTCATAAACCATGATGATAGTACAGACTCTTGATATTAAGTGATGTAAAAGGCACTTTACCTCTGGTATACTTGCAAACCATAACCCAGTCTTACCATAAGAAACATCAGAGACATTCTAACAGAAAGGCACCCTTCAAAAAATTTGACCAGCATTCTTCAAAACTGTCAAGGATATCAAGAACAAGGAAAGTCTGAGAAACTGTCATTGCCAAGAGAAACTTTAAGCAAATTTGGTTTCTGAATATGATGTGTCCTGGATTAGATCCTATAGCAATAGACAGACACTGGAGTAAGACTAATATGTGTGTGTGTGTGTGTATGTTTTACACACATATATACACATGGATAAAGTATGAACTTTAGTTAATAACGCATTCAGATACTGATATTGATTCAGATGGTAATGTGCCACACTACAGAAAGATGCCAATAATAGGGAAAACTGTGTGACATGGCAGGGTAGGATGAAGAAATGATACAGAACTCCTTTCCCTGATTAGTTTTTCTATAAATCTAAATCTTTCCTAAAAAAGTGTTTTTGAAAAAAAAATTAGGGTTTAATTCCTAGGTTAACGTCAGGACATTAAGTAGGAATAATTCTCCCATTCATCTATCACTCTAACTTGAAGATTAAAGTTCTATAATGTTATAGCCCAAGTATGATTCAATTAGATATTTACCAACGACCCACTATTATGCCTCAGAACTGCTGGGTACTGGTTACAAAGAAGATGAATAAAACAAGGTCCAGAGCCTCGCTAGAGATAAAAGATATTTAAAAAGGGACTTACTGTCCTGTGAGGTTAGCATAACTGTACAGCATGGAGAAATGGGTCTAGGAAGACTTCAGGAAGGATAGTTATGGTGAAGAAAAGGCACTGAAGCAAGAAATAAGTGGGCTAGATCTTCTTTCTTTAAAACCTGTGCTTCTAGGACTCTTCCTGCACTCGCCCCTCTTACACCCTCTATTTTTGAAAATGAAAGCACTGTGGAGACATATTTCATTTACCATGGTGTTTAATTTTGCAGGTATAATGGGGAAAACATGTTCAGAAAATGCCAGAATTTCTAAAATTATCCCAAGTATAAAAAGGAATTTTATAATTCAGTCCTCTGTTTTATTTAGGATCCCTAAAACAAATTCCTGTGTGTATAAACTATTGATAGTAAAAGGGGTGAACTGGAGAGAGAGCGCTGAACAACTGCCTTGTGACAAGTATATATGCAAGAGAGGGTCTCTATGTACATTATCAAATTTAATTTTTAAAACAACCCTTGAAAGGAATGTCTTGTTTCAGGCTTTCTAGAGTAAACCATGCCCGGAGGGATTCGACGACTTGCGCAGAGCACTCCACCTGAGAGGTAAGGCAGGACATCACTGACTCCGCACTTGTAATAGGGCAGCATTCACTGTTAGACTTCACACAAAGCAGTCTCAGGATTGTTTCTAAGTTCTCCTTTACTTTGATGGCAATCTGTTGATTTCACAGTCAAGGGCATGACCAAAGTACATTTCTAATTACGGTGTCTGGTTTACAAGTTAGCCCAGTGCTGGGCACACTACTCCAAGATTACTCCTACAAATGGTGACAAGTCTGGTTTTGGTGTATCTTGATCAAATTCACTCAGTCAGGCCACCAGTTTTGCTTATGTTCGGGTAACACTCGCTTGTCCCAAGACCTCCCTTTTCCTGCCATCAAGCAGATCTGAGCTTTACACAGCAAACTGTTCTGAAGATAAAGTAAAAGGGAGGCAGGCACTATATATAGTACGAAAGTTTTTAAGGATTGACAAGACTCTGGGCCTCTTCTGATTCTCTGTCACTTTGGACAAACAAGTCTCTTTGCTCAAGCATAAATTTGGGAGAAAAACCAGTTACTTTGCCAGTCCCAGGGGACTGCTTGAAGAATCGAAAGAGAAAGTGTGAGGAGGGACTCTGTGGGTCCAAAAGCCCCGAAGAGCACTACTCATCTCTAAGCTCCGAGGCCACTCGGGCACAGCACAAAAGGCGCGGGGTGAGACTCCCCAGTTGCCCCTGGCCGCCTCCCGGTGCATTTCGGGAAGGGCTCCGGCCTCGGCGCGACCCCAGACTAGCCCCGGCTACTCGGTCTCTCGGTTCCCCCTCCCAGCTCACTCCAGTGGGGAGACCAACGCGGCTGGCCAGCGGCTCGCCGGTGCAGCCGCGCATTCATGGAAGACTTCGCAGGGATCCTACACTTCCAGGGTCTTTGTTCCTTTAGCTTCCCCCCTCTCCTCCAATTGCTCCCTCCGAAAAACCTGTTTTCAGAATATGATTGGCACGTCCTACTTAGAGAAGTTCAGTCCCCCGGGATGAGGGGGCTGGCTAGTAAGAGGTGGGTGTGGGGGGGAGCTCAGTTCAGACTTGGGGGGAGTGGGAAGGAAATGCATCAAACCCGCCTTCCATTATAGCCCGGAGGCGGGAGGCTCCCTCCCGCGCAACCGCTTGCGCGGGCTCCGCAGGGCGCGCTGGCGGCGGCGGCGGGGCGGGGCGCGGCAGGGCGGGCCTGCGAGTGGCGGGATGGTTAGCACCCGCCGCCGGCCACTGCGCTAGAGAGGAAAGGGCATGCCATTCCCCGCGCCACTCAGGAGACCCAGGAACTGGGGAGGAAAACGGGAGGGCGCGAACATTTTCTGCGCCAGGACTAAGGGGTGGGAGGCGTCCCGGTAGGAGCGGAGCGGCTAGGTGCTGAGTGATCCACCCACGGGCAGGCCAGCCGGTCGGCGGAGCAGGGAGCGGGAAAACGGTCACTACGTACCTCGATCGGCGGACTGGCGCAAAGCACAGATGGGACTCCCCAAGCTAGCTGCTCCGGGGCCACCGGGGCCACCGTGGCCCCCGCAGGCTCGAGACCTGACGGGCGGCGCGGGACGCACGTGTCAGCGGCGCGCCGGGCCGTGTTTACATTCTGCAGCTGCTCCACGTTGTGAAGCCGTCCCGGCCTCCCATTGGCCAGCTCGCCAGCCGGAGCTGCGCCCCTCCCGCGGGGGCGGGCCCTGCAGATCCCCGCGTCCCGTAGGAAAGAGCCGGGTTCGCTGAGGCCTTGGCGGGACCGCCCGGGTGGGCCACGGCCGGCCACTTTCTGGCCACTCCATGCTCACTCTAGCTGCCTCCACCAGGATGTACGCCGGGCTGAGCCACGGCAACACACCGCCGCGGTCCCGGAGTTGAAGGCGGGAGGGCAGGGGAACGAACTGGCGGGAGATGCGGCAGCCCAGCGGCGCGGAGAGGGCCTTGTAGGAGGAGCCTCTGAGAGACTCCCTCCCGCTCCGGGTTGCGCAGGCAGGTGAAGTGGAGCGCAGGTGGCGGCGGACTGAGGGGCTGGGCGCGCCGACCCTGCGGCTCCTAGGTGTGGGCCCGCGCGGACTGAGGAGAAGGCGCGGCGCACAGGCCTACCCGGCGGGCGGGGGAGGGGGGCGCACTGTCCGGAGGTGTCAGTCTCAGGCGCATGCGTGCGGGGCGGGCCCGGCCCGGCCTATATATTGGATTGGCGCCGGCGCCAGCTGAGAGCCGAGCGGTAGCGGGTCTGGCGGTGAGGAGGCGCGGGGTGTTGGGCGCGTTGCGGGAGGAAGGAAAGCCCCCCTACTAGGCCGATGCATCCCGCGGACGGGAGCCTGACGGGGAGGAAAAGAGGGAGGGCTGGGAACTGGGCGGCCAGGGGGAAATGGGTCCTCGCGTTCCGTCCCTGTCAGGACTATTGGCTGGGGGCCGGGGAAGTGGCGGGGGATGGAGGGTTGCCCCTAAGTGGGAGTTCAACGAAAAGTCCTTCGTTTTAGGGACGTCTCTATCCCACTTGATTTGGGGAGCTAGCCCACTGGAGAGACGATGGGGATCTGGAACATCTCGGAGATAAAAACCCCCGACCATTCCGGTTTACCCTTTAACACACTCTCCCCCACTCCCACCCTCCCATCTGAGGTCGGGGTCCCGGTGCCCCTCCAAGCGACCGGCAGGGCTCCGGAGGCTGGGAAAGAGGGAAAGGAGATCGGAGGACTTGGACACCAGTCTACGTTCCCTCCTCCTGCTTCCCCGCCACTGCCGCTCTCCAAATTGGCGCGGAACCGACTTCTCCACAGCGTTTCGCCTTCACAACCCCCTCTCCCCGCGGCGCGTCCAAAAAAAGCGAGAGGAAATGGGGGGCACAGCCCAAGTCCCGCTCTGGGTTTACTGGGGGACGCAGAATTGACCTGCTTAGGGAATATTTGCCCCCCCTCCCCGTGCACTGGGGGTGCTGGTGCTTTGTAAAATATTAAACTGGCATCCAGGCTGTATATTCAGTTGAAGAATTGCAGGCATGTGTCCAAAATTAATAGTGAGGTAACTAATAAAGTGCAGAATACAGCCGTACAATGGCAGAGGCCAGATCCTCACAGATTGAGCTGTGATCCCCCAAATTAGCGTCAACTTGGCACTTGGAGAATACTTGGAGAATAGCAATGCATTTGACTCTAGCTTTTTTTCTCCCCTCTCCAGAAGTTTCATACACCTGAGAGAAGAGAATGTCAAGACGCAGGTAACATTGTCTTAGAGATAATTCAGAGTTGGCGGCTGACTTTGAAAGGCACGACTTACTAATTAAACTTCCTTTTAAAAAATTCACTATAGTAGCCGTTTACAAGCTAAGCAGCAGCCCCAGCCCAGTCAGACGGATTCCCCACAAGAAACCCAATTAATTCAGCCTAAGAAGAGAAAAACAGCCCAGGTGAGTTTCGGGAAGAGGGAGAGGAAAGGAAATTCCTTGTTGGGATCTTAGCTTAAAAAACGGTATTTTTTGTTTTACAGGATGTCAAAAAAAGAAAAGAAGAGGTCACCAAAAAACATCAGTATGAAATTAGGGTAATGCAGAACTAAGCTTGGGTGGGCTTGGGAGAAACAAATGCGGACAAGGAAGACTAAATTGCTACTGCTTTGCAATAGAAAATATTTTCTGACACTTTAATGCCCCTAGAGGTCAGCAGAAATACACTTACCTTTGGGTGGTTTGTATAAACCAAAATCCTAAAGCTGTGAGTTAAGTTTGCCTTGTAGCAGCTGGTTCCTCTTTGTAAATCCCTCTTGGAGCTGCCTGGTGCACCAGCGCCCTGCCAGGCACTGCTCTTTGTTCAACAGTCACTACAGTGGAGGATCCTAATGCTGCTCCTTGGACATAAGTAGGATGCCAGGTCACTGACAGCCTGATACCCACTCTTTGCTATGGTTCTTCTATGTGTTATATACAGAAAACTTTAGAGAGAGCATTTCTCTTTGAAATCAATACTGATTGGGAAGAGTCCTTTAAGTAATTGATTCCACTTGTAAGGATTTGCCTTCAAGCATTCTGAAATGTAGGTTTAAACTGCAAGGAGGGTAAGGAAGGTTATCAAAAAGGTGCCCCTGCTCTGACTGCTGAATACAGAGCTTCAGTTTTATCATCTTGAAAATGATTATTCATGAAAGACCCAGAACAAAAGCTGATTTCCTATTGTACAAATATACTTTTTATTTTTCAATGACAGAATTGCTGGCCACCTGTATTATCTGGGGGAATCAGTCCTTGCATTATCATTGAAACACCACACAAAGAAATAGGAACAAGTGATTTCTCCAGATTTACAAATTATAGATTTAAAAATCTTTTTATTAATCCTTCACCTTTACCTGATTTAAGGTAAGAAAAACTTCAGAAATTTTATATCAGTACAATTATGCTGGTTTAATATATGGTACTATTTTATCTTTTGTCATCATTATAAGGTAGAAAAACTTATAAAATTGCTTTCCTTAATATTTAATCATATAATTTTATCTGAGAGTAGTGCAGTTTGCAAATCATGAGTATTTAAAACTGATTCTATGAAATTATTTTCATTTTCTTGCTGACTACTGTAACTTATCTGAACTAAATCACATTTGTAATGTGAGTTTAAATGGAGATTAAATTTTAATGGAGTTCAAATAATTTATCTAAATTAAGATGGAAGCATTTTAACAGGCACAATACTTTAATTTGATGTATCAACCCTTTTTAACCCTTTTTAACCTTTTTAAGCTTCTTACGAAGCTTAATAAGGTCTATACTTAATTTTTTCTCCTAGCGAGTAACTAAGAGCTACAGCTTAAATAAAACATATAATGTAGTCATTTACATTGGGCTTTTATAAAGCAAATTAATGGCCTCAGACATTAAAACTCACCAATCCTCTCCTCCGTACTCTCTACACCTAATGTAATTAACTCTACTATTGATAATCTACTTGTAAAAAGTTGAAACATCTCTAAAGTGATCACATTTTAAATATTAACTTTTTATGGTTTCTCAGTAGTAACTTTAATGACTTATAAATAAATGGTAACTGGAACACATGCTTGAAATCTATAGTTTTAGATTATCATATTCTAATTTCCTACTGTATAATTTCAGGCTTTTACTTTCACATGCGAAACAAATGGTTTTCACAATACAGTTCTGCCCATTTTCTTATTTTCTACTACAGAGTTAATAATGTTTCAAGTTGAAACTAACTGAATTCTAGGGGAAAAATGGTTTCTACAAATCAGCAATTTTTTTCCTAACTTACAGTCCTTGCAAATTCTAACTGAAAATTGGATTTCAGTGTTTGAAAGTTGAATTGTATATAAAACAAATAGCTTATATATGATGTAGATAACCAAATTAACTCCCTCCTTTCCATAGCTGGGGGTGTTCAAAGGATGTTTGGTTAAACATGTTAAAAAAAGAGACCAGATACATTCATGACAAACATTTTGAAGTCCTTCATTCCGATTTGGAACCACAGATGAGGTCGATACTTCTAGACTGGCTTTTAGAGGTATGTTCCAGCAATATAAATGTCTTTTGTCTTTGTATGAAGGAAAAACATTTAGATGTAAGTGTGCTTTTTCACATACTATCAGGATATATTTCCCCTTGCCAGCAACCATTTTACATTACATTAAATTTATTGGTACCAAAATGGAATAATGCTCTTACAAAAGTAATATAAGAATAAGCCACTACATCCCAAACAACCCACACCCAATTTAAAATTCCTTGTACCTGTGGGTATTGCTGTGTACCAGGCACTGCTCTAAATGTCAAGTATACTGAGGAAGAACACAGTATATAGTTCACAAGGTTTTAACTGTTGTCCAAGGACTAGGCTCCAGAACCCTCCTGCACCACCAAAATCTGATTTGGAATCTTGAATTCTATGTCCTAAACAATACAGAAACTTTGAATATCCAAAAGCTCTAAGTTTTCTGGGTTCCGTGTAGCTCCCTTTTGTTACGTACCTCTATTCCTTTCAGAAATACACTACCAATAACCTAAAGGAACAATAGTGACCCTGAAATCCCTATGTATCTGAATTTTGTGTAGGTTTATGTTCTCTCTCCAGAAAATTCTAAATCTCTTAAGATTGCTGGGGAAATGATTATGGTTGATGTCAAAATGATTTTCCTCTAACCCTTGACTATTTGCTCTGTTTCCATTTCTTTAACATAAAGATGATGCAATCTAAGAAAGACTTAGCTTTTTGGTGGAGTAACACAGAGTAATATCAGAAACTAACAGAAAAAAAATTTTAAGACTGTAAGATATTCTTTTGAGAGCTGTCATACTATCTCTTATTCTGACTAAAAAGGGAGATTTTGTTTCATGTGGTTATAACGGGATTTGGGTTTTGACTTTGAGCATCTAATGATCATGGAAACAACTTAATCACAATTATGCCGATTTTTTTTGTTGTTTGTTACATTAATTTTTTTCCCAGTGGTTGTATGATCATATTTTTCCTTAATGATATGATCCTATATGTAAAACCGTATAAATTAATATAGCAGAGTGCTTAAATGCTTTGTCTTAATATATTCTGTTAGTCTAGAAATACAAGATGGTTCAACATTTGAAAATATATTACCTTAGTTTTAAAGGAGAAAAATCATAGTCTCAAAAGATGTGACAGACTTTTAAATTCAACGTCTATTTCTAATTTTATTTATTTATTTTAAAAGATTTATTTATTTATGCATACAAGAGCTGGGGGTACAGGCCAGAGTCGCAGGAAGTAAGAGGATTCACCAGACAAGAGTGGGGAGCCAAACAGGCAGATGGACTGAAACACACTGCTGAGGACAGCAGCAGGAGAGGTCTGCTGTGCCATGTGGGTCCCCTCCCTGGCCGGCAGCTGGGACTGAACTCATGCTGCAGTGGCTGCGGTTTGCTTCATAGTGCGTTGTTTAACCTACTGCGCCACCAGGGAGGCCCCCATTTCTAATTTTAAAGTACTGATTGAAGATCCAAGATCAGTAAAGGGATCGAAGATTTTGTCCATTACCATTGTTATTCCACTTTCTTCCATAGTTCTTAGCCAATGCAGTAAAATATTAAAATTAAGCGAAGGAAAAACTTTGAAAGGAGCACAGCTGTCATTTTGTCTACCTAGAATAATGCAAAGAATCAGCTGGAATAGAATAAGAGAAACTTAGCAAGAAAATTTACTCATCTCTGCAATTAGGAAATAAAAGTTCTGAGAGTCAGCTAAAGTATAAATGTATATGAAATACACTGTGTAGAAAAAAATAAAACTAGTAAGAGCTAATGAGGATGTTAATTTTTTTTTTACAATTTTTTTCCTCCACTAGTTAGTCATGTTAGTATTTTTTCCCTCCTGTCTTACACCTTTAGAATCCTAAACAGAAAAATAAGGCTTAAAAATATTCCAAAGTGCACAGTGGGTTAAGCAACGCACTATGGAGCAAACCACAGCCACTGCAGCACGAGTTCGATCCCTGCTGCCAGTCTAGGAAGTGACCCACACGGCGCAGCAGATTTCTCCTGCCTTGCCCATTGCTGCCTCGCAGTGTATTTCTGTTGATCTGCCTATTCTGTTCCAGGCTCTGTCTCTGGTGAATCCTCTCACCACCCCACACCTCTGGCCTATACCTTGGTTCTTGTATGCATAAATAAATCTTTAAAAAAAAAAAAACTCCAAAGTTCGGTACACAGAGAACTTTCTAATCTGGAGAAATTCAGAGGCTACTATTTAAATGTTTGAATTCTTCTCTAGGTATGTGAAGTATACACACTTCATAGGGAAACATTTTATCTAGCGCAAGACTTTTTTGATAGATTTATGTTGACACAAAAGAACATAAATAAAAACATGCTTCAACTCATTGGAATTACCTCTTTATTCATTGCTTCCAAACTTGAGGTAAGTTCTTAAACTTTATTCATACTTTATAACCCCTCAACTTTGGTTATTTTAATCAATATCATCAATCCCGGAAATGCTACTACTTTTAATATTAACTCCTTAAGGAAAATGAGTGGTTTTATTTCAGTACATTTTCTGAACATTGTGATATGAAGGATAAATATCATAGGTCTCTTCATAGTATCTGACCCTTTATAAGTCCTTGGTTTAGATGCTGCCAATTAGTGTTAAGGCTAAATGTTCCATGACTCAACCTTCAAAAAAATACACTAATGCTGTAACTATACACAAAATTATGGCATTGGACTCTATTCTTGGAAAACTAATCAGCCAGTGAAATAAATACTATGTGAGCTTAAAATAATGATCTATAACTAGCCTTATATTTTCTGTACCAGTCAGTGCCAGAATAGAAGGCAACCCCTTTCCTGAGATTTGCCTTTGCATAATCATAATGTTTGGTCTCAACATTAATGTAACATATTATGGGTATCATCAATACCTTCATCTAACATTTTTGAAGCCTGTATTGTTTTCGTATAGGAGAGGGACTGAATCAAGCATTTTCCTTAAGTGTATTTTTTCCTTCCACATTTATCTTTTGAACTATAAGGGCTATCGCCCAATTCTCCCA
Source organism: Galemys pyrenaicus (assembly GCA_019455555.1). Lineage (NCBI taxonomy): Eukaryota > Metazoa > Chordata > Mammalia > Eulipotyphla > Talpidae > Galemys > Galemys pyrenaicus. The sequence goes on along the minus strand of JAGFMF010011568.1, from coordinate 17,693,925 downwards.
AATCTGGTGAAGAAGTTTGTATTCAGTTTGTCCTTACCCAAAATCACACTGTATTTCAGGTATTTTTCTAGGTCTGAAAACCTTGATCAACTTCTTAAGTAGCAGCCACCTCTTTTATTCCTTTGATCATTCTAGTTGTTTTATACTCTGGAATGATGAGACTGACCTGTTGTCAGCCAATCTACACAAGTTATTTTTTAATTAAGTGCTTTCATAGGAGGGTAAAGGAAATGTTTCTATATCTTGCTTGTGTCTTATTTTTAGTCAGGCTAATATACCATGAACTCTCAAGAAGTTTGGCTTTTTTTTTTAAACCAACTTGTTAAAATATTCTGTTTATTAATTTAAATTCACTATCAATTCCAGGAAAATAGTCTCAATTACTATAGCTGGCTAGTTTAGATATCTAGGTAAGAAAATGTAATATTACTCCAGCTATCATAGATATCATAATCACTTTATGCTATATGTGGTTTATATAATTCTTTTGTTGCAATCTCAACTATGCTTAATATTAATTTTTTTAAAAATCCATTTTAAAGGAAATCTATGCTCCTAAGCTTCAAGAGTTTGCTTATGTCACTGATGGTGCTTGCAGTGAAGAGGATATCTTAAGGATGGAACTCATGATATTAAAGGTAATAATGATATTATTATTTCTAGTTTCAACTTAGTACCACAGTAGTTATTACTGAAATCTCAATGACTACAGTATAGTCAAAGCTAAGTTTCTAGTATTAGGATTCAATTTTAAGAAGTTAGTGCCTGAAAATATTGACAATGATATAATCAAGAGGGGAAATTAACCTAAATTTTCTTTTTCTGTAACCTTTCAAGTTTCCTATATTGAGAGCATTATTATTTTTTAAAAGATTTTTATTTATGCATATAAGAACTGGGGTGTATGACAGAGATATGTGTGAAAGGATTCACCAGAGATAGAGTGGGGAGAACAGGTGGATCTACTAAAATTATAATACTAAGGGGAGCAGTGCACGAGACAGGCGAGGTCTGCTGTGCCATGTGGTTTACTTCCCTGGCTGGGGATCATTCCGCAGCAGTGGCTGGCAATAGCTTGATAGTGCTGAGACTTTAACCCATGCTCCACTAGGGAGGCCCAAAAATAATAATATTTTAATTTAAATGTAATTAAGAACATTGTCAAAATACTAGTTAAACATAGCATGTATATAGAAATGAATTCTAACAATGACTTTCAAATCATAATTCTGCTTTTACCCTTCTTTTAGCAGATAAAGAATTAATATTATTTTAATGTCTTTTTTCTTTCCACATATAGAGAAAGGCTATTACTAGGAGAGCAGGAGAGAAATATAAAGGTGTTTAATCAGGTTTTGACTAGAGATCAGTGTTCATCTACTACAAAGTATTATTAAATTTGGATACTATCACATAAGGAAACACAACCGGGGCCTCCCTGGTGGTATAGTGGGTTAAGCAATGCGCTATGAAGCAAACCGCAGCCACTGCAGCACAAGTTCGATCCCTGCTGCCGGCCAGGGAGGGGACCCACATGGCACAGCAGACCTCTCCTGCCTTGCCCGCTGTTCCCCCTCAGCAGCATATTTCAGTCCATCTGCCTGTTCTGCTCTCCACTCTGTCTCTGGTGAATTCTCTCACCTCCCGCGCCTCTGGCCTGTACCCCCAGCTCTTGTATGCATAAATAAATATTTAAAAAAAACCACACAACCAATGACTTTCATTTACAAACTATAAGCTATATATGTATTACTGTAAGTTGTCAGTTGTAAATATTTGTTTATAAACAATTTATAACGTTAAGATTAACAGCTCTCTGAGAATGGGATCTTGTTGGCCTGTCAATCTTGTCCTAATAATGAAATTATCCAGATTCAGCCTAAGTACAGCTGACTAAATAAGATGATGTAAAGGCAAGATATCTGGGTAGATCCTACAGGCATTAAAATTTTCTGTTCTCTCCTAATATGTACTTATAAAACAGGAAACTCCCAGGTTTTTAATGGAGGGAAAGATACCATAAATTAGATCCAATTAAGGGTAATAGGGTTCATATCAATGACTAAAACACAAGCAGTTTTAGACTGTTAAATTTTAATAAAAATAAGCCATACTTAAGTAGCTATATAATGTGATTTATACATACCTCCATTTATTAACAGGCATTTTTAACTTTATTAACAGGCTTTAAAATGGGAACTTTGTCCTGTAACAATCATCTCCTGGCTAAATCTCTTCCTTCAAGTTGATGCTCTTAAAGATGCTCCTAAAGTTCTCCTACCTCAATATTCTCAGGAAAAGTTCATTCAAATAGCTCAGGTATGAACATTGAATACTTGCTAATGTTCCTGTTAAATATAACTTCATTTTTTGTATGTGTCATCTTAAATAAGCTATCCAATAAGATGACAACATACTAAACTAAATTCACTTCTTGGCTAGAACAAAATTTTTGATGAATAAAATTCTGTCCCCATTGTTTACATGGCTTCATAATTCTAGAAAACAAAATTTAATTTGGAGTTTAAAACTGTTCTAAGTATGTTTCATCCTTTAGGAGTCCAAAGAGATTTTTATTCTATGAAGTGGGGAAAGGTATTTCCAGCCAGTTGTCTTTACCTTAGTCTCTTTATATTTGAATAGACGGGCAGCTATTTTACGTATTAGAATTTGAGTCGCCTTATTTACAGTGTTTTTTAAAAGAATTTAAGAGCAAATTAAACCTTCCTAGGCCAGCATGTAAATCCCAACAAAATGAGAATACCAGTCTCTCCTACCTATTTCTCACTAGTATTGTAAGGCATCTATACCTACCTTCAGGTGTTAAGTGAAAATCTTACAGATGGAATTGAGGGAATTGTACTCTTGATATTGTAATCTAGATTGGAACTTGTCTTTTTAAAGCTGGTAGGCACATTATAAACACTAAAAGGACTAAAATACTGTATTTACTATATACAGTAAATATATTGCAATGAGTTCATTTTTTTTTTTTTTTAAAGATTTATTTATTTATGTGTACAAGCACTGGGGTACAGGCCAGAGGTGTGGGGGGTGAGAGGATTCACCACAGAGAGCGGGAG
>JAGFMF010011568.1:17679825-17690792 GCA_019455555.1 Galemys pyrenaicus | reverse complement strand
CCCCTCCCTGGCCGGCAGCAGGGATCGAACTCGTGCTGCAGTGGCTGCGGTTTGCTTCATAGTGTTGCTTAACCCACTGCGCCACCGGGGAGGCCCTGCAATGAGTTCATTTTATAAAACTTTCTAATAAAGGCTATTTTTTGTCCAAGTTCCCAGCATCCCAGATATAGATCCCTTTAGATAAATAAGGCCAATCTTTGATAAGATGACAGAGGTATATTAATAGTAATAATTCATTTTGACTTTTCTCCTGTTTCTACCTTCTAGACCAATGAATACAAACATAATTTAAGTTTTACTTACTGGACACATATTACTACTAAATGTAGCCCTTCTGTGCCATTCCATTGCTTCTTATTCATTTCTTTTGTTGACTGAATTAAAGTGCCTTTTAACTAATCCTTTTAAAAATATGTCCACTTTTTGTAGGTCTGTATCACTATAGAAAGGGACTGTTCTGAAAATGTATCTTTCCTTATTTAAAGTCTTCTAGTAATTTCAATAATCAGCTTAGAGAATAAAGTTCTGACTTCTTAAAGATGCTTTTAATAATTTAGGCTGTGCTTCTCCAGCTCCCTCCTTTTTCAAAAATAATGAAGGTTCTTCTTTCTTCTTTTCATTTTAGGTGTTCCGAACTACCTTAGTTCCAAAAAAAGTTAATACTTTATCTTTGTAAAGCTGTACAATGTTCTTTACCTTCCACTCTATTTTGTCTATTAAAAAATTCAGAAACATCAGAACTCTGTCTACCAGTCTGGATTAGGTGCCTTCCCACTAGTAGACTTCACCCTACATCATAATAAGCCTTTATCTGGTTACTTCCTAACCTACAGTCCCAAAACTAATTTTCTTCAGGGTGTTGGTTTATTTATCTTTGGATCCATGTAGTTTTAGCAATTCCTGGCAGATGGTCTGCGTCATAAACTTTCTAATGTGTTAGTTTTTATTTACTAAGGACATGTAGTACTCATTCTTATAAATTACTTTTGCTTTTTCCTTTGTTAGCTTCTAGATTTATGTGTTCTAGCCATCGATTCATTAGAGTTCCAGTACAGAATACTGGCTGCTGCAGCCTTGTGCCATTTTACCTCTGTTGAAGTGGTTAAGAAAGCCTCAGGTAAGACACCATATTGTCTTCTTACTTGTTCGCAAATTTTAAAAAGATCATAATCTATGAACTTTAGTATCCTGCTAAACAGGAACTTAAAGCTTCAACAGAAGAAAATTTAGCAATTACCTTCCTTCCTTTTAGAAGTACTAATTTTTAGTATATATCCACACAGTGTCAAATGGAATTTAAATCCATTCAAAGTGAATCAGCATGATTATAGCTCTGCTTTAAGAATTCTTGGTTTTTTGACAACTTCAAAAAGGTACTAGCTAAGAAACTGAGTCTCTTTCAAATAGTTTCATTATAAACATAGTTTCTTTTATAAATGAGTTTAAAAATAATGTCTTAAAAACTGGAAGCAGGGGGCCTCCCTGGTGGCGCAGTGGATTAAGCAACACATTATGAAGCAAACTATAGCCTCTGCAGCACGAGTTCGATCCCTGCCACTGGCCAGGGAGGGTCCACATGGTGTAGCAAACCTCTCCTGCTTCACCCACTGCTCCCTTCAACAGTGTGTTTCAGTCAGTTCTGCCTGTTCTGTTCCTCACTCTGTCTCTGGTGAATCCTCTCACCGCCCTGGACTCTGGCCTGTACCCCAGCTCTTGTATGCATAAATAAATAAATCTTTTTAAAAAAAACCAAAAACTGGAAGCAGGAGCAAAATACATTAGATATATGTAACCTTCATTTCTGTGTTTTCATTTTTTTTTAAAGTATATTATTTATGCATACAAGAACTGGGGTACAGACCAGAAGTGCGGGTGAGAGGATCCACCAGAGACAAGAGTGGGGAACAGAGCAGGGCAGACTGACTGAGGGGAGCAGTGGGCGAGACAGATGTGCAGCGCCATATGGGTCGCCTCTCTGGCTGGGGATTGCCAGATAGCTTCACAGTGCTATGACTTAACACCCTGCACCACCAGGGAGACCCTGTTTTCATTTTCTTCCAGCTTATTTCTAATTTGAAATTTTTACCTATAGTTTATTTTAAAAAGTTACTTTTCAAATACTTGTTATTTTTCTGATTTTTGTTATGGTCAAAAAGTGTACTTTGTAATATTTCACTTACTTTTCAAGTTTTTTAAGGCTTGTCTTTGACCCAGCAGATAATCTTGGTGAAATGTCTGTATGAAGTCTTTATTTTGAAATTAAGATATATTCTGTAGTTTGGGCAAATGTGGGGCTTAGGGTTTATAAATGTCAATTTTGTTCAGTTTGATAGTATTTCTATTATCAGTTCTGAATCTTCAATTTTAGTGATTTACTTACTAGGTGCATATTATATTGAGATTGTTGTTTTTCGGATGAAAAGTTTCTTTTATCATTATGTAATATCCCCCTTTATCTCCTGTAATGTTTTGAAATTTACTTTGGTGCATATTACTTTAGCCATGCCACTTTTTTCTGGCTTGTATATTTTCATTATCCTCAAACTGTAGCTTTGTGTTTAAAATGCATGCATTAAAGGCAGTATATATGTTTTTCTTGTTCATCATTCTGATAATCCCATTCTAAACGAAAAAAAAAATTTTTTTTTTTGGCAACATATATGCCAAATGGGGGAGAGTTTTAAACATTTAAATATACTTCACAGCGTCTCTGTGGTGGCACAAGGGGTTAATAAGCACCTAAGCACAGCACTATGAAGCAGCTGCATCTATCACAGCATAAGTTCGATCCCCAGCCAGGGAGGTGACCCACATAGCACAGCAGCACTTTCCTGTCTCATCTGCTGCTCCCCTCAGCAGTGTATTTCAGTCCATCTGCCTTTTCTGCTCCCCACTCTGTCTCTGGTGAATCCCTCACTCCCCCATACCTGTACCCAGTTATTGTATGCATAAATAGATAAATAATTACACTTCGCATTCTTCTAACTTCTCTCTATTCTAGGTTTGGAGTGGGACAACATTTCAGAATGTGTAGATTGGATGGTGCCTTTTGTAAATGTAGTAAAAAGTACTAGTCCAGTGAAGCTGAAGATTTTTAAGAAGATTCCTATGGAAGACAGACACAATATCCAGACACATACAAATTATCTGGCTATGCTGGTAAGTTTTTTGGCCTTACTATGTATGAAGTCCTTGAACCTGATAAATCATACAGTAATATTTTAGTTATAATAAAGGAACAGAAAGTTCTAATAGACACATTGAAATCAGTGAGATTTATGAAATATCTCAAGATAGCTCAAATTGTTGAGTCTCTAGAATATGACTAGTTACAAAGACCTAAAGAATAAAGAGCCAATTATTAGAACTAAAGTGTCTCAAATTAATACCCAGTTTGTTATAACTGTTAATCTCTGTATGGTTTCTTCACTTGAACAGGATGAAGTAAATTATGTAAATACCTTCAGACAGGGGGGACAGTTGTCACCAGTGTGCAGTGGAGGCATTATGACCCCACCGAAGAGCACTGAGAAACCACCAGGAAAACACTAAAGCTATCTAAACAACAAAATGGAATTGACTAAGTATTGGGCAGAATTTCACTTCAGTACTTAAGTTTTACAGGAAAACAGTGCTATGACTGTCCTAGCCAATTCAGAAGTTTCACTACCATTCTCCAATTGAAAAACCACTTAAAACTTGCATTAAGGAAGAAATGTATTCTTGTATTAGCTGTTCAAAGAAACAGCAGGACTTGTTTACAAATATGATTTCATCCCACAATAACTGGATATAAGCCAGTTATAATTTATGCCATAGCAAAAAAATTGGGGGAGGAGATCCAGTGTTACTGTATTTATCTTGATAAACGAGACATTTTGTCATTGGAGTTTTGGACTAAAGTGCTACCTTAAAGGGAACATTAAATGGCACAGTACTTGACTAGTGCAATTTAGTTCTGGAAAATGAAATTGAAACTTGTTTACAAAGATTCAATTTTGGAATAAGGTGACTAATTTATCTATAGCTCCTGTAGAAGCTATTATAAAACTTGAATTTTTACAAAGGGTGAACTTTAATCTGTACTTTAGTTTATCTGCCTTGCCGTAACATTTCTTACCAGTAACGCTTTAGATGAACATGGTGTTTAAACTGTGCTCTAAACAGTAAGAATACCAAAGAAATTATAAACAAGATAAATGCTGTGGCTCCTATTTGGGGACTCTGACACAAAGTTGTTTTATAATAAGCCTTTTTGTATATCACAATTTGGGTGTCAAACTTAAGTACCCTTTCAAACTATTTATATGAAAAAGTCACTTTATTACTCTAAGATATCCCTAAGGAACTTTTTTTTAATTTAGTGTGATTAAGACTTTATTTATATTTTGCAAAACAGTTAAGGTCCTTTTCAAATTCTTACATTATTAGTGTCAAAGTGATTAGGCTTAACACTTGACCTAAACTTCTATTTTCTTAAGGCAGAAGTGTATTAAATGTATACTGACTCCTAGAAATCTATTTATTAAAATAAAAAACTTGACATAAGAATTTGCTGTATATAGATTAGCTATTATCTACATAAATATTTTAGTGTTTTTAATGAACTCCAGCCTCAAAAATGGGTGTAATTAGAAAACAAAATTATACTAGATTGCTAGTTTATTAACAGATATGACTGTTAATTTCTTCTTCTCTTGAAGGAATTATAAATTATTATGGTATTTCTTCTGTTTAGTTTTTGTTTATGAACTAATATTTTCTCTGGAAAAAAAAACCACCACTAAATATGTACATATGTATTATATAAACTTAATCTTTTAATACTGTGTACTTTCAGCCCATTGTTTAAAAAATAAAGCTACTTAAAAGTAAAGTTTTGCCATTGCCTGGAGAAACTTTTTCTTCCTTCTCTGCGCTGCCAGCTGTAACACTTCTTCTGGGTTGCTTGCATTCAATTCTGTCTGGCCGATGGCTTTGATCTTCCAAAACAGAAAAAAGATGTTAATTGGCGGTTTGGTTAAAAATAAAGTCTCAGTTAATACATATTATAAAACTACATGCTAAGAGGAGTTAACAAGACTGACCAAAAAGATCAATTGTTGAACATGTAATTATATTCAGTAACACTAGCTTTCTTTTCACTAAAAATACAATTGTCTATAAAATATTTTTAAAAATCTGTATTTCAGGATTTTATTTTAATATGCAAAATAGCTAGTTATGTAGTACCGTACTATATAGTAACTTGAACCTTTCATGATTAGAAATATGGCTAGTAAAAATCCATATTAATATTGTGCCAGAGTGTTGAGCGAGAACATAGATTAGGACCTCAGAATTTTCTCTAGCTTAAAGGTAGTCTATTCTTTAAATTTAAAAAACCAAGTAGACCTTCTTTAGGGATTCCAGTATGTAGCCTGAAGGGAGACTATTGAAAAATAACCATTAAATATATAAAATTTGGAGTAGAATTTGTAGATACTGTTTCACTGAATATGAAGTTATGCATGTGGGAAAACCTGATAGTAGAACCATAACTGAAGAGGTGCTGAAAACATAACTTGAAGCTAACTAATTCACAAAAGCCCCAAAATATAAGGCAGAAGTTGGAATAAGAGCTGAATAGGTTGGCCTCCCTGGTGGCGCAAAAATTAAAAGTCTCAGCTCAATCAAGCTATTACCAGTCACTGCAGCACGAGTTTGATCCCCAGCCAGGGAGGTAACGCACATGGAGTAGCAGACCTCCAGTCTTGCCCACCACTCCCCTCAGCTGTGTATTTCATTAGAGATACCTTTCTGCTCCCCACTCTGTCTCCGGTGATTCCACTCACCCACACCTCTGGCCCCAGCTCTCGTATATATAAATAAATAAAACAAGGAGCTAGATAGATATTTGAGGAAAAAAAATGAAACTCCCCCTGGGGATAGTAGTCAAGGTTATGAGAAGATGAGTTACTTAGGGCAAATACAGGGTAATTAGAAAATAACCAAAGAATTAACTTCTAGTGATAAGCAAGTCCAAGGGATGGACTGAGGTGTAGAAACCTATAAAGGTGAAAAGATTGGGAAAAGAATTGAGTAAAAATGTCAGGGAAGCCACTGGTGGCACAATGGGTTGAGAGCCACACTGTGAAGCATACACTGCACAGCAGCATGAGTTCAATCCCTGGGCAGGGAGGGGACCCACATAGCACGGCAGACCTCTCCTGCATGGCCTGCTGCTCCCCTCAGCAGTATATTTCAGTAGATCTGCCTGTTATGCCCATTCTGTCTCTGGTGAATCTTCTCACCTCCTGTGACTCTGGCCTGTACCCTAGCTCTTATATGCATAAATAAATAAATCTTAAAAATAAAAATGTCAGGGAAGCCAAAGAAGTAATTTCAAGAAAGGAGACATAAAAGGACCAAAAAAGATCCACTGGCTTTGGCATTTGGGGATCTGTGTGAGAGAACTTTTCAAAGTGGTAGAAAACCAAAGTAGAAACCAAACTGCACTGGGTTGAAGAGCTTCAAAAACCCAGGAGGGAAAGTATGAGAGGGTGGTACAAACACAAATACTTAATAAGGATGAAAATTTTTACAGGCTATGGGAAAGGTTGACAACATAGTAAATAACTGAAAAGTCACTGAATAAACAATCAGAAGCATAAAAACATGCCTCCATCAAATAGTATAACCATTTACTAACTTCAAAGAGAGGGCATAACGGGGAGCAATTAGAGACCAATTTTTTTATTCTATTTTTGTGTCAAACTGTGGTGTAGGCCGGAGGTGCAGGGGGAGTGAGAATATTCACCAGAGACACAATGGGGAACAGAAGAAGTGGATTTTACTGAAATACACTGCTGAGCTGCAGGTGACAGGAGAGGTCTGCTGCGCCATACATGGGTTAGCTCCCTGGCTGTAGCAATCACAGCACTGAGATTTAACCCCTAGGCCACCAGGAAGACTATATATCAATTTAAAGATGGAAGGACTTGAAATTTGCACTACCAAGGGTCTCAATTCCCAAGACAATTAACTTTCATGAGGACAGAAACTGCTCAGTTATGTTTTTTTTTTTTCAAGCATAGGTATAAAAGTTGCTGAAAATTGATAAACAAGAGGACACTGGGTTTAACAAAGAAAAGTCTGTTACAATTTGGAAGAGCTGAGGGACCAGCTAAAGGAGGAAGCCAGTTTGTATGCTTGTAGTACTTTTTCCAACAGGATTCAATGGCTCAGGAATAGAAAAGAACATAAATTACTAGGAAATTTGTCTTTGCCTTCCAGCTTTGGGAAAACTGGAAATGTTTTGAAAATGAGTGGTATACAAGGGGTTAAGTCGCAGTACTATGAAGCTATCTGCAGTCACTGTTGGATGAGTTCAAACCCTGACCAGCCAGGGAGGTGACCCAATTGGCACAGCAGATCTCTCCTGTCTCGCCCTCAGTTCCCCTCAGCAGTATATTTCAATCTATCTGCCTGTTCTGCTCCCCACTGTCTCTTGTGAATCCTCTCACCACCCCCACACCTCTAGCCTGTACCCCAGTTCTTATATGCATAAATAAAATAAATTTAAAAAAAAAAAAGAAAGAAAATGCGTGGTCTCTATTCACAGGGAGCTAACTCTGTAATCTTTTTTCCTTTTTTTAACAAAAATCCTGTTATTCTGGTTCCTCTAAATGGTCATATAATTTAGTCCAAGTATAAAACTTTACAAAAACTTAATAAACAGTGTATAATTTTATTAAAATGAGTGAAAGAACAAAATGAAAATGTTTAGATGGTGATAGTAATGCAGCAAATATCAGACCAGTAAAAATGGCTATAAAAGTTATAAGTGTTGTGATTTATAAATCTAGTTACAGAAAAAAATTTTAAAGGGAAATTATAATATGCTATTGCAGAAAAAAGGAAAGACTGGTATTTTTTTAAAGATTTCAGCAAAGGCTGATCATGTATTTATTTGCTGTGACAAAACCATGTGGGGGAAAAAGCTAATAAATAAATACATAGTATACTGGATGAGACCTGTGGAAGTTAAAGAAGTTCCTAGAAGAAAAAATTTTCAGGGCCCTCTGGTGATGAATTTTCTTAGCATATTCAAAGAACACGAGGAATTATTGATGTAACAGAAGTTAGCAAGGGGGGAAAAGATGGGGAGTGGCTCCAAAGGTTAATTCATATAAGATGATCTTATAGCCCACTGTGAGAACTTATGTGACAAACCATTTGAAGATTTGGAGACGCAACATGACTCAACTTTTAAAACAGGAGAGAAGTAAATTTTTGTGTAACTAGGCACACAAAATATTTTTTGTTGTTGCTGGTTCAAATTTCAACATTTGTTTAATATTAGAGAAATTGAATGTATCACTGAAGAAAGGCATAAAGTAACTTACCGCAATTTGTCTTTTATCTGTTTCTCCTCTTTTATGATGAAGATCTGAATGAGGGTGTTAAGAATGATCCAATACCATTAAATACCATGCCAGAATCTCAACTTTCTCACTTGATTTAGAAAATAAACAATATTGAAAGCTTTCTTACTTTACAGATGAACAGCTATAATATCACATAGGCTGGTGAAAGGATACAAGTCAAGTATTCCAAAATGGTAACATCCCATATGTAGTCATAGTAGGAGTCCATAGCATCATGACTGAAAATAGAATTCAGTTACTTCTTTCTTAAGCATAAAAACTTCAATTTTTAAAATTTAAAGAGCCTTCATACCTGTTTTGCTCCTGTAGTGACTTGAAGGCTGTTTTGTAGTCAATTTCTCTGAGGAACTGACATAAAATTGCCACCTACATAAACAAAGATTTGAAAGTCATTTCATGTAACTTGCATCAATAATACTCATAGTTTTGAAGGGTTAATTTTTAATGACTGACATCAAGAATATTTATGGGGCCTCCCTGGTGGCGCAGAGGGTTAAGCAACGCACTATGAAGCAAAGCACAGTCACTGCAGCATGATTTCAATCCCTGCCGCCCCAGGGAGGAAACCCTCATGACGTATCAGACCTCTCCTGCCTCGCCTGCTGCTCCCCTCAGCAGTGTGTTTCAGTCAGTCTGCCTATTCTGCTCCTTACTCTGTCTGGTAAATCCTCTCACCTCCCACGACTCTGGTCTGTACCCCAGCTCTTGTATGCATAAATAAATAAATCTTTAAAAAAAAAAAAAGAATATTTATGAGGCCTTGCAGGTCATGTTGAGTAGGTTTCATCCAATTTTAATTGCAAAAACCTCTACATAAGTGTCTATCTGCTCAACATTTTCTTCATTAATGACCTAAATCCTGAATTTCTGGAGATTTATGAATTTAACTAAGCTGACTAAACACAGAGTACAAAAAGATAACGGAAATGCAAAACTGCGAGACAAAAGTATCATGACATTCAGCGACACACAGAATGTGCAACTATATACCCTTCTTAGCTGGCAAGTACAGAAGATGATTTTGACAAAATTTAGATGGCCAGTCTTCTTAACACATAAAACAGATCTATTTCAATCAGACAGATGGGTCATAAAACAGTTGCTTTTAAAGATACTTTTTTCTTTTGAAAGTGTTGTAATTCATATACTAAAAAATTTACCCTTTGAAACTACACTTAAGTGGTTTTTAATATATTCAAAAAGTTTTACAACTATCACCATTATCTAATTTCAAAGCATGTTCTGTCTCTAGCCCTCTCCCAAACTCTGAAACCCATTTGCAGGTCACTGTCCATTCTTCCACACCTAGTTTCCGGCTATCACTTATCTACACTCTGTCTCCAAATTTGCCAGTTCTGGACATTTCATATGAATGGATTCATGAAATACAAAGCCTTTTTTTGTACTTGGTTTTTCTCCCCCAGAAAGAGGCTGAATAATGGCTGAATATTTTTCCATTGTATGTATAAACAGTCATGCACTGCTTAACAGTGTTTTAGTTAGTAACAGCCACATATACAACAGTGGTTCCAGCAGGCCATACCATATTGCCTAGCATTGTAGTAGGCTATACCATCCACCTAAATTTGTGCAATTTTATGCTATGACATTTGTACAATGTAGTCTAACAAAACATTTTCAGGATGTGTCATTAAGCAACACATGACTGTAACCATTCGTGGGCATGAAAGTGCTGGGTCATAGGGTAACTGTTTCACTTTTTGAGAAACAACCAAACTATTTTCCAAAGATGTCACCCCATTTTACATTCTACCAGCAATACATGAACAATCAAATTTTTCCATATCTCACGACATGAGTTACTATCTTTTTCAATTACAGTCACCCTAGAGGATGTGAAGTGTATCTCACTTTGATGCAGACTGGATTTTCCTGAGTAATGTATGTCTACTCTTAAACATAAGAAGACATTCTGGAGAATGCTCCTTTTCTATTTAGAAGGTCCAAAGATTTGTTCTCTAATTCATACTTTCAGTTTAGTTGAAGGTCTATAAGCTTCTAAAAAAAAATAAAAGAATATGTAAAACTCCCAAACATCATAAATTTTTAATTACAATATGGAAAATAAAACTACTTGTCAGTCCAATGTTTACATATATAACTAACACCTGTGAAGTAAACCAACATCACATTATAAACTAACCTGCGTGTGGCAATTCAGCAAAGAACAGCATTTTATCATTCGTTTTATTACCTACAAAAAAAATTTGATTATTTCCAAATCCTAGTTAATATCAACTGTGACAAATGTACCATTCTGAGTGGGGTGTCACAGTTGGAGAGACTGTATACGTGGAGGGGCCCCATGGGGAAGGGGAGAAACAGCAAGTATGAGAACTCATAGTTTTGCTATGAATCGAGAACTGTTCTAAAAAACAGAATAAAAACACCAATAAAAGTTTAAATCTGGGCCTCCCTGGTGGCGCAGTGGGTTAAGCAATGCACTATGAAGCAAACCGCAGCCACTGCAGCACGAGTTCGATCCCTGCTGTCCACCAGGAGGGGGAACCCACATGG
>JAGFMF010011568.1:17669209-17679792 GCA_019455555.1 Galemys pyrenaicus | reverse complement strand
CCCTCAGCAGTGTACTTCCATTGATCTGCCTGTTCTGCTCCCTGCTCTCTGTGGTGAATCCTCTCACCTCCCCCAACACCTCTGGCCTGTACCCCAGCTCTTGTATGCATAAATAAATAAATCTTTAAAAAAGATTTTAAAAAAAGTTTAAATCTGCTTTCAAGTCATTTATTGTAAGTATTGAAAAATACCAAGTATTAAATTATGATGAGGAGCCCAGTAAAGTAAGATACTAAAATCAGTTTTAGATAAATTGAGTTTGTGCTATTTTGGAGATTATCAAAGCAGCGGTGGCCTATGGCACTGAGCAATCAATTCTAGAGTCACCATCACATAGAAATGAATACGCTCACCCAAAAGGGGGCCTGGGAAGAACATTTAAAGGTAGGCAGGAAAAAAGAACTTACCTGGTCTGTATAAACATCAGGTGGCACAGCTTTATTAAAGAAATCAGAACACACAGCTCCTGCCTGGAGGTAATAGTGAAGAGCTGCTGAATACTGATTTGTTGCTGTAGTAGAAAAGATAAAGAATTACCTATCATTAGATATAACAGAAAAGCAGACAGAGCCTCTTTTGTGAAGAGTTAGCTATAACACTTTATGAACTGATAGAAATAGATTCAAACTGTACAGGGAAATATACTTTTCCACACCAACAATGAAAAATTGCCCTTTTTTAACCACTATAAAGAAGTAAGGTAGTAGATTCTATGCCTTCTAAAACTAATTAGCAAAAAAAAAACCTTAAGATTTCTCATCAAAATCACTAGTACAGAATTTAATATTTGGAAGTATTTATTTCCAAAATGCCCATAACAGAAACATCTTATTTTTCTGTGGCATTTAGAATTAATAAATCAAGGGTATAGGGGTTAAAGACACAGTGCTATAAAGCTATCCCCAAACACTGAAGATGAGTTCGATCTCGGTCAGGGAGCTGACCCACATGGAGCAGCAGACCTCTCTTGCCTCACCCACTGCTCCCCTCAGCAGTGTATTTCAATCCACCTGTTCTGTTCCCCCACTCTGTCTCTGGTGAACCTGTTCAACCCCCACACCTCTGGCCTGTACCCTAGTTTTGTATGCATAAATAAATCTTAAAAAAAAAAAGAGACTAAAAAATATTCTGAAATGACACCAGTCAGAAATTTTATTTGATCTGTATAGTACTATAAATAATGGAAATTCCATTATCAGATCAGAAAATCTACAACATTTAACTGGGCCTGGGGGTAGGGGTTCTGGTAGGGTTGGGGGAGGAATTCAAAAACCTATTTTGAAGAATGCAATAATTACCAAGCAAGCCTGGGCAGATTTTTACAAGCTTCAAATATCAATTCTGCAATTCTACAAACGACACTCTATGTTCCTTGGCCTCCCTATTAGTCCAGGGGCTAAGTCTCAGCACTACAGTCTGACTTCAATCCCAAACTAAGGAGCTAACCCACATGGCGTAGTAGACCTCTCCTGTCTGGCCTGCTACTCCCCTTAGCAGTAAATCTGCCTATTCTGCTCCACACTCAGTCTCTGGTAAATCCTCTCATTCCCATTGCTCTGGCCTACATCCCAGTTCTTCTATGTTTAAATAGATCTTAAAATAGAAAAAGATATGTGTCCTTACTATAAGTGTTCAGTATGATAACTAGGAAAAAAAATTACCAAAAACTCTACCTCCCTTAAAATAGCATTATCTTAGTAAATGAAAATGTACTATTTAAAAAAACAAACAAAAACACATATAGGCAAATGGTAGCCAACATAAAACTGAAAGGCTCTGAGCCAAGGACTGTACATAGAAAAATACATTATCACAATTACTTTTATTCTCTTTATCTAGGATGATGAGTTACATGTCAAAATCAAGAGTTAATGAAGCATTATAATAAAATGTGTAATATATTTTCACACCTAAAAGTGCCACAAAACAAAGCAATCAAACATTATGACTTACCAAAATAAATGTCTGCCTGAATAATTAACCATGAATGGTTATTTGGATTTATACTGAGAGCATAACGAACTAGCTCTTTCATAGTGATTGCCACAGCTTCAAAGTCCACCGATTGGAGGCTAAAGGAAAGATAATAAACATTATTCTCTGTTTTAGAGGTCAACTCCAAATTCTATACATGCATTTATTAAAAACAAACAAAAAAGGACGTAGCCAAAATTGAGATGGTCAGAAATACAATACTAACTAAATATTATCAAAAGGAACTACAAGAAAAAAGTATCAAAACAACTAAGTCTTAGAAAGTATGGTAAGCAAACTTTTTAATAAGGGGTTGGAAAGATTTGTTTTCTTCTTTCAAAGTGTAAAAAATGGTAAACTGGACCACTAAAAATAAAGTATCTTTGAATCTTTTACTATGTAACATATAAAAGTAGTAGGATGTAAAATTCTAAAAGCTTTCTTCAAGGAAAAGAGCAAACATTACTGAAAATTGTATAGAACCATAAAAGGATCCATATAGTAGGGCCTCCCTGGTGGCGCAATGGGTTAAGCAATGTACTGTGAAGCAAAACACAGCCACACAGCCACTGCAGCACGAGTTCAAACCCTGCTGCCAACCAGGGAGGTGACCCACAAGGCGCAGTAGACCTCTCCTGCTTCACCTGCTGCTTCCCTCAGCAGTGTATTTCAGTCTGTTCTGTTCCCCACTCTGTCTCTGGTGAGTCCTCTCACCTCCTCCCACCCCACATCTGGCCTGTACCCCAATTCTTGCAGGCATAAATAAATATTTTTTTTTTAAAAAAGGACCCTTATAGCCAAAGTAAGACTGAGGGTAAAAGAGATGGGCTTTAAATCATACTACAAAGAAATAGTAACCAAACTGCATGGTATTGAAAAGACACAGTGATCAGTGTAACCAGAACTAAGACTCCAGAAATAAACCCAAACTTATATGGACAATTACTATGACAAAGAAGTCAAGAATATAAAATGGGGAAAGGAAACACTACTTAACAAATGGTTCTGGGAAAATGGGACAAGAATGAAACGAGACCACTATGTCACACCGTACACAAAAATTAACTCAAAATGGGTCAAAGACTTGAATCTAAGACCATAAGCCATAAAATTCATAGAAGAAAACAGGCAAAACACTCCACACCATGGGCTTCAACAAGGAAAAGTAAAAATAAATGGGACTACATCAAACTAAGAGGTTTCGGCAAAAAGAAACTATCATTAAAATGCAAGTAAGTACCCTACCAAATGGGAGAAAACTTTTGCACACCCCACATCTGGCCACATGTGGATATTAAATCCACATTTGGATTTAATATCCAAAATCCACAAAGAACTCATACAACTCAACAAAAATAAAATAACCCAATCAAAAAATAGGTAGAAGAGCTAAAGAGACATTTCTCCAAAGAAGATAGAGATGGCTAACAGCCACACAAAAAAATGCTCATCATCATTTATCAGAAAAATCAAAACCACAATGAGCTGGCACCACACACATTTGAGAATGGATTCTATCAATAAAAGCATAAACAACAACAGCAGGGTATGTGGGAAAAAGGAACCCTCACAGACTGCTGGTAGGAATGTAGACTGGCCCAATCTCTCTGGAAAGTAATGTTTCTCAAAACATTAAGAATAAATCCACAGGGCCTCCCTGGTGGCGCAGTGGGTTAAGCAACGCACTATGAAGCAAACCGCAGCCACTGCAGCACGATTTCAATCCCTGCTGCCGGCCAGGGAGGGGCCCACATGGCATGGCAGACCTCTCCTGCTGTGCCCGCTGCTCCCTTCAGCAGTGTACTTCTGTTGATCTGCCTGTTCTGCTCCCTGCTCTCTGTGGTGAATCCTCTCACCCCCCCAACACCTCTGGCCTGTACCCTAGCTCTTGTATGCATAAATAAATAAATCTTTAAAAAAAAAAAAAAGAATAAACCTACAACATGACCCAGTAATCCCTCTTGTAGAGCTCTAACCCAAGAATACAAAACACAAAGTTGAAGGGATATATGCACTGCATATATGGGCTATTGTGTTCACTGCAGCACTATTTCCAATACCCGTTATAGAAAAAAACCAAAGTGCCCAACAACAGAAGA
Organism: Galemys pyrenaicus; assembly: GCA_019455555.1. Classification (NCBI taxonomy): domain Eukaryota; kingdom Metazoa; phylum Chordata; class Mammalia; order Eulipotyphla; family Talpidae; genus Galemys; species Galemys pyrenaicus. The sequence continues at coordinate 17,675,719 of JAGFMF010011568.1, read as the reverse complement.
ATGGATTGGGAGGATGTGGTATATATACACAATGGATTACCATTCAGCAATATGAAAAGAGATGACTTCTTGTTATTTTCAACAAAATGGATGGAACTGAAAGAGATCATGTTCAGTGAAAGAAGAAGGAAAAGACAAATACTTCATGATTTCACTCATATTTGGGATATAAAAAAGAGCAGACAAAACCAACCACAACAAACCAGAAATATGAGTAGAACTAAGGTTATCAGGGGTTTCCCTGATGGTGCAAGGAGTTGAGGTGCAGCACTATGGACTTATCTGCAGCCACTGCAGTGCTGGTTTGATCCCTGGCCAGGGAGGGGACCCACATGGTACAGCAGGCCTCTCCTGTCTTGTCCGCTGCTCCCCTCAGCAGTGTATTTCCACCTGTTTTGCTCCCCACTGTTCCTGGTGACTCCTCTCACACCTCCCCTCACCCCCACATGGCTGGCCTATGCCCCAGCTCTTGTATGCATAAATAAATTAACTTTAAAAAAAAAACCTAAGGCTATCAAAAGGGAAAGGTAAGGATTATGAGCAAAGGGGGTGGGGGACCCAAAGGATTATGGTAGAAGATAAGCAATATTTTAGTAGTAAGTATGCTATGATAACATACTTGATAAAGGTATGAACTTATACCTGAAAGATATACAAAGTTTTATATCACTTAAATGCACTTTGTGGCTTCTTGTTAGAAAAACTGACTCTCCTGGGTTGGAAGTTTCACTGACACTCATGAGGCTGGTAGGCTACACATACCAGTACACCACTTCACTGCAGTTGGTAGCAATAAAGAATCAATACAAGAGTAAAGAATGGAAGCAGCTACTCTAAACCTGGTTAAACCTTGACATTTTGAGTACTGAGACAGAACTGTGAGTATAAAAGACCAGTACCCAAGAAACAGCTGATAGCACCAACTTCCCAAGAGCTATAAAGCACAGTGGATTCAAACACCTACAGTTCTCTCTTTTAACAGGGTACTTCTGTTATCCTCAGGGATTTGATCTTGCCAATACCAATTACTATTACCAGCACAAAAATTGCAGCATTATTAGCAGAGACCCAATTATTGGTTTACAACTAAATGAGAAACTGGCTGGCTTATGACTGCTTTTTATAGAAACTTATAAAATGTTAACATATTAAGCAATCAATTTTAAAATAGTAATACTTAACCCACCATATTCTCACCATATTCTTGGAGTCAATAAAGACTCGTGTTCAAGAGAAATACCTTTTCTGTTCAAACATTTAATCATATTTCATTTTCTCTGGATCAATTTAAAGTATTTTTACTCATAAATGTAAGTTAAGCCTACTATGTGTCAGTCTCTATATACCTGGCACAGAAAATATTACTTATTTAATCCAACAATTCTGAGATACATACTATTCTTTTTTTTTTTAAACATTGATTTATTTATGCATTCAAGAACTAAGGTACAGGGCCTCCCTGGTGGCACAGCGGATTGCCACCAGGATGCTATGGAGCATCCACAGCCACTTCAACACAAGTTTGATTCTCTGCCAGGAGGGGACCCATATGGTGCAAGCAGACTCTCCTGTTGCACCTGCTGCTCCCCTCAACAGTGTGTTTCAGTCAGTCTGCCTGTTCTGTTCCCCACTCTCTCTGGTGAGTCCTCTCACCCCTCGCATCTCTGGTCTGTACCCCAGCTCTTGTATGCATAAATAAATCAATCTTTAAAAAAAGAACTAGGGTACAGACCAGAGGTGCAGGGGGTGAGAGGATTCACCAGAGACAGAATGGGGAGCACAAGAGGCAGATTGACTGAAATATACTACCGAGGGGAGCAGCGGGCAAGACAGGAGAGGTCTGCTGCGCCATAGGGGTCAGCTCCCTGGCCAGAGACCAAACTTGTGCTGCAGTGGCTGTGGATAGCTTCATAGTGCTGTGTCTTAACCTCTTGGGGTATCAGGGAGGCCCCCAATATCAAATTTTAAATAAAAACCTGAAGTGGGAATGCAGGGGAGTATGCATATTGCTTTATCAAGCAGGGTACTCCTTAAGCCTTCACAAGTGGAAAGATAGTCATTCACCCACTTTTGACCCTCCAAATACCTATAACAGGTCACAGAAGTTATTCCAAGTACTAAGAGCGAAATGGCGGCAAATTACTGTCACTGTCCCCATACTTACTAAAATTTTTTTTAAGATTTATTTATTTATGCATACCAGAACTGGGGTACAGGCCAGAGATGTGGGGGGTGAGAGGATTCACCAGAGACAGAATGGGAAGCAGAACAGGCAGATTAACTAAAATACACTGGGCGAGGCAAGAGACATCTGCTGCGTCATGTGGGTCCCCTCCCTGGCCAGCGGCAGGGATCGAACTAGTGCTGCAGAGGCTGCGGTTTGCTTCATAGTGTATTGCTTAGTCCACTGCGCCACCAGGGAGGCCCCTCTTTTCTTCTTTAAAGAATACCACTATGAACAAGAAAATAAGACTTCGACTTGTGCTGCAGGCACAAACTAAGACAATTAGGGTGAGAGGACAGAAAGAAAAGCAACTTTGTCAAGTAAGTTCTAAATGAGAAGTTCCTATGTGTAGAAAGAGAAAAATGTAAATGGTTTTTATTCGCCCCCCACAAAAAAAAAAGAAAAACTTTTCTTATTCCCTGAAAATATACCACTATCATCTGTGATTCTCAAGTGATAAAAGCAAGAGGAAAGATTTCATAAAGTAATTAAAGAACTTAAGGCAACTAAAAGCGGTTGGGAGCCTTTGACAATCACAGTGTTAAAAGATACCTACTGGAAATTATGGGGAAAAAAATAAAAACCACTAATTTTTTTCAAATAGCTATTTTAAAAAAGATGCTGGAAACTTGATAGAAAACCACTCTTCAATTAGCCTAGATATTTCTAGTTCTACCCATTAACAAATAATCAAGAAAACTAAGAGATCTCCTGGTCTACCCAGAGTTGATAGGAAGATGCTTACAATAGAGAAATACAAAGTTGGCTACAGAATCCTAACAGATTGTAGTCTTTTAACCAAAACACTCCAGATTATCTAAGCCAACCCAGATAACTTCTAAAATACATAAATAGGGCCTCCCTGGTGGCGCAGTGGGTTAAGCAACACACTATGAAGCAGACCTCAGCCACTACAGCACGAGTTCAATCCCTGCTGCTGGCCAGGGAGGGGACCCACATGGTACAGCAGACCTCTCCTGCTGTGCCCGCTGCTGCCCTCAGCAGTGTACTTCTGTTGATCTGCCTGTTCTGCTCCCTGCTCTGTCTATGGTGAATCCTCTCACCCCCCCGCACCTCTGGCCTGTACCCCAGTGCTTGTATGCATAAATAAATAAATATTTTTTAAAAAAATAAAATAAAATAAAATACATAAATAATAAAATGTAAGCCATAATAACTCTTACTTGGGAATAGAGGATGGCCAAATAGAAATGTGTTCGGCTGTAATGTCATTCACAATGTCCTCCTTAAAAAAAAAGAAAAAAAATTTTTAGTACTTAAAATTTCTTTTGAAGAGTTGTTTTTTTTAAATGAAATGCTGAAATACTGACCCGAACATTGTGAAGTTTCACAAAGAGTGATAAAATAATAGTCAAAACCAATGGTTCCTATGAGAAAGAAAACATAAAACTGTTATATATTTTAAATATCTAATAGTTCTCAAGTCAACTTCAGGAATACCAAGAATTTTCTTTCAAAATACCCTAAACCTTTTGAAATTTACTACATGCTTTAGTGTGGAAGCACCACAAAGACCAATTTCTTTTTTTAATTACAAGAAAGAAAACAGCAATTTACACAAGTTACTGTATTTAGATGTTTGGCCTGTAGTACGCTACTCCTCACATGACTTTTGAAACTGAGTAAACAGATCTCTTTCCAACTAGTATTTCCTGCTACCTCAAAAACAACTGACCTTTTATTCTTTAAAATAATAAAGGATGGTTACATTTACTAAGAAAATATGACTGTATGTGACCAAACAAAAATTAAAACCAGCTTGCACATATCTAGACTTATTATAGAGACTTCTTTACAATTTCAAAAAGAACTGTCCTATGTACTAGAACATGGTAAATCAAATGCACTCATCACCTCATCCTCAAAAATAATCAATAAACACATTATAGCTTAAGCAATTCTGTTAAGCATATAAGCACTCTGTTTAGTCATATTATATAAAAATTGACTACAATAATTACATGAATGTTTAATAAAACTTACCCGCAATTTTTTGATAAAAGAAAGCAGTTCACTCCTACAAAAAACCAAAAATTTTGGTATGCACATATAATGTCAGAAATGAAACTTAAGTAAATTATAGGTGAAGATTCCTAATGCACCAATTCTACATGCATGATAAAGAATACTCTATTGTTATACTAACCTAATGACATGACATTTCTCCTATTGTAGTTACATTCGACATCTTCAGTCCTTAAACACTGATGATTTTTAATTCAATTTAATTAAAAGACAAACAGCCTTTTAAAATAACAAAGTATTTCCAACAGTGATCATGGCAGATAAAGTCCATCAGAAATCAGCAACAGAAAATTCTCAAGCTTGTCTATTTTTATGATATACAAGGATAAAGGCAGATGTTCTTGAAACAATACAAACAGTATAAATAATAATTTTTAAAAATTAACTGATAGAAACATACCGATACATTATACCTAATGTAGATTCCCTCTGTTTTATTAAACTAACTCTGCCATCATTTCCTCGCTTGTGTTGACTGGACACACTACAGATCTGAACAACAACTTCCCACAGGTCTTTAGCAGTCCGTCTACTTTCTTTAGGGCCTGGAAGTTCTTTACATGTAGCTGCTAAAAGTTGTCCAAGCTATAACATGAAAAACAAACAAAATATGCAAAAATACAAATGAGAATAATTGAAGAAAGATGGATTAATTGGCCAGACATACTAAGCACAATTATTTTATGCTGTGAATTATATAATGACATAGGAACTTAGAGCTCATGGTCTGACAAATCTGAATCTGGGGGAAAGGATCATCTGGTTCTACCATATAAGTCTAAGTAATTATAGAGTAATGAGAATAAAATCAAAACAACAAAGAGGTATGTATTTTATTAAGAAAAAAAAAACAAGTTGTTAGATATATGTAGAATGATTGCACTTAAAAAAGAAAAGGATGTGCAATGGAAGGGAAGCCCAAAGGCAAGATAAAAATGGTGCTTAAATTACACACACACACACCAATTAAAAAGAAGTATTTAATGAAAAATTTAACAATAAGGAAGATGAAGTTGACAAAATAGGGGGAACTAAACCAACTTTTCTATAATAGTAGTAGCAACTGGGGATGATTCTATTGCTGAGAAGAGGAGGTAGAAATAAGGAAGGACAGTTTACAGATAGACCTTGAAGACCTAAGATGTAGAAGGCTTCAGAAATAAAGAGTAAAAGGGCTGAAAGCAAAATGCAGAGAATAGACTGGCCTAAAATGAAGAAGAAAAAAAATAGGCTTATAGCAAATTCAGTATTTCTTTCCCTCTGTAATTTCAAAACAAAAGAGGGTCCTTCTACCCTTTGTTCTTATTAACTCTTATACACCATTGCTCTTTTAGAGGGTCAAATAGCAAGAATAATTTCATGTCCACTAAGGAAAATCCCAATTTCATAACTGGACCTAGAAAACGTTCATAATGGGGTCACACTGTTTAACGTAGCTTCGTTAAAAATATGGGATTAAAACAGAGATGAAAATTGGTTGTTTTTTCTCCCCAAAATTTTTTGTTATAAAATTTTGCACATAGAATGTTGGGACAGTTTAATAAGAACCTATATACATGACTTGCTGTGAATATACTGCCATATTTGTTTTATATATCTATCTACATATACCATCCATTAAACTATATCAAAGTAAGTTGCAGACATGGCATTTCATCCCTAAACACTTCAGTATGCATCTCCTAAGGACAAGGACATTATTCTATATAACTACACTCCATGTCATACCTAAGAAACTTTACAAGAGTACAGGAGCTTCCTGAAACTAGTGAAAATAACAAGAAACCCTCTGTGACTGGATATCAAGGGTTTATGTAGCCTATGAGGATGTTTCACCCTGCATGCTCACTGAAAAGTCTTCTCTGACATCTGGGATCATATATATGCAGCTATTTGCTGTGCTACAATGTAAGGTTATTGTGGCTTTTTGTCTCAAATTCATTTTCTATTGGCAGGGTTCATGTGCTTAGCTGAAGGTAATTACATTTGTTAAGTAAATAAATTTACTGAAGAGTAAAACTTATCAGAGATCTTAGTCCCCATGTCAAATGAAATCTACAAACACTTCTATACATCAAGTAATGCACTGAGAACATAAAAATTAACTGTTCTTAAGAAGCTTACTATTTTATTTTATTTTATTTTTTTAAAGATTTATTTATTTATGCATACAAGCACTGGGGTACAGGCCAGAGGTGGGGGGGGGGGTGAGAGGATTCACCACAGAGAGTGGGGAGCAG
>JAGFMF010011568.1:17623319-17662058 GCA_019455555.1 Galemys pyrenaicus | reverse complement strand
CTCTCTGTGGTGAATCCTCTCACCCCCCTACACCTCTGGCCTGTACCCCAGTGCTTGTATGCATAAATAAATAAATCTTTAAAAAAAAAAAAAAAACTGCAGAAAAGTCTCTGTGCCCAATAATTCTCAGTTATTTTAAGAGTTGAAGGAAAAGGGCCTCCCTGGTGGCGCGGTGGGTTGAGCAACGCACTATGAAGCAGACCTCAGCCACTGCAGCACGAGTTTGATCCCTGCTGCCAGCCGGGGAGGGGACCCACGTGGTGCAGCAGGCCTCTCCTGCTGTGCCCGCTGTTCCCCTCAGCAGTGTGTTTCAGTCGGTCTGCCTGTTCTGCTCCCCGCTCAGTCTGTGGTGAATCCTCTCACCCCCCCACACCTCTGGCCTGTACCCCAGTACTTGTATGCATGAATAAATAAATCTTAAAAAAAAAAAAAAAAAAAGAGTTGAAGGAAAAAGCTGCTGACTATATAGGCCCCCATTATAAACATTCCAATGACCCACAACTGGCTAGAGCTGTCCTGTCCAATATGGTAGCTACATGTGGCCACTGAGCATGTGAAACGATCAGTCTAAATTGGAAGTGCTATACTGTAAAAAATTAGTGAATTGTAAAAACACAGCATACACATTAAAAGAGCAAAATTTGGGGCCTCTCTGGTGGTGCAAGGGGTTAAGCAATGCACTATGAGGCAAACCATAGCCACTACAGCAGAAGTTCGATGCCTGCTGCTGGCCAGGGAGGGGACCCACGTGGTGCAGCAGACCTCTCCTTCCTCGCCTGCTGCTCCCCTCAGCAGTGTATTTCAGTCAATCTGCCTGTTATGTTCCCCACTGTCTCTAGTGGGTCCTCTCACCTCTCACCCCCCACACCTCTGGCTTATATCCCAGTGCTTGTAGGCATAAATAAATCTTTTTAAAAAAGCAAAAATTCTCAGTTTTTATAATGGTTACATGTCATTGGACAGTGTTGATCTAGAACACCAGTTCTCAAACTTTAGCCCACCTTGAGAGCTCATTAAAAGATTGCTGGGTTCTATATATTTAGTAATTCTAAGATGGGTCCCAATCTGCATCTTTAACAAGTTTCCAAATGCCACAAATGTTGCTGGTGTGGGAAAACGTATTTTCAGAACCACTGGTGTAGAGTGCTATCTTCAAAAAAGTCATTGCTCACTTCTTTCTTAAAAGAATTTTATATATGTATTTACTTCCTTATAAAATTAAGTTGAGAAGTGTAAACTTTTTTAGAAGAAAATGCAAAGTTCAAGGAGGTGCTAAAGTATAAATACTGATTTTCTGAATAGTGAATTACACTGTTTCTATTTCAACACACAAATGAATTTCGGGATAAATCTAACAAAATATGTACACGACAGAACTGAGGATTAATTTAGATATAAGAAAAAAATTAAAATAAGACAAAACAAATGCAAGATTTGTATGCTGAAAGATTACAAAATATAACAAAGTTGTAAGTAAATGAAGAGATGCATTAAGTCCGTAGCCTTCAAAGCCTTTAACCATGAATTTACAGTCATTGCAATGTGAATCAAAATCCCTGGGTTTCTTTACTAGACATTGAAAAGCTGATCTACAACTTGCTTTATGAAGACGCAAAGGACCTAGAATAGCCAAAATGATGTTAAGTACAAGAAAACTGGAATACTTGCAGCACTTGATTTAAAACTATAAAACCAGTGTGGCTCTTTCCCTCTCTTTTTTTAAAGGAAGCTAGAAAAGGACTATTGTGAAAACAGGAGTGGAAATGATAAACAACATGACATAAATATAGGAAAGCTTTCAGGCAGATCAATTTTAGGGCAGAATGAAAAGTCAAGAAGCGTGGAAATGCTCCCCTTAAAACTACAATATCCACACCTTCGACTTCTGGCTAGAAGGCTATCTGGTCTAGAAAAACCAATCCCCTTACCAAAGTTCACAGAGCTTTGTTACAGGTTACTTCTTCATGGTATCCTCCTCCAACTTTAATGTCTTTCATCTTTACCTACCTAACTTACTTAAGCTTCAGCTATAGTTCAGGATTCCTGCCTTCCAAATTTTATCTTTAATCTTCCTATAGCATTTACTGTACTATTTGCTGTGCAACAATATCTTATATAAGATTTCACTTAATTCTCAACTTCCCAAAGAGATTAGGAACTCCTTACATAAAATATATTTACATAATTGATTTTAAGGGATTTTGTTTGTTTTTATATTTTGGAATACAACCTTTATTAACGAAAACCTAAGGGATTAAAAAAAAAAGTGATGTTGCCTCACATTTTTAAAAACAAAATAGCATCCATATGTCCATGACCATTATTAAGGAAAAAGAAAAAGAACCAAAACACCTTAACATTTATCCTTCTAGGTCTATGAATATGATCTTAAGCTCAGGAAAATATAACAGATTCTGATTCTTGGCTTTCATTCTAAAATTGATAAAATATATCCCAAACTAGTAATTTATGTATACTTTCACTCACCTTAACAGTACTACAGTGTAAACCTTTGGCCATGAGAATATAAACCAAATCTCTTGTTAAGTTATCTTTAATTCCAAGGATAACACCACTATAAACAGAGGGTACTTCCCACTAGAAGAAACAGAAATATGTAAATACAAACACAGGGAAAGACAAATGTGAATAAGAATCTTACAATAATCTTCAATCACATTAAAATATCATTTAAGGATCACATTTTAGGCAGAAAGGAAAACGACAGTCATAAAGAAATGCTAATTAAAATTAACATATTCACTACAATGAGCCAGTAGTAAGTATTAAAATGGACTAGAGGACCTCCTTGGTGGCGCAAGGGGTTAAGCACCACACTATGAAGCAAGCATCCACAGCCGCTGCAGTTCAATCCCTGGCCTGGGAGCTGACCCACTTGGTGCAGCAAACCTCTATTCTGCCTCACCTGCTGCTCTCCTTAGCAGTGTACTTCAGCAATTTGCCTGTTCTGTTCCCCACTGTCTCTGGTTAATCCTCTCACCTCCCACACCTCTGGCCTGTACCCCAGTTTTTGTATGAATAAATTTTTTAAAATAAATAAATAAAATGGACTGGAACTTTTTGAAGGATGGTCTATAAGAAATAAAAACAAAATAAACTAGAAATTTTAATATGTATTAGCTCGTGATCCTTACAACAATACTATGAGTTAGGTACTATTATCCCATTTTACATACAGAAGTTAACCGACTTGTCCAAGATTACATAAATACTGAGTAAGGACCTTAGATTCAAACTCAAGCAGTTAACCCCAGAATCCCCTATCAAATATTTTCAACTACTTCCTCATCCATAAAAATGATCACTAACAGTGATGTCAATACTAAGAAAGTCCAACTAACTTTCAGAGTGATTTTTCATTTCACTACATATGCATGTCTAGACCCCATAAAACGTAATATGAACTTCTGTCTGCTTTCTTCATTCTAAGCAAAGGAGGCATATGTATTTCATTAAAAGCACTGCCATATACTTTAGTTTCTCCTGTATTTATGGGATATTTCCCTTGTATATCTACTCATGGCCCTCTAATAAGAAATGTTTTAAAAGCTATTTTTATTGTATTCTTGATGCAGGAAAACTCAAAAACAAGTAAATACATTAACTCTAAGTTTTACCGTCTAAAGACAAAAATGACCTAGAAGCTTTAATGAACTGGTTTTAAGCTGTAGAGTTTAACCTCAAGAAAGTATTAAAAAACATAAATAAAAATACTTCAAAAAGCACAGTGGTGGTAGGGTAAACATACATCTGAAGAGGTATGAACCTATTGTAAATCTACTAAATCATAAATTTACTACTAAATCATAGTGTTGTAAGCCAATGTTGCACCAAAAATTTCAACTTAAAAAAACTATGTAACAAGTATTAGCTATAGACCACATGCACACATTATGCATACATCTACAGTTACACTCAAAATGCGTGTAGAGACTATGACAATAAATGGACTATAAACTTATTTTTAGATGTTAATGTAAGAGGTTTTTTTTTTTTTTTTTTTTTTGCATTTTCTGTCAACAGAGGTTCAAAAGTGCAAGTAAAGGTCCTAAATTTATTGGCAAATAAAAAGGATACTCATTCTCCAAAAAGGTAATCAAATAACTGATTGTTATATCAGGAAAAAAGGGCAATTTTCTTTAGCTGTTCTTGACAAAGCGTTTCCTACCTTATTAGATACTGTCCAGAATTGGCGTTCTGAAGTCATACCATGTAACTCAATTAAAATCTGTCGAATTCTCCAGGGATCCACTGACAATATCAACTGATGCTCCAACTGGCCAATGTTGACACTTGCTGAGGCTAAAAAAGAAGAGTTTTCTGGTTCAACAGTAATTTCATTAAAAGGTAATACAGGACTCCCTTTTTTCCTTGGGTTCCAGCTCTGAAGAACCGGTAGGACATTCACAGATCTGTATCCCTCTCTTCTTATATTATTCACTATGCTATTTCCCCTTCTCTTATAAATAAAACCCTTTATTAACTTTAAAAGAAAAAAAAAGGTAATACAGGCCTATAGGTATGAGAATGATTATTAAGTGAGAAGTTGTGCACGTCTATATGTATTTTAAGTTAAAAACAGCTCTCATATTGAGAACTAGTTCACTGGACATAATGTAAATTACAAAACTAACTTAATGCGCACACACAAAACCTAACAGCATCTGTATTATTATGTCTGCATGTAATAAAGATGATGAAAATAAAAACAAAGGAAAAAATTACTGGTTCATGGAAAGAATTATGTGGAATTTACAGAAAAAATTATATAGACAGTCTCCTATTTCTGAATATAACATGCTAACAAAGCATGCATAAAATATAAATTATGAGTAATAAACACTAAGAATGTGGTTTTTAGAGGGAGAAAGAGCAGAAGACACTGCCTTCACAAAAAATCAAGAAATGATCATTAAAACCTCAAATTACAATTCTACTTCAGACAGTCTTCATTAATGCACATCCAGCATTCTTTATTACTTAATGTTATTCTTTACTTTTACAACTGGAAAACCAGTTTAGTCTAGTGAGGTGCCAAGCAGTTAAAATTTTGCTTTTTTGTTAACCAGTCGAATCCTCTCTTGCCTATATTGTTTTGAAGATTATATTCTCATTAGTGAACAGCACTGTATTTTCAACATATAGAATAAAATTTTAAAATGAAAGAAAATTATCACCTAAGGAAAAAATAGCAATACTGACAAAGCTGAGTGTTTTAGTCAGCAGACAGAATCACAGTGACATAGGCTGAAATGTATGAAAGCCTATACTTTTTGTTTGGTCTCAGCATCCTTTACTATTTATCGCCCACCTACTCTTTTTGTTTTTAAACCTCTAAGATCAAATTAGCAACAGTTACCTTGGCCTATTTCCCCAGCTAAAATCTTGTATGTATCCTAGGACATTAAAATATCCATTAACCGGGCCTCCCTGGTGGCGCAGTGGGTTAAGCAACGCACTATGAAGCAAACTGCAGCCACTGCAGCATGAGTTCAATCCCTGCCGCCGGCCAGGGAGGGGACTCAGATGGCGCAGCAGCCCTCTCCCGCTGCTGCCCTCGGCAGTGTGTTTCAGTCAGTCTGCCTGTTCTGCTCCCCACTCTTGTCTGGTGAATCCTCTCACCTCCCGCGATTCTGGCCTATACCCCCAGCTCTTGTATGCATAAATAAATTAATTTTTAATAAAATATCCATTAACCATACACTCAGCAGAGTCCCAGCATTTAACTGATTAAACAGAAATATGACTATGGCAAATAGATCCAAGAGTATATTAAGTATCTATAACATAAGTATATATGACATAAGTGTAAACTAAAACAAGTAAGAGGGCATTCTCAAATATAGGGAAGGGGAGAAATAATGGGGGTCAAAAAGCACCAACATTTTAGCAGGCAGACCAGAGAGCTAACCTGGGATATCATAAAATGAAGTTACAGGTTTAATGCACAGATTTACTCTAGGGGATCTCTTCCTCATCTCATCAACAAGTAGCTTTCGCTCTTCATCTTTCAGCAATGTAATGAAAAGCTCATGTGAAGAAATCATGAAAACATACTGCAGATCTTCCAATGCCAGACACACATTTCTAGATTAGTAAGAAACATTGTAAAGCACAAGATTTAGTTCAGAAAAAATAGTAATATTAAACAATTTCAAAAGCCACAATTTCATAAATTACATAATAGTTCGAAGTAGATTTTAAAATTCCGCTTTGGTTTTTAGTTTAAATTGTGATGTCAATGCTATAATCTACATAGAATAACAGACATAATCCTAAATTTTATGTGGCCACACAAATTTGAACTTAACCATAACTAGTTCTCAAATATCAGTTATTCTCTAATTACATAATATACAGGGTAAATATATGGTAAAACAGGCATTTTCCTCACAAGATGAAGCTCAAAGGGGAAAAAAAGGAAAGAAAAGGTACTCACTGTAAAAAAGCAGCCATATTTCCTTTCAGAGAATCTGAAGTTTTTTCTAAGTTAATTGATCTTGAACATACCTAGGAATTTGAGTAATTTTCATTTGAGTAAGTACTTTGAAAATGTGTATCACAATTTGAAAACTTCAGATTTAAAAAACAACAAAATTTTCCTTTATCAGCCATATATCAATCACAGATTTGGTTAAGCTATTTAAGAGATGAAAACACAGAGAAGAAACCATTAATGGCACAGCAGAATATGAACATTTCAATAACTGGACATTTTTATGTAGTAAAGAATAATCTATTTAATATACTTTATTATAGTTCTCCCAGAATTTAGAAATTATGCTAACTATATTCAGTGATAAACTATAATAACCAGTATCTGCCAAAAAGATTCACCTTACATAGTTGAAAATGATCAATATAGTTAAAATATATAGACCAATGGAAACATTATCTATATTTTAATATTCTGACTTTATTCATTAGATTTCGCCCCACATATTTATCAGAAGCCAAAATAAAACAATTAGTGTTAAAAACCTCAAGAAATTGTCATATATTCTCTAATATGGTAACACCAAAAAAAAAAAATTATAAAATGTTCACAGTAGTATTATTCATAATGGCAAAAATGTGGAAACAATACTAACATACTGCTAAATTAATTAACATCCAGCCAAAATTAATCAGAAGAAAAAAGATAAATCCTGGATGATCTCATTTATATGTGGGATACAAGGACACCAAACAAAAAGTCAAGAAAAAGTCAATACTAGCAAGCTGACCATAAACTGAGGCATACAGCAAAGGAGGGGGAAAGAGGGAAGCAAAACAGAGGGATGAACACAAGAGAATACGGTAGTAGTACACCAGTGATACGGTGGCAGGAGAACTATGGGGACTACAGAGACATTAAGAAAAAAATTTTTTTTAATTCTAACATCCATCACTTGAAGGACAGACACACAACATATACATCGAAGAGCATACCATTTTTGAAGTATTATTCAGCCATAAAAAGGATTAAGTACTGATATACACTACCATAGGGTGAACCCCAAAAATACTAAGTGAAAGAAGTCAGTTACAAAAGATCACACATTTTAGGATTCCATTTATGTGAAATGGAATAGTCAATCTATAGAGACAAAAAGTAGATTACAGTAATCTGGAGTTGAGGGAACTGAGAAAAAATCTAACAGAGGAAATCTTCAGAGAGGGGAGGAAGGATGAAATTATTCTAAATTTAGTTGAGGTAGTGGGTGCACAACTCTGAACAAATAAAAAATACATTAAATAGGAGAATTGCTCATATTAATGTTTACTCAATGAAGCTATTAAAAAAATAGTAATGAATCACACTCAGAAACTGTATTTTAAAAGTACTATGCTCAAAGAAGGCTAGGTTACTCTACAGTCTATATTAAATCTAAACATCTTAAAGTATTATAAAATATTCTTATATACTAATAATTTTGCTCTGCTGTATAAATTTCTACTATACTACTATACATATTTTATCTTATTATGATAAATGTTTCTTCATATTTGTTCACATACAGAGATGTACTACATGTATCATGAAACTTAAGGAATATGTATTTAAATCTAATTAAGCCCTCAATTTCTACACTGAATTACAACCATGAAATAGCCTAAAGATGCTATTAACATTAAAAAGAATTTAAGGGGCCTCCCTGGTGGCACAAGGGGTTAAGTCACAGCACTATGAAGCTCTCTGTAGACACAACAGCACAAGTTCAATTCCTGGCTAGGGAGGTGACCCACATGGCACAGCAGGCCTCTCCTGCCTCACCCACTACTCCTTTCAACAGTTTACTGTTTATATGGTCAATTTGCCTGTTCTGTTCCCCACTCTATCTCTGGTGAATTCTGTCACCCACACACACACCTCTGGCCTGTACCCCAGTTCTTGTATGCATCAATAAATAAATCTTAAAAAAAAAAAAAACTTAAAATGAATACACTTCACAACAGATAAGAAAAAAATTATGTAATCATCTTAATAGACAAAGAAGTATTTCATAAAATAAATAAATCATACAAGTTTTTTTTTAAAGATTTATTTATGCATACAAGAACTGGGGTACAGGCCAGAGTCCAGGGAGGTGAGAGGATTCACCAGAGACAGAGTGGGGAGCAGAACAAGCAGACTGACTGAAACACACAGCTGAGGGCAGCAGCAGGCGAGGCAGGAGAGGTCTGATGCACCATGTGGGTCCTCTCCCTGGCCGGCAGAAGGGATCGAACTCGTGCTGCAGTGGCTGCGGTTTGCTTCATAGTGCGTTTCTTAACCCGCTGCGCCACCAGGGAGGCCCCAAATCATAAAAGATTTTTATAAAAAGAACCCTCAGTGAACTAGAGATAGGTGGAAACTTCCTTACCCAGATAAAGAACAGCTACAAGAAAAAAAATTTGTAAATGGTGAAATAAGTATTAACCCTTCACAAAATAATTTTCAAATGCAATCACAAACAAAAATGCAACAAGCTTACTCTTTGTTCATAAGAAAATATAAAAGAGAAGCACTGCCAATAAAATTGTGAAAAATAAGGTTTGAGCTCTACATTATATCAAGAGATAGAGGTAATGATGTATGGAGAGACAGTAAAGAGTAGAGCCCAGAGAAAGCCCCACGAACAAAGGCTACTTGGCAGGAAAAAGAGGTGGCACTGGAGACAGAGAAAAAAAATGAACCTTTCAATAAATATCTGGAACACACAGATAGTCACGGTGAGAAAACATAAGACCTCCTAACTTCGTAAGTGAGACAATAATTGTAAGTGGACTAAAAACTTAAGTATGAAATGAAAACTAAGCCATAAAGCTTTTAGAATATAAAATGTAAGAACCCTGATCTCAGGATAGGAAACTTTTTCTTAAATGAGATACAGACATCTCTAATCTTTCCCTACATGGAAAAGATTAATGGATTTATTAAAAATTAAGAACTTACAAAACAATAAAAAAGTTAAAAGTCAAACTTGGAAAAGATACCTGCCATATTTAAAATTGGAAAAAAACAGAATATATAAAGAACTGCTATAAGAAATACGCCTTCCAGGCCTCTCTGGTGGTGCAAGGGGTTAAGCACCACACTATGAAGCATTGGCAGTCACTTGCAGTATAATCATCTGGGAGCTGACCCACATGGCGCAGCAGACCTCTCCTGCTTCGCTGCTGCTCCCCTCAGCAGTGTATTCCAGTCAATTTCTGCCTGTTCTGTTCCCCACTCTGTCTCTGATGACTTCTCTCACACACAAACCCCCTTCCCCACATCTCTGAGCTGCACCCCCAGTTCTTGTATGCATAGATAAATCTAAAAAAAAAGAAAGAAGAAATGCTCCTTCCCCCACCCAAAAAAAAACCCAAAAAACCCCACTATCCAACAGAAAAGTGTAATAAGCATCTCAGAAGGTAGTATCTGTGAGCAAAAAATAAGTGAAAATCTGTTAAGTTCCTTAGTAATGAAGGAAATAGAAATAAAAATCTTTTTAAAAAAAAATAAAATATTGTATTTATGCACACAAGAACAGGGGCATAGGCCAGAGCTGTGGGGACGGGGTAAGAGGATTCACCAGACAGAATGGGGATCAGAATAGGCAGATCTACTGAAATACACTGCTGAGGGAACAGCAGGAGAGACAGGAGAGGTCTGTTAAGCCATGTGGGTCACCTCCCTGGCCGGCATTGAATTCACATTGCAGTGGCTGGCAATAGCTGGACAATGCTGAGACTTTAACCCCTGGCCACCAGGGAGGCCCAGAAGTAAAAATCTTAGCAAGCAATACCATCATACAGACACCTGACGGACACATTTGACAAGCACCAGTTGTCAAGGATGCTCACCAGTGAGAACTTTCATACATGCTGGTGGCTATGTATAAATTTTTTTTATATAAATACTGCAGATACACTTCTCTAGATCTGTTACATAAACTGGCACATGTGTTTCCTACATTTGTCACATGTACAAGATTGCTCCAATATGCACAATAGCCAAAAACTGTAAGCAATGAAATGTCCATCATCTTAAGGATGAACATGTGGCATGGCTATATCATTTTTTTAAAGATTTATTTATTGATGCATACAAGAACTGAGGTGTAGACCAGAGGTGTGGGAGTGTATAGTGGTGAGAGGATTCACCAGCGACAAAGTGAGGAGAAGAACAGGCAGATCGACTGAAATACGCTGCTGAGGGGAGCAGCGGGTGTGACAGGATGGGTCTGCTGTGCCATGTAGGTTAGCAACTTGGCAGGGGATCAAACTCATGTCACAGTAGCTGGCAATAGCTTGATAGCGATGTGTCTTTAACCCCTGCACCACCAGAGAGGGCCCTGGCTGTATCTTATAAAACCTTACAGTTCTGGAAAAAACTGGTATCTGTATGTAACAAGTTATAAATCTCACAAATTAAAAAAAAATTTAATGCATTTTCCATTATTTACTTATATGAAGTTCAAAACAGACAAAGCATATTCTTTTTCAAGGGTGTGTACAAAGGTGATACAACTGTAAAGAAAAGCAGGTAAATGATTTATCACAAAATGCAGAACAGTATTTTCTTGAAGGCAGAAAGTTTGGCAAAGAGACTAAAAATTTCAGAGTATTGGCAATGTTTTTTTCTTTTTTTGGAACTAAGTGATACTGTGTTTTACATACCTCTCTCAATGTCTACTTTTTTTTTTTTTAAAGTTAAAAGTCAACACAAATAGATTCTGGAGCTCACAGGAGAGAGGTAAGATTTTGGAGCTTTTAATACACAGGTGAACAATAGAACTTTGGATGAGAATAAAAGCAGATTTGAGAAGATGAATGAGCCAGGGACAAAACCTTTGTACACAAAAACATTACAGAGCAGAAGAGAAGTCAATGAAGAACTAAAGAGACTCCACAGAGGGAACGGAAAGACTTACAAGAGAACTCCAGCAGAGAAGGTGGGCAAGCATAGTCAGTCAGTAGTAACAACTATCAGCCACAGAGAAGTCAGTCAAAGAAAGACAGAAAAAAGGGCTCTGGATTTGACTACTAAGAG
Organism: Galemys pyrenaicus; assembly: GCA_019455555.1. Classification (NCBI taxonomy): domain Eukaryota; kingdom Metazoa; phylum Chordata; class Mammalia; order Eulipotyphla; family Talpidae; genus Galemys; species Galemys pyrenaicus. Next base: position 17,650,537 of record JAGFMF010011568.1, on the reverse strand, counting down.
GCACTGGTAAGTTTAAAACAAAATTATAATCGAAAGAAGAAAAAATGTCTTACCTCAAGAAGAAAGTCTATTTTCTCTTTATTAGGTCTAAGAAATAGCTGGTTAAACTGAACACTAATTGTTCTACCTTCCAATATATCACGAACTGTGTTACAGGCACAGACTTTAAAACAGATTTCATCTAGAGCTTCAGTTCTGCAGAATACAAAAGTAGATTCACTAATTTCTTGACCATAAAAGTACATACTGCAAATCTAAATTCCCAAGAATGAGCCATTTATTCTTGAGAGGTAAGATGCAAAGATATTCAATCATACTAGTGAATGTCCAAGAGGGAAAAAAAAGAACAAAAATGTTTTGAATTTATCAAGGGACACCTCAGTTACAGATCAGGCAATGGAGTGTAATTTCTTTTCCCTGAAGCAACATTGTAGTGGCTCCTCTGGATATGTTAATTTTCCACATATTACCAAAAGTGAACATTATCCACAGACTTATAATTGGGAGATATGTTTCCAATAAACAGGAAATGTACACTTTTTTATTAAATATCAAAAAGTAATTTTTTATTTACTTACCCCTGTTGAGCTTTCTGAAAGAGTTCTCTTAGTACTGACTGCCGGAACTGGACAGGTAAACTGAAGGTTAAGTTATCTTCAATGAAAATCTTTATTACCTCCTGAAACACATTCATAAAATTGCACCCATTTCAAAAACCATGGCAAAAATTTCTTTACCTAAATAAGACTTTCTATAGGGGAAACTACAAGTTTAAAAAAAAAGAAAAATCATGAAAATTTCTTATAAGAAAATCTCCCCTCTAAACTCATAAATTAGATTAAAAACAAAAATAAGCCAATGTTACCCCAATTAAAAAAAAAAAGTAGTTAAAAAGACTGGGAAAAAAATACTAAAAGAGCCTTTCCTCTTTTCTAAAGATCATGGACCAACAAGAATTGACTAGTAAGAGGCAATCTCATAAAACAAACTTTTAAAACGTTTCCTCAAACTACAAAAATGAAGCTACCATGACCCAACATTCCACATCTAGGAATCTACCCAAAGAAAACAAAAACTTTAATTCAAAAGGATACCTGCACCCCTATGTTTATTGAAGCACTATTTATAATAGGTAAGATAAGGAAACAATCCAAATGCCCAAAAATAAATGACTGGATTAAGAAGACATGGTATATATACACAACAATACTACTCAGCAATCAAAAAAGATAAACTAGGGCCTCCCTGGTGACGCAGTGGGTTAAGCAACGCACTATGAAGCAAACCGCAGCCACTGCAGCACGAGTTCGATCCCGGCTACCAGCCAGAGAGGGGACCCACATGGCACAGCAGACCTCTCCTGCTGTGCCCACTGCTCCCCTCAGCAGTGTACTTCTGTTGATCTGCCTGTTCTGCTCCCCGCTCTGTCTGTGGTGAATCCTCTCACCACCCACACCTCTGTCCTGTACCCCAGTTCTTGTATGCATAAATAAATAAATCTTAAAAAAAAATAAAAGTACAGATTATAATTCTCAGTGACTTTCATTACTAAACAAATATACCTAGAGGAGGCAATTAAAGTCTCAAAGATTAAGGGAAACTTTCTTCATGTATAAAACTGAGATTACCAGGCTCACAACTAAGCTGTTTCTGTGACATTCCTATCAGACCTATCAAAAACCACTTTGCTCACTTTCTTCTTCATTTGAGGTGGCTCATAAGGGTGGGCTACAAAGCCACACTTTCAAATCAAGACACAAAATTCTAGGCTCCATAAAACTAATAGCTGTGATTTTATGATTTACCTATGATTTTAAAAATTTAAAGTTCTGCTTAAAGAGTACCTTACAGAATTTACTCACAATGGTCAAATTCTTTACCTTCAAAAAAGGATAATAATCAATTATGTCACCATTTGTAAATTTGCTGCTTTAGAGTTTAAAACCTATAACTTCTACCATCATTCTCATAAGAATTTTAACAAATGGGATAAGTATTATCACTATTTAATAGGCCAACCTGACAATTTAAGTAACTTGTGCCAAGTTACACAACCAGTAAATAATGGTACCAGGATTTGAACTCAGTTATGACTGGCTTCTCAATGACACCACCACATCCCCATTATACATCTTACCTGATAGTTGCCAGATCTCAAACAAATATGAACTTGACTATACGGAGTCAACTGCTGAGATGGACTATCAGAAGAAGGAACAAGAACATCACATGCTTGACAGTAACCAGCTAACCGCTTTTCATCTATGGTACAATGAAGAGATAATGAACCTATCTGTAAAGTAAGAGGTATATATCATTATCCACCAATGTCATAGAAACAAGAGTCTAGTACCCGCTCAGTGCATTTTAACAGTTTAAGAAAATATTAATGGAAAATTCAGGGCTGGAGAAACCATAAAAAAAGAAAAAATTACAAATTTAGAGCAGGGATCAGCAAACTTACTCACAGACCAAATCTAGCCTGTGGCAGGTTTTTATATAGTCTTTAAGCTAAAAGCCATCCATAAGGTGATAAAAGAAGAAAAAAATCAATAAATGAAAATATGCAATAGGAACTGTAAACAGCCCTTGAAAAATCAACTATCTGCCCTTTAAAAAAAAATTGCTGGTTTTGATTTATAGTTTTCAACTGAACATATAAAGGGCAGGCATGATTATCACTCTAAATAAGAATGACAATTAAGGGGTATTGGGTTAAGCAACGCACTATGAAGCAACCACTGCACCACGAGTTAGATCCCCCACCAGGGAGGCGACCCACATGGCACAGCAGACCTCTCCTGCCAGGCCCGTTGCTCCCCTCATCAGTGGATTTCAGTCGATCTGCCTATTCTGCTCCCCACTCTGTCTCTGGTGAATCCTCTCACCCCTCACACCTCTGGTCTGTACCCCAGTCTTGTATGCATAAATAAATAAATCTTTAAAAAAAAAAAGAACGAAAATTAAGGGACTTGTTAACAAAGTAAAAACTGCTAAAAAGTTAAAATATTTAAAAATACATATACTTGGCAGATATACAGAGAAAGAGCAAAGAAAACTCAATCTTCATTCAATTGGAAAGTTTAGAATACTTGGAAAGTTTAGAATACTCTTAGCAAGAAAGAAAAAAATTTTAAGACACATATTTGGACAAAAAATTAATTATAACCTAAAATGCCATTTAGTTAGAAATCTTTTTAGTTCCACAAGAAAAGTAAAACAGGGATTCCTAATGAAATTTAAACTAAATCGCTAGGACCTCCCTGGTGGCAGCACAGGTGTTAAAGTCTCAATGCTATCAAGCCATCAACAGCCACTGTGGCATGAGTTTGATCCCCAGGCCAAGGACCTAACCCACATGGCACAGACCTCTCCTGTCTCACCCCCTGCTCCCCTCAGCAGTATATTTCAGTAGATCCGCTTGTTCAGCACCCTACTCAGTCTCTGGTGAATCCTCTCACCCCCGCACCTCTGGTTTACACCCCAGTTCTTATATGCATAAAAAAATAAAAATAAATCTTTAAATAGAAAAAAAAAAATAGGGCCTCCCTGGTGGCGCAGTGGGTTAAGCAACGCACTATGAGGCAAACCGCAGCCACTGCAGCACGAGTTCGATCCCTGCTGCCGGCCAGGGAGGGGACCCACATGGCGCAGCAGACCTCTCCTGCTGTGCCCGCTGCTCCCCTCAGCAGTGTGCTTCCATTGATCTGCCTGTTCTGCTCCCCACTCTGTCTGGTGATTCCTCTCACCCCCCCACCCCCACACCTCTGGCCTGTACCCCAATGCTTGTATGCATAAATAAATCTTTAAAAAAAATAATAATAATCTAAGAGCTCAAACACTAGGGAACTGAAGCAAATCACAGTATATCTACATAGTAAATTTAAAATATCTATCTAATGACTTAACAAAATGCAAAATAGTATTATACTGTTTATACTATTTTCATGGTACATAAACATGTAAGTAAACAAGGTAAAATAGCAAAAAGGTGTTATTTTGAGGAAGAAGTATAGATTTTTAAGTGTTTTCAGTATTCGTTTGAATTTCAATTTACTACAATGAACACACTGTATTTTTATATCAAAAACTTGAAGCCAAAAACATAGCTGTTTTAAAGGACTTAATATTATGTGCCTTTTATTACTGTATTTACCTCTGCAATTAGTTCTTTGGTTCTAAAAAACTTTTCTCTGGCATTTTCATAAACAGCTGAATTTGTAGAGCCTTGCTGGAAGTATGCGGCACCCAAATCATAACACACCTAAAATGGTAACAAATACCAACTTGCTTAGTAATTTCTCACATACTTGGCAGAAAGAACTCAAAATTATCTTCATCTCAGTAAAATACAGGTACACACAAAGAAAAAAATACAATTTAATAAGTAGTGAAGCAAGCAAAGTTCTTACAAACAACAGAAACTGACTGAAGCAGAAAAAAAGATTTATGGTAAGCTTTCAGATGACCCTCAAAATTATTGGGAAGACCAAAGAGCTGGGCTTGAATAACCAAAGGGGTGAGGGAGCATGCAGGAAGAGAGCCCAAGCTGGTCTTCTGAAGGTATCACTGCAGCCAAAAGCACCACTGGACTCCATAGCACGTATCACCAGCAGCCACCAGCACTGACTGAAAGCAGCAGCTACCGTCTCGTCAATCATGTCACTGGAAATTAGATTTTACTGTCACTGATGCTGCCACCTGCCATCACAAATTGTCTATCATCCCCATCTCACTGATGTACTCACTCCTGATTTACAATCTAAAGTAAATATATGTGTCTGCAAATCTGTGCAGGATGAGGTTGGTAGTGGGAGTTTTCAGTTCTATTACAGGAAAAAAGCTCTGCCTCCCACAAGTCACAGCAGGTAGGGAGTTCTTCCAACACAGAAGAGGGGAGCACAAGGAGTGCCTCTAAACTGGTGGGGTGAGAGGAGTAAATGTCTACTATAAAGGACTAGGAAGAGTGAAATATTGGGAAGTTTTAAAATGATATATTTCAGTTGTCTCTAATAGAATTTTTATGTTTTTCTAAGAACTTTCTTAAATTTTAAATTGATGCTTAGACTACAAAATCAAAGTCTCAGATTTTTAGTTCAACTTAGCCATTTTATGAACAAAAATACTAAAGTCCAAATAAGTAACATACTGCTTAAAAGCATATAACCAAGCATTAGGATTATCCCTAGGCTCCTAATATGCTGCTTCAAGTTTACCCTACACATGACTGACAGATCAGCCTTAAAAGATCTTCAAATTACTCCCCCATAGAAAAAGTTCAAACACTTTGACCTGCAAGTATCTCAGAATCTAAACTGACTACTCTCTCCAAACCTTTCTATCCTTTACTTCAATTATACCAGTCACCTCGATTCCCCATTCAGAACACATACTAGAAAAGAACTTCACATGTATATTAGCTACAGGAAAAGACACAGTACAAGATTACCAAACTATATTTTCCAGTATTGCTATACTGACTATCCATTAGAATGCTTAAATTCTATAGCTAAAAAAAAACAATAGGTTAAAGTATAAAGAAATCTGATAATTAAGTTGTCCCAAGGATAGTAACACTTCAGACTTTACTGGAAAAAAGCTTAAAAGATTTTTCTTTTGAGTCAGGTAAATTTTAGTAACATAAAGAAATCTCTTTAAATATTAACATGGCAAGAAATTAATATAACTATTAATCTGTCATTCAAAAAAAATAGGAATGACAAATGATGGCTATGTAATTAAAAGACTATTTTACCTAGCACATGTACAAGTTCTAAGTTTTGTTTTGTTTTTCAGGTTACATCACCCACCATACTATGAAAATCAGCAATATTACCAAAACTTTTAAACAGACTTAGAGACTCTAAGATACTAGAGTAACAGAAAGTGCCTCTCCTATAAGCAAGTTCCATCAACCACATAATGAGGTTACTGAAGGGTCACATCTCATTCTTCTTACTCCTACTATTGCATCTATCACATCAAGTTTGAAAAAAATTACTACCTTCCTCTAGAATCATCTAATCTGAAAAGGCACCTCCCAACACTCTGTCTTTAACTACTCTACCACTTTTTTTTTTTTAAAGACTTATTTATTTATGCACACAAGAGCTGGGTATGTATAGGCCAGAGTCGCAGGAGGTGAGAGGATTCACCAGAGATAGAGTGGGAACAGAACAGGCAGACTGACTGAAGCACACTGCTGAGGGGAGCAGCGCAGGGAGAGATCTGCTACACCAAGTGGGTCCCCTCCCTGGCCAGCGGCAGGGATCGACCTTGTGCTGTAGTGGCTGAGGTTTGCTTCATAGTAAGTTGCTTAACCCACTGCGCCACCAGGGAGGCCCTATTCTACCACTTTTGATGACAATTAACGACTAAAGAAGGATGTCAACTCATACAACCAAGGAACAGGAAACAATATAAAAGGATGGTCTCAGCAGCAAATGCCTTTTAGGCAATCATTGAACATTTAAAGATTTCTGTTACATTCAAGGTTCTATGCTAGTATGTGAACAAGATGCAAAATATATAAAAGAGACCTAGATGAGTTGGTAATAAAATAGGGGGAAAAAAGGCATGAACACAGAAAATTATAAATATCAACTGAAAGCTGTCAAAGGAAACAAGGGCCCAGAGTAACAGGAAGTAAACAAAATACTTAAAAAGCTAGATATTTTCTCTAAAAACTTACCATTTTCAAAGTCTAGCACTAGTTTTTGTTTTGTTTTGTTTTTTAATCTGATTGGATTTCTAATAGTATAAACTACAAATCAGTTGTACACTTATGACATTCTCAGTATTTAAGCTCTGTCTCCTAAATACAACTGGGAAATTATTTCAGAGACAACAGCGCAAATGAAATTTCCCTTCTAATCGTTTTAAAACATAGTAAACAAAATCTTACAAAATTTACAAATTAAATATAACCCAAGAAAGTTTTACTAACATCTTAAGTCAAAAAATCAAAGAGGGGACCTCCCTGATGGTGCAAGGGGTTAAGGTGCAGCACTATGACACTATCCACAGCCACTACAGCACAAGTTGGATCCCCAGCCATGGAGGTGACCCACATGGCAAGAGAAACTTCTCCTGTCTCGCCCACTGCTCACCTCAGCAGTGTACCTCAGTAGATCCACCTGTTCTGCTCCCCACTCTGTCTCTGGTAACTCCTGTCACATCCCCCCAGCACCCCGGCCTATACCTTAATTCTTGCATGCATAAATAAATAAATCTTTAAAAAAAGAAAACCCAAACAAACAAAAAAAATCAGAGACAAAAGCAGGCAGAGGTACACAACAGACTATGACATAGAGGTATAGGTGCCTTAATGGTGGTGTTGTAACAGAGTGGTCCACAGAGAAAGGGGAGATTCCAGTTTCCTGCCCCACTCAAGGGAAGATGGAGCTGAACAGTGATGAGAGAAGAAGCTGGAGACAAGATTGGAAGAAGGAAGGAAGCAGGATGGAGAGCCAGAAGGAGGTGTGGAGGAGGCGCATGGAACACAGAGATACACTTCAAGAAGCTGCACCTGCTTCTTGGTCTTGGACTGATTGGAACATGTGGGTGAGAGACCCATGGGGAGGTTCACAGTGACAGCTTTATCTTGATTTTGTTCTTTTCCTTCCAGACTTGTCTGGCTGTTTCTGCCCCTTTCCTATCAGTCCCCACTAGGAGGTGCCTTAGACTTGTGGCAGGCGTTCAGGCCAACCCTTGCTTTGGGCCAATGCTGTTTGGCTGGGCATTTACCCACAAGCGGATGGGTAACTTTGGGGGCCTGATTTGGAAACTATATGCTTTCCCTTCTCCGTTACACACTAACTACATTCAAGTCCCTTTCCATTAAAGCTCTTACACACTAGAGTATGTTAGCTTTGATGTGGCAGACGGCAGTACCTATAGTACCTATTTAAAGTAGGCAGGTTTGGGGGTTTTTGGGATAGCCCCCTCCCTACCCTATAACAGTGAATGCAGGAATATATACCCGAAGAGGTACGGTCCTGTATTTCTGAATGACAGTGTTGTAAACCAATGTTACTTTAAAAAAATAAATGAAAAACAACAAAAATAAAGAGAAAAAGGCAGAAATGTTCATCAAAACCACAGAAGATTTTCAAAAATTTTGCCATGCAGTGATTAAATACTGAAATAAATACCTGGCACTGCATCTCCTCAGTTTTGATTTTCAGACCAGCAGTAGAGCTCTCAGTTTCTCCATTTACCATGCCTGGCTCCATTGCCAATAAATCTAGTGTTCTCATCGTGTGGACATAAAGATCTTTGTTTAATTTAAGGGCTGCCTCCAGTACCAAAATAGAATCAGAAGCTTGTTCTTTCAGCTACAGAAATTTAATAAATTATTAAATTTATTAATTTAGCAATTGACTATTATCCAAAAGAAACTTATAGGACATCCAGTAACTCTATTTACTAAATTATTAAAAACATTTTATTAACACAGCAAGAGCACAATTAAATTTAAATACTTAAATTAAAAAATATGGTAAGGTCTTATGTGAAATTAGAAAATATAAGTTGGAAAGGATACTTATCTTCTTTCCACAAAAGAAAAATGCCTTTAAGATCGGTCACATTTCACTGATTTACTCAAGAAATGTTTCTATGTTCAACATACCAGCTATTTTACTCAGCACTAGAAAACAAAAAGTGATGAAGACTTTGCTTCCATATTCAAAATACTATAGTGTATTTGCTTTATACAGATTACAGATTGTTTCTCATCTCTCTCCTCTCTCAGACCTTAAAATTTACATGTTATCTCTGGTCCACAGGAGGTGTTAAATAAAGAATAAGAGATCATTTTTAAATTATGATAATTCCCACATTCTGTTTTATTAACTATATTTAAAATATAACTGTTGTATTTGCCAGCCTATAAAGGTAATTTTAAAATGTAAGTAACATAACTCTTGGAAAATATACACCACCACCTGTAAAAGTGATTTTTCACATCTGCTAAAGTGCCATGAAATATTTGACACCAGAATAAATACTGCATTATTATTAAAAATTTGTAAATTTTAGAATAGTGATATATGTTCTAACAGTAAAAACCTAAATGTCACTATATCTTGACCCTGCCAACTGCTTTAAACTAATTGAAAGCATTATCAACTTAATGGTCCTAATATGTCCCAGAAATTAACATTAAATATATTTGATGCTGACACTCACCACTTTCAAAATATTTTCTGTTAGCTCTTTCTCCTGTTGCATCTGATTCATTCTAAAAATGAAGTAACAATGTTACTTAAAAGATTGAAAATTTAAAACTTATCATTCTTAAAAGTTCAATTTAAATAAAAATATTGTTAATGCTATTTCTCTTGATGCTTAAATAAAAAAACAATTATAGTGATGCTCATTTATTTATTACTTTCTCATATGCTTTGCGTGGAAAAAATACATCCTCAATTTAAAGGTTATAAATAGCAAAAGCTCATTTATATTACGTTCTATGCTATCTGGCTCCAAATTTGGGTATGCTGCTACCCAAGTTAATTACACAATCAATTTTGGTACTCTAAATTATTTCAAAATAATTTCCCCACATAAAAAACAAACATGCCCTGTCAAGTAAAATTTCAGTGGGAAAAAATTTAATATTTTAATGCAGGTCGGCTGACATTTATCAAGGTGAAAGGCACAATTCATAAAGTGCTCCTCCTCCTTCAGAGCGCTCTACTTTAAATACCCAGAGACTACCTAATCTCCCTTCTAACTCCTCCAGATTCCACCTTCAGGCAGCCCTTCGGTTCTCCAATTTTTGTTCAACCTTATCTGTACCAGGGGTTATTAAAAACCTGCAATACTATAAAAAATTCTAATGAGAATAGAAGGCCAAGTAACGGGTATATATGCCAACTTACACACTTAATTGAGGAGGTCCAGGTTTTGCTTGTTTGACAGGAAAACTACTTTGAACAATTGTCCTAATTGCCCTGAAGAAAAGAAAATGAAAATTTAGTAATTTTAAGTGTCATTTCAATCATTTCTCAGGTACTCCTTAGAAAGTATGTATGATAAATTATTGCAGTCTTGACATCTAATAAAAACTTTATCAATCATCCACACTTTTATCAGAATGCTTTTCATCTGTGCAGTCACAAATATTCCCCATGTTCGGACTCACTGCCTCAAGATCCTATGAGATGTCTGGACTACAAGAGGCCCCTTGAAAGTATATCCCTCAGGGGGCCTCCCTGGTGGCCAGTGGGTTGAGCGCCACACTGTGAAGCATCTGCAGCACAGCAGCACAAGTTCAATCTCCAGCCAGGGAGGGGACCCACATGGCAAAGCAGGCCTCTCCTGCCTCGCCCGCTGCTCCCCTCAGCAGTGTATTTCCGTAGATCTGCCTGTTCTCCCCACTCTGTCTCTGGTGAATTCTCTCACCTCCTCGACTCTGGCCTCTACCCCAGCTCTTGTATGCATAAATAAATAAATCTTTAAAAAAAGAAAGAAAGAAAGTATATCCCTCAAAGTCATATGTGCATAGAGGCTATCCAATACATTTTAAGTTTATGAAAAAACTTACCATCTGTTATAGAGAAGTATAGCCATGGCAGTGGTTGGAGGTAAAGAGGCTAGATCCATGTCTACATGCTTTGTTCCAGGAGGAACCTTACTGATGCACAGCAATTCATTTAGCAGCATATTCAACACTGGAACAGACAAACTTAAAAGAAGCAAAAGATACAAGTCCAAATGTTGGTTTTGGTGAGTATAAAATCCGTATCAGTATCTTCATCAAAAATAACTATACTGGTTTTTTTTTAAAGACATTTTATTAATTTATGTATACAAGAACAAGGGTGTGGGGGGGTGAGGGAGATGAGAGGGTTCACCAGAGACAGAACAGGGGGCAGAAAGGTGGATCTACTGAAATACATTGCTGAAGGGAACAGTGGGTAAGACAGGAGCAGTTTGCTATGCCATGAGGGTTAGCTTCCTGGCCAGGGATTGAACTCAGGCAGTGGCTGGTGATAGCTTGATAGTGATGAGGCTTAACCCCTTGCCATCACCAAGGAGACCCAAAAATAATTATATTGTTAAAAAACTAAATTTATCAGCTAACTTCATTAATGCCTCAACAACTTATGTGAAATACATTTACCTATCAAATTTATACTTCCTAAACATGTAAAATAGAAACAATTTAACTATATATACACAAAAGTAGACAGAATACCAGGGTATGTATCCATCATACAGTTTCAACAATTATCAACTGCTGGCCAATCTTGTATCATCTCTATTCTTGCCCACTTTTCTCCTTTCTGTATTACTGAGAACTACCAATATTAAATAATTTCTCCCATATTTCACAACTTATCTCAAAAAAAAAAACTAAGTGTAAATTTTTCAACTCAAAATTTTAAATTGCTTTCAATCAAGCATTTAAATATTGTTCAATTTTCCAACTATACATATACATCATACTTTTTGAACACATTACTGTTAATATTTTTCTTGAGTCTATTAGTGAATAGGTGGTCCCTCAAATTAAATCATTTTAATTCTAATATTTAATGCCAGATAATTTGGGGTAAAAAATTTTTAAAAACTACTAGTATTTCGTCTCCTTGGTTGCGCAAGGGGTTAAGCAACACACTACAAAGCAGCCACAGCCACTGCAGCCCACATTCAATCCCCACCAGAGCGGTGAACCACATGGTGCAGCAGACCTCTCCTGCCTTGCCGGCTGCTCCCCTAACAGTGTATTTCAATAGATCTGCCTGTTCTGTTCCCCACTCTGTCTCTGGTGGATCCTCTCGCCTCCCATCTCTGGCCTGTACTCCAGTTCTTGTATGCATAAATAAATAAATCTTAACAAATAAAAAATAAAAACTACTAGTATTGGGGCCTCCCTGATGGTGCAGGGGTTAAAGTCAACACTATCAAGCTATGGCCACCTACTGCAACATGAGTTCCATATTAGTTTGATCACCAGCCAGGGAGCTGACCCACATACAGTGCAGCAGACTCCTCCTGTTTTGCCTATTGCTCCCTTCAGTAGTATATTTCAGTAGCTCCACCTGTTCTGCTCCCCATTCTATGTCTGGTGAATCCTCTCACTCCCAGCACCTCTGGCCTAGACCCCAGTTCTTGTATGCATAAATTTTAAAAAAATCTTAATTACTAGTATTAACTGGTACAACTCTCTTGGAATGCAATCTAGCTAAAATATGTATCATGTGCCGTAAAGTGTTTATATCACTTGACTTCACAATTTAATAATCTAGCCTAAGAACATAACTCAAAGTTTAAATAAAGTTTATGGACAAAGATATTGAAGGTTCTGAGATTCATAAAGGTGAAAAACTGGAAACAAACTGAATGACTGTCAACGAAGAGATGATTAATTACATACACAACAAAATAATCTCCAAAATAAAATGGGAAAATATTCATTATACTGTTATGTGAGGAAAAAATAACAAAACAGAAATCAAAGCAATATATAGAACATGATCATGATGTTATTTACAAATATAGAAAAAAATTAATTAGTTCTATCTCCTCCCTTATTATTTCCTATTACCTCAGCTTTTCCAAGTTTTCTTTAAGGTATTTCTTTTTAAACTGTGAAGGGAAGTACATAAAAATAAATCATATTCTCTCCACAACCTTTAAATATTTGCAAAAAATAATAACTGATTCTAATAGCATATTTTAATAGTTTAGGAGGTAATGATTAATTTATAAACTAGTAAAACTAAGTGAATCCAATACCAAATCATGCATAATATGCAACATCCATCATTATTTTTTTACCAATGTTCTTCAAATATGTAAACTGAAACATTTGAAACCATTTCAGTTTGGATTTTCTCAAGCCAGTTCATCAAAGAATAAACTGGGGGCCTCCCTGGTGGCACAACAGGTTGAGCACTGCTCTGTGAAGCATCCAAGGCACAGCAGCACAAGTTTGATCCCGGGCCAGGGAGAGGAAACACATAGTGCAGCAGACCCCTCCTGCCTTGCATACTGCTCCCCTCAGCAGTGTACTTCAGTCAATCTGCCTGTTCTGCTCCCCATTATGTCTCTGGTGGATCCTCTCACCTCCCTTCACTCTGGCCTATACCCCAGCTCTTGTATGCACAAATAAATATGTCTTTAAAATAAAGAAAAAAACAGAAACAAAAAATAAAGAATAAACTGACTTGTGAATAACATCAATTTTACATTTTAAAATGTGATTATTCTAACCAGGAACATACAGAAAAATTATTTTCACTTAAAGGATCACTATCATAAAATATATATAGAAATAAATCAAGCTACCTAGGTAGCACCTCAAAATAAATTTCATTTAAATCACATATACCTTTTCTCTAGTATGTCTAAGTCCCACTTCAAATGTGCAGCAACTTTAAGAGCAAGTAGTTTTAAAATACGATTTCTCTTGTTATCAGGTGGAGGTTGAACTTGATTTTGTTCATTAACTGAAGGTTTGGAAGCCTGTTCCAAAAACTGAACTATAAGTTGAACTGGTGCAGGATCTAGGAATTAAAAGAAAGTAAGTTTTTAAATTAAGTTTGCATTATGAAAATGCAAAAGAATTCACCACATTGATTTCTGGACACAAAAGGAATCCAAACAGCTGTGGAGTTAAGGAATATATCATTAAAGAGAAAAGTCAGAAAGGGTGGCAAGAGATAGAGACTAAGATTCTTGCAGTATCGAGAATTTTCCAGAGAGGAAGATAATGGTTACAGATTTCCAGTTCAGCAAATAACCAATGTCAATTAGAGGAAAGAGAGGTCCTCTTCAGGATTACTATTTTAACACTTAGTGGGATGCTTCAAGTTACCACTCAGCATGTTTCTATAAGTACAAAATAGAGACTACCATCTACCTCATAGATAATGAGGCTGAATTAAATGAGAACGGATATGAAAAAAAAAAATGAGAACGCATATGAAACATTAAACACAATGCCTTGCTTCCAGAAAGCACTCAACAAATGTTTGTCATAGCAATGAATTAAAACCTAATACAGGTGGTAAAACTACCCAAAGAAACGAACTCCTCCCACAAACAACCATCTCACGTGGACATCATCAGTGAAGGGCCCCGTCTATCAGACTTGAACAAGCCACATCTGAATTCTAACTTTATCAGAAAATCGCTATTCAAGAAACCTTTATGCCAGTACCTCTTACCAGAAATGCCCTGGATATTTCTCCTTCCCCAAGAGCAACCATTATCTGGGGTATTAATTATAATCATTATACAATAACCACCTTGTATTTGGATAGCACTTCCCGCTTTCAAAGATTTTTCTCATTTTAATGTGCAGCCCAACTTGGAAAATATAATTACGAGTCAGTGAAATCCCCTAGTTGAGGAACAGTAACTAAGTAGCTACGACTTAACTAACATCAGGACCAGCACTACATAGAACATCTAACTTCTCTCCATCTCCCCAAAGGATCACCAGTCCGAGTTCTGTAAAGAGGAGAGAGAACCAGCAGCCCCCCTCCCTTCACCGCAAGCAATCACAAGCCCCACCCCATCGGTGTTAAAACTCAAACTGTACCAGGCTCGGAGAGACTTGGAGGCATTAGACGAAGAAAACCCTTTGTTTTGATCCTTTCTTGGCCCTCCCACCACGAGGCTTTAACGTATAACGAGAAGGGATGGCCAAAGCTCTTTCTAGTCCGTGCCTCCAGGACCACAGCTCCGAGGCCGGAAAGCCTCGGGAAGAAGGAAGCGGTGACCGCGTCCCCTCTGCCCCCGGGCTGCAGGCACCGCGCTTACCTGGGCAGGGTTTCCGCAGATGTTTCTCCAAAAGCGACTCCTCCAGCAGGAACTCGAACCAGCAGGTCTGTGGTGGGGTGCAGGGCCGGCTGGAGGTGGCCGCCTCCCGGTCCGCGGCCTCTGCACTCATCCTCCCCGCTGCACTGCTACCCCCAGAGACACTTGCCCGCTCCAGCCCGAACCTCGCACGCGGCCTCGGTTCCGGGATCTGCGGCGCCGCCAGAAACTAGACCGCACTCGGAAAGACCCGGAAAACTACACAGCCCAAAATGGCGGCGCGGCGCAGCCTGAGCTGCGACTCCTGGGCCCGCCTCTCAGCGCCACCACTGCGCCTCCAAACCAATCGTTGCTCGAGTTTGAGAGACAGCGGGTGGGCGGGGCCAACGCCGGGCCACGCCTCCCCCTGTTACCATGGGAGACGTTTCGGATGGAAGCTTGGTAGCTGGTGGGCTTTTCCTCTGGGTGCTTTTCAGCCAGCGTGGGATAGCTTTATCTAGTATTGCAACGGGCTTTAAGATCTTTGTGAAAGGCAGCGATTATAACTTCATTTGTGATCCAGGCAAAATTTGTCTCGGGGCTTTCAATGTCCCTGTTTCTTTTTCTGAAATTTCCTCACACCGAGGTCTTCTCTAGATGCTCCCCATTGTCTTGGGTACCAGTTAGGGAATCCCTCCCTCAAGATCAACAGAATTTTTGGTACTTTTCCTGACTAGTGGTCATTATTTTCCTCCTAATGAAACCGAGCAAACCAGGGTGGGAGCGGAGGGGTGGGGTGACGGGATGACCCAGTTGTATTTATTTACACGGGGAATGGAAAGAGAGAGACACACTCGTGGCCAGATGACATCTGTCCTAACCCAGATAGCATCTGCAGAGCAGAAACTAAGGTCGGAACAGAAGTTGCACATGCAAACGGGCATTTTCTCCATAAACAAACCCACACCAGTGTATTTAACAGCCAGAAACCTAAGTGCCCCACAGTTTAACTGCTCCAAAGCCCTAGTCGCCTAACTGTCCCCAAACCTCAGCTCTATCCCTACTTCTAGCAGCAATCCCCTGCTCAGGGGGTGGAGTTTGAAAAGCTCCTCCTCTAACATTTAGTTGACATGCGGGTGGAGTCTAGAAAGCACCACCTTCGATCTTCCAGTTGCCGTTGAGCACCACCTACTGGGTGGGAGGTTGCACAATCACTGTTCCTCTTAGATTCATTCTCTTGATATTCTTGCTGTAGCTATTAAACCCATTTCAAATTGTACCGCACTTGTCAGAGCAGAGAGGAAGTAAGTTCTCCTGTGGTTCTTATTAAGGCACTAATCCCATCACAAGAGTTCCACCATTATGACTACGTGTAATCCTAATTACTTCCCAGAGGTTCCACCTCCTAATATCTTAGATTGACTGGTAGAGCTCCTCATTATCTTCATTTTTATATCGTAAAACAGGCACTGACAGATATAAAAACTTCTCCAAAGTCTGCTATTAAGTTTCAGATGCTAAAGTATTAACCTAAGCAGAGAACAATATGGCAAGACCAAGATAAATCTAAGAAATGTGCATACTCCCAAAGGTAGAATTTCCACTTCTAGGTTTAAATTTAGATAAATTCTTAGAAGAGTATATTTATGCATATATATTGCATAAGTCTAGTATAGATATAAATTTTAATGGGGGGGTTTGTACTGTTGCAATAGCCAAATACTGGAAGTCATAATTATTCAATCATAACTAAATTTTTAATATTCAAACATCTCAGAATAAAAAATATCTACACATGCAAACCGATATATATATATAAATCTCATTTTATTAAAAGTTCAACTCATTGTTTCCTGTAAAAATAAATTATTTGCCTGCTATTAAGCAACTCTGCATCAAGGTAATGAAAAAAATAATTTCCTATTACCACTGCCAGAAGTTTTCTTTTTTTTTTTTAAGATTTATTTATTTTTATTATTGGGTACAGGCCAGAGTCCAGGGAGGTGAGAAGATTCACCAGAGTGGGGAGCCGAACAGGCAGACTGACCGAAACACACTGCTGACGGGAGCAGCAAGCAAGGCAGGAGAGGTCCACCACGCCATGTGGACACCAGAGCCGACAGTACTAACGAGCAGCAGCAGTAGAAAGCAGCCGAGAGGGTGAGATGCACCCGGGTCTGGGAGGCCTGCCAGCCTCCTGCCCCCCATTCCCCACCCCGCACCACGCACCCATGCCTGCCATGTACCTGATGCCACCTCTGATGTAAAGAGTAATAAGAGCATGAAAAGCCACCGAGGGCTCCAAGACTCCCTTTCCTTGACCCGTCTGCTAAAAACCATCCTGAACCTGCCCAGTGTGCCGCCTTTCCTGCCACTACAGGGACCCCTCCCTGGCCAGGGGCAGGGATTGAACTCCTGCTGCAGTGACTGCAGTTTGCTTCATATTATGTTGCTTAACCCACTGCCCCACCAGGGAGGCCCAAAACATTTTATTTTTCTAATTAGTTCTATGATCCACTGTCACCCCACCCCCGTACCTCTGGTCTTGCCCAGTTCTTGTATGCATAAACAAATCTTTTTTCAAAAAAGTATTTTTTGCTTCAAAAAAGACAGAGAAAGTTAAGAAAACCCACTGAATAGAGGGGAATATTTCCAAATAATGTCTCTGATAAAGGACATATCTAGAATTTATAAAGACCTTTATAATTCACTGATAAAGATAACACAATTAAAAACATATTTGAATGAACATTACACCAAAAATTATATACAAAAGGCAAGTAACCACACTCAAAAAATGCTCAACATCCACCATGATGGAAATGCAAATTAAAACCACAATGACATACCACTTCATGTCTACAATGATGTGTAGAACCAAGTAGGACTACAATAGCAAGAGTCAGTGAAGATTTGGAGAAACTGAAAACCTCATAAATTGTTGCAACAATTATACATAGTATAGTCAGTTTGAAAAATAATCTGGCAGTTTTTCAGTTATCACATGACACAGAAATTCTACTTATACCCAAGAAAAATGAAAACATGTCCACACAGCAGTATTACTAATAATACCAAAAAAATGGAAACAACGCAAATGTCCATCAACTGATGAATGGCTAAATAAATGTAGTATAGCCCCATGTAATTTAATCCATTAGAATTTGGCAAAACAAAAAGGATACCTGCAACAAAATGACTAATAAAATAATCACAATTCCACCTATTACATGATTCCATTTATGTGAAATGTCTAGAATAGGCAACTACAAAGATAGAAAGTACATTAGCAGGCATGGTCTATGGCTGGAGCAACTGGGAGAGATAGCCAAAGGGATGGGTTTTTATTTCGGGCAATAAAAATGTTCTTAAATTGACTGTAGCAATAATTGCACAAGTCTGAGTACATTAAAAACTCAATTGTACACCTTAAATGGGTGAACTGTATGTGTCAATTATATCATAACAAAATTGTAACAAAAAGGTTCATATATAAATAAAAGACAACTTAAAATTCTAAAAAGTTTTATTGTGGAAACAAAACAAGGAGTGTAATTAAGCATGAAGTTGATAAAAGTACATTTAATGTTACAAAATCTGAGGTAAACTAGTTTATCACCCAACTCTTTTAAAGGGTTTATAATTATTGAAACTAATTTTTATTCTTTTGCAATGACTGAACCTTAGTTACAGGAAGAATACATTAATCTAAATATACATTGTTATAGATATGATTTAGAAGTAAACATACATAAAAACAGTTGTAATCATCTTTGCTAAACAGCTACGTGAATAATATAAAATATGATTTGCTTAGAAGATATTCCAAACTGTAAGTTTGGAATTCAAGTCTCATTCTGTTACCATTATTCCACTAATATATATATATTGTGGTCAGATGTTCAGTGTATTTCCTGTAAAACCATCATAGGATTATATGTACCAAGATTAAAATGTTGCAAATTCTTTATTTTTTTTAGTAAAATGTTGTCGATTCTAACAGACTTATATAAACAGAAATGATTTAAAGGTGCAAAGGATGACAACTAAATTCAGCAAATCTGGTTTCAAAATGTTCCCTTTTTTTAAATTATGGAAAATAAGTATTATATTAGAAACCTTAATGCATCCAACAGTTGAATCAAATATATTCCTTAGCAATTCACAGACTAATTTTATCTAAAATGTTTACCTTACACATTCAGAAACTTAATGAGCTATTATTTCCATAAGAAATTATTCTACTTTATTTGCAATATTTTTAATACTTATTAGAATCTAAAACTATTAGCAAATAGCAACAATAGAGACGGTATTTTAAAAACTAGTAAATTTAGAGGCTATACTGAGAGGTAAATCAGGAAGTAGTTATTTGCTTTACAAAAGGTTTTTAAATATACAGGTAATTCTTAATGTGCTCTTTAAGTATTTGTGTATTTAAAATAAATTTACTAAAAAATTTGATATATCCAACTTTAAGAAACCCCAGCAATTATATAAAGTAGGCACTACTTTTACCCACAAAAGGCATGAAGATGCTTTAACAGTTCAAAAATCTAGAGGGCCAGAAACAGGTGATTTCGCAAAAACAAAACAACTTAATAAGATGGCTACTACTGTGCCTGTCAAGAAATTAACTCCTACTTTAAAAAAAAACATCATGTATTTTTCAGGCCCAATTTGTAACACACTTTGCCCTCAATTTCTGCTTTTCCATGAATTAGTCTGGGCTATAGGGAAGAGTGCCACATACCAAAGCTACTGGCAATTTGGATTAATGCCCTAAAAAAAATGTTTTCTAAATATGTAGAAAAATACTAAAAAAATACCAGCTTAGTTCTGAAATACAGTCCATACTCCTTACATTGTAAAACTTTACCAATCTAACAAAAAGCACCAAGATATAAATGCTGTAATTAGGAAAAATATAAGCCAGCACAAAGTCATATAACTTATCAAGTAAGTTTTGGTTTTGATTCAAATGTTTGCTATGTAGGAATCTAAATTACTTAAATTTGCAGGCTAAAAATCCCATCTCAACCCTAAACAGCGATTTGCTTATTAAATAATAAATATTAAAAGTAAAAACAGCATTGTGATTATTCTTTATACCTAATAAGAAGGGAAAAGTTACAATTTTCCTATGGAAAAGCAATGATATATTTTGGAAAATGAAAGTGAACTTAGGAAAAAAAGGGAACTTAGAAATGAAGAAGTTAAGGCACTTATTTCAAACATTTTGCAATTAAAGGGAAAGTACACTTTGTATTTCTTCAAAAACCAGAAACTGTGTTCCTCTCATAACAGATCTTTATTGTCAAATCTGCCAATTCTAAGTTACCCAAATGGAATTTGAAGTTACAGAATTCCTAGTTATGTGTTTCTTTACATATAAGAAATTAAGTGATTCGCATTCAAACTTTCCTATACTATTGTTCTAAATATAGTTAGAAGCAAATAAGCTTCTTCATTTCCAAAATTATTTCTATAATAAAGTTTAAATTTTCCTTTCCAACTGATGAATGAAGATTTCATTATTTAAAAAATTCAATAAAAAACTCCAAATCTACTTTAAGATAAAAATTGATAAAAGCAAAAAGAACTTACTATGTCAAAAATGAAAACAAAAATATCCTACAACAATCAAAACTAATTTAGCAAAACTGATCACACATAAATCAATTCAAAAATAAATATTTCATGCTACCTAAGTAGGGCAGTATAGCTCCCTTTCAAAATATGAAAGCTGACTTTTAAATGACATTGTTGTATGTGGTCTAATCACAAGTACTACTTTGTACTGTGTACTTAGGTAACTATAGTCATATTTTCAAAGGCTTGAAGTTAATACTAGTGACTCACTACCTAAAATATCTTGCCTGCCACTTAATTGTTTAAAAAAATATATGAAAGCATGAAATGAGAATCAGTAAGACGAATGTACCAGATACATGACTGTCATCAAACAATTCTTCAGCTCCAAAAGAGCAGAGCACCCTAGAGTTAGTCTAAGAATATATGCACTTTCGTACTTTAAATATATATACACATAAAATAAAGACAATGGAAAGATATTCCTTTCTAAGATAACAGAGTACTGACACTGCAATTTTAAAGCACTCTAAACGAATGAAAATCTTAAAAAGCTGTTCACTAAACACATATACAAGATAAAACAAAAAATATACCCTGCAGTACTAAAATGGTACATCTATTTTCAATATCTTTATTTATTTATTAAAAGTAATGGTTGTTTATTGTTTGGCCTTTGGTTCCAATGCTTGAAAATCCAAAAAAAACAAAAAAGACCTCCCCTCTTTCCATTCCCCTTCTAAATGACTTTTAAAAAGTCCAAATTAATCACTTAGGATTTTAATTAATGATTTAAAATATTAAAAATGTTTAACTTAAAGGAACATAACATTTAGACTGTGAAACTGTGATGTGAATTTTATTGTAATTGTCATTATTAATATTGAAGATTGTCACAGTTTCATAAATAAAAGTACTTGTGTTTTTATAGTAAATATATCTGTGGCAGAGGTATATTTAACAGCATTTGTGCATTATCTCCAGAAATTCTTGCTCATTGTAGTGTACATATTTTTATTCTGAAAAAGATTTAATTTTTACTTAATACTTCAGTAGAAAACATGTGAATAGATTATATACTCCATTCCATATTTCTTAAAAATCTGAACAACCTTCTTTTAAATGTCTATTTAAAAATATATATAGGTAACAAAAGTTATTGTTTTACCATGATTAAATTAGTATCCAATTTATGGGCTTAAGTGCAAAAGCTAATTACTTAATAGACAGTCATAAAATAATAAATGTAGTATCATGCACTATATATTACTAACAAAGTACTCACTTTTACATAAGCAGCAGATGATGAATACAGTATCATGGAAAATCTGGATATATTTTTATACATACATCCTTAAAAATCACTTTCTTTACATAATTTCCATTTTAATTTAAATGCCACACATTTTCAGCTAACATTTAAATTAGTTCTTTGTTGTAATTATTCACTTCTATTATAAACCATGAAAACCTTTCATAAATTGCCTTGAGAACAAGAAGTCTTTCCTTCTATTCTTTAATTATATCACAGTAAGTATTTATTAAATGTTATGTTTGAGAGATATAATCTGAACTTGAACATATTCAAATTTAGGATAAATATTTTGACAGAAGGAAAACTTCACAACAGTGAAAAGGTAAAACCTTTAAATGCCATGTAACAAAGAAAACATCAGGCTATTATATTAGAGTGCTAAATCTGGCATATTACCAAATGACAGTAATGCTTGATCTTCTATTCCCCCACAGAACTCTGTATCCAGTTAAGAGCAGGAGGGGAAAAGCAGCAGCAACATGTCCATGTTCAGATTTTCAAAAAGGTATCACGTAGACAAAAGAAAAGAATTTTCCTTCAGTTGGTATACATCTTTGAAATGAAGGCTCTACTATTTTTCAAGACTGAAAGGATATCACAGTGTTGATTTTATATACAAAGTAGGATCTGTTCCAGTATACTCTAGTGAAGTAATTCACATATGGAGAATAGTTAATTTTGACCTCATGACAAAATCGTCCATATTTTGAGTAGGTTAACTTGTCACCTTCTTCACAAACCACCTATCAAAAGATATGAAACAGTATTGAAAAGTTTAGTAAGCTTGTAAAAGAAATGCAATCAATGTACAAGTGACTATACTTACATGAAAAAGATATATTATTTCTAAACATGAATGATCTCACAAGGTGAGGTACTTAGCAAACACCTACCTCACAATGTTTAGCAGATAAATGCCTCTTAAGAATCACCATGTCGGGGCCTCCCCGGTGGCGCAGTGGGTTAGGCGACACACTGTGAGGCAAACCGCAGCCACTGCAGCACGAGTTCGATCCCTGCTGCCGGCCAGGGAGGGGACCCACATGGCGTGGCAGACCTCTCCTGCTGTGCCCTCTGCTCCCCTCAGCAGTGTACTTCAGTTGATCTGCCTGTTCTGCTCCCTGCTCTCTGTGGTGAATCCTCTCACCATCTCCACACCTCTGGCCTGTACCCCAGTGCTTGTATGCATAAATAAATAAATCTTTAAAAAAAAAAAACTTTTGTATAAGTTAAACTTTAAATCTTCAAAAAAAAAAAAAAATCACCATGTCAAAAAAACTCTTGAGCTTCCCACTGAGTTTGGGAAACTGAGTTTGAGTTTACTACCATATAATTTCTCTAAAGAAGCTTATCATGGAGTCTACCAAGGCTAAGAAATAGACATATTATATTCTTAATGTATATTCAAACTCTTCTTGTATAGAACTTACCCTTGTGTAGAAGAATTATCAGTATCTTAGTAAGCATGTAAACTTTGACTTACCTAGGGCAAACCTTTACATTATCACCTTAATAATGTTCATTAAGATAGCTTAAGTAAGCTTAAAGGATTTTTTAAAATAACAAAACACTAAATATTATTCTACAGCCTACGAAAGATGTCAAAGAGCCAAGTTTAAGAGTAAAAGGTCAGGGGCCTCCCAGGTGGCGCACTAGGTTAAGCAACGCACTATGAAGCAAACCATGAAGCAAACCGCAGCCACTGCAGTAAGAGTTCGATCCCTGCTGTTGGCCAGGGAGGAGTCTCACATGGTGTAGCAGACCTCTCCTGCCTCGCCGCTGCTGCCCATGGCAGTGTGTTTCAGTCAGTCTGCCTGTTCTGCAGCCCACTCTGTCTGGTGAATCCTCTCACCTCCCTAGACTCTGGCCTGTACCCAGCTCTTGTATGCATAAATAAATAAATCTTTAAAAAAAAGTAAAAGGACATATCAACTTAAGTCTATACCTGGCAATACATGACAAAAGTTGCCTATCTTCAAAATGGAACAAAAAAGTGGGCAGCCAAAAGCAGAATAAAAGCACCAAAAAGAGGGGCCTCCTTAGTGGCACAAGGGGTTAAACCTCAGCCGTGGCCAGGGAGCTAACCACAGACCTCTCCTGTCTCACCCACTGCTTCCCTCAGCAGTGTATTTCAGAAGGTCTGCCTGCTCTGCTCCCCACTCTGTCTCTTGTGAATCCTTTCACCCTCTGCATGTCTGGCCTGTAGCCCAGTTCCAAAAAGCAAATAGCAATATAGCTACTGAATACCTGATGTTTAATAAAATTCCATTTTGTTGCAAATTAGCCAAAGACCACAGATACCATGTATTAAGAGTGGAAATTCAAAATACATATAGCAAACAGAATTAAGTTTATACTACAAGATTATGGAGTCATGAAAAAAGAAAAAGATGGAACTTATAGAAACTAATTTCTTACCTCCAAATTGTCCTGGGATGGTAAGACAAAGGACTAATTATTTAAGAAGGAACAAAAATAATATTGCTTGTAACCTGAACAGAAATGTGCACTCCTACTTAGAATGACTTACTAAACTTTTCCTAAGGTCCTCCACCCCCAACTTGCCCAGGAGTAAAGGTATTCATTCCAGGCAATGTTAATTATCAGCTATACAAACTTTCCTGCCAGTCTTCCTAGTTGTAGTACATACACTGCAGGCTAATATACTAACTATACTATATATATTATATAATATATATTATATAGTATATAGTATATATATTATATAGTACAACTATACTCTATATATTATATACTATGACTATACTAACTCAAGTCAATGAAAAAAATCAAGCTACAGCTAAATCCTAAGGACTAAAGGAAATCTGCATGCATGAGTAATAGCGCCTCAGAGGGCCTCCCTGGTGGCGCAGCGGGTTAAGCAACGCACTATGACGCAAACCGCAGCCACTGCAGCACAAGTTCGATCCCTGCTGCCGGCCAGGGGGAGGACCCACATGGCGCGGCAGACCTCTCCTGCTGTGCCCGCTGCTCCCCTCAGCAGTGTACTTTAGTTGATCTGCCTGTTCTGCTCCCCACTCTCTGTGGTGAATCCTCTCACCTCCCACACCTCTGGCCTGTACCCCAGTGCTTGTATGCATAAATAAATAAATCTTAAAAAAAAAAAAATAGCGCCTCAGAGTATAAGCCCTGTGATAATTTAGTAAGCATTTTTTCTAGGTATGTATCAAATTATAAGGAATTCCTCTATGTAAGAAAGTAACAAAGCAAAACAGTTGCTCTTTAGATTATTGTAATGAGTTAAAATAAAATCATTCAAATTATGCCACTTTTTTAAAATAAATGAACAAGTACAAGCAATGAATAAAAAATCCAAATGTTGGCAAAATTATTTCTTTTTACAAAAAACTTTTCTTTCATGCATTGAAAAAATACTTCAAAATACTTTTATTAAGGTCCCCCATTGTTATGTAACTTTATATTCTCAGTTAAATTTCAAAAATAAAGATTTGAAGACTGTAAGTTAGAATAAAGGCATTCTTGAAGAAATTCAACTTTCCAAATAATTACTTACATGGCCATTTGCAACGTCTAATAAATCTTTAACCCTACAGCCTCTCATGGTTCCCACCTCATTGCAGATAGCATCCTCTACAATTAAATAATTAGCCTTGTAGGATGTCAGTATTTTATAAATATCCTCAGCAGACCGCTTTGAATAGATTTGATAGATCTGAAAGAACATAATTAAGACTGATTTTAAAAGACATTCAAAACTTCTGTTAGTCAAAACTATATAATAAGTATCTATGTTTTGGTATTCAGTACTATTTGTGAAAAATAAAGATATTCACTAAGATTTGATTCTTCCCTCAGGAAATTTAAGTTCATATACTATTGGCAATTTCTTTATCTTCTTTGGAGAAACATTCATTCAAGTTCTCAGCCCATTCTGTCCCCTAGATTAACTGAGAGATAAATGACATAAAACACTGTGTAATAACTAAGGTGTTTAATGAATTAATTTTATGTATGTATTGCAAAAGATCAACACTATAATGTTAACAGTTCTGTCATGTCATGTAATTACCATTTCTCTTTTGTGCTGACAACATTTAAGATCTATTACTGTGTTACCAACCTGAAAGTTACTAAGCGTCATTAAATATAATCACCATGGCCTCCCTAGTGACCTAGGGGTTAAGGTTCAGCACTATCAGCTATCACCGCAAGCTTAAGTTCTATCCACAGCCATGGAGCTAACCCATATAAGGTGCAGCAGACGTCTCCTGTCTTGCCTGCTGCTCCCCTCAGCAGTGTATTTCAGTAAATCTGCCTGTTCTGTTCCTCACTCTGTCTCTGAGGAATCCTCTCGCCCCCTACACCTCTGGCCTACACCCCAGTTCTTGTATGCATAAATAATTTTTTTTTAAAAATAGTACACAATAATAGTATTTAAATTTGACTACATTTCTGGCATAGTGTATTATCTCAATCTCACATTTAGGAGTTGAAAACTGTTCATTATTTCCACACTTGGAAACTTGGTCAAATTCACAAAGTTAATTCATGATAGAGCTAGCATTAGAGAACAGATATCTAATTCCAGAGTCCTCATCTTTAGAGTCTAACCTCCATATCAGAATCTAATATCTATTTTTTTTATTTCCACCTTAGGTTAGAGTACACTGAAAAACTACAAGAAATTCTGTCAGGATGAAAAAAAATAGACTATTTCAGGCCCGCCCTGGTGGCGTAGTGGGTTAAGCAACAAACTATAAAGCAAACCGCAACCACTGCAGCACGAGTTCGAGCCCTGCCGCCGGTCAGGGAAGTGACCCACATGGCGTGGCAGACCTCTCCTGCCTCGCCTGTGGCTGCTGCCCTCAAAAGCGTGTTTCAGTCTGTCTGCCTGTTCTACTCCCCACTTTATCTCTGGTGGGTCCTCTCACCCCCAGCACTTCTGGCCTGTACCCCAGTTCTTGTATGAATAAAAAAAATAAATCTTTAAAAAAAAAAAAGGAAAAAATAGACTATTTCAAACTCAGGTTCAGCTGGTCATAACCCTCCCAAAGATATGAAGTTCATTTGAATCCATACCAAACATTCAAAATAATTTATCCTCTGAACAAGAAGTAATTAGATATCATTTTAATGTTATAGTAAGTATAAAAACCCATGTGTATCAAGACATTAATTGAAAACCTTCCTTCAATAATTTGAGAAGGATGCTGTTTTTGAAAGAATGTTTCCCTTTGAGAAATACTACACATCAATTTCCTTGAAACTGGAAAATGAAATGTAACTCCTAGAAACGTTAACAAAACCATTCAAAAACAAGGAACTTAATATTTTAATTTTGGCTCTTCTCTCAGTTAAGTGAGTCACATAGCTTTTTAAAAATTAAAGCTGATTAACTCTTCTAAAATTGCTCAGATTTTCCTAGCAAGCAGGAACACATATAGTACAGAACTATACTGAAATAAAGAATGATAGGAGGGCCTCCCCTGGTGGCGCAGTGGGTTAAGCAACGCACTACGAAGCAAATCACAGCCACTGCAGCACGAGTTCGATCCCTGCTGCCGGCCAGGGG
>JAGFMF010011568.1:17604281-17618160 GCA_019455555.1 Galemys pyrenaicus | reverse complement strand
CTTCCCTTGTAAATAAAACCCTTTATTAACCTTTGTTGTGTGTGCCTGCAGTTGGGGCATTATAAGTGCCATTCGAGCGCGCGGGTGAGGACCCAGTCAAGCAAACCCATTTTATATTAGGGTTGCCCTGTAACATGATGGCAACTCCAAAATTCAGTCATACAAACCAGAAACCTAGGGAACATCTATGGTTTTGCCTTCTTCCTCATTTTTTCATACTTACTAATAAGTACGAAGTCTTATTAATCTTGTTTTTTTTTTTTCACTACAAAATGGCATTATAATTGAATGGGCTTTAAAGTGAGAGAAACCTGGGTGTGAACATGGGGTCCACACTTATAAACTACGTGATCTCATACAAGTTACTGTGCCAATTTAAGTCTTAGTTTCTCTGCCTAGAAAATACAGGTTTTAACCTAACCAGTAGGATCTTCGTCAACACTGAATAACACGTAAAATGCTCTGACACATAGTGAATGCTCAATAAATTGAAGTTTTTATCACTTCTACCCAGCTTGATCAATACTTGGGGGTTAGCCTTCTTCCTGGCTTCAGTCTGTCACCATTAAACTTATGCTTTACAGAATTAAGAAGGTCAGTTGAGAATTAAGTCTACTGAGAGAAAACTGTAAGCTGGGTCTCTCACCCCCGTAGAGCCATCTCTATGCACTTCCGGCTGCCAACCAAACAAGATCAAGCATCACAGCAAGACACACAAGGGCATCCATGATCTTCCCCTCTTTGCCTTCTCCAGTCTCATTTCTTGACACCACCTCCTCACAATTTACATGTAAACAAAACAGTATCTCATGCTTTTTCCTCACTTATTTTTATATTCGCTTTGACTACATCATGTTCTTTGCCTACCTATGTATATTCCTTCTACCATGAACACCCTTTCTTTCCCCTTCATTTGGCAAATAATTCATCATCTTTCAAATCTCAGTTAAGAAGCCCTTTACTGTGTTCCAACAGCATCCAATCAGTACTTCTTATCTATTTCCATTACCAGGAGACTAATCTATTTGTTGAAGTTAATCATAGTATTATCTGTGTATTCAAGCATATTGCACGCAGCAGAAAGAATGTAACTGAAATTCATTATTAATAATCTACTATGATTTTAAATAAAAAAGATATAAAAATTCTGATAGCCTCTTACATTGATTACTTTTACCGATTCTTTTCTAAGTTGTCTGCACTGAAATTCGGGAATTGTAAAATTATAGAACTATAATCAGGAATTATAAAAAAATGTTTTTCCCAGGACCTCTTTTTATTTATAAGTCTTACTGTGATTTACTCATACTACTTCAATTGTATAATCTGTGGTTTGCATTTTAACATTTGATTTTATGGAACTGGAAGAGAAACAAGTACTTAACACAAAGAAATAATGAATGACTCACCAACAATACAGGGTGTATAGTTCGCAACCGAAGCCACTTGAAGAGTGTCATCCAAAGTTCAGGGGAGCATACACCAAATGCTGCTAACATGCACACATAAGGAGTCCAGAGATATTTCAAGCTAGGTAAATGAAAGGAGTTATATGAGAGAGATCTTATGAGCATCATTATTCATTTCTTTCCTGAGTTTTTTCCTATTACCCACAAAAATAGCAAAAAATTAAGGGACTATGAAAAATTTTAGCCTCTAATTCTCAGCAAGAAATTGTTAATTCTTTTTTAAATAGCCAGTGACAATAAATAAATTATAAAAAAATGTCACTGACTATAAGACTAAATGACTATAAGACTAAACAGTGACTAAATGTCACTGTTACTAAGAGAGTATGATATAAGAGAATACAGATGCGGTATAATAAAATTAAACTACTATACTTTTAAAGAGGCAACTTGGGCCTCCTTAGTTGCGCAATGAGTTAAGCAGCACACTATGAAGCAAACTGCAGCCATTGCAGCACTAGTTCAATCCCTGCCACCGGTCAGGAAGGGGACCCACATGGCACAGCAGACCTCTCCTCCCTCGCCCCCAGCTCCCCTCAGCAGTGTATTTCATTAGATCTGCCTGTTCTGTTCCCCACTCTATCTCTGGTAAATCCTCTCAGCCCCGTACCTATGGTCTGCACCCCAGTTCTTGTATGCATAAACAAATCTTTTTAAAAATAAATTTTAAAAAATATTTAAATTTTTTATTAATATTACACTGGATTATAACATACAGGCTTTGAATATAGATATAAGTAAATAAATACACACACATATACAAAACCTTATGTGCAACAGTATGCTCGTCACCAAAAATCTAGGAACACACCTTTTTTTATTTATTTATTATTTTTAAAGATTTATTTATTTATGCATACAAGCACTAAGGTACAGGCCAGAGGTGCGGGGGGTGAGAGAATCCACCAGACAGAGTGGGGAACAGCATAGGCAGATCAACCGAAATATACTGCTGAGGGGAGCAGCGGGCAAGGCAGGAGAGGTCTGCTGCGCCATGTGGGTCACCTACCCAGCCAGCAGCAGCAGGGATCGAACTCATGCTGCAGTGGCCTTGGTTTGCTTCATAGTGCATTGCTTAACCCACTGCACCACCAGAGAGGCCCTACTATTCTTAATTCTTTAATCAGTGTATGTCTTTTAGGTCATATAGTCTACTTTGTCTTCTTTCATTAAAAAAAAACTAGTGATCCTTTATTATGGTTCTAATCATACTGAAAGAGTTATCACATTTCTCCATAAAATCCTTCCTGATTATACCTCCTCTGTCATTTTTTACTTTAAATATTTCTATATTATTTGGGTTTCTTATATGTATTATTACTTTTGAGGTTAATTTTTAAAAAACAAAGATTAAAAAATCAGGGCTTTTAAAAAAATAAATTCAGATGTACAAAAAATTAAACTTATGCAAGTAAAATACAATATATTAACTTATGTTGTAAGTTCTAGAATAAAAAAGGAATGTATCACCTTAGGAGATGATAAAAGCTGAAGATAGGAGAGAGTTTAGAAAAATTTGTAGATGTCAGTACTTCATACAGATTACCAAGGAAAATTAATATATAAGGAAATAGCTTTTGCAATATACTAAGGAGAACAATGAGATCCTTCCAGGACAAATTCCTCGATGTCAAATTCAAAAGAGACTAGAAGAATCTGAAGTCAAAAGTATAAATATCAATCATTATGATTTTATAAAACAGTAACGCTATAGAATGAGGAAAATAAAGTAGTATGTTTATTTAATAAACAATTATTGAACATGCACTGTAGGCTGACCAAACTATAGAGAGGAAAAAAGAAAAAGAAAGGAGGTCTTTTTTTTTTTTCATTGAGATCACATTAGTTTACAACACTGTACATGAGTCATTGGTATAGGATCACACCCTTTCAGATGGATGCTACGTCACTGACCCTTCACGGAGGTCTTTATCAAGATAAAATAAAGCTAAACATATAGGAAACAATTAGAAAATAAGCATAAAAAATGTATATAAAGTCTAGAGTTATGTGAAAACAAAACAACCAATTTGAGAAGAAAGTACTTGATGAATGTTTTAAAAAAAAGAATACTGACTCAGGCCTTGAGAGAAGGGTTTGCAAAGAATACAAGTTGCTAATACAGAGGAATTGTTGGTTAACCAATATCTTCTCCCAACTTCCACATTTCTAGTACCAACCTATTCCATCAGCCTGAATTAGCACTATAGTATGGTTTATAGTTCCACTGTTACATGTAGAACAAACTAGAACAGAAATTCCCTGCTAGTGATTAGAACATTACACCAAATTCAGTAATTTGTCTGTATCCACTCCTCCCTTACCATTTAACACAACAGCATTCTAATTAATGGCTCTACCTTCACACCCTCCTCCAGTTCAACCAAATGCCAGATGAATATTTTTCAAACATAAATATAAAACAATCTCTGTTCAAACATCTTCAGTGGTTCCCCAGTGCCTATTAAATAAATAAAAATTCATCTAAATTGTTTTAGGATTTCTAAACTTGATTCAACAACCCAGGTTTTTCTCCTACTACTTTCCTAAAGGTGACTAAATGTCCCAAAGTCTGTAGACCAGTCTCACTGTCTTTACCACATAATGCATGTAAGTTTCTCTTTCCAGGTACAACTGCACACCCTTCCAGTTGTTGCCTCTGATCTTAATTTCCTTTACAGCCAGATTCATTGAAGACTCTACTCATCTTTCCTACCTCACCTTCCACTCTTCTGATCATGTATGTCCTCCTTTAAAAATTCCTCCTTGGCTTCTGAGTTGGAGCTCCTCCCAGGATCCTTGTACTGCAGTCCATACTACTACTCACCAGTGTCCAATTCCTAAATATATTAGTTCTGCCCTTCCTCCATCTCCACTGCTATTCTATTCTAGAGTCTATTGTGACACCTTTTTATTTGGTTTATTTCCCTCTAGTCTTGACTTTTTCAACTATTGGTGCCAGAGAGATGTTATTTAAAAACAGATCTGATCATGTCAAAATTCTGCTTTAAAACACCTGATCTGCAGGTCCCTGCTTATTTTCTTCAAATGTATCTTGTGTTACTTCCTTTATCCCATACTAGTTTCAAAAAAATATTTCTACCCAGATTGGGCGTGCGTACACACACACTAATGGTCTAGCCAAAATCTCAAGACTGTTACCTCATTAGAAAACTTTCCTTAAACTGACTTCACCTAATCACCCTCCACAACTAAGTACTTTTCCTCTGGGTGGCCTTTATATACCATTCTAATAGGTTTTATATTATCCTGCCCAATTCTTGGCTTACTTATATAGGAGATATTTCAAAGGAAAGACTAGATCTTGTATCCCTTAATTCTATACTACTGTCCTAACACAGTGCCAAGCTCCTGACTAGCTGTCTAATGCATCTGCACAAATAGGTGATCATGAATAAATGTTATAGACCTAATGCAAAAATCAAAGAATTGAAGATGAATAACAGAACAATGAAGCTAAGACATCAAATAAAAAGAATCTTGAATTTAAAATGGTAGATCAAACAATAAAGAACAATGGAAATAACAAAAGGTTCTTTTGCAAAGAGAAATAAAATCGAGAGAACAAAAAGGAAAAAAGGTAAACCATACTGCAAAATTCTACTATTGCATTATAACCAGATAAGAATCAAAACATGATTTGTTTAAAAATATAAAGAGTTTAAAAAACTTATTTTTCCTTTCTTAAGATAAATTTCTTTAACCCTACTTTTAGGTATTATGAAATGTTAAGTACTAGAGTGATTCACTGTTCTTTGTTCATGTTTCCCTCAAGAGATGCTTACTAGTCATCAGTTTTTTAGTCTAATATCTATGGGCTACTTATAAGACTACATTAATATGATCAAGCAAATGGAAAAAGATTCTGCCTTACTGAACATTAAATGGAGTCCTGGGACTCCCTGAGGGTGCAAGGGGTTGAGCAACACACTGTGGGACTTCTGCAGCCACTGCCGCATGAGTTCGATCCCCGGCCAGGGAGGGGACCCACATGACACAGTAGACCTCTCCTGTCTTGCCTGCTGCTCCCCTCAGCAGTGTATTTCAGTAGATCTGCCTGTTCTGCTCCCCACTGTATCTCTGGAGAATCCTCTCACTCCCCATCCCCATGCCACTGGTCTGTACCCCAGGTCTTGTATGCATAAATAAATAAATCCTTAAATAAATAAATAGATATATAAATGGAGTCTTAGGTATAGTGCTTTGTAAGGGGTTATTTGCCATTTATAGCAATAAGAAAAATGAAGAGAATAAAAGTATAAAAAAATCACTCAAAGTCTTTAACAAAGTCTATAGGCCCCTAACCCATGCTCTTCCACTGCACCATACTGAGCACTTTTTCTCTGCTCCCAACAATGCCCCACTTCTTCCTACTTCAGGCACATGCATATCCATACCCTCACTCTTCCCTGCTTAATTCACTAGTTCATACATATCACCTCTCAGGTCTTAACTAATCTACATTTTCCTTAGACAGTCTTTCTGAGCCTTAAGTCAAATTCCATTTTTAGAGATCCTTGTGGCACCATTTCCCTCTCTTTCACTTATCAAAGTTGTAATTTTATTTTTATTTTATTTAGTTTAATGACTAAGGAAGTCATCTTCCTTAGGCTGTGAGTCACATACAGACTGAATGTCCACTTTTGTTCACCACTGACCTCCAGCACCTAAAACAATGCCTGGCACTGGGAACATATTCAATAATTTTTAAACAAATTGGTAAGTAAATGTCAGTTCCCTGTACTACAAAAAATTGAGTGAACTCCAATTAGATTAAGAAAGTACACAGATTGAGTTTTCATAAAATTTTATAAATATATTCTTATAAATGTCTACTTACTAACATTAGAAAGAACAATTCTTTATAAAAATACTTAGATCAAATAAAGTACACTTACCCTTCCATAATCATTGCAAGAGAGCCAAATAAAATAGTGTGAATCACATGAAAAATTATTTCTGGCCTTTCTCCGATTCGTCCATCTTCTAGAGTAAGAGTTTCTTTCAAGGACTTACCACTACAGAAAGGAAATGTGTATTACTAGTATTTTAAAAACATGTATTTGGAAAAAGTCAAAGATCTTGAATTTCTTTTCCCAAGAATAAATTCTAGTGGTTCTTAAAATGTCAAAGCATAGGGACCTCCATGGTGGTGCAGGAGTTAAAGACACAGAGCTATCAAGCTACTACCAGCCACTGTAGTATGAGTTCGATCTCCGGCCAGGGAGCTGACCCACATGGCACAGCAGATCTATCCTGTCTCACCCACTGCTCCCCTCAGCAGTGCATTTCAGTACATCTGCCTGTTCTGGTCCCCACTCTGTCTCAGGTGAATCCTCTCAACCTCTGCGCATCTGGCCTACCCCCCAGTTCATGTATGCATAAATGTTTTTTTTAAAAAGTGAAAGTATATTCTGTAAGTCAAATACCTAACTTTTATATCTCCAAGTCTTCTAAAATGACTTTTAGAAGTAGAAATATGACTCAGTGAAAGCTAAATAAAATCTGAAAAAGTTTTAAGCATCTGTTTGGAGATCAGTTATCACTCAATGAATGATTGTTAAATCAATATAGGTAGGTCATAAGCTGAATAATTTAAGTTCTCAAAATTAAGGTATTACATACACTCTCCTTTCAAATACAAAAATATTTTAAATTAGCCAAATTTTACAATTTAAAGTCACGTATACTACTCATTTCATTTACATTAAAGAGAAGAAATTTTTATATTAAGTAAAAATTTGAGTATACTGGTGAGCAAGTCCTTAAGTTTAACTGATTAATTCATTTCCTACATTAAATATAGATATTATATAATTAGATGTATAAACTTAAATTTGAATTTTATCTAGTCAACATATTTCGCACAATAGATAAAGTATGTAAGTAAAAGCTCTAAAACAAATGCAAATATTCAAAAATAATTATTTTTTTATATCTCCATAATATATTAGTTAGCAATGTAATTGATTTTCATAAGTACTTACTTAAACCTCCTAAAAATAACTTGCATCATGGAAAAAAAACAAATAATTAACACTAAAATATAGAAGGGTAATAAAG
This sequence comes from Galemys pyrenaicus, assembly GCA_019455555.1. NCBI lineage: Eukaryota > Metazoa > Chordata > Mammalia > Eulipotyphla > Talpidae > Galemys > Galemys pyrenaicus. The sequence goes on along the minus strand of JAGFMF010011568.1, from coordinate 17,610,607 downwards.
AAGACTGTGTCAATCTCAAAAAAAAGTCTTGAGATGGTGCCTGCAGGGATTCTTGACATAGGAGCCAATTCATTGTAAAATTCCTGTCGAAGAAAAAAGCATGAAATTAAAACCAAAGATATTTTAAAAGATTTATTTATTGCATAGACGATCTGGGATGTAGGGGCCTCCCTGGTAGCACAAGGGGTCAAGGTGCAGCACTATGAGACTGTCCACAACCACTGCAGCACGAGTTCGATCCCCAACCAGGGAATAAACCCACATTGCGTGACAGATCTCTCCTGCTTGCCCACTGCTTCCCTCAGCAGTAGATTTCAGTAAATCCACCTCTTCTACTCCTCACTCTGTCTCTGGTGATTCCTCTCACACACACACCACCCCACATGTCTTTAAAAAAAAAATTTATAAAAAAATAAGATCTCGGGGGCCTCCCTGGTGGCGCAGTGGGTTAAGCAACGCACTATGAAGCAAACCGCAGCCACTGCAGCACAAGTTCAATCCCTGCCGCCAACTGGGAAGGTGACCCACATGGTGCAGCAGACCTCTCCTGCCTCACCCACTGCTCCCCTCAGCAGTGTACTTCCATTACTCTGCCTGTTCTGCATCCCGCTCTGTCTCTGGTGAATCCTCTCACCCCCTCCCCACACATCTGGCCTGTACCCCAGTGCTTGTATGCATAAATAAATAAATCTTTTTAAAAAAATTTGCCTATTTATAAAAAAAGAAGATCTGGGGTATAGGTCAGAAGTATGGAGAGGGTGCAGGGCATGTGAGTGAGGGCACCAGAGAAAGAGTGGGGAGCTGAACAGGCTGATAGACTGAAATATATTGCTGAAGGAGCAGCAGGCAAGACAGGAGAGTTATGTTGCGCCATATGTGGGTTAAATCTCTGGCCCGGGATAGAATTCAGGTTGTAGCAGTGATAGCACTGAGATTTAACCTCTATGCCACCAGGGAGGCCCAAAATCGTGGCTCTTTTCAACCATTAAACATAGGGGTCTCCCTGGTAGCACAAGGAACTAACTGGCAGCACTATGAAGCTATCCGCAGCCACTGCAGCACAAGCTCAGTTCCCGATCAGGTAGATGACCCACATGAAGCGGCAGACCTCTCCTGTCACACCCGCTGTTCCCTTCAGCAGTATATTTCAGTAGATCTGACAGTTCTACTCCCCACTCTGTCTCTGGGGAATCCTCTCACCCTGGCACCTTTGGCCTGTAACCGGTTCTTGTATGCATAAATAAATCTTTAAAAAAATAAACTATTAAACATAAAAATATTATTTATCTCAGAAAAAACTAAGAACAAAACACCATTGCTAAATCTATTCACTTAGAACAGGAATGTCCTACCCTACCCAAATGAAGATAATAGCTTTAGTAACCCTCCTTAACAAACTGCTCTAACATAAATGTAAAAGAGCTGCTTTTAATTATCAAGTAATGTGGCCATCTCCAGAGTCCAATACAGTTTCAAGGGAATTTCACTTTCTATTTTTATATAGAAGAAAACAAAAAATTCAACTGTCCAAATACCACAGCCACATTGTCCAATAGGATAACTCCTAACTACATGTGACTATTAGTTTTTTTTTTAATATTTATTTATGCATACAAACACTGGGGTACAGACCAGAGGTGCGGGGGGTGAGAGAATCCACCAGAAGAGTGGGGAATAGAACAGGCAGATCCAGATCGACTGAAATACACTGCTGAGGGGAGCAGCGGGCGAGGCAGGAGAGGTCTGCTTGCGCTATGTGGGCCACTTCGCTAGCTGGCGGCAGGGATTGAACTCATGCTGCAGCAACTATGGTTTGCTTTATAGTGCGTTGCTTAATTCACTGTGCCAACAGGGAGGCTCCTACATGTGACTGTTAGTATTTGAAAATGTGGCCAACATAAATGAAGAAAGGTACAAAATATAGCAGTATTTCAAGGATAAAACAAAATGAAAAGAGAAATTGTAAAAAAACTATCTCATTAATTTTTATACCGCTTATATATTAAAATAAGAATTTAGAATATTGGATTAGATAAAATATACTATTAAAATTAAATTCACTTGGGCCTCCCTAGTGGCACAAGGGGTTAAGTCACAGCACTATAAAGCTATATGCAACCACTGCAATATGAGTCCGATCCTGGCCAAAGAAGTGACCCATATAGTGCAGCAGACCACTCTTGTCTTGCCAATACCTCAGCTGTCTTGCCAGCTGCCTCCCTAAGCAGTGTATTTCAGTCTATCTGACTGTTCTGTTCCCCACTCTGTCTCTGGTGAATCCTCTCACCCCCCACACCTCTGGCCTGTTCCCCAGTTCTTGTGTGCATAAATAAGTAAACCTTAAAAAAAAAAATATCAAGCTGACTGGTTTTACTTTTTTTAATATGGCTACTAGAAAATTATGTAGGTGTCTCACATACTACTTTTGCTCTATATTGATAAATTATCTCAACTAGAACCCATTTAAAAGAAGAAATCTATGGGGCCTCCCTGGTGGCACAGTGGGTTAAGCGACACACTATGAAGCAAACCGCAGCCACTGCAACAAGTTCGATCCCTGCCGCCGGCCAGGGAGGGGACCCACATGGCGCAGCAGACCTCTCCTGCCTCGCCCAGTGCTCCTCTCAGCAGTGTTTCGGTCCATCTGCCCTTTCTGCTCCCCACTCTGTCTCTGGTGAATCCTCTCACCACCCACACCTCTGGCCTGTACCTCAGCGCTTGCATGCATAATTAATAAATCTTAAAAAAAAAAAGAAGAAATCAAGGGCCTCCCTGGTGGCACAAGGGTTAAGTCGCAGCACTTATATAAGCATTTTGCTGATATAATGGCTAAAATTATCTTGGTTCTCCTTTTACACTGCTGATGGGAATGAAAAAACTGGTCTAACCACAATGGAAAGCTGTGTGAAGGACCCTCAAATTACTAAAAATTGACCTATCATACAATCCAGCAATTCCACTCCTAAGAATCTACTCAAAGATACAAAAACATTAATTAAAAAGGAAACCTGGGTTTCCCTGGTAGCACAAGCGGTTAAATCTTAGCACTATCAAGCTATCAGCAGCCACTGCAGAAGTTTGATCCCTGGCCAAGGAACTGACCCACATTGCACAGCACATTTCTCCTGTCTTGCCCACTGCTCCCCTCAGCAGTATATTTTAGTAGATCTGCCTTTTCTCTTCCCACTCTGTCTCTGGTGAATCCTCTCACCCTTCACACAGCTCTTCTGGCCTACCCCCTAGCTCTTGTATGCATAAGTAAAATAAATTTTTAAAAAAGAGGAAACCTGCACTCCTATGTTCATTGCGGCACTATTTACAGTAACTAAAATATGGAAACAACCTAAATGCCAAAACACAGATGACGGGATCAAGAAGATGTGGTATATATACACAATGGGCTACTACTCAGCAATCCAAAAAGATAAACTTATGCCATCTGAAGCAACATGGATAAAGCTGGAAGGGATTATGTTCAGTGAAGTAAGTCAGAAGAAAAAAGAAAAATACCAGATGGTTTCACTTACAAGAACATAGGGAAACCATATAATGGATCAGAAAAGAAAAAGACAAAACTAGCAAGCAAACTATAAATAAGAGTCATTCAGGGGAGGAGGAAGAAGAAGGATCAAAACAGGAGGGAAGAGCACAAGAGTCTATGGTAATAGTTCATGGGTGTATTAGTGGTGGTAACTTTAAGGGGACAACACCTAAGAGGAGGACTCAAACACTGTACAAAAATAAACAATGATATAAAAATATGTCAATAAAAATGATCTTATTTACTCATTTATTCATTTTAAATCTTTAATTTACTTAATCTTCAGTTGCATCATTGTTTGTCAACAGGGGAGAAAGTAGCCTCAAGATAATTTCTTGCTATTGAGATTTTAAGTATATATAATTTATTAGACTTAAATGAGATACTTTTTTTTTTAAAGATTTATTTATTTATACATACAACAGCTGGGGTAAAGGCCAGAGTCCAGGGTAGTGAGGATTTACCAGAGACAGAGCGGGGAGCAGACAGGCAGACTGACTGAAACATATTGCTGAGGGGTACAGCCAGCGAGGCAGGAGAGGTCTGCCACGCCCTGTGGGTCCCCTCTCTGGCCGGTGGACTCATGCTGCAGTGGCTTCATAGTGTGTTGCTTAACCCACTGTGCCACCAGGGAGGCCCTAAAATGAGATACTTTTTGAGATTTTTTTTTAAATAATAAAAATATTGTCATATTTCTTCTAGATATCATAACATAGTAATTATTTTCTAAGTTGTATATAATTAGGTGTATCCTCTCACCAATTTTCTTTTTTTTTTCAAAGATTTATTTATTTATGCATACAAGAACTGGGGTACAGATCAGATGTGTGGATTTGTGTGTATCTGCCCAAGATCACATAACAAAAAAAATAGCAGAAATGGAACCTAACAAAGTCACCAAGTTCCTTCCATTATGGTACTCTATATTCTTAAATAACACTGAGATGCAAAAGCTACACTCTTCTTTTTTAAAGATTTTTATTTATGCATACAAAACCTGGGGTATGGGCCAGAGGCGTGGGGTGGTGAGAAGACTCACCAGAGTTAAGAGTGGGGAGCAGGACAGGCAGATTGGCTGAGTACATTGATGAGAGGAGCAGTGAGCGAGGCAGGAGAGGTTTGCTGCGCCATGTGGGTCATCTCCTTGGCTGGGGATCGAACTCATGCTGCAGTGGCTGTGGATGCTTCATAATGTAGTGTTTAACCCCTTGTGCCACCAGGGAGGCCCTTGCTCTCTGTTTTCTAAGTGATATAGATTTAGGTAAATTTACATAATCTAAAACTTACTTAGTCATATTTAGTCCAAATTTCACCTCAAGGAACTTCAGCATATGCCCATTTTCTTTGTATGGGACAAACATCTGGAGGAGAAAGATGCTAGTTACAACAAAGAATTACTGGCTATGCTTAATAGTAACTACTTTGTCCAAATGTATAGGTAAAAAACACAGAGAAAGCAAAAAAATACAAAGTGAATAATACACAATGTGACTACAAAGCAATGAGATTTATTAGCATAGTCAAATATATACTTTTTACTTAAGCAAAAAACTGTAATGGAGTAGTAATTTTTCAGCCTTTCCCCATTAGACTTATGTAACTTACCCACTCTTATGAATGCCTTTTACTCATCTCAATTAATTCCTATATAATTTATTGTAGTATCATTTATTATGATAGTGATTACATTTTAATCAAATATGAAAATGTATGTTTTTTTAAGTATATCAAGAAAAGATTCAAGCTCCTATTTTCTCACCTAATATACTAGCTATGACCACTGTTTAAATTTTTACTATGTAAGTTCTATTACCATGTTATCTCATTTTGCTCATTAAAATTTGGTACAATATATTTCATTACTAAATTTGTACTACATAAATTTCAGAGTTACTGACCTTCATTATAATATTCAACGTCACTGTCAGAGTACACACCAGATAAAAGTTAATCACTTTCATTATTTTAGCTACAAAAGTTCCTTTCTTCACATTCAGCTGTGGGGGGAAGAAATCATATGAAGAAAGAAGTGAGTTATAAAAAAAATTAAAAATTAAAAACTTCACCATAAGAATGATAAAAAGGCAATTTTAATTACCTGAAGGCACTTAGCAAACATTAAGGCTGCTACTAAACTTAATAAAGGAGACACCAATAAAGCTGAATTCTCAAATTGTAGCAAATATCCCAGAAAAAGAGAAAATACATAGATTTTATAAACTTCATGAACCTATTGGGACAAAAAGAAAATAAGAACAAAATGATTTTACTGTAGTATGTTCAATAGTTTGTTTAGAATAGATCTGACTACAATTACAAAGTAAATCTCTACTATAATTTAGGACAGCATTGTGCAAATGTTCACTCTGTAGTCTTAATGTTACGATATTTAGGGAATTTATCACTTTTTTCTTAGAAATAACTTCACACACACAAAAACACCTTTAAACTACGGTCATTTAATCACACTGGAAGAAACTACTGCAGTCCCCAAGTGTGAATTAATTTCATTTAGTTTACCTTGTTATAGAACTCCATCTAAGCAACATCGAGTCATAAATCAAAAACACTCTTTCACAGGATTTCCCAAAATCTAGCTAGTAAAAATGTGCTGTCCTGAAACCAGCAACCAGAGAAAAATAATTCTGTACTTGATCCATGTAAATGACAATAAGAAAGTTAAAATCAGGGCCTCCCCGGTGGCGCAGTGGGTTAAGGAACGCACTATGAAGCAAGCCTCAGCCACTGCAGCACGAGTTCGATCCCTGCTGCCGGCTTGGAGGGG
>JAGFMF010011568.1:17574861-17589410 GCA_019455555.1 Galemys pyrenaicus | reverse complement strand
GACCTCTCCTGCTGTGCCCGCTGCTCCCCTCAGCAGTGTACTTCTGTTGATCTGCCTGTTCTGCTCCCCACTCTGTCTGTGGTGAATCCTCTCACCCACCCCCCACACCTCTGGCCTGTACCCCAGTGCTTGTGTGCATAAATAAATAAATCTTTAAAAAAAAAAAAAAAAAAGAAAACTGAGTGTGTGGGAACCCTGTATTATCTGCTCAACTCTTCAGCAATCGGAAATGGTTGTAAAAGTTAATGTATATCATAGAGAAAAGGAAATAAAAGGGATACCAAATCTTTAGATATTAAATATCTAAAGGAAAAATTACATTATTCACAATTACTATTGTTATTTTGTCCTTTAAAGGAATTTTTTTCTTTGTTACAGGATAATTTATATACTATAAACTGAAGTCACATAAAGTAAGTCAATGACTTGATGATTATGTTTTTAAAACATTATATACAACTGTTCTATGATAACTGCTTCTTGATGAAATAACATAAAACTCATGGATTCTGAACAAATGGGATAATTTAATCCTGCTACGGCCATTATGTATAAGCACAGACATAAGTGCTCAAAGTCCAGTGTTCTGTTACTGAATGACTGACAGATTTTTAAAAACTTTTGTTAAAAAAATTATAAAAACCAACTTGTTGATTTGTTTAGCTCAATTAAAATCTTAGATATTTTCGGGCCTCTCTGGTGGCGCAGTGGGTTAAGCAACGTATTATGAAGCAAACCACAGCCGCTGCAGGACGAGTTCAATCCCTGCTGCCGGCCAGGGAGGGGACCCACATGGCATGGCAGACCTCTCGTGCTGTGCCCGCTGCTCCCCTCAGCAGTGTACTTCTGTTGATCTGCCTGTTCTGCTCCCTGCTCTCTGTGGTGAATCCTCTCACCCCCCCACACCTCCGTCCTGTACCCCAGTGCTTGTATGCATAAATAAATAAATCTTTAAAAAAAAAAGTTAGATATTTTCGAAACAATATTTAATATTAGTTCGTAAAGCATACTAAAGATTTCAAATTAATAAAAATAGATTTTAATTAGTTGAAAAACACAATATTAGTATCAGCATGATACAGTTGATTTGAAATACATTCCAGTAGCACCTGTAAAGCATCTGGACTGGCTCAGTAAATGCTAGTTATTATTACTGGCATATCTGCATAATAGATACAAATAGTTAAAGCAATGTTGTTATAATATAAACTATAAATTACTTAGAAAACTATCTATGGGGGCCTCCCTGGTGGCGCAGCAGGTTAAGCAACACACTATGAAGCAAACCTCAGCCACTGCAGCACGAGTTCGATACCTGTGGCTGGCCAGGGAGGGGACCCACATAGCACAGTAGACCTCTCCTGCCTTGCCTGTTGCTCCCCTCAGCAGTGCGTTTCAGTCAGTCTGCCTGTTCTGCTCCCACTCTGTCTGGTGAATCCTCTCACCTCCCACAACTCTGGCCTGTACCCAGCTCTTGTAGGCATAAATAAATCTTTAAAAAAAAAAAAAGAGGGGCCTCCCTGGTGGCGCAGTGGGTTAAGCAACGCACTATGAAGCAAACCGCAGCCACTGCACCATGAGTTCAATACCTGCTGCCGGCCAGGCAGGGGACCCACATGGTGCCGCGGACCTCTCCTGCTGTGCCCGCTGCTCCCCTCAGCAGTGTACTTCTGTTGATCTGCCTGTTCTGCTCCCTGCTCTCAGTGGTGAATCCTCTCACCACCACCCCCACCTCTGGCCTGTACCCCAGTGCTTGTATGCATAAATAAATAAATCTTTAAAAAAAAAAAGAAAACTATCTATGGAAAAAAATATATTCAATCAAATCCCATATATAAATACCATATCATAATGCTAAGCATTTTGCTTTCAAAAGTTTTTGGTAAAGAGTCAAGGATGGAATCCACCTATCAGTGTTTGGTTTAAGTGTATGTATTTTAGAGACAATAAAGAGCCCTACGTCACGGCAATTAATGTCTTAAAAAAATTATCATTTCAGGGCCTCCCTGGTGGTGCAAGGGCTGTTTAGGCGCAGCACCATGAAGCTATCCACAGCCACTGTAGCACGAGTTTAATTCCCTGACAGGGAGGTGACACTCATGGCGCAGCCAATCTTTCCTGCCTCGCCCACTGCTCCCCTCAGTAGTATATTTCAGTGGATCTGCCTGTTCTGCTTCCCACTCTGTCTCTGGTGAATCCTCTCACCCCCCACACCTCTGGCCTGCACCCCAGCTCTTGATAAATGAATAAACCTTTAAAAATATATATATCATTTAAACCTAGAAATTGACAAAGGCTCTGACTTCCAATTATGTTAATCATAAATTAGCTTAATTAAATAACTTCTGTGTGTTCCTGCCCTTCATTTGTAAAGTGCTGATCGTGTACAAAAAGGATCCTGTATAAACATCAGTATCAGTAACACTAGGAATAATTAATATTTAAAACCACAAGGAAAAAATGAAAGACATGTTAAGACATACAGGATTAGACTTTACAAAATGTAAAGAAGCATAAGTACATTGAAAAAAAATACATAAGCAATATTTGCCAAAAATTTAATAGTAGTTATATCTATCAGAATTACACATATATTTTTTAAATTGTATTTTAATTTTTTCCCACATTTTCTACCCTAAAAATATATTTTTGTAGTCAGGAAACATATTATCTAATAATTATCTCTGGATTATTGATCTTTCTTATATTTTCCAAAACATTTTGAAAGACCACTCTAAGCTTTGCTGATAACAAAAAAAAAGTGGCACTCCCTCCCCCAACAATTAAAAAACAAAAACGTCCACTTCTTATCATATTACTTGTGGGCTGTGAGTCAGCATTGACTCACTGGTTTAAAAAGACCAACAGTATTAACTTCAACATTACTTCAAGTTTCAGAAATTTTGGGTTCTCTATTTTCTTCATTTCCACTTGCAAAAAAAACTGTGTTCTAAATTCATCTTTTTCCTGTAACCAAATGCAGTGATAACCAAGGCACTCAATAACACTGTTTTGCAATCTTGTTACCTAAAATAATAAAAAATTAGTATTAAAATTACAGCTATTCACAGGAAAGTTTACTATAGACTGTTTTGTCACATAAAATATGGATTACTTCTCCAACTTTCAAAAATGTTTTACTACTGCTAGATCTTGAATTACATCTCTAGAGGACCCACTGTTTTCATCTTATTTAAGCAAATATACATAAAGTGGGGCAATTCTCTATAGGCAGGAAGCAATTAAAGTCCCTAAGAATATCATATTCTCCAAAGCCATCTTCAGATTTGGTACAGGAAGACAAGAGAAAAGGAAGGACCTTCAAGGGTGGAGCCATGGACCACAGAGAACAATGAACAATGGGAAGCAACTCCTAAGGAACATAATTGGGAGAGTCTCATCAAGAAACATTCCCTAGCCCAGAGTAAGAAGCCCTGATTTTGTTAGGGGGAAGGGTAGTCCTGAATGGATTACACAGATGGGTTTGTGTACTCCATCGCTCACTCCAGACCACCACCTGTACTCCAGAACCACAAATCCAATAATATGATTATCTAAGAGTGGATCACTGGGACCTGAAGGTGGAGTTAAGCAGCCAGGCTGGCTATAACACCAGAGAGGTGAGCCTTAGGCTCTCTCTTCCTTGGGAGCCATCTCCCTTGACTCAGAGCCAGCTGAACCATTGGATTCCAACTCGAAGATCTGGTAGGATATTTACGGATTTGTATCCCTCCCTTTTGTGTGTGTGTTATTTCTACTTTATTCCCCTTCTTTTGTAAGATAAAATCCTTTAGTAACTTGTTGCGTGTGCCTGCAATTGGGCTTATTATAAAAAGTCTTTTGAGCGCGAGTGAGGACCCAGTCAGGGAAATCCATTTTATATTAGGGTTGCCCTGTAACAATTTCAGAATTGCTATGGAGCAGCAGCTAGTGTGTCTCTCTCTTCCCCTCTTTGAATAGAAAGTATTTACTTTGTTTATACTGTCCTTATCCAACAACATATAATGGGAGAAGTGATATGTCCTGAAAAGAGTTTAACAGCAGACTGCAACTGCCTTTGCTAAGAAAGACATGCTTGCTAGGTAGGCTCTTGATTGGCATCTGAGAACTCAGATTTCAGGAGGATTGCCACTATTCTAAGAGTGGTTTATTGGACTTAACCTGTTTGTGCAATGTACTTCATGCTAACTGCTCTCCTTTTGGGAGCCTAGAATTTTGTTATGTGGCAAGCAGAGGTACATGATCAGCCACCAAAACCCTGAGCAGAATCACTGTGCTTCCTGTAGACACAACTCTGTGACTACAAATACAATTTGATGCTGAAGGAATTAAGCACATTTTGTGTGACTTCACTGGGAGAGAAACCTTAAAAGCATTTGCCTAGTTTCTTGTGTGCTTCAGTTCACAGGTCTTTTTCCTCTGCTGATATTTTGTATTGCTCACTGTGATAAATCATAGCTGGGCAATAACTATATTCTGAGACCTGTGAGTCTTTCTATTCAATCACCAACCAAACACAGGATAGTGCTGGGGACTCTTGACAAAGAGCAGGTAAAGTCTCAAATTGACAGATTTCTGGACCAATATGAGACATAGCTGGCCCTGAGAAGACCTCAGGTTTCAAGACTAAAGAATATTGAGCATCTTCATCATCTTGAAGTGAAGGGAGATACCAGATATATTTTTTTTCTGAGGGAAAGAATTAAGTATTTAACACCAAGACAATATTTGTACAGGAAATTGTCCTTTTCTATAAAAAAATTACTTACACCTACTACTACGTGGCTCGCAATGTTGTAAGTGTACTTTTCTACCCATTCCCTGGGTAGAAAACTATGTGACTATGTGACTCGCATGGGCCAATAAAACATGTACCCAAGTGATAGCGGACCAGTTCAACAGAAACTTTGAGATTGCATGACTGTCTGCTCTTTTCCTCTGCCACAAGAAAAACACATCCAAATCAGGGGCCGTTGGGCCTTCCTGGTGGCACAAGAGGTTAAGAACCGCACTAGGAAGCATCCACAGCCACCGCAGCATGAGTTTGATCCCCAGCCAGGGAGATAATCCGCATGGCTCAGCAGACCTCTTCTGCCTCACCTGCTGCTCCCCTCAGCAGTGTATTTCAGTCAACCTGCCTGCTCTGGTTCCCACTCTGTCTCTGGTGACTCCTCTCACACCCCACAACTCTAGTCTGTACCCCAGCTCTTGTATGCATAAATAAATAAATCTTCAAAACAGGAGATGTTTCATCATGACTCATGAAACATCAGTCAACCTGCAGCTACACCATGTAATATTAATAAGAAATGTTTACTCTAAGTCAGTGAGATTTAGAGGTTGTTCTAAAACAAAACCTAGTGAAACAGTGTCTGTTATCACCACGTAACAACCTGGTGGCGCAGTGGGTTAAGCAACACACTCTGAGCCAAGCCACAGCCACTGCAGCACAAGTTCGATCCCTGCCGCCGGCCACGGGGGCAACCCACATGGCACAGCAAACCTCTCCTGCCTCTCCGACTGCTCCCCTCAGTAGCATATTTCAGAGGGTCTGCCTGTTTTGTTCCCTACTGTCTCTGATGGATCCTCTCACCACCCATACCTCTGGCCTGTACCCCAGTTCTTGTATGCATAAATAAATCTTTAAAAAAAAAACTAATACAAAACATACTACCTGGCATAACTACTTTTGTAATAGCATAAAAACTCTAAATCTATTTAACTTACATCTTGGAGCTCTTTCAGGAATTGAAGTAACATTGATTTTCTCTTCTTTGGTGGAGTCCTTATTTTCTGAAGACTTTGGCTTTTTTCTTTGGCGCAGTTCTACAGTTGGTTCTTAAAATATTTGAGAAATTATTGCAACATATGTATCCACATGTTCCCATCTGCAACCCAAACTAATTAATTTCCAATATATTAAGGCAAAAAGTCACACAAAGTTTTTTTAGCACTCCCAGAAAAAACGGTCTTTCATACAAACAAAATGACAATAGGTCTCACCTCTCACCCATACTTTCAGAGTCCTTTGAAAAACAAACTCTTTTCCTCAGATGATGCTATTTTCAAAACATCCCCAAATAAGTAAACTCTTTTCCAGAATGATCAATAAGGTGTTAAGTCATTATATTAGCTTATTCTAGTTACCTGAGTATCACTGCTCCCCTCAGCAGTTTTTCAGTCACTCTGCCCGGTTTGGCTTCCCACTCTGTCTCTGGTGAATCCTCTCACAATGCACCCTCCCACCCCCACCCCTCTGGCCTGCACCCCAGCTCTTGTATGTATAAATAAAAATAAATCTTTAAAAAAAGAAAACAGAATGGGGCCTCCCTGGTGGCGCAATTGGTTAAGCAACACACTATGAAGCAAACTGCAGCCACTGCAGCACGATTTCTATCCCCGGCCAGAGAGCTAACCCAATTGTGCAACAGACCTCTCCTCCCTCGCTCGCTGCTCCCCTCAGCAGTGTATTTTAGTCAATCTGCCTGTTCTGCTCCCCACTCTGTCTCTGGTGAATCCTCTCACAACCCCACACCTCTGGCCTGGACCCCGGTGCTTGTATGCATAAATAAATAAATCTTTAAAGGAAAAAAAAAACAGAATGAACCTATAAATATCCCTATGTGGGAAGGCCTCAGGAAACTTCCCAACATTAGATTTTTTTCTATGTCCAATAAAACAATGTAAAGCAAAAATTACATTCAAAGTAGTAAAACAAAACTCCAGATTGTGCAAGAATTTACTATATTCAACTGAACTAATTTTCCTCCTCAGGGTTATCTTGTGGGATACACTATGACTATTATGTAATTATAGCAGGTCCCATCAAGCTTATAAAGTGGTGTAAGAATTTACCTCCACGACCTCACTCCTGCACAGATGTGAAACTGCCCTGCACCTGCCATTACCACCAGTTTCCTAACTTACTGCCCAGGCAGTACCTGCCAATAAATGAGCTTCCACCTAGAAGCTAAGCCTTAGGCTCATGTGGAGACTTCTGTTGCCCTTGGTAGTTTATATTTGTGATAGCTACTATGTTGCTGATGCTGAAATGAAGTAGGATTTCAGTTTGCTCTCTTGCACCTCCCTCCCACCCCTCCTTATATTTCCTCCTTTTGAAAGCAGTATTTTTTTCTCTTAGTAATAACTTTCAGGTATGAAATGTTAGCCTATAGAGTCCAAAAAGGAGAAATAAATCACTTAACAGTATACTGTGATGAGATAGATGGTTCTTTAGCTGTACTGTGCAAAATGAACACACTTTTTTTTTTAAGATTTATTTATGCATACAAGTACTGGAGTATAGGCTAAAGGTGTGAGAGTTGAGAGGATCCACCAGAGACAGAGTGGGGAACAGAATAGGCAGATTAACCGAAACACACAGGAGAAGTCTGCCACACCATGTGGGTCACCTCCCTGGCCAGAGGCAGGGATCGAACTTGTGCTGCAGTGGCTGCGTCGGCTTCATAGGGCATTGCTTAACCCATTGCGCCACCAGGGAGGCCCCTAAATGAACACACTTTTAAGCAAATTCAAAGCAAATACATGTTTGCTAAATGTCTTTAAACATTAACATAATGGAGGAAAAATGTTGTGTGTTTAGTGGATACTGTCTGACTAGCCAAACGTCTAACCATTTTTTTAACCTATCAATTATTTTATAGTCAGATTAATTAAAACCAGTTAATTCATTAGAAAATGATATTATCAGAAATACCATACCTTGCATTTTGTATGTAAATCTGGGTCAATTAATAAATAATGCTATATTCAGCATCAAGATTCCCTTTTTGTTTTCCCCTGCTCTGGGTTAAAGCAAAAGTTAGAAATAGATAACAAGAAATAAGATTTATATAGAGCCAAAGAAAGTTAAAAAATAAGTAATTATTTTGAATTTTATTTAAAAGGAACACAAGGGGCCTCCCTGGTGGTACAGTGGGTTAAGCAACACACTAGGAAGTAAACCACAGCCACTGCAGCACGAGTTCGATCCCTGCTCCCACCAGGGAGGGGACCCGCATGGCGTAACAGATCCCTCCTGCCTCACCGGCTGTTCCCCTCTGCAGTGTGTTTCAGTCAGTCTGTCTGTTCTGCTCCCTGCTCTGTCCCTGGTGAATCCTCTCATCTCCCACGACTCTGGCCTGTACCCCAGCTCTTGTATGCATAAATAAATAAATCCTTAAAAAAATTTTAAAAATTAAAAGGAACACAATCGGAAAATGACAAAAAATTTAATTAGTTGTGCTTGCATGATAATACATTAACAGTATTGGATTTAAAAATGTTAACTAAGTAATTTCAAAAATCAAGTTAGTAGTTAATAAATGTACTGTATGTAACAGGTGTTGGGTAGCCCTATTATCAGACAAAGTCTAAAAGCACAAATTTAAGGGAAAGATAACTTGGGAATGGGATGTTCACATAAAAAATATTTTTAACCCACTGCAACTCCCTGATGGCGCAATGGGTTAAGCAACACACTATGAAGCAAACCGCAGCCACTGCAGCATAAGTTCGATACCTGGGAGGGGACCCACGTGGCTAGCTGACCTCTCCTGCCTCGCCCGCCCTCACTGCTGCCCTCAGCAGTGTGTTTCAGTCAGTCTGCCTGTTCTGCTCCCACTCTGGTGAATCCTCTCACCTCCCACAACTCTGGCCTGTACCCCAGCTCTTTTATGTATAAATAAATAAATCTTTAAAACAATTCTTATAAAAAGCTATCCCTTTACTTCTTAAAATATGTATGAGAGGAATCACTTTACAAAGAATTCTATTAAAGCATTCTCTGCACACATGTGGATTCTGTTTATAAAAGTGTAACTTATGGGGCTTCCCTGGTGGAGGAGAGGTTTGGTCTCCAGTGCTACCAATCTATTGCCAGCCACTGCAGCATGAGTTTGACCCCTGGTCATGGCCAGGAGCTAACACATGAGTGGCACAGCAGACCCTCCTGTCTCACCTGATGTCCCTTAGGCAGTTTATTTTAGTAGATCCACCTATCCTCTTCCCCACACTCTGGTGAATCCTCTTACCCTCCACCCCCAATATCTCTAGCCTATACCCCAGTTCTTATATGCATAAATCAAAATAAATCTTTTCTTTAAAAAGTTTAACTTATACAAAAGTTTTTTTTTTTTAAAGATTTATTTATTTATGCATACAAGCACTGGGGTACAGGCCAGAGGTGTGGAGATGGTGAGAGGATTCACCACAGAGAGCAGGGAGCAGAACAGGCAGATCAACTGAAGTACACTGCTGAGGGGAGCAGAGGGCACAGCAGGAGAGGTCTGCCACACCATGTGGGTCCCCTCCCTGGCAGGCAGCAGGGATCGAACTCGTGCTGCAGTGGCTGCGGTTTGCTTCATAGTGCGCTGCTTAACCCACTGCGCCACCAGGGAGGCCCTATACAAAAGTTTTGAACAAATCCCCAAATAATTTATGAAGAATACAAATCTTAACAATCATCTCTCAAGAATCTATATTAGCAATCATCAAGAAACATACAAATAATCTCTAAAGGCTCTATACTTTATTTTCTTGATTCTAAAATATGCCATACATTTTAAGATACTAAATATGAGTATTTCAAGGGAAAAGTTACTACCATATTAAATGCATACACTGATTTTAAAACATGTCTATTTCAGTGGCATTAAACTGTGGAGCAAAAAGTACAACTTGAAAATCCAGTGTTCATTTTAGCCAGTCTTTTCAGCTTTGTCCATAAAACTAATTTGTTGCCTGTCACCAAGAGACAAAACTGACCAGATGAAATTTCACTTCATTTCCTTTATTTTGGTCTTATAACCTCATAACTGTTTCCTTTATGTTGGTCTTATACTTCATAACTGAATAACAATGCCAAGAATTTCTAGGTAGAAAATCAGTAAAGGCCAATGTAATGAATTAAGTAAATTAATGAATTAAGTAAATGATTAAGTTTTCGTTCCCTGTCTTATATATTTAGTAAAGAAAAAGTCAAATGAAAATGATAATGTTACAAAAATAACCTGCTATTTCAGTCTGCAGTCCAGTGATGGTCACTTAGTAGTAGGACTACAAATAGGATTGCAAATGTCCACACAGTCTATACATAGAAATTTCCAAGTAAAGTGTTAATATTGTTCTAGTCTGGGTTGTCATTTCTTTCTTTGCTTTAACAATTATTTCCAGGGCATTCCCTGGTGGTGCAACGGGTTAAGCAACGCACTGTGAAGCAAACCACAGCCACTGCAGCATGAGTTGGATCCCTGCTCCCCACCAGGGAGGGAACCCACATGGCCCAGGAAGGAGACCCACATGGTGTAGTAGCAGACCTCTCCTGCCTCGCTCACTGCTCCCGTCAGCAGTGTATTTCTGTCCATCTGCCTGTTCTGCTCCCCACTCTGTCTCTGGTGAATCCTCTCACCTCCCTGGACTCAGGGCCTATACCCCAGCGCTTGTGTGCATAAATAAGTAAATCTTAAAAAACAAAAGAAAAACATTTTTTCCAGAAGCATAAACACCCAGACCCTCTATTGCATCAAATAAGATATTTTTTGTAAGGTGAAATTCCCAAAAAGAAACTGCAGCAAAATGAGGAACATTCATGTAAAGTAATAAACTAAAAGGGATATAGACAACATCTAGGTGCAAGTAAAAGAAACTATTTAGTCTCATTTTAGAACAGGAAATACAAGATAACAGATATTTTGAAAAAAAAGTAGAGTATAAATAAATGTAAAGCACTGAGAATGCCTAGCATATAAACATAAACACTCCATTTACTGACATTATTATAATAAATAAGAATTTAATTCTTTCATAGTTGAGTATTATATGCCCACACTTAACACAGCAGCCACCCAAATATTTAGGGAATTAAAAACTTTGTTGAATGAAATTAGAGTTGAACAAAGCTACAAGCCATTAATTGTTCTATATAAGATACATTTAACTGTTTTTCATTACCTCTAATTCTACAACTAAAAGTCATTTTTCATTTTATGTGACATAAGTAAATTTTATATAATGGTATGGTCTTTCTAATTGGCTCCACATTATATTTAACTATGTATAACTCTATCTAAAAAACATTTCTCAGTTTTGCATGATGTGTAATTTTTACTATTTTTAGTAATGCAGGTTATTTTTCAAGCTTTAACTTAAGCTTTTAGTGCTCTATGGAAACATACAGCTAGTTTATCAACCTACCACCATACATTTGCAATGAGTCAGAAAAGAGTAAAATACCAAGAAATGTTTTAAATAGTGCAACTGCAACCAAAGATAAAACCAAGACAACAAATGGAATTATTCTTTCTTACCAACAACATATAGCTTGGTTTTGGAGCCTTTTTTTAGGTAGAGAGTCTTAGATTTATATCAGTTTTAACACCGAAAACTCAAGAAAAAGAAGGCAAATATAAAGCAAGTGTGAGCATTTAGACACGGCAGCAAGTCACAGAGCAAAAAAGTCTTACAATTTTTAAAAAATCGTTTTCCATTGAATTCTTAAAACCCCCTTTACACTCTTGTTCATATAAGGCTTAAATCTAAATATACCACATTCATAACTCCACTCTAAAAAGTAAAAAGTCACATTTTTCTACCAGAATGCAAAAGCTTAACTGCTCGGGCAAGATACACTATCATATAGACCTGTTCCTAAAAAAAAACTAAGACCAGTATCATTATTGTCATGCCCTGAGTGTTTCCTATAAAATCAATCACCAGCTATTAACTTCCACCCAACTCCCCATTTTTCTCATACCCATCATTCTCTATGAATAAATGATGCTGAGTGAGTCAATTTTCTTGACCTTGGCCCAAAGGAGGAGGAGAAAGCTTTCTCCAGTTCACCCCTCTGTGCCCTTAAAGTACCCCTGCCTCCTCTTACCCACCCACACCCTTGAAGACTTAATTCCCTTTGTCCTTTGCCATCTCCCCCTAACCTGTGAATTTGGCCTTCTTCAGTTTCTGCTTGTTCATCCTTCCCAGCGCACTTTATAATGTTCATCCCAAATCCCTGTCTCTTTTTATATATCCTAAGGCGTGCGTTGCCTCTTACCCAGTGACTTTGTATTTGTCAGTATTCACAGATCTCTAAAGAAAGCACTAGGAATGAGAGGTATTTAAACAACTATCACTCTGAGATAATACACTCAGTACCTAAAATCTTCTAAACCAAACTGTCCCCACCCCATCAATAATCTGTTCATAGCACCCTTCTCAACCACTCATCCCAAAGTCTTTTCTTTTCCTACCCGAATCCCAACTTCAAGCTTCACCTTTGCGTCCCACCTGGAGCGACAAAACAAACTCCCAGGCACTCACTCCCTCCTCCACAATTTCTCAGCAAACCTCCCCCGCCGCCCCGCTCTTTCCAGTCCGCCCCGCGCGGACGGGGCCACCAGCCACCGCCGCCAGGCCTCCGGGCGCCTAACACGCCGCCCCTCACTCCCGAGACTCCGGGCAACAGCTGACGCGGGGGACCCATGGGCCTTCACCTTCTTCCTCCGCCATCATCTCCGCGGAGGCCGGGGCGCCCCTCCGGCTCCCGCGTGGCCCGGAGTCGCCCGCCCTCCGCGTCGCGGAACCCCTCGACCGCCCCAGGCCCGCTCCCGGCCGCCGCGCCCCCACTTCCTGACCCGCCCCCCTGTGGTGTCGCGGCCAAGCGCGTCCCCCCGGGCGGCCCTGGAACCAGATTGCGGGGAGCGGAGGACAGCCGGAGCGTTTCACAGGAGCGCCAGGGCCTGGGCCGGCAGGAAGGAGACTCGACGCCGTAGACACCGCCCACGGCTGGCGCTCGGGGTCGACGCCCACCCGGGAAAACTAGTCTGATGGGCGGCGCTGCAGCCTATTTTCCTGTTCGTCCTTTCCAAAAAAGGTGGAAGCCCGAGCATGGTTTCCTCGACTGTTGTGATTTGACGCAGAAACTAGATTCTGCCACACGCCTTTCAGATCCAAACTCATCCCCGCCCCGTTTTACAGAGAGGAAACAGATCCAGGGGTTAAGTCTCAAAGCTATACCCGCAGAACTGGAACCCAGGACTCCGAGCATCGATCACCGATCGTTGCCAGCCTTTTCTGGGTAGTTAGAGCGCAACAGGACATTCCGATTGGAACCGTTGCTTTAGCATGCCACTTGAAAGAAGCTTGTATTTGGAACACAGTGTTTTTAACCACGCAAACTGATTAAACAAATACATTTGTATGTATGCTACCTAAAGAACCAGTGATGGGGTGGTCATTGTGAGGGTGGGGATGCAATTAGTTCCACCGCATGGAATTTAGTTTTAACTTCTTTACACCCGTACTTTTATTACACATACGTTCTCCAAGAAATACCAGGACCCTTTTTCCAACAGCGGTTAGATGTCAATTTAGAAACTGACAAAATTCCCACTTAAAAAAGGGAAAAAAGATCAAGAACTCACTGAAGGATGCCCCAGTCCTGGAAGACTACAAAATCCTTAAAGTTAGGATATGAGGGGAGGGGGGAGTATCAATTTTCTTTTTTTTTTTTTAAGATTTATTTATTTATGCACACAAGAACTGGGGTACAGGTCAGAGTCATGGGAGGTGAGAGTACTCACCAGAAACAAGCAGATTAACTGAAATACACTGTTGAGGGGAGCAGCTGCGTGCAGGAGAAGTCTGCTGTGCCATGTGGGTCACCTCCCAGGCAGGGGCAGGGATGGAACTGCTGCGGCAATGGCTGTGATTTCCTTCAAAGTGTGTTTGGTTAACGCACTGAGCCACCAGGGAAGGCCCAAGAGTATCAATTTTCAATGCTATGTAAAAACAGTTCCAGGAAATCTTTTTATGTTTTTAGTTACTTGTAAATATGTCTGTTTCCCCTCAAACAACACTGGACCAGAAGTTAAAAACACGGTGGAGGTTTCCAGTGGTCAAGATAAGGTCTGGAGTCAGAGAGCTAGAGAAAGAGAGAGGGCTCTCCCTGGTGGCACAAGGGGTTAGGGTGCAAAACCATGAAGCTATCCGCAGCCATTGCTGCATGAGTTTGATCCCTGGCCAGGGAGGTGACCCACATTGCACAACAGACCTCTCCTATCTCTTCTGCTGCTCCCCTCAGCAGTGCATTTAAGTAGATCTGCCTGCTCTGCTCCCCACTCAGTTTCTGGTGAATCCTCTCACCTCCCGCGACTCTGACCTGTACCCCAGTTCTTGTGTGCATAAATAAATAAAAGGAAGAGGGAGAACAGAATGTATGAACCTTGAAAAATGTAAAATATGGCAGGGCCTATGGACGTGGGCCTTACATACCAGAGAGTCCTGCTTATCAGATTAGTGCTTTGCAGACTGCCACCTCAAGGGAGAATAACACATGCCTGATTACCCTTTTCTGTGTAATAGTTACTTTTAGGGAGTGATGTGAAATGTTTCCTTTTAATAAGGTAGATCTTAGAAATGTAGATTGAGGTTATGTAGTAAACTGTATAAGAAATAATGGAGGGCCTCCCCTGGTGGCGCAGTGGGTTAAGCAACGCACTACGAAGCAAATCGCAGCCACTGCAGCACGAGTTCGATCCCTGCTGCCGGCCAGG
>JAGFMF010011568.1:17553064-17574811 GCA_019455555.1 Galemys pyrenaicus | reverse complement strand
GCTCTCTGTGGTGAATCCTCTCACCCCCCCACACCTCTGGCCTGTGCCCCAGTGCTTGTATGCATAAATAAATAAATCTTAAAAAAAAAAAAAGAAATAATGGCTAGGGACCTCCCTGGTGACTCAAGGGGTTAAGTCACAGCACTGTGAAGCAATCTCCAGCCACTGAAGCACAAGTTCAATCCCTGGCCAGGGAAGGGACCCACATGGCGCAGCAGACCTCTCCTGCCTCACCCGCTGCTCCCCTCAGCAGTATATTTCAGTCAATCTGCCTGTTCTGTTTGCCCCTCTGTCTCTGGTGACTCCTCTCACCTTCCATGACTTTAGCCTGTACCCTAAGCTCTTGTATGCATAAATAAATCTTAAAAAAAAAAAAAAGGCTAGTGGGCTTCCCTGGTGGCATAGTGGGTTGAGCACGACACTGTGAAGCATCCATGGCACAGCAGCATGAGTTCGATCCTCAGACAGGAGGGGACCCACATTGCACAGCAGACCTCTCCTGCCTCTCTGACTGCTCCTCTCAGCAGTGTGTTTCAGTAGATGTGCCTGTTCTACTCCCCACTCTGTCTCTGGTGAATCCTGTCATCCCCTGCCTCTGGCCTGTATGCCAGCTCATGTATGCATATTGTAGGGTCAGAGAATGATCAGGTATTTCCACCCTCCCAGGTGTGATGATGGACACCTGCAGTGCTGGCAGCATTCCAGGGTGGGCATCCGCAAGTGGGCACACCTCAGTTGGGACACGGGCTTAAATGGGCGGTGTCATGAAGCCGCCAGGACCAACAGGACCGACAGTACTGACTAGCAGCAGCAGTAGCAAAGTAGCCAAGAGGGTGAGATGAGTGGGGGGTTGGGAGGCCTGTCAGTCTCCCAGCTGACAGGCCTCCCAGCCCCCCCGGCCCCCTGCCTGCCATGTACCTGGCCACCTCTACTAATAAAAGCATGAAAGGCCATCGAGGGCTCCAAGACTCTCCTTCCCTGACCTGTCTGCCCAGAACCATCCCGAACCTTGCTCTGGTGCCACCCCTTTCCTGCCACTACAATATATAAATAAAATATTTAAGAAAAAAAAAATCTAACCTTACTTTCAAGTCTTCTGGGAACCTATAATAAGATTAAATTTTTTTCTTGTGATAGAGGGAGTCAGTTAAACAGTAGATAGCTTCTCAGGCGGCATAAGCGTTAAAGTCTCAGTGCTATCTAGCCATCGCCAGTCACTGAGACGTGCATTCAATCCCTGGCCGGGGGCTAACCCACATGGCACAACAGACCTCTCCTGCCTCTCTCGCTGCTCCCCTCAGCAGCGTATTTCAGTAGATCTGCCTGTTCTGCTCCCCACTTGTAGGGTAAATGGAAAAGTGATCAGGCTTTTCTGCCCTCCCGCCATTGGTGTATTGATGGACACCTGAGGTCCTGGATGCACACCTAAGTGGGCATGCGCAAATGGGTGCACCTGGGCTGAGATACGGAGCATATAAGGGCGGCGTCAAGAGGATACCAGCAGCAGAGAAAAAAAAAAGAGAGGCAGAGAGCATAAGCCGGGGAGAGAACACGAGAAGCTAGAGAGCCCAGAGAGTAAAGATGCACAGGGGGCTAGGAGGCCAGCCAGTCTCCCGGCCCCCCAGCCTCCCCACCTGCTGCATGCCTGGTTGCCTCAGATATAATGGTGCAATAAAAGCTTGAAAGTCACCGAGGGCTCCAGGACTCCCCCTTGACCCATCTACTCAGAATCATGGAGAACTTGCTCTGTGCCTTGCTGGCGCTACAACCACTCTATCTCTGGTGACTTCTCTTACCCCCCCCCCACCCCGCACCTCTGGTCTACACCCCAGTTTTCGTATGCATAAATAAATAAATCTTTTAAAAAATTTAAAATAAACGGCAGATAGACTCTGAGTACCTCAATTTCATTCATTCAGAAAAAATTCGCCATTCTTAAAAGCCCTGACCCATAAAGTGCTTTTGCTGTTTCCAACGCTACAAAGGGCTCGGGCTAGACTTGGACAGGTCTAGTGTTGTTTTGGAGCTGCCATTAACTACTCACCTAACCAGTGCAGCTGATTACCAGGCATGTCTAGACCTGCCATGCCGAGAACTAAACACACGTCCAAATTATAGGGATCTTAAAATCAAAAGAGCACAATTTTTTTTTTAGGAAAAATGTTTCTCACAAGTTACAATTCATTACTATAACAATTTTGTATGATAGGAAAATTACCATAACTTTTTAATAGAGCAGAAAAACCTGTTCATCAATTATGAAATCATTTATAAAATTTTTAAATCCTGTTAATGTGATAGTGATAAGCACTCGGAGAATCCTGAGAAGTCAACAGTACTATATGCCCAGTAGATGGCAGAAGTATCCTAAGTCATCATGTTTAAGTAAATTCAATATCAAACTGTCTCTTTGCGTGTGTGCTGTAGTGTAAAAAGTGGTTCTTTAATTTATACTTCAATGTTAAAGGCATACCATTAATAACTAAATGATGCTAATATTTTAAACATTTTTAAATGGTGCTAAAGAAAAAGTCTTTCTTGTGTAGCAACGCATATTGCTTAACTCTTAAAACTGTAGAGAATCAGGGGACTTCCTGGTGGCACAAGGGGTTAAGTCGCAGCACTATGAAGCTATCTGCAGCCACAGAGGCATGGGGTTTGATCATTGCTCCCTGGTTAGGGAGGTGTAGCAGCAGGAAGGAGGCACAGGAGCAAGATACGGGATGGTTCTAGGCAGATGGGTCAAGGAAGGAGAGTCTTGGAACCCTCGGTGGCTTTTCATGCTTTTATTAGTAGAGGTGGCCAGATACATGGCAGGCAGGGGGGTTGGGGGGCCGGGAGGCTGGCATGCCTGCCAGCCCCCAGCGCATCTCACCTTCTCAGCTTCTTTCTACTGCAGCTGCTCGTTGGTCTGTATTGTTGGTCCTGTTGGTCATTTTGGTCCTCCCATTTAAGCCCGTGTCCAACTCAGGTGCGCCCACTTGCCCATGCCCACCCTGGAATGCTCCCAGCACTGCAGGTGTCCATCATCACAGTGGTGGGAGGGTGGAAAGACCTGATTGTTCTCTGACCCTACAGGAGGTGACCCACATGGCGCAGCAGACCTCTCCTGTCTCACTTGCTGCTCCCTCAGCAGTGTATTTCAGAACATCTACCCAGTCTGCTGCCCACTCTGTCCCTCATCCCCCCACACCACTGGCCTACACCTCAGTTCTTCTATGCATAAAAAATTAAATCTTAAAAAAAAACTTTATGGAATCACATATCTTTTCATCTGCAAGAGTGAACATAGTTTTTTTCATTCAACAAATATTTCTTGTATCCATCCAAGCACTGGCTACTCACTAAGGGCACATGGAGAAGACACACACTGCTCTCATGGAAATCACATTGTAGAAGCTGGTCTGGTGTGTTAGGAAAGATCTTCATTAGAAAAGTTAGATTTCTGGGGACTCCCTGATGGTGCAGAGGTTAAGTTAGCGCTATCAAGTTATCACCAGCTGCTGCAGCAAGAGTTCCATCCCCGATAAAAATAAATCTTTTTAAAAATAAAAGCGAACTTAGACAAGGCAATGACTAGTTGGGAAGCTCTGAGTGGTTGTTAACAGCAAGGGATGTTAAAGAAGGCAATTGAACCTTTTTTTTTTTAAGATTTATTTTACTTATTTATGCATACAAAATTATAGGGTGTAGGCCAGCGGTGGGGATTAGGGGACAGGTGAGAGGATTCACCAGAGACAGAGTGGGCAATAGAACAGGTGGATTGACTAAAATACACTGCTGAGGGGACTAGCAGGCCAGACAGGAGAGGTCTGCTGCCCCATGTGGAGCAGCTCCCTAGCCAGGGAATAAATGATCAAATTCCGTGCCTATGTGGCTGTGGATAGCTTCATAGTGTTGGCGATTTAATCCCTTCTGGATGGAACTTGTGCTACGGATAACTTTATAGTGGTGAGACTTAACCCCTTGCGCCACCAGGGAGGCCCTGACAGGTGAGCCTTCTAACATCACCTGTTGGGGATGCCCTGTTCACCTTTTTTTTTTTTTAAAGATTTATTTTATTTATGCATACAAGCACTGGGGCACAGGCCAGAGGTGTGGGGGTGGTGAGAGGATTCACCACAGAGAACAGGGAGCAGAACAGGCAGATCAACAGAGGCACACTGCTGAGGGGAGCAGCGGGCACAGCAGGAGAGGTCTGCCGCACCATGTGGGTCCCCCCCCTGGCCGGCAGCAGGGATCGAACTCATGCTGCAGTGGCTGTGTCTTGCTTCACAGTGCGTTGCTTAACCCACTGCGCAACCAGGGAGGCCCCCTGTTCACCTTTGAATAAGGGTGAGGTACTGTAAGGGCAGGATGGTACGAGGTTGGTTCTCTATGATCCAAGCAGGTCAAAGAGGAGGTCAAAGAGGAGTCCTAGAGTCCTTGGTGGCTTTTTCAGGTTTTTTTTTTTAAAGATTTATTCATTTATGCATACAAGCACTGGGGTACAGGCCATTGTCGCGGGAGGTGAGATGATTCACCAGACAGAGCAGGGGGCAGAACAGGCAGAAGGACTGAAACACACTGCTGAGGGGAGCAGTGGGCCAGGCAAGAGAGGTCTGCCTGGGCCATGTGGGTCACCTCCCCAGTGGGTAGCAGGGATCGAACTTGAACTTGTGCTGCAGTGGCCGCGGTTTGCTCCACAGTGCGCTGCTTAACCCACTGTGCCACCAGGGAGGGCCTTTTTTTCAGGTTTTTTTTAAATCATTCTACATCAGAGGCGACCAGGTACATGGCAGGCAGGGTGCAAGCCTCATAGACCCCAGCAAATCACTCTCTCTAGGCTCTCTAACCTCTGCTTCTCTGCTACTACTGTTGCTGCTGCTTCTTCCTCTGCTTTCCTTCTACTCTGCTTACTTCTGCTCCTGCTCCCTTGCAATCCCTGTAATGCCACCCTTATATGCCATGTCTCAGCCCAGGTGCGATCACCTTTGCATGCCCACACCCCACTCCAGGTGCCCACCATCAGGCATGCATGCAGGACCACAGATGGCCATCATTGATACTAATGGCGGGAGGGCAGAAAATCCTGATAACTTGCATTTACCCTATAGGTACTGAGAAACCAGTTCTTGAGGCTGGGTGGGGGACAGGTGAGGAACATGACTTGTGATGGAGACCACAGCGGAAGAAGGGATCAGAGAAAGGCCACAGGTGGAACATGCTATCCATGAGTCCCTGACCCATGTGCATGTGCAAAGTGTTGGCCTTATTCCAGGGGTCTGCTTGTCACATTGGTTACTATAAAAGCAGAGTGTTGGAGTGACAGCGGTGAGTACACCTGGGGATTGGGCAATTACTACCAAGGAGCAGTGTAGCCATCCTTGTGACAGACCACAGCTAGAGAAGGCCAGGAAGCCTGGTGGCTCCTGGCATGTGATGGCAGATGCTGTGAGTGAACAGTGGTCCCCCCGTCGAAGGAGCAGTGGCTTAGGAAGCAGACTTGATAGATCATCTGTTGGTGCTAATAATCTTGTCTTTTTTGCCCCTAAATTGGTGCTGTCTGGGATTTGTTACATTGTTGTACTTTTTTTGGTTTTTATTTATGCATAAAAGGAGTGGGGTACAGGCCAGAGGTGCAGAGGGTGCGGATTCAACAGAGACAGAGTGGGGAGCAGAACAGGTAGATCTACTGAAATACACTGCTAAGGGGAAGCAGCAGCTGAGACAGGAGAGGTCTGCTGCACCATGTGGGTCAGCTCCTGGCCAGGGTTCAAACTCATGCTGCCGTGGCTGCACCACCAAAGAGGCCTGCAGTCTCTTGTATTTTGCTGTAGTTATTGAATTCAGTAGCATTGTTTACTTTTGTGGCTCATGGCTGCAGAGTTTCACATTCACAATGGAAACTTATTTGTAGATTGTATGGTGAAAAACCCTGAGGGGGTGAATTGTAGGGTAAATGAATTGTAGGGTGAATTGCTTCTGGCTTTTGTACCATTGGCCTCTGGGGCTATCACCTCCAACATTGAATGCAGGTGGTGCTTGGGAGCTTGAGTTCCAGGTATGGATACCTGAGGGTGGACACCTTAATTATGGAGTGGGCATGCCTAAATGGGCACAGCTGAGTGTTGGCTGATTCTATAAGGGGTGTAGCAAAGGAGCGTGCAGCAGAGTGCAGTGGAGAGCAGCAGAGTCAGAAAGCCCCTAGGCATCCTCTCAGCCCCCCTGCATGCCCTGCACCTGATTGCCTGACTACAAATGGTGTAGAAAGACCACTAAAAACCTGGAAAAGCCACGGAGAGCTCCAGGACTCTCCTTTACTCACTCTGCCCTATTGCCTACCTGTACTACACAGGTGTACTTCCTGTCCTTGAGATTATAATCTACAATTTGGAACTGATATACTTGAGCTCAGTGACAAAATATAGGCACGACTTAGCTAGGATCCTAAAGAATGAATATAATTTGATTCAGAGACAACACTGGGTAACTCAACATTAGCAAAGATAGAATTGGAATAAAGCAGTATGTAGGGGGCCTCCCTGGTGGCGCAGTGGGTTAAGCAACGCACTAGGAAGCAAACTGCAGCCACTGCAGCACCAGTTCGATGCCTGCTGCCAGCCAGGGAGGGGACCCACATGGCTTAGCAGACCTCTCCTGCCTCGCCCACTGCTCCCCTCAGCAGTGTGTTTCAGTCAATCTCCCTGTTCTGCTCCCCACTCTGTCTGGTGAATCCTCTCACCTCCTACGACTTTGGCCTGTACCCTAGCTCTTGTGCATAAATACATAAATCTTTAAAAAAAAAAAAGTAGTATGTAGGAGTCAAATGCTAAAGTTCTATATCTAGGGCCAAATATTAGTATCAGTATACCATAATGATCAAGAATTTCACTATCAGGCATCTCTCCTGCCCACCTGTGACTATGCAAGTACTTCTCTTTTTCTCCTTTTCCTAATAAATCTGTCCTTTTAAATTGAAAAAAAATTTCACAGTTTCAGTTATTTATTCTCTAAGGATGACTGTTATCTAGAAAGCATTTATCATTAACAGTTTTTACAAATACAGAAAACACAGGCAAAGATTACTTATCCATACCCACCCACCATTACCATACCTCTTCTAAAGATTTTTTTTTTATTTATGCATATAAGAGCTGGGGTACAGGCCAGAGTCGCAGGAGGTGAGAGGATTCACCAGAGTGGGGAGCAGAACAGGCAGACTGACTGAAACACACTGCCAAGGGCAGCAGCAGGTGAGGCAGGAGAGGTCTGCTAAGCCATGTGGGTCCTCTCCCTGGACGGCAGCAAGGATCGAGCTCCTGCTGCAGTGGCTGCAGTTTGCTTCATAGTGTGTTGCTTAACCCGCTGTGCTACCAGGGAGGCCCCATTAACATAACTCTTCTAATAACACAAAAGATCACAAACATTGAGATTAAACAAGTGAGTTTTATTATCAAATGTAACAATTCTACAAAAACTCAGTAGTATTGTACTATTACTGCCTAGCTTAAAGTCTCCAGAGCTTTGGGCAGACAGCATCTTTAGGCATCAAGTATAAAGAACTTTTTCTGCTCTTAAGTGCCAGTTATGAATTTTCATACAAAACAGTTTTTCTTACTTTTTTCCTACTGCAGTTAAAGAGCTATTTATGGACAGTTGAAGAGGGAATATTTGGCTCTCCATTCAAGGTGTTAATCAAAATAATGCAAGTAAATAAAAATAGCAGCCACATAAATCTGCATGGCATTGCATCCAAGCAAAGGACAATGAGTAACTTAAAGAAATATGTGCACGTAACCAAATCCTGTTTTCCTCCTTGGAGCTACATGAGGCAGCAGTACTTGCTAACTAGTGTCTAATATTGCACGTTTGTAGCATAAACACAGTTAAACACAGTGCTAAACACTGACAACATCAGTACCTGCTCTAACCACATCAGTGTTTACCCGCTCAGTCTAGCATACTGACTATAATCCTATGCTTTTAAAAGTTTTGATTATTTGACAAGTCAAGGCATTAGAGAAAAAGGATTAAGGCTATCTTAATATATACAAGTTTTCATTTCCATTAGTATGTTTTCTAGAATACACTGTTCAAATGGTCTCATTTTTATGATATTAAAAACTATGGAATTTCTTATCAAAGTCCAAACCATCAGAATGGGAAAAGCACAATAAAAAATAATACATTATGAAGCCACAATATTCAGTTATTCTTCAAACTAGAAGTTACTACCTACCTATAGCTGCTTCATTTTTGGTTTCATATTTTGGCCCCTAGTTCATTCATATTTACAACTGGTTCCTGCTGAGAAAAAGGTCAAACTTTTCTAAACTATGTATGTTCTGTGGAGGATGCAGTTTCATCTAATGTATTCCAATGTTTTAAAAAATTCTTTTCATTGGTTTTTAAATATCAGACATCATGTTGGTCAAGACACTGGATAATATCAGTGTTATTTCTCAAGTTCGTGATGTAAGTATTCCAAGAACATGTTTTAGAATTACTTAGTAAGCAAGGGGGTATGATTCTGCAGAAGGTAGGGACATGGAGAAGGAAGAATGTGAACATACAAAAATGGAGCTTCCATAAACAGTTCCTGGTGGAGATGGTAGACAGTAGTGGAGCATTTTTTTTTTGAAAGACTTAAAACTTAGAAACATATATGACGCCACATTAGCTGGAAGTAATGGCAACATCTGATTTCAAATTCACATTTTAAATGCCTATTTGCAAATCAGCAAGGAGCCTGGCATGCTGCTTGCCATTAAGATTTGGCTTCACTGGCTCAAATTTTTCACTCCACCCAAAAGATATGGCATAGGTCCACTGTCCAATCATGTTTGCTGAAAATACTGCAGCCTGAGTGGAGACAAACTTCCTCTGAAGTTGCTAGAAGTTGTCTCTTGTCTGACGGTTTCAGAATCACCATATATCTTTCAAACACTGAAAAAAACAAACAAAAAAGCCAAACAGAAATATTATTAGGTAGTTCAAACTTTAATTTCACACTGATATAACTACCATTATGCTTGTGTAACACCACACAGCAAATTCTAGGAGTACCTTGCAGGCAATGGACGTCTACAGGATGTTATTTCTACAACTTCTTACTATGTATTGTATTATGTGTAATAATGTGTAGGTTTCTACCTCCCTACTTGACTCAACTCCTTTGTGGACACTATTTTTTATATTATTTATTCCTCTGCCTGGGTTCCCACATTATAATAGCATTCTTCTGATAGTAAAGATTCATAAATCATTATGAAAAACAAATAGGAATTTTTGCAATTGTAGTGTAATAAATTTCAAATAATTCCAAACAAATGTATTTGTACCAATACAAGGCACTGAAGCATGATATTATAGCAAACATGAGCTCTATCTACCAAGGAGATGATTAGCAACTGTTATTTGACTATATTTTATCCTCAAAACCCCCTTGTTAGATTACCATGTTATCCCAGTTTTACAGGTAGGAAGACTAAGGCACAGAGTAATTAAGCCAATAACTGGCAGATTCATAATTTAAATATAAATTGGTTGTACTGTTATTTGACTTCTATACCACACAGAAACTTTAAAATGAAAACTTTAATGAAGCACTATGCATACTTCTACTTATAAATGAAACAGAGATGAAAATAGAAATAAAAATAGCTCTTCATAAAAATAAAAATAGCTCTGTTCATAAGACCAGTTTGAAATTGTGGTTTAGATTACACATGTTTTAATGACATGATTCCAAAATTGGTATCAACTTAGAATCAGGTATTTTAAAAAACAGGGGAAAATTTATCTCAGAATTCACTTTGAAAATGTGGTTTACAAAGTGATCATAATTTAGCACTAGTATAAAACACTGTAGTTTTTTTTTTAAGATTTATTTTTTTATGCATACAAGAGCTTAGGTCAGAGGTACAGGAAGGGATGAGAGGATTCACCAGAGACAGAGTGAGGAGCAGAACAGGTGAGCTGACTGAAACACAATGCTGAGGGGAGCAGTGGGCAAGACAGGAGATGTCTGCTGCACCAGGTGGGTTACTTCCCTGGCTGGGGGTTGAATTCATGCCACAGTGGCTGGTGATAGGTTGACAGCATTGAGACTTAACCCCTTGTGCCATCAGGAGGCTCTGTAGATCTCTTTGGATACTACATCGATAAGAAAATCTCACACAATACTCTTACCCTATCTATGTAACCTTCTGTTGGCAACACCATGTGAATTTTACTTAAATAAAGACACTCTCTCATCTAATGTAATCTCCAGCCCATAAAGAGGTAACTTCATCATGCACAAAATAAAGGACCAATTCGTAGCCAGTAAGTGCCATGTATATCCCTAGCCATAATGGTTTCAGAGATGAACTTAAGCCAGTCCATGAAACTCAATTCCAGACTTGCTTCTGGATGTGAAATGGAATGGAAGCCAAGTGTTGCTAGGTTAAGTGACTAAAATTGAGCCCTTGCATACAACCTACTCAGTCAATCTGGACCTGTCAACTAGCAGTCAATGAATGCTACCTTCCAAATTCCTAGTCCATATTTTTATTCTAGTAGGAAACATTGTAAATGCTGAAAATTATCTTCATATGTGTGAAAATGTGGAAAAGAGTGGAAGAAACTGTAAGTACACAACCCCACTTGTATTATGTAGAATTATAGTATCCTGCAGTGAAATTGTAGACTCATTAATTGCTAGCAGAAAACAAACTTGGGGTACTTGAGGTACTCAACAAATGACAGTGGGCTGACAGAACAAGATTCTGTGAAAAGACAGAACAGTGTGACTTCTATGCCAGGTCTTTGACTACCTTGACTTGACATCATTCTTTCCATCAATTTCTACAGCATTGTATCATGTTTTCTATTGTATCAAGTTTCAATAACAAATTCCTACAAAGTTAGTGGCTTAAAACAGAGAAATCTTCTCTCTTAAAATTCTGGAGTCCGGGCCTCCCTGGTGGTGCAGTGGGTTAAGCAACGCACTATGAGGCAGACCGCGGCCACTGCAGCACGAGTTGCATCCCTGCTGCCGGCCAGGGAGGGGACCCACATGGCACGGCAGACCTCTCCTGCTGTGCCCGCTGCTCCCCTCAGCAGTGTACTTCCCTTGATCTGCCTGTTCTGCTCCCCGCTCTGTGGTGAATCCTCTCACCCCACCCCCACACCTCTGGCCTGTACCCCAGTGCTTGTATGCATAAATAAATAAATCTTAAAAAAAAAAAAAAATGCTGGAGTTCAAAAGTCTGAAGTTTAAATACCACCCAGACTACATACGTGCCAGAGGCTCTAGGGGACAATCTACTCTTTGCTTCTTTCCCAGCTTCTGGTGGCTGTAGGTGTTCCTTGGTTGTGTCTGCATCACTCCACTCTGTCTCCATAATCACATTTCTTCTTTCTCTCCTGCATGTTTCCTACTACCTCTCTTATGATTACATTTAGGGTCCACCAGATAGCTCAGGAAGAACGTATCCTATCAAGACCCTTTATTTACATATTGTGCCAAATAAGGCAAGCCCAAGTTTCTAGGGATTAGAATGTGGACATGTATTTTGGGCCACCATTCAGTTCAAGACATGCATGTACCCTGCCAGTCTCTTATTGGCTAGTGGGAAAGAACACGAAGACAGCAGCCAGGAGTTAATGGTCTTTTGGTCAGCTTAGCCTTATCTAAGACTCTGAAAGTTGTCTAACTTCTCTGGGTTTTATCTCCTCATCTACAGAATAGTACCATAGTTACCTTCCTCACAAGGCTGGGATGAGACTTCAGTGAGATTACACAAAGACTTTGAGGGCATAAACCACTCTACTGGTTTGGCTACCTAAATCTAATGAGTATTTTTCTAGCCACATAGTAAACCACCTTCCCACAAGAAAGTACAAAAGATGCTGGTATAAAAGATGACCCCTGCTGATAAATTTGACACTAACACAAATAAGGAGAAAAATGTGTAGTTACTGGAACTACCATATGACCCAGCAATCCCACTCCTAAGGATCTACCCAAAGGACACAAAAATAACAATCCAAAAGAGTACCTGTACCCCCATGTTTTTTGCAGCACTATTTATAATTGGTAAGACCTGGACACAGCCCAAATGCCCAAAAGTAGAGGACTGGATCAAGAAGATGTGGTAAATATACACAATGGAATACTATTCAGCAATCAAAAATGATAAACTAGGGACATTTATAGAAACATGGATGGAGCTAGAAGGAATTATACTCAGTGAAACAAGCCAGAAGGCAAGAGAAAAATATCAGATGCCTTCACTTTTAGGAGGAATGTGAAAGAAAACCACAACAAAAAATAAAAAAAGAAGAAAACAAAACAAATAAACAAACAAAAAAATAAGAGAAAGCTCAAGGAAATGGGCAATCACAACCAAAAACAACCAAACAAATAAAAACTCAACAAGATCAAAAGATCAAAGATAAACCCAAGGGAACACAGGGGTGGGCGGAGGAAGGGGAGGGCAAAGATGGTGATGAGGGGATAAAGAGCACAAGGGACTGAGGTGACGGGAAGCCCCTGGGGACTACAAACTATGTCAAATACAATTAAATCTAATTTTAAAAAAAAGTGTAATTGCAAGGTCCAAAATTACATGAAGGCACACAAAAAAGAAGTTGAAAGGAAACATTAAATATTTCTGGATGGTGATATTATCTCTATACCCATCTATATTCAAAATTCTTTATAATGCAGATACAATCCTTTCATGATTCTTACTTCCCAGGTTGTTGAGAAAACTTAATTAAATGAGATAAGCTATGCCAAAGTATTGCATTTTTAAAATTCTTTTAAAAGAGAAATTCTCTTTTAAAATTCTCAATATAAAGGCAGTGATGTTATTAGAATAAGAAAATGCAAACCTTTGCATTTTAATAAGACACTCCATGTGTTATTCTATCATGACCCTTCTATATAAACAGAGGACACAATTAGAGGTATTAAATAATGATTTAGAGTCAATTTAGAACATTTCTATAATATTATAAATCAAATGGTTCCATTTCTAGTTATTTTTTATCTAATATACTCATTTTAGAATATAGACAATATGCTTCACAAAGTCAAAGATAGCATTCTAAAATTGAAGAATGTTTGAAAAGTATGGATGGAAACAAATTATCAACAGGGTAGACTAATGCTCTGTCACCACTGTGAACTAGGCTAGAAAATACTACATTCCTTCCTAAAGTAGCTCAGCAAGATGCTCTCTACTAGTACCAAGACATCTTGAAACCTCACTGAAAATACCAGAGAATCATCACTTCCAACACGGAGCTAGGATTTATATAACTTCAGAATAAAAGACCCCATTTGTCATTTTTCAAGAATGCCCACATCCCACAGAATCCACTGTAAGGTTAAAGCCACAGGGACTGCAAGATAAAATTTGCAAAAAGACATGCCAGTAACAAAAACCCAGTAACAAAAAATGAAATAAACAACAATTCCTAAAACATGTCCCTACAACTACATGACTTGGAGGAATCTCACAAAGAATGCGAATATCCATTAAGATTATAAATTAATTGATAAAGGGACTGGGATGAAGGCATAAAGAGCACAAGGGACTGAGGTGATGGTGCACTAGTGAAATGGTGGTGGGAATTCCATGGGAACTAAAAATTATGTCAAATATATAAAAATAAATGAATAATAAAAAATTAATTGATAAAGAAAAAATATTCTTAAGAAACCATATTAGGGTTTTGTTTTAGAACAGAAAAAGAACATGCACCAAAATCTCATAATCATTTTGGAATAAAGCACATTTTAAAGTGTACCCAGATGACCTTAAAAATATTATGCTAAGTGAAATAAAACCAGTCATGAAAGAATCAAAATTGTGTTATTCTACTTTTGAGATACCTAGAACTAGTCAAATTCATACAGGAAAAAAAAAAAAGGATGCTAGAGACTGGAAAAGAAGGGGTGCAGATTATTTAATGTGTATATGTTAGTTTGAGATGAAAAAGGTGTAGAACTAAATCGTGGTCATGACTGTGTAACACAATCAATGTACTGAATTAATGCCACTGAAATATACACTTAAAACAGTTAAAATGGTAAATTTATGTTATATATACACCACAGTTTTAAAAAAAGAAACTGGGGAAAACAAATGCCCAATATAATAAATCCATCATGACCCAGACTTCTCCTAGCTACATATGCTGAAGAGGATGAAAAATAGGTATATAGATATTTGTACGCAAAGGTCCTTATCAGTACTATTTGCAATGGAAACTACCCAAATGTTCATCTATAGAAAAATGAGTAAAACATCATCTAGAAAGAGCACAAGGGACTGAAGTGATGGTGTACGGGTGAAATGGTGGTGGGAATTCCCTGGGGACTACAAATGATGTCAAATATAATTAAGTAAATCTTAAAAAAAAAAAAAAAAAGACAACCCCCCCTCCCAAAAAAACCCCATCCATCATCTATACACACTATGCATTATTATTCAGAGATTAAAAAAAGGGAATGAAGTAATAACTTTCCTGGATGAAAATAAAATATTAAGAAGTAGATACAAAATCATTACATAGTATATGATTCATGTGAAATATTCAGAACATGCAAATCTCTAGAGACAGAACCAAACTGGTGGCCAGGATCTATGGAAAGGAGAACTAGGGAACTATTGTTTAAAGGGTATTAGGGGCCTCCCTGGTGGCGCAGCGGGTTAAGCAACACACTGTGAAGAAAACGCAGCCACTGCAGCACGAGTTCGATCCCTGCCTCCGGCCAGGGAGGGGACCCACATGGCACGGCAGACCTCTCCTGCTGTGCCCGCTGCTCCCCTCAGCAGTGTATTTCAGTCCATCTGCCTGTTCTGCTCCCCACTCTGTCTGGTGGATTCTCTCACCACCCCCACACCTCTGGCCTGTATCACAGCTGTTGTATGCATAAATAAATAAATCTTTAAAAAAAAAAAATAAATAAAGGGTATTAGGATTTATATTTGGGTGATAAAGCGCTTTGGAAGTAGATACAGTGTTTCTATATGCTGCGAATTCACTAACTAGACTAAATTGTATAATTTAAAATGATTAATTTCAGAAAAAATGGCTAATTTTATGTTTATTTTTATCTAAATTAAAAAGGCAAATCTAAAACACACCTAACCATATGAAAAATAGCAAATAATTTCTAAGTGGAAAACTTTCCCTTTACCCCAAAATACCATACAACCTTTATTCATAAATGTTTAGATGTTATTGTCTCAGATGACAACCTGAATTCCAGACTCCATTCCTTCTAATATTTCTTCCACTCTTAAATCACATTCTATAAAATTTAAGAAACCTTTCACCTAACTCCTAATTTAACTTTCACATCATAGAGCCTTACCTTCTTTTCTGAGGTTGGTCTAACTGCTGGGGCCCTTAAATACAAACCCATTCTTTGGGTAGAGTCCTGGCCTGGTCATTTGTGTGTACAAGTCCATCCTCGGTTGCATACTAAAATGCAAGTTAAAACAAACAGAATCAAAAGATGGACAAACTCAGTATGGATGATTAGTATTTCAACTGAATCAATCTGCCAACAGTATTACAGGACTTTTAGATGAGCTATATACTTAACTGCTAATCCTAAGTCTTGACTCCTCACTTTACATGTCTAAATATTATAAAAATTCTCCTAGGAAGGAAGTTAGATTGAACACATGGATTAAAAAAAAAGAACACCATATCATAACGACCACCACCAAACACTTCAGGTCTTGCTAACTGTCTAGATTCCAAGATACTACAAGAATGACTAGATATCAAATATCTGACCACCAAGTTTCTGCAAAGCATTATACAATAAGCCCCACTACCCCAAACAACTGAGAACTTTAAATAGTATGTGATATATCTCTGATCAATCTAGTTGTCTCAATAGTACAGCAAAGTAATGCTTTTGAGGAGAAATCAAAAGTAGCACCATTTAATGCAGTCATCAGCAGTAAAGAGTCATTCAAAGAGAAGATGAAAAAGGAAATATTAAAGTATAATAGATATTTTACTTCAGAACAAGAAGCCAATCAACTAAAATAAATAGGTCAATTTCATGACCAGAATGACAAATTCACTCCAAATATTTTCATAGTAGTTCATCTTAAAAATCCACTCCTCAGGGCCTCCCTGGTGGCGCAGTGGGTTAAGCAACACACTATGGGGCAAACCGCAGCCACTGTAGCACAAGTTCAATCCCTGCCGCAGGCCAGGGAGGGGACCCACATGGCGCAACAGACCTCTCCTGCCTCACCCGCTGTTGCCCTTGGCAGTGTGTTTAGGTCAGTCCGCCTGTCTGCTCCCCACTGTCTAGTGAATCCTCTCACCTCCCGTGACTCTGGCCTGTACCCCAGTTCTTGTATGCATAAATAAATCTTTAAAAAAAATCCATTCCTCATTTTATTGATCTAATTTATCAAAAAGGGCCTAACACAGGTACTTTATAAGATTTCAGATTTGATAGCAGAACCCATGTCCTGCATCTTGCTTTCATCATCAGAATTATTTCTTTTGTAACCGCTTGCCCTTTACACTCCTCCCCCTAAACAAAGTATGGAAAAATTAAGTTGGAGTAGTTTTATGAAAGGACTTTGTTGAAGGTAGGGGAAACATTCAGAAAATTGTATTTAAAGACATTTTTATAAAGAATGACATGCCACTATTACATTAAGATAGTTATTTTTTCAAACATAGAATCAGGGGCCTCCCTGGTGGCGCAGTGGGTGAAGCAACGCACAATGAAGCAAACCATAGCCACTGCAGCACAAATCCCTGCGTCTGGCCAGGGAGGGGACCCACATGGCGCAGGCAGACCTCTCCTGCCTTGCCCGCTTCTGCACTAGGCAGTATATTTCAGTTAGTCTGCAGTCTGCTTGTTCTGCTCCCCACTCTGTCTCTGGTGAATTCTCTCACCTCCCTGGACTTTGGCCTGTACCCCAGCTCTTATATGCATGAATAAATAAAATCCTTAAAAAACAAAACAAAATCATAGAATCAGAAACCATCAAGAGATTTCATTCACTCAACCAATTACCAAGGATTTATTTAATTATAAGATTAGATTCTTATGTAATGTAATCAAATAATCAGAAATCAAATGAAAACCTAGCATTAAAAAGTGAGAAATAAATTGTAACAGGAAAAGATGAACAGATTACTTTTGAAAGCACTTCACACAAAAGTCATTCATTTTGATTTTCTTATGATAAATCCTTTTATCTAAAGATTGGAATTTCAGTCACAGTTACTACCAAAATAACTGAGAACAAGAAAAAAATCAGAAGGCATAGGCTCTAGAAAATAATAAAAAAAATAAACTTGATATAAAACTAGGTTAGATACCAAAAATAGACACTAGCATTGCAACTACATCAAAAGCTCAAATTAAAATAATCTTGATTATACTTGATTAGATGTAACCTTATTTCACTGATACAATTAATAAAATTCTAAGTATCTTAGAAATAAAGACTAAATCCTTAACATGAAGTAATTTTATACAGTCTTTGTGCTTCTAATTATATCAGATAACTCTAACCTTGAAAGATTCTCTACAAGATTCTAGGAAGTGAAATCACTATTGAATGAAGGTGACTCATCTCAATTTTGAAGCATGTCAATCTTTTACCTATAAATCTAGAAATAACTAAAACCTAATTTAAAAAACAGCCGTGACACTTACTAGAGCTAATTTACTTAATTTCACAAACAATTTCTGTGGTTATTCAGTGTGAGTGTAAAGGGTTAATCAAAAGAAATTCATTCAGTTGACCACTAAACCCTGAAACTCCATACTTTCTAGAATGGGGAAAATACAAAACTCAAATGATTTCTCCATGAGATTAAGCAACCTTTTAATAGACATCAACAAAATTCCCTATTCCTTTCAAAATCTGGTGACTCATACATAACAGGTAGACACTATTTCTTTTACTCCTACTACAAGGTTTCCAACAGGTAGTATAAGTGAGAGAAGAGCAAAATATTTACTGATCTCTGTAAAAAAACAAAAACAAAACCCTTCTTTTTGGTTTTAATGTGTAAAGCCAGGCAGTAGTAACAAGAGATAACTTTTCACCACCTTCATTCAGTTTTTCACAATTACACAGATTTTCTATGTCAGAAACTATCCTTTGTATGTTCAAAGTCTTTAAAACCATATTAGTTACTTAGTAGGTTCGGGGCTTCCCTACTGAGACCCTCAAGGCGCCATGATCCATAGATAGATGTTTGTAAACCCATTCTTATAGTGAAACGAACTCTTCAGGCACAAACCTTATAATGTTGTACTGTAAAGTCTTGAGTACTCTGTTAGGATTTGACAATTATGCCTATAAATGCTTCTCTATTATAAATAACCAAATAAAATTTAGCTCTACAAGGAAAGACAATGTTAGCTGTTAGTGCAATTAAGAAGACCATAAAGTACTGATTTTTGGACACTGCAGAAAGGTAGGTGGGATTCTAGATAATTACATGATTTGAGAAAGAAAGGTGTCTACTCAGATGAGAAGGCAAAGAGGAAATTTGTTCACAGTTTAAGAGTTATTATCAATACACACATTCTTTAGTTTAAATCAGAAAACAACTAATGAACCCATACAGTGGTGGAAACAATTGGCAAGAGTATATTTCAGATTCACAAGAATTAATAGCACATCATTTATAAAAGGCTCATTAAATATCAGAGTTCTTTTAAAGGAATTCATTGAGCTGCCTTAGTTTTTGGCAAAATAGGCAAACAACCTTGACCATATTTCAAATACTCAAATTAAACCTCATGTTTAACTACCTTTCTCTGTTATCAAGATTTTGACTATGAGAATAACCCTTTCTTAGCCAACCCTATTCTACATGAAAACCCACACTGCTATGTGCCTGAAAGTCCTTCTCAAAGTAGCCCCAATTAAAAAAAAAAAAAAAAAAAAAGCACAAATAGATTAAGTTGAAACAAAACAATATGAAAAAGTAAAGGGATGAGTTTGAAACTGCCTCTCACCCAAGCCCCCTGATTATAATTCTGGTTCTCTTTGCCTCATAAGCAAATCCATTGGCACAAGCACATACATGACTTCTGAAGAAATCTGACCCTTTCCTGACTACATTCTTTAGGAAAATCAACTTAAGTAATAAGGGCACTGAGTAGTTGTTTTCTTCTTCAAGCTACTGACCTGGTAACCTTGGAAGAAGTTAAGAATTTCCTTAACTCCAGTATTGTAGGCCAGGCCCTGCATTCTGACCATCGTGCCAGGCTGTGGAGGGACACCGCTAAGATTAGCAGCTGTAGGGAAGTAGCCAAGACTATTGGGCGAACCTGGGGGGCTAAAGGGAGAGAAAGCACAATGAACCAATAGAAATAGACAATGTTGAATATTTACTCTAAAAATATTAGTTACTTATGGAAACTTTCTCAAGGTTATCCTACTTAGACTTCTTTGAGTTATCTCTCCCAAGACAGGCAGAGAACACCACAGCTGTTTTGTCCCACATATCCACAAACCCAAAGGTTG
This sequence comes from Galemys pyrenaicus, assembly GCA_019455555.1. Lineage (NCBI taxonomy): Eukaryota > Metazoa > Chordata > Mammalia > Eulipotyphla > Talpidae > Galemys > Galemys pyrenaicus. The sequence continues at coordinate 17,555,294 of JAGFMF010011568.1, read as the reverse complement.
AAAAGTTACTACAACAGAATCAATGCAGGTTCCCCCAAGATCCAGTCCTGAGATTCTTAAAAAGGAGAGGAAGGAGAGAACTGAGCCTTCAGTCACTCAACCACAAAGCACCATTTCCAAAGCCCAACTCATTGATGATGAACTGGCTAGTTATCAAGAATGCTAACCTATGGAAAGGCATGAATTCAAAGGACTAACAGGAACCATAGGCACAGATTAAAAGTATCCAATGTGACTGTTCCAAAGAATGATCTGTTCTACCCATAGATACAAACAAATGTGTAGTACAATACAGCAGAGTGCTACAGTGCACATGAGTGATTTCTTCAAAACTTTCTGAAAGAAAAACAAAAGCAGGGGAGGAGTAAGTTGGAATCAGTCACCATAACAGGAGAAAACTGATGCATGGTCCTCTTGATGTATCTATGGCAATTATCCCCAGAGGAGTCAAGTGAATACATAATTATTCTTTATGTAGCAACTCAAGTGATTATCACATTATGAAATTAGTTTTACCTTTGTCCCCCAATCTATCTTCCAGTACTATTGGTGTCCTGATACCCATAATTTAAAAAAAAAAATTATAGGAGATTTTAAAGAAGGCATTAGCTTAAAGAGCAATAAAGATCAACAGCCTGAGATTATTAACCCTTATGACTCTTCTTTTTATTATCATAGTAACCTTGAGCAAGCCACTAATTTCTCTGAGTTTCATCTTTTACAATCTAGGGATGACAGCATTTTCCGAGTTGCACAGAATTCTTCTTCAAACTCAATGATTTAACATACCAAATTACTCTATAAACTATAAAATGCATTAACTCGTCATTTGACTCCACAACCAGCACTCTCTTTCATCATCTTAAAAATATGGAAGTCTGAAAGTATCATTTCACTTCAAGGTGCCCTAAACTTTTTAAGTCTCTAAGACAGGGGTTCTCAACTTTGTTTGCATATTAGAGTCACCTAGAGAGACTTTCAAACTGACAGCCGTTTAGGTACCAAAAGTCAATTTATGTGCAACTAAAGGAGAGGGAATGTTAAACTTTAGGTCTGAGTAGGACTTTAGCTATCATTCAGCTGCATCTGATCATTTTTACAGAGGTAGAAAGAGAAACTAAGGCAAATTATTTCCCAAAGTCCACAAAACTGCTTCTCACCAAACGAGAAGAACCGCACAAATAACAGCTTCTAATTCAATGCTTTTCATGCATACAACCACCATTCATTCAAAGACCGTATTTGTTCCTGTCAAAAAATTAATATTGTGTCTATTACTCAAAAACTATCAAGATCTCTCCAAATATTTTTTTGCACACTGAATATGAAAGTCAGATCATCTGCAGTGTGCAGGTCACTTCTATGACACTGTCCTAGCATAGCCTATTACGTTTGCCTACTCATCACCTACAGATTAAATCTACATGTCTAATCACATCATATATAACCAAGATAAACTAACAGCAAGATAGATGTTATCCAAATAGAACTATGAGGGTATAAGTGACAACCATGATCAGCACCTATGAAATAGCAACTATTTTGAGGAAGCCCAAATACCACAACTTAGACTCAAATCTTCACTTTTTACATGAAGATTACCTAGTACATAGAAGGCAAGTGAGAGGCCGGAAATAAATTCTTACATTTAGGGTCAGTTTATTTATCTTAAAGATTTCGTTTTGTTTATTTATGCACATAAAAGCTGGGGTGTAGGCCAGAGGTGTGGGGGTGAGAGGACTCTCCAGGGACAGCGGGGAGCAGAACAGGCAGATCTACTGAAATACACTGCTGAGGGGAGCAGCAGGTGAGAAGAAGAGGTCTGCTGCACCATGTGGTTTAGCTTCCTGGCTGGGGATTGAGCTCATGTTGCTGGGCTGGTGATAGCTTGACCCCGCTGAAACTTAATCCATTGTGCCACCAGGGAGGCCCTTCAAATTACTTTTTTGACAAGGGCTTCAAGGCAATTCAATAAGGCAAGAATAAAGTATGGTCTTGACAATGGTTTTAGAGCAATAGAATATCATCATGCAAAAGGATAAACTCAGACTCCTACTTTACCTACATAAAAATTAACTACCGGGCCTCCCTGGTGGCGCAGTGGGTTAAGCAACGCACTATAAAGTGAACTGCAGCCACTGCAGCACGAGTTCAATCCCTGCTGCGGCCAGGGAGGGGACCCACATGGTGCGGCAGACCTCTCCTGCTGTGCCCGCTGCTCCCCTCAGCA
>JAGFMF010011568.1:17530453-17547654 GCA_019455555.1 Galemys pyrenaicus | reverse complement strand
CGCTCTCTGTGGTGAATCCTCTCACCCCCCACACTTCTGACCTGTACCCCTGTGCTTGTATGCATAAATAAATAAATCTTTAAAAAAAAAAAATAAAGACCACATAATAACTCTGACAACAGGAGGGCGTGATGGCCACCATTGGTTGATGGCAGATGGCAGGTATGGTGAGAAAACACAACTTTGGAATTGGTAATGTTGTAAACTAATGTTACAACCCAATACAAAAACAAAACAAAAAAAACACATTAACATTTAGTAAAGAAAATAAAAATCAAGTCATTCATCTATATTGTTAAAATTCATAGACAAAGTTCTTCCTTTGGATCTACTTCCGTGTAATAGTTATACCAAGAAAACGTTTATATGGTGCAATAGAAGGGAAACTGGACAGTTTATAAAGCTTGGCACGAGCTTTACTAGGTTCTATTTTATTAACAAGTCATTAATGCTTTTAATAAGGGGATTAAAGATAGTTAACACATAAAGTAAAAAGTGGAAAAAAATGATCTCTATATTTTGTACTTTAAGAATGTCCTGAGGATAGGGGTATAATGGGGTAAACAGTGGAAAGATATGAAAAGAATTAACAAATTATTGATAATGGAAATCAGTTCCATCAGATAGTTTTTGAATGATTATTTTCCTTAACATATTCTGTGAATGATAATTTTCTGCAACGCTAAAGAAAATTTTAAGCATATTGTGTTTAATTCCTTAAACTGCTCATTACATGAGTAAGGTCTTTAGCAAGAGATTTTTATTTTTCTATGAAAGCTATATAGAATTCCTACTGACAGTTGAGTTAATTCCCTACAGCAGTTCTTCTTGCTTGTATCATTTAAAAATATCATCGAAACTGAAAAACTTGAGTTCATTATAATTATTTCCACCAAAAAATTCTCTTGCATATCTTCATTCTTACAATTTTGATATTATAATACTATAATGTTCTAGTGCCATTTCATTCTGTGATGAATTCCATTTGCATTTGTGGTATTAAGTATTTAAGTTGTAAGAAAAACTTTTAAGCTATCTTTTTTCCTTGGTCCTATGGAAAACCTTCAACAAGTAAACCAGAAAGTAAACTGCTTGCCCGTCTCTTACTATTGAGAGAAACTAAGGAATCTCTCTTTAATTTTTATTACAACTAAATGTCAACCTATACTTACCTGAATTTAAATATTCAATGAAGAAAAGGAATTGGAATGAGAAATCTAAGTGTTCATAATAGGAAATGCAGGCATTTCTCAAGAGGTTTGGTATTCCTCTGGTTCAAATGCTAGGAATCCCAGAATAGAATACAATAACATTACAAAACATACCAAGTACCACAGAGTGCCTCAGTATTGCTAAATATACATATTTACTGCTTAGATAAAAATAAGCCGATTTTATAAGAAATAGTTATCCCAAGAAAGTAAGTGTTTTCACATAGATATGCAAATAAAAAATCACCCACAACAAATGTCAAACAACCTTTGCCCCCATTTTCTGTTCAAGGTATTACTATTACTTACAATGCTTTACTAAAAACTAAGACACTGTACATAAGATACTCATGTTGATCCATCTTTCCTTATATTAAATGACATTTAATAGAAAAATCAGCATGTTTCTCACCTGTGCTACAACTTGAACGCAAAAGAGACTATATTTTCTAACAAAAGTGAAAGCAGAATAAACGGTAATAGGAGGGAAAAGTATGCTGTAACCAAGTTTTATGTGTGGAGTGGGATGGGCATTGACATAGAATCACTTAATTCTCTTGTAGCCTAAGCTGAACTCTGGAAGCTAGCTAAGTGAGAACATCCTTAAAGGGAAGTAAGGGAAAAAATTATCTATAAACAAACAACAAAAACACATATACTTTAATTTCATTGCTCTTTAAAACACCATTATCACAGTCACACTTTTATTGATAGAAGGCTAAAATTTAAACATTTAAAACATTTACTAGCAAATGAAAAACAATTTTTTGGTTTAAAACATTTAATAGCAAATGAAAATTCTTTGGTTTTTGTTTCCTCAAATAACCTAAAAATCCTTATGCTAAAGATATTATATTTTCAAAATAATAATCACTATTGAGTTTATTTCCAAAACTTTAAATATACCAAATCAGAGGAGATAAAATAAAACGCATGCCTTCCAGCTTAAAGAGCCCTTTGAAAGCACCGACTAGAGACATGGATAAATTCTAAAAGCTACTCTTTACCAAAGGGTCCAGGAGTTTTATTGTTGTTTTATAAAAAAAAAATGTATTTATTTATGCATACAAGAGCCAAGGTACAGGCCAGAGGTTGGGAGGGTGGGGTAGGTGAGAGGATTCACCAGAGACAGCGGGGAACAGAACATGCAGATAGACTGAGGTACACCACTGAGGGGAGCAATGGGTGAGGCAGGAGAGGTCTGATGCACCATGTGGGTCACCTCCCTGGGCCAGGGATCAAAATCATGCTGTAGTAGCTATAGAGGCTTCATGTATGGTGCTTAACTCCTTGCACCATCAGGGAGACCCGGGTCCATGAGTTTAAATATTCCCAATGGGTCATAGATAGGGGTATTAAAATGCTAGCTTGCTCAAACATGAAAATCAAAAACAGTTCCAAACAATCACCTTTTTTTGAGAAGTATGCTTTAAGAAATTTGCAAAACATACCAGCATCTTAACATTTTAAAGTCATGAACATGTTTAATTAATCTGAAGTCAAACCAACATACATTATGCTTAGAAAACGGAGAGTGTTACAATGTTGAACTACTTGTTATCTTTTAACCTTCACACATGCTATCTCAGACTTTCCTATTTATCAGGGAATAGTTAAATATAGACTTGAAAGCGTAATAACAGTTTTTTAATAGTCTAAAATATCTTATACATATCAGGTTAGAAATTCATGGTATTCTGCCAAAACCATACTTCATTATTTTTGAGAAATGCCTTTTCAATTATTTCAAATTTTTGCAGCATAAGTAAAAGCATATCCCAGTGTTTGAACACTTTTTTCTGTGTGAGTCATTTCATTAGAATTAGGGAACTGTAAATTAAAATAATCACTAAGGGTTATTTGGAAGTATTAATATGAATACACATTATCTTAAATTTAAAATTTCTACTTCTGTAAAATTGTCCTACAGAAACTTTAAATACTGCAAGAGTTTAAAGAACAATGAGTTTTATGTAGCAGAGAAAAACAAAATCAGATGTTCAAAATATAAAAGCATCGTTAAAGTATGATTATATTTTCAATCTTTGGACACCATGTAGAAGTTACAGGAAGTGGATATATACAGGTTTCCCTCACTATCCAAAACCGTACTGTTTCAACTTAGGTTAATTTTTGTGTCTGGGAAGACTATTACCATTAATTTATATGCAAAAATTTTCGCATATCCCAAAAAATAACATACCAATCAGGAATGTTCTGATTTCAGACAGTAGGTGAAACTCATAAATATCCCTTAGGGAAAAAGTCAATGAGATGCTGGCAAATTAAGAATGAAAAAACATTCTCGTGGGCTGTACATGTTAAGTGTGCCATGTTATTTTGAAGTACACATGGATATGCTGCCAAACTGGCCTAGCATCTACTTTTGGACTTAAAAGTGTATAAAGCGGGAGTCTACCTTGACTCACTTTACTTCTATCCCCTTAGAACTTCACAATGAGGGCATCACAAACTTTAATAGTAGTAAAAAAAAATAACAGCCTAGAGGCTAAGGCCAAAACAGGGACTATTAAGGCATGAATGTTAGTAGGAACTAACATTAAATTAAAGCCCTGCTGCTGGGGCTTTAATTCCAGACTCAAGTTCCCTATCTCAAAATGATGAAAAAATGAGAGATTCCTTCTTTTAACAACATTCACCTAGCACGTCAATGGTGGAAATGGATACTCTGCAAATGTATTACAGGTACGAGAAGCTGCACCAGGCAGCCAGCAGCACAATGCATTCCGCTCCTGACATTCTGATGACATAAAAAAGTAGACAAAGATCTTCTTATAACCAAAGCCCACTACCACAAGTAATTGTCACAGGGTCCACAGAAGGTGACAGATTGGGACTGGGGTAGTGGCTGACATGGTAGTCAACCATGAACAATTCATGCTTCTGAATCTTTTCAAACCTTTTAAAGGCAGCCAGCTGATGATTATCATGGCTTTTTCCCTATTGCTCTTCCCCAGCAGAATAAAGAATATTTTCAAAAGGATTAATGACTACTTTAAACATTCCTAACAAAATTAAATTTAATTAACAGTTTCTATAAGCTTCACTGCTATACAGACTTTGAAGTTTTTGCTCATTACTGGAAAACTATAGAAGGGAAGGGAAGGGAAAAATAAGACCTATCAACTGCAGGGATCAGAGTGGTTAGTTCCAGGTCACTTATCAAAAACCTTTCTTAGATACTAGTAAATATACTGAAAACAGTCTAAACAGCTTGGGAAGCAAAAATAAAAGCTTGAATGTAATTGATAAATTTTGAGGGGCTCGCTGGGGGCACGAGGGGTTAAGGCACAACACAATGAAGCTATCCCAAGTTTGATCCCCAACAACGGAGGTGACCCACATGGTGCAGCAGACCTCTCCTGTCACCTGCTGCTCTCCTCAGCAGTGTATTTTAGTAGATCTGCCTGTTCTGTTCCCCGCTCTGTCTCTGGTGACTCTTCTCATCAACCCCTTCCCTGCCATCTCTGGCCTATACCCCAGTTCTTGTATGCATAAATAGATAAATCTTTAATAAATAAATAAACAAATTTTTGAGTGATATTACTTATGCCAAAGTAAAAGCTAGTAACCTGGCTACTGGATAAACATAAAAAAATAATTCTTTGAAAAGATGACTGTGCATGAGAAATCATTGTTTAATGAAGTTAGAATCACAGACCTGGAGAGATGAAGAACTTGGCCAAAACCTTCATTTTATAAGAACCAAAAAGGTGAAGAGAATTATTGCACATAGAAGAGATGAGACTAAAACCCAGGTCTTCCACATTCCAGATTGACAATTTCTCTCCTTTATTCCCTGCTGCTTCCCAGAAATGGAGCACAACCAAAAAGAATATATTGATTCTAAGAAAGTCCTTAATGACCTCATTTTGATTTGTTTATTAAAGATTTAGAAGGGAAGATAAAAGCCCTGCAGATTTTCAAACAATAGTTTATTTGTGGATTGACATCAATTCAAGCCACTTAAATATATAATTGTTCTCTTTATGGATTTTCCTGCTTTGTAATTCCATTCACGATACTGTAATGATTAAGTGCTACCCACTTATGGCCTTAAGATAAAGGAAGGAAAAAATTGCATACATTGGTAACCTAAAAGATCATGCTGTCAATAGATGGTTAAAAAATAACCTTATTTTGGTTTGTCTTGAAACAAGCTTAGTCAGATAGGACCAGAAGCTGCTTGCTATGCTAAAACACAACATGGCAGACAATATTCTTTTGTGAACTCAGTCACCGGTTATAAAAGGAGTCCTTTGTTTCTGTCTCTCATTTCTGCGTCCATAGAGTCTCACCTGGGATAGTACGCTGTGTAGTTCATGAAGAGCTGAGTGCCTGCAGGGTAGTATGCTGTGGAGGGTTGCAGTGCTCGAGGATTCAAAAGCACAGAGGGCTGATAAATGGCAGCTTCAGTAGGAATAACTGCTGCAGGAGCTGGAAATGTGTAGGAGGGAGGAGACAGGCCTAAATAAGCAAAGAGAGAGGTTTTGAGACATATTTGTAACAGATATAATTATGTGTTAGCTCTAATACCATGAAGATCACCACCCTATATATACATTAAGAGAGACCCTTTCTTCTCAAATACTTCCCAAGGGATAAAGTTTTAAATCTATTTCTGAAGAATAAAATGGACTCTATCTCTTTGAAGAAGGAAACGAGGCTGATAATTCAATATCGTTGGATTTTTAAGAGCTATGTTGCTATTCCATCTTGTTATCTACTCTATAGCATAGTTATGATTAAATACTATTTAGTAGCACCATTGATGATGTCAAAGTGGAGACTGTGCCAGAGTGAACTAACCTAAAAGGAGTACAAAGTTAACTCTGCATTATTCTTACCTAAAGGAACCCCGAGCTGGAGCTAATCTACATTGTCAAGCCTATTAAAATCCTAATCAAACACATCAAAAAAAGCACTCAAACCTCAGAAATAGTCCTAAGGAAATATATGCTCAAGACTTCATGACAGTCATGGATACACAGTTAACTCAGATTAAACAGCAGATAGAACCAAACTCCTTTTCCTTCTGGTAATCCACCTTACATGTCCACCAACTCACTCAGGTCAGGCGATATACTCATCACTGTCTTTAACATGGGAATGAACAGAACGACGGAGATTACTTCTACCCAACAGAAGAGATAAACGACAGGGTGCCTGAATTGAATCCCTGATTTCAACTTCCACATCTAGAACCAGCTAACTTATTTTGCAAGTAGCAAAGGGCCAAGGAGTAATGTTTTACATGATAATCTATTGTCTTTTATTTTTATGAGTCCCTACACATCTATAAAAATGAGTAAAATCAACTGTATATAGGTACATAACCAAAAGATCAACATATTGATCTCATATTCAACTTTTGGGTACCTCCCTTATACTCACCAAGTTATTAGGCAAATTTAAATATTATGATTCCCTGGTTTCAAGGAGTCCAAAAAGGACAAATCAGGCACCTAAATCATACAGAAAAGTATAAAACAAGGGAGGATCCTACTTTCTTTCTTTTTTTAAAAAGATTTATTTATCTATGCATACAAGCACTGGGGTACAGGCCAGAGGTGTGGGGAGGGGGGTGAGAGGATTCACCACAGACAAAGCGGGGAGCAGAACAGGCAGATCAACGGAAGTACACTGCTGAGGGGAGCAGCGGGCAAGGCAGGAGAGGTCTGCTGCACCATGTGGGTCCCCTCTCTGGCTGGCAGCAGGGATCGAACTCGTGCTGCAGTGGTTGCGGTTTGCTTCATAGTGCGTTGCTCAACCCACTGTGCCACCAGGGAGGCCCGGATCCTACTTTCAAAGCTGTCATGTGATTTTTTTAAAGATTTACTTAAGCATAGAAGAACTGAGGTGTAGGCCAAAGATAAGGGATGGGGTTGTGTGTGTGAGGATTCACCAGAGACAAAAGTGAGGAGGAACAAGCAGATTGACTGAAAATGCAGAGGGGAAAAGCGGTAAGACAGGAGAGATCTGCTGTAGCATATGTGGGTTAGCTTCCTGCTCAGAGATTGAAGTCAGGCTGTCCTAGTGATAGTGCTGAGATGTAAACCTCAGGCTACCAGGGAGGCCCCTGTCATGGGATTTGTAATATGATAGTGCTTTATACCAATAAGAGTAGCATATACAGTAGGTATAGACCAGTTTTCTGCCTCAAAACAAATTTCTGGAAGATTATATTGCTCAGGCATAGATATTACTCAAATTAAAGGACAGCTGATTAGTTTATATTCATGAACTGGAAAAATGGAGTTAACCTTCATATAGGCAACTTTTTGAAGATGTTAAATCTTTCCCTCTTTTAAAAAGATTTTTATTTTTACATACAAGAACTGGTGTACAGGCCACAGGTGCAGGGGAGAGTGGTGAGAGGATTCACCAAAGACAGAGTGGGGAGCATAACAGACAGACTGACTGAAATACACTGCTGAGAGGTGCAGCAGGCAAGACAAGAGAGGTCTGCTGTGCCATGTGGGTCACCTCTCTGGCCAGGGATGGAACTCACTCTGAAGTGGATGTAGATAGATTCAGAGTGCTGTGATTTAACCCCTTGTGCCACTAGAGTGGCCCCCAAAATATTAAATTTCAATGAACAAATTCATTTTAAGGTTTGAAAACAAAGAGAACTCAGAATTTCCTTTCAATCTTCAACAACAAACTTTCCAGCAGGTAATTAACAATCACTATTATAACTACTTAAGTCATTGAGATTGACTCAAAATTTCTCTAAATACTTTGGATGGTTATATAAACAGGCAATCACTTAAAGTGAGTTGGCAGGGCAAGTTCAATGGAACAGGCATAACATTAGCATTTTTAAATTGGAGTTTTGGCTTTTTTTTTACTAGGTAAACTCTTACACCAAAATAAACAAAAACACCAAATGGCCAAATTTCAGATGTAAGTTTTATATAAGTAATGAAAGACAGGGAAATAAAGTTTTTGTGGAAAAAAAATACATTTTAGGTTTACTTTAGGACTTCTGGGGGGTGGGGGAGGAATTAAAGTCTTACTGAGAAATTCTGTAATGTCCAGTTTTCTACCAGGAATAAAGAAAAGTAAAAGGATATCAGACACAAGAATTTTGATTACACATGGAGAAATTCCCTTATCTTAGAATGTCTGGTAGATTATCACAAATGAAACCATAAAAGTTTCTGATTAATACCTGTGGTTCACAGACAAAATATAAAATGACTAAGATTGTTTTAAGGTTATTTACTTAAACAAATTTTCAAGACTTAATATTTATTAAAATTCAACTTGTAGATATTCACCAATAGCAAGCAGCAGATAAATGGAACATTAGCATTTAGGAATTCCAAAGGAACAAAAGGACTAAGCCCCACCAAATGTTACTAATAATACTTTATCAAACATGTACACTGGCAACCATCCCTCTTTACTGGAAAGTAATATCCTAACACTTCCCATTTTATTGAAATCAAGCATATAATTTGATTATCTTTGGACTGTATTCCAACTGCTATATTCTTTAAACATACCCAACTGTCTCCTATCAAGGTATGTCTTACTCAAAAGTGAAAAGTGCATTAAAAAAAAATTCAAGTTTTATTATCAGATCCCCAAATGCTCCTTAGTTACTAGCCAGAACTTATTCTCTAAGAGGGCTTATTCCTCTCAAACAGGAGACCAGATGGCCTGCACCCAGGTGCCAATGAGCAAGAGCATGGCTTGAAATTAAGCACTGATCCTGTGATCCAATGGAAACTTTGGCCGATTTACGCATTTATATACATACATATATATATATATATATTTTTTTTTTTTTTTCACTAACTTGCTCATTCCAGATAACCCAGAGAGCAAGAGAAGTGCTCTCCAGACTATCCTTTCCAAAATTACTCAATGCTCAAGAAACTGAGCATTGGGCATCAAATCTTCTTTAAAAAAATTTAAAAAAAAGAGCTTAATGTGTTAGAGAAAAAAATAAAAGCATCTGGCCATACTTATTTTACCTTTAAATGCGTATTAAAATATCTACATAGCCAGGTTGCCTCCCAGAGTCAGTGCTTATCTTGAGCACACTAAGCTTCAGAAATCAAGTGCTTATCACTGGAAAAGCAAGAATATAATTTGAAAGGAGGTATTTGTAGCATCTCTAATTATGGGTGTCCACAACCAAGGTCTTAGATGATTACCACATACTACCGATTTCAGATGGGAAAGCCTTATGTAACCGCCTCACCTGCCTCAGAAAGAACCAGGGGCACAGAAAGTTATGAAAGCAGCTTAAGCACCTACCAGCATATAGCGTAGAAGAGCGCCAAGACCCAAGAAAAACTTACATGGTAACTTACATGGCGGTGGGGATAAGCCATTTCGATTTAAAGTGCCCCCCATTAACACAAAGTTCATCTCCTCAGCTGAACACTGAAAGACTTCAACATATCTGTCCTTCATGTTTTTTTTATGACACTTCTGTGCAGCCATAAACGCTCTGTCCGAAGACTTCATCTGGATAAAGGCATCTCCTGATGGGCGGCCCTGAGCGTGTGGGGGGAAGAATAGAAACAAAAGGAGACTGTCTCCTTCAACAAGGAAATGGTTGCTTACAAAACATGCAATGTGACAATCACCCGTAGCATAGACATTTTAGCCACAAAATCTGGGTGACAGTGTGATCTACTGAAATCTGACTTGCATTTCATCACCGAATCACCAGAATGGCTCACAAAACCTTGAAGAAACAGTTTTGAGAGCTCAGAGCTGAAACTGATCCCTTTTGGGTTTCTATTAATTAGCATCAGATTTACAGAGTTTTGAAAGGGTCTCCTTGTGACTGTAGTTTCAAAGTATAGGATTGAATATTGAGTTTTACCCCTCTGAAAAATCCGATTAAATCTCATTCAACTGAGAAAAGCTAGTAACAGAACCAGTATTACAGTTTCATGTATCCACCTACGTGAAAACGAACAAACCAATGTTTGCTTTTGGCTCTCAGTTCTGTCCATCACTGACTGACCTGAAAATCCCCTTTGCCTTCTCCCTCATCCCTAAAGCCTAATATGGAATATCACTTAGACTAGGGAAGGGGATTAAACAATTTTAAGTGGCAGAGCACGGTGTAGGTTGGTGAGAGCTCTATTATCAGCTTTCCTCAGAAGTTCTTCTTTCACCTTCTCCCTCACACTTCTAGCTTAAATCTTAGTCAAGCCAGCATTTGTAGACATGTCTTCTATTACTAATAGTTTGCTAAAAATTCCCTATTTAGAACCAACTCAGTAGATTTCTGTTCCACAGAACTACAGTTTTTCTTAGAATGGACATTTTATTTGGGAGAAAGACACAGTCAGCTCACAAGATACTTTATGGATGTCCTCAAAAATCTCTGACAATTCAGTGTAAATTACTACCATGCAAGTTACCATAAGAGTTACCATACCAGGGAAATTAGCAACAAACCCAGTCCAAGATGGAAACCTAACAACTTTGAGGCAGCTAAGAACTTTGTTCAGTTTCAAAGAATTTCTCCCAAGTGCAATCACAGTAAGTCACATGGGTCAACGAGAGGCAAATCTGTCCACCATTGTTAATCAATGAGTAATAACAGACTCTAGTTATAGTGATTCAAAGAGAAACCTAACAATTCCCTGGTAATGTTGAATTGTGGGGAATTTTATTCAAAAGGACACCCAACAGTGAAGCAAGGCTGAGAGGGTAAATAGTCCAATAAAATGTTGCATGGTTGAATATTGATGGAAAAATTAGAATAACCATGTGCTGTTTAGAAAACCACACAGAGGCTCAGGGTGTTTTCTGATTTCCAGAATTCAATGGCTTACATTTTCCAGTGAGATAGGACTGTGTTTATGTACCTATGTATCCAAACCTCCACATTAAAAGAAAAAGTGGAAAAATGAGCAGTTTTTTAAAAAGTTGGTATTTCCAACACAACCTGTTTTGAATCAATAATGCTCAGAAAACATTTTCAAAAATTAATATGACTTTCCTTTTAACAAAGAACTCCAAAAATTTAATTAAACCATTTGAATTGTGGGTTCTTAGAATTCATCTTCTTCACCTTGCTTAGGCTAACACAATATACTAAAAATTTTCAGCAACTAATAGATTAATTTTAAGCAAAATCAAGGAATACCACGCTATGAACTACTTTTAATATATACTGATATACTGTAAGGGTATGTTTAGATTTTGCTTATTGATATCATAGGTACACGTGATGATGGAAGCAGCATTCAATTCAGACTCGGTACTAACTTTAGCATTCTTCCTGCAGTTCATCTCTAATGAACATTGACAATATAATACATCAATAATGCATTTATACTTAAATTCTGCTCTTAAAGACTCTGTAATTGCGAATATTTGTACTACTTTATTGGAGGAGAGTGTCTGGTAATAAAAAACATCATTTTTCTAATAAATGACTTTCTTACCTGGTGATTCAGTACCATGTGAACCCCATGGGTTCGAATATCTGCAGAGAACTCCCCCAGAAAGTCCAGGATGTCTTCAATGGTGGCCGCATATGGAAGACCTCGAAGGCGTATACAGTCTCTAACATTTGTAGGGGGCACAAATTGTTGAGGTAGTACTGGAATAATGGGAGGGGTTGGAAGTGGAATGAGAGGGGCCGAGGAGAATCGATTCAGCACCTGTGCTCAAAGCAAAAACAGAAGTGACTTAGACCCCGGAAGCTGCACAAGGTCTGCAGAACAGCCGTGGCATCAATGGGGAGATCTTATGAGAAATGCAGAATCTCAGAAACACCTCAGATCGAGTTAATATGAATCTGCATTTGAATAAGATCCCCAGATGTTCACAAGCATGTTAAAATTTGGGAAACAGTCATGGAGAAAGATAGTCATGATTTTCAGCTGGGAAACATGGTATCACACTGTCAAGTACAAGTTGAAGCATATACAAAATAACACATTTAGATGAAGGACTTCTCAACCTGGACAAATGGATCACTATTTGCTTTTGAACAAGTATCCTTAAAGTTTACTATTTTTATAAAAACCTAGACAAAGTAAATATGGACTTAGGGAGTATCAACTGAATTTCATTTCACTAAACACATACAATTAAAAAAAAAAAGGTTTATTCATTTTTGCATAGAATTGGGGTGTAGGCCAGAGGTACGGAGGGGGGTGATGGTGAGAGGATTCACCAGAAACAGTGAGAAGCAGAACAGGAGGATTTACTGCAATACTTTGCCAAGGGGAACAGCAGATGAGACAGGAGTGGGCTGCTGCGCCATGTGGTTTAGCTCACAGGCAGGGATCAGACTCAGGCCACGGAGGTGATAACGCTGAGACTTACCCCTATACCACCAGGAAGGCCCAAAATACATACAATATTGTTCCCCCTTGACATTATTTTCACTTTACATATCCAAACTGAGGACATACAGAATGATTCAGTAAGGAAATGGGCCAATAACTCTAGCATAATTTAAAATATAATGCCACCTTTGTAATGATATACAAAATAGAATACAGAATTGCTGAAAATAATTTTTAAAAAGTTATAATCAACCAGGGCCTCCCTGGTAGCGCAGTGGGTTAAGCAACGCACTAGGAAGCAAACCTCAGCCACTGCAGTACGAGTTCGATCCCTGCTGCCGGCCAGGGAGAGGACCCACATGGCGCAGCAAACCTCTCCTGCTGTGCCCGCTGCTCCCCTCAGCAGTGTACTTCCGTTGATCTGCCTGTTCTGCTCCCCGCTTTGTCTGTGGTGAATCCTCTCACACCCCACACCTCTGGCCTGTATCCCAGTGCTTGTATATATAAATAAATACATCCTTAAAAAAATAAAAAACCTATAATCAACCAATACATTCTGAGTTCGATCCCCAGGCCAAGGAGCTTCCGACATAGCACAAAGACCTCTCATGTCTCCCCCACTGCTCTCCTTAGCAGTGTTTCAGTAGATCTGCCTGTTCTGCGCCCCACTTGTCTCTGGTGAATCCTCTCAACCACCTGCACCTCTGTTCTACACTCTAGTTCTTCTATGCATAAATTTTAAAATATACCTTTTATAATCATAAAAAATAACCACTTAGTTTCTTTATGAATTTGAGAAAGTGGAAAAAACAGGAACAAGACAATTTTAAAATTCATGAATTCAGCTATTTTGACAATGGATCAAGAATAGCTCCCAGGTAAAACTCATGAGTTTCTTTTCCACTTCCATCTTAATATTATCACCTTGTAGCCATGTTCAAAATTACTTGGTCCTTATACAAACACTTTATGTGGTATCATTAGGTTTTCAGAACAATTTCCCATGGCAGCCTATCACCCTATACACTGAAAATACAGAATAGATCATCTATCTGCCCTAAATTCTTTAATCACGACTGGTTCAATGATCTGAATTAAGAAGTGAGAGAAATCAAAGAACATGGCTAAAGAATTTCATGACAAACAGAAAATTTTTTAAAATTAAACAAATATCCCAGCGATGGCAAACACCATACTAGGAATTAATTTTAATTTGCTTATAATATATAACAACATACTGTAAGAATATGGTTAGATTTTGCTTATTGATACTATCGTGAAAACATGTAAAGATAGAAGCAGAATTCAACTTAAACTACATACTAACACTGACAGTCTTCCTGGAGTTCATCTTTAAAGACCTCCAGGTTTTTACATTAGGAGAACATGAGTAAGTTAATGTGGTTATAGACAAAATCAGAATATGAATGGTCAAGCTCCTTATAGTACTTGTCAAATAGGAGGTAAGCAAGCAACTATTGAATGAAATGATTATTAGTAATGAAAAGAAGATAGTGCAGAGCCTGTGTGTACTTTGGGAGCTGTTAAATAATTCATTAGTGATGGGGAACTGGAGAGGAGGCTCACACTTTATTTAAACCATGTAACTGTAGAATCATATAGAGAAACATGACTTGACACCCAAGCCAATAGAATTTCTATGGTAGGAGGGAAAAAAACCCAAATGTACAGCAGGATTTCTAAATTATGTCTTTTGTGAGATGTTGATTTAAAGATGAAAATTTTTAGATATAAGAAACTTTAAAATATGTAGTTTTAAGGCAGAATGAAAAGAGATAGCTATAGCAGCATTCCACATTTCCAAACATTAAGTACTTTAGTTTTAACATGATGAATAATTTCGGGTTACTTTCAGAAATTTATGCAAAGTCACCAACATGCTCTTGAAAACCAACCTGCTGAACTTCAGCTGCTGTGCTCCTGAAGAGTTCAATGTACCTTTTGCCCAACAAATCCTTATGCTTCCTCAGTGCATTCTGTGCATACTCCTCACAAGCAAAAAGGACAAAAGCATCCCCTGTTGGCCTACCATCTGGGTAGGTAACAAAGAGGATGCCTTCCTTCCCCCCAGTGATGGGGCAATGCTGTCCAAAGAAGGCTACTACTTCATCAGCTGTGGCAGTGAAAGGGAGCCCCCGCATGCGGACAATGACTTGATTTTCCTTGGAGAGAAACTGGGCAACTTCATTGGAAGTACCTAGGGAACACAAATATAGGGACGCAAGGGAAGAAATGGGTAAGCTGTCAAATTTACCAAATTTAACATGACAACATTCTTGTCTTAAAATCATAATTGATGAGTCTCTCTGGTGGTGCAGGGGTTAAAGTTTCAGCACTTTATCAAGCTATCAGCAACCACTGGGACCTGAGTTCAATCCCTGTCTAAGGAGCTAACCCACGTGGTGCAGCTGAAGACCTCACTTTTCTCACCTGCTGCTCCCCTCAGCAGTCTATTTCAGTAGGTCTGCCTGTTCTGTTTCCCACTCTGTCTCTGGTGAATCCTCTCACCCTCCCCATTCCACCCAGTACCTCTGGCCTAGACCCAGTTCTTGTATGCATAAATAAACCTTTTTCAAAAAATAATTGACCCACACTCCCACTGAATTCTAACTTCCATGAAACAATTTTCCTGTCATAAATTTTCACATGTTCTCTTACCATTTTCATAAACACCTTTCTAAATTTAGGAATGTAGCGAAACAAATCATGGACCAACCATTGCATTTGTCTCCTGGGGAGGCAATAATTAATCCTGGTGATAAAGGACAGATTCTAGAGCAAGACTGTCAAGGTCCAAACTTTTTTGATGATGTATTTTATTTATTTATGCATACAAGAGCTAGGGTATAGGCCAGAGTTGAGAGGAGTCATCAGAAACAGAGCAGAGAACAGAATAGGTAGATCAACTAAAATACACTGCTGAGAGGAGTAGCAGGAGAGAGAGGAACCACGTGGCTTAGCTCCATGGCCAGAGATCAAACTTATATTGCAGTGCTGTTAAGTTTCAAGTGCTGACACTTAACCCCTTGTATTATCATGGAAGTCCCTCAAGGTTCAATCCTTATCTTTATTAGAGTGTGACCTCATTAAGTTTTAACCTTGGTGTCTTAAGGTCTTACATCTGTAAAATGTGGAGTAAAAACTACCTAACTCTTAATGTACGAGAGTTAAGTTAATGCGTAGAAAGCACCTTGGAAATTTTTTAATCTTCCTCATTACTTTTTTAAAAAAGATTTATTTAGACCTATATAGAGGAAATTATAAAACACTTTAAAAAAAAATAGAAGAGGACATGAAGAAATGGAAAAATAGCCCCTGTTCATTGGATAGGAAAAATCAACATGGCCATCCTACCAAAAGCAATTTACAGATTCAATGCTATTCCAATAAAAACCTCAATGAAATTCTTTAGTGCAATATACCAAATATTGATGAAATTCATAGACACAAAAAAAACCAATTAGCCAAAGCTCTGTTGACAAAAAAGAAGGAGAATGGAGGTATCAAGCTCCCAGGCTTCAAACTCTTACTACAACGCAACAGTAATTAAAACAGCATGGTACTGGAACAAAGACAGACACACCGACCAATGGAACCATATAGAAAGCACAGAAGTAAAACCACATAACTATGGACAACTGATCTTTGACAAAGGAGCAAAGAATTTGCAAAGGGACAAAGGCAGTTTATGCAATAAATGGTGCTGGCAAAACTGGTCCACCATATGCAAAAAAATGTAACTGGACAACTATCTCATACCATGTACAAAAATCAACTCGAAATGGATAAAAGACCTAAATGTAAGGCCTGAAACTATAAAATATATAGAAGAAAACACAGGTAAAATGCTACAAGACATATATTTCAATAACACCTTTGAAGATGCATTCCCCAAAGCAATAAACATGATAGAAGATAAACAGATGGGGCTACATCAAGATAAAAAGCTTCCGTACAGGGGCCTCCCTGGTGGCGCAGTGGGTTAAGCATTGCACTAGAAAGCAGACCGCAGCCACTGCAGCATGAGTTCGATCCCTGCAGCCCACCAAGGAGGGGACCCACATGACGCAGCAGACCTCTCCTGCTGTGCCCGCTGCCCCCCTCAGCAGTGTACTTCTGTTGATCTGCCTGTTCTGCTCCCCGCTCTCTGTGGTGAATCCTCTCACCCCCCACACCTCTGGCCTGTACCCCAGTGCTTGTATGCATGAATAAATAAATTTTAACAAAAAAAATAAAGCTTCCGTGCAGCAAAGGAAACATTAAATAAAACAAAGAGATACCCCACTGACTGGGAAAAAAACCTTTGCACTACATACAACGGACAAGGGTCTGATCACAAAGATATACAAAGAACTCATAAGACTCAAGAAAAACAAAGTATAAAACCCAATCAAAAGGGGGCAGAAGAAATTAAAAGACACTTCTCCAAAGAGGACATACACATGGCCAACAGGCACATGAGAAAATGCTCAACATCCCTCATAAACAGGGAAATGCAAATTAAAACCACAATAAGGTGGGCCTCCCCTGGTGGCATAGTGGGTTAAGCAACGCACTATGAAGCAAATCGCAGCCACTGCAGCACCAGTTCGATCCCTGCTGCCGGCCAGAGAGGGGACCCACATGGTGCAGCAGACCTCTCCTGCTGTGCCCGCTGCTCCCCTCAGCA
>JAGFMF010011568.1:17500606-17527538 GCA_019455555.1 Galemys pyrenaicus | reverse complement strand
CGCTCTCTGTGGTGAATCCTCTCACCCCCCCACACCTCTGGCCTGTGCCCCAGTGCTTGTATGCATAAATAAATAAATCTTTAAAAAAAAAAAAGAATATTTGAATATAGTAAGATATTGATAATAAACTATAAAAAGGAAATTATAAAGTAGTATGAACACATTAGGAATTTGTAAGGGAGTTGTATGTATAGAAAAAAAACCTGTCAGACAAACCAGCTAATATTTTTCATGCATTTTAAATTTATGAATCTGTTCCTACTTTTTCTAACCATGTTACTACAAACACTATAGATTGCAAACCAAAGAAACTAACAAGCTATCAGTTAGTTTCCTGGTCACTTATAAGTTAAGGAAGTTTAGAAAAAAACTAAAAGCAGATATTCAACGATTCCAAGTATTCTGGTGTGGCAATTTGAAAGTAGATTTCAGAATATTGAAATTCCCTTAAAATAAATCTTTCCTTTTGCACACAACTTCAACAGAATCTGTCAGCTTTCTATAACACTACTGTTAATGGCAACTATGGCTGATTGGCTTATTGATGTTTCTTCCCCTTGTTACAAAAGAATGAATTTCTATTTTTCATCATGAAGTGAAAAACCATTTATGACCCTATTCCCTGACCCCTGGCATATATGTGAATCTTAAATTCTTCCTATGAGAACTGCATTATATAAAGGGAACTCACCACCAGCAATTTTAAGAAAATCTTCACCAGTTGCTTTGTAAACCTATGAAAAGAAAAAGAAATTAAATACAGTTTCTGAACTCTTTAATATTAATATCCATGCAAGAGTCAAGGTCGCAGACTGTGAGGACATACCTCAATGTACCGAGTCCCCATGTGATGTTTGTGCCTCTGCAGTGCTAGGTCTCTGTGCTCCTCACTTACAAACCTAACCAAAGCTTCTCCATTCCTACGACCCTGGGCATTCAGACAAAGTGCTGCACCTCCCCTTTGAAAATAACAGAACAGATGCAGGAGGAAAAAAATACAGTGAGGAAAAGAATTATGGGAAGCCCACTACCCCTTTGGGATTGTTAAATAAAGCAGAGATTAAAGGAAACCAACTTGGCAATATTGAGTCCCTTGAAGAATCGGGCAATATCTTGATCTGAAGATTGCCATGGTAAACCTCGAGCCCTGACAACAGTGTTGTCATCAATAAGTTCCATCTTGCTGCTGTGGACCAAATAAAGCTTCAGGTTATATGGTCAATGCTAGTGTGTCTGATCCATTCCCCCATAAGACAAATTTGCTTAGTTAAACCTGAGCAATTCATGCTTTGGGTTCAGACAGACTTGTGATACCACCTGACTTCCTTCACAATCTCAAAAATTATCTGAGCACAGCTCAATTTATTCTTTAGGCAGTTTACCATAGAAAGGTGACTCTGCAGGTTCAACACTGTAGCTCACCCAGAAAACCATTTAGCAGCTCAGAAAATGCTTGCTTCTCACAAACTCAAAAGAATCCAGGATCAATTCACAGGAAACAGAGTTTTCCCGATACCCTAGTGGCTGGTAAAGTCCTAGAGTCAAGTAAGTTTAAATCCACTCTCAAATCTGGCTAGTGCATGAGTCGGGGTTAAATCCAGTTGGACAACAAATTTAATGTCTACACAAAGCTGGCAATTAGCCTACATCAGGAATGTGTGCATGAGGTCAGAAGTCTGCCATTAAAGTATCTCTCCTATCAAACAGGGGACCATCAGAGTGTTTATGGAAACGCTTGAGTCCCCACACCTTAGTGAGTCATTTCAAATCACCAATTATATATATTGGTACCTTTTGATGTTATATTCCTCTCATATTCATATTTCCAGTACTCCTAGGATATTTCCCTAATAAGTCACATTCCCCACAATAAATAGGCCTCAATGTCTTTCTATGGTAGATGCGAGAAGTTTCTGTTCACTTAAGGCACTAGGCAATCTCATGCAATTCACTACAGTGATTTACAAACTTAAACAGGTCTACTGTGATCACAAACAGAGATAACACCACTTCATACTCCTCCCCAGCTATTTCCTTTGCTTTAAAGTAGAAGCTGATAGAACTTACTTAAAATTATCTCAGTAAAAATCTGTTAAAGCCTACGATTTTTTCCATTGGAAATTTTCCATTGATAGGATGAATAGTTGATAGAAGCCAAATTTAAAAATCTGATGTACCTATAATCATAGTGACTATAGATGAAAATATTTCATTAAATTTTAAACCCCATATTCAATGTTTTTTTAATACACTGTCTTTTTACAAGAGACCTAATATTAAAAAACAACAAAACAACGGATATCCAAAAGATTTAATTAAGTTATTAAAACAAGTAAAGTTACGTATCACAATATGAATAAAAATTATACTCAAATGAAATAGTATTTAAGGACTTACCAAGTGCCACTTTCAAATTTGTAATTTACTCTCTCCGGATCTGAAAACCTATGATCTAAAAATGAAAACAAGTCATCATTTTTGTTATTAATAATGGAAGAAATTCAACAGTGTACATGAGCAAGAAAGGGTGGGATCAGGGCCTCCCTGGTGGCACAATGGGTTAATTGACGCTCTATGAAGCAAACCGCAGCCACTGCAGCACGAGTTCAATCCCTGTGGCTGGCCAGGGAGGGGACCCACATGGCGCAGCAGACCTCTCCTGCTGTGCCTACTGCTCCCCTCAGCAGTGTGTTTTGGTCAGTCTGCCTGTTCTGCTCCCCACTGTCTGGTGAATTCTCTCACCTCCCTGGACTCTGGCCTGTACCCCAGCTCTTGTATGGATAAATAAATAAATCTTTAAAAAGAAAGGGTGGGATCAAATTCTAGATCTGTGTTGTTACAAAAGCAATACTTACTGTAAGGCTCTGAAATCATTGCTAAAATTATGTTCCCCATATCTTCAATTTGAGAGGCTCCATACCGGGAAACTGAACTATTCTTTTCAAAATTTAAATCTGGGAGATTAAGTCAAGGACACATTTTGGGGATGTAAAGCAAGGTTGTTGTTTACTCAAAAACAAATGACACAGGGCCCTCCCTGGTGGCGCAGTGGGTTAAGCAACGCACTACGAAGCAAACTGCAGCCACTGCAGCATGAGTTCGATCCCTGCTGCCGGCCAGGGAGGGGACCCACATGGTGCGGCAGACTTCTCCTGCCTCGCCCGCTGCTCCCCTCAGCAGTGTGTTTCAGTCCATCTGCCTGTTCTGCATCCTGCTCTGTCTGGTGGATTCTCTCACCACCCCCACACCTCTGGCCCATACCCCAGTGCTTGTATGCATAAATAAATAAATCTTTAAAAAAAAAAAAAAACAAATGACACAGAACCAAGAAGTAACATAAAATGTATCTACTGATAATTATTGGAAATCTCATAATGCCCATTTCATGAACTTCATTTATACATTCTTAATTTCTAATTGACCTCTTGGGTAAAATGACCAAGTCAATCCTGCCCTGAGCTACAAACTTATATTGACATTTCTGTTTGAGTAACTCATGAATTTTGAGTTAAAAAAAAAATTGTTTGAGTAATTTATCAATATTCCTGAATACTGATGGCTTTCTTCTAGTTTCAAACAATGAAGGGACTAGTCAATGGCAACCCTCCCTCCTATTTATAGCATACACATTGACCAAGTGGACTTAAAAATATGGTTATACCATTCAAGGCCATGAGACATTAAACAACTTTTTCAGTCTAATGTTCAAAATAGATACCTAAGCTATTGATGACACTATTTCTAGGATGCCATTTTTACTCAAGAGTTTTTCTTCTAGAATATGTTTATAACCCTACAGTATAAATATCCTTGAAGGCAACAAATGCTAGTCCTTCAAGAGTACAGTTTTATAAACACTTAAGCACTCAGAGCCAACACTGGTCAATGTGGTTTTGATCAAGTGAGACACGTATGGGTAATCCAGGAAGTAGAACTTTTACTAAATGAATGAATCAACTTCGGTTTGACCACGAAACCATTACAGACTTCCATAAAGCTTTACAAATTTGCAATTTCTCTAAAATATGCACATGTGTTTGTTACAAAGTTACCTTAAGAATGGTTAACAATCATTTGGAATGTTTAATTTTTTGATACTATAGTCACATTTTGGTATTATATGTAAATTTGCATGAATTTATACAGTATAGCATAATGCATACAAAAGATGGAATTCTTAGAGTTTAAAATGAAAGCATCTTCTCAATGGCTACTAGAAATGTTTGCCTTATTTTAGTTTTATCAATAGTTGTGTATAGTAAGAGTAGAAAATGAAAACGGGTATGAAGAAAAGGTCGATATGTATTAGTTTACTGCAAACTAAGTGAACACAATGTTAAAACAGTTCATAGAAATCCCTCCTTCCCTAATCAAGAATTACAACCAATCATCCTAAGAATTTAGTTCAACAAGCAATGTCCTTTTTATTCCAAAATCCCTTCCCATTTTATCCCCCCTTCCTTCTTCCTTTCTCCAGTAAAGAGCTAACACTTCACTTTACTAACATTCTAGGTAAATTTATTTTGTGCTGTCCTTCAACCAGCTACATTTCTCTGCAGCTCAACTACGACATGTAGAAATGAAGCCATTTGTTCTTTGGCAAATTGCTTAACCTCACTGAGCTTCAACTTATCTATAAAGCCAAAGCTGTGATAATCTTTACCTCCCCTGGCTTTTCTGTGAAGATTGAATGAGATAAAACAAGCCTAGAGCACAAAGCTGGCATTTACTTAGTGATGTCCTCCCCCCCTCTTCCTAGAACTCTCAGGTGACCAACTTTCATAACCCATGATAATCATACCGTAAGGGTCACATGTATGACTGAAAAATCTGAACTCACCAAATGCCTATTTGTATACTCACAGGGTAATCACCAACCAAAAATAGTAGCCTCTGCATTTTCCTTCCTAATGATACACATTTCTAGTGATGAAACAAATGTGCTGCCCACTGAGAGATTACAAAACTAACCCTAGGAGACATCCAAGCAAATGAGCAATGACCACAAGGGTCATTAAAATGACTACCCACCGAAAGCAAAGAACATGAAGACAGACAGAAAAAACAGGACCAAAGGATGAAGGTGCTTGAGGGAAGCAATTGTCCTAAATTTTCTGGGGAGATGAGAACTTTAAGAATCCTTATAGAACTACAGAAGATTCGCTATGACAAGCCCTCAGTTTATCAGGTAAATTCTGCCACCCAACAACCATCTGGAACCCTCAACTCTGATAATACTGTTAGGTTTGTAAGGTCCTACAATGGAGTAAAGAGAAAAGTATCCACAAAACAGAGACCAATCCCATCGTATAACCAGTTTCTAAACGTTGGCACTGTTTACCTATATGTCAGACACTGTTATCAGGCGGGGTTTTCCTGTGTACTATAGGAATTTTAGTAGCATGCTGGCCTTAACCCAACCTGTTAGGCAACTAAAAGTGTCTCCAGGGCCTCCTTGGTGGCACAGTGGGTTAAGCAACACACTATGAAGCAGACCGCAGCCACTGCAACACAGGTTCTATCCCTGCTGCCTGACAGGGAGGGGACCCACATGGCACAGCAGACCTCTCCTGCCTTGCCTGCTGCTCCCCTCAGCAGTGTGTTTCAGTCAGTCTGCTTGTTCTGCTCCCCACCCTGTCTGGTGAATCCTCTCACCTCCTGTGACTCTGGCCTGTACCCCAGCTCTTGTATGCATAAATAAATAAATCTTTAAAAAAAAAAAAGTGTCTCCAGACATTGCCAAATGTTTTCAGGTAGGTAAAAACCATGCCACACTGATATAAGCTAATAGCTTCCAATAGCTCCAACTTCACTTCTTACCACCTAAGAATCCTTCAGAGAAAATGTTTCCAAGTAAAAGACCAGTACTGGACAGATTTTGAAATGGCCAAGGAAACACCATATAAGATCAACCTGATGTGTCAAAACCCCTATGAGCAAATACAGATGCACACAGAAACACACCCTTTGCCTTAGGAAACAGAAGATTTAGGCTTTAAGCAGAAGTCAGCTCTTGGTCCTCAGTCTGTGTGCAGCCACAGAAAGAACTAGATTCAACATTTAAAAAAAAAATTATAAGAACAATGAGTAGAAACATGTGCGGCTCACAGGAAGCCTAAAAATATGAACTGTGTCCCTTCTGAAAAAGTTTGCTGACATCTGACAAAGAAGAATGGAGTTTGTCAAATAATGGCCAAAACCTGAAAATGCTGCGCTCCCTTGCCCTCCCTGGCCTAGTTCCACTGGCCTGGGAGTCCCACTTTATTTATGTTCCTTTTCTCCTTAATATACTTTTTCTTTCTCTAAACAAACAAACAGTCACAGGAATGTTTTTCATGTCATAACTTTTCTATCCTAAAAAAGAATGTTGAGAGAAAACTAAGCTGTGGTAGAGTAGGAATAGGAAGTCTGTTCAAACCACTGCTTTCTCTCTTCTATAAATGACAAGAGGTATCTAGCTTTTTCAACTTTTCTCAGGTAACTTCCCTATAAAGCCCTCTCCCTAAGGCCCTAACCACATCAGACCAAGGCTAATCTAAGTAACCAACTCTCCTAACTGCTCTAAGACACAATCATGAACTTAAAGAGTAATAGATATATTTTCTATCATATTTTATTCTCATCTCTAATGAATTATACATTCTTGAGCACGGACCCACCTATATCTGATCTTTCTGCTAAAACAGCTCTTAGCACTTTTGAGAAACTATTGACATAAATTACAGCATTTTATTTAACGCCATTTTGTGCCAAATACCATCTGTTTCCTTTAATTTGTTCAATAGCCCTGCCACGTAGATAACAGTAAAATCAAACAGATGAAACCAGCATTTAGAGATATTCCATAACTCACCCTGACTGTAGGTAATAGAACTGAAATTATAAGATAGTTCTGATTTGACTATGTATACACAATTCTCTGCAACAAGATAAGAAGCTTTGCATAATTTCTTTTGTTTTAAGCCAACACTTTAAGAAACGGAAAACTGTGAGGCTTCCCTGGTGGCACAGGTGTTAAAGTCTCAGGGCTATCAAGCTATCGCCAACCACTGTGGCATGAGTTCGACTCCTGGCCAGGGAGATAACCCACAGGTGTGGCAAACCTCTCCTGTCTCACCACTGCTCCCCCAGCAAGGTATTTCAGTCAATCTGCCTGTTTCTGCCCCCCACTGTCTCTAGTGAATCCTCTCAGCACTTCCCTGCATGCCTCTGGCCTGTACCCAAGTTTTTGGATGCATAAACAAAATAAATCTTTAAAAAAAAAAAAAGAGTATGTTCTAAGGGCCTCTCTAGTGGTGCAGGGGTTAAAGATATAGCATTATCAAGCTACTGACACCCACTGCACCATAAGCTCGATGTCTGGCCAAGGAGCTAAAAGCACATGGCACAGCAGACCTCTCCTGTTTCTCCTGCTGCTCCCCTCAACAGTGTATTTCAGTGGATCTGCCTGTTCTGCTCCCCACCCTGTCTCTAGTGAATCCTCTCACCCTCCAAACCTCTGGCTTACACTCCAATTCTTGTATATATAAATAAATGTCTTAAAAAAATGTTCTAGACATTTGGCTAACTTGGATCTATGTAACACGTCCCAACGTGTTTTCCTTCAAGTCATCACACACCAAGATCAGCAGCTTTAAGCTCCTAGTAACTTTTAAAAGTCACCCAACCTCTGGAATGCCCAAACCACCACCCCCTTACACACACTCTCCATTTTCAGTTTTTTCCAGTCCATAATCCTTACCAGGATTTAACATCAACAACAAGTGAGAATGAAGGAAAAAAGTTTTAGAAGCAATCCTTTCCCCTATCAATTTATAATTATATATTGAATTACTTGCTGCACGTCTGATCTTGAGGGAAGGAAAGATGAGTCTATGCCTCCTGATTTATGACTCGTCATGCAGTGTACTCATTCTGCCCTTGAGGCAGCCACAACAGCACGAACTGGCTTAGCCAGCTTTACAAATGAGAAATGCCACAAGGAAATGAGGAAGGGTAAAGTCAGACATGGTGGGAACAAAACTAACATTCAGGCTACAACTAAGCAAAGTGCTACATTGATCAAACTCAGAAGTCCAGAGATGTTGCTTATTAAAAAGGTGGAATGTTTTCCTTAGTACCACTCTTTCTTAGTAAGACAAATTTCAGGATTTCACCCAATTTGCATTAACTAAAAGTAGAGATTCAGAAAGACTTTACAAAAGTCATCAACTTTAGCTTATCTACTCAAAAGAGCAGCCTTTTCAAACTGCCTAAAAATGGGACTGGCTTTAGAACACCCAATTTTCACATGTAAATAACATTTTTAAACTAAGCTTTTAGTTAATTTGTAAGAGAATCACATATACAAAATAGCATACATTGTTGTAAAATTAAGTTTAAATCATAACTGCATTTCAACCTAAAATCAAATCACAGCGATTGTTCCCTACCATAGAGCCCTCAGGAAAATCCTCTTACTCTGTTCATTTTTATTTATAGTATAAACCAACTACCTACATTACCACATATTACAATAAAATGTCTATCCTTAAAAATAAAATACTATGGCTAATGAACAAAGGAAGAGCAAAGATAGAATATGGCAGAGGAAAGTTGAGGGGACCCACATGGTGTGGCAGACCTCTCCTGCTGTGCCCGCTGCTCCCCTCAGCAGTGTACTTCCGTTGATCTGCTTGTTCTGCTCCCCGCTCTCTGTGATGAATCCTCTCACCCCCCTACACCTCTGGCCTGTACCCCAGTGCTTGTGTGCATAAATAAATAAATCTTAAAAAAAAAAAAAAGATATTCATATGGGATAGACACAGTAGGAAAGAGATTCTCTAGGATTAGTAAGTTTTCTAAAGCCTCCCTGGTAGTGCAAGGGGTTAAATCTCAGTGCCATCGGGCTATCAGCAGCCAGCCATCAAGCTATCAGCAGCCATTGCAGCAGGAGTTTGATCCCCAACCAGAGAGCTAACCCACATAGTGCAGCAGACCTCTCCTTTCTCACCCTCTGCGCCCCTCAGCAGTGTGCCCCTCAGCAGTGTATTTCAATCAGTCAGCCTATTCTGTATTCTGCTCTGGTCTCTGGTGTTCCTTTCACCCACCCACCCCTGTGCCCCCCTCCCCCACCTCTGGCCTGTAACCCAGCTCTTGTATGCATAAATAAATAAAATCTTAAAAAAAAAACAACTCCTAGAATTTCCAACTTACATTTAAAAATAAATTATTTTATAATTAAAATAAGTCACATAAAATTAACATAATAAGTCTTAGTGCTGGCCATGAATTTACAATATTTCTAGTCACTTAACTTATTATAGACCACAAACCTGAGTATTTGCAGATTTGGCTCATATCACACTGGCGTAATGCCAAAAATAATTTCTTCCTCCCTCCAACAAGGTCAACTAGCTACTACCCAGCTTAAGTGTACACCTGGTGAGATTTAAAATCCCTTTCAATAGCAAAAAAATATATCAAGGACTTAGCACTTCCCTACACTTCATAGGCAGAGCAATAAAGGTTTGTGAACCTGTGAATACATGGTTCAATTAATCAGGACAAATATGAACATATATACAGAATGAATCAAAGTTGCACACAATACGCATGGAGAAGCATAACTAACTCCAAGTTTACCTGTCCTAACATACAGCTGATACTTTCAAAGTTCTATACCCCGTCTCCCATGAAGTTAAAAAAAAATAATAGTTTAAACAAGGTCTTAAATCAATGAGGATGTCCTTTTTAAAGTGCTTAGTTGCTGCTTTTCTTCTTGTGAAACACCCAACAACTCAATAAAATTTAAGGATTCAATCAAAACTGGTATGTGTGACCATTCATGCACTAGTGAAGAAGCTGCATTATTCATGCTCTCTCATTCCTTAAAATAACCAAGGCTATTTTAAGATGGGGGAACTAAGACACAAACGTGTGACAAATTCACCCCCAATAAATCCGCTCCCAGAGCCTGTGTACTTAATTGCTGTGAAGGCTATCATTTCCATCTTTAATATATGGATAAAACAGAGGCCAACATCATACTGTTAGTAGTGTTCATGCGTGCACAGGCACATACACGCACACCCACCCTACTTCCCCACTTACCCTTAATGGGCAAGCAATCGTGCTTAGTGATTTTTTTTTTTATCCTGATAATGGAAATCTGCATAGATGGCCTAAATTAATAACATCAAACAGCACATACAGATGAATAGACATGTCACCAATTTAACATTCCTTTCCTGCACTCAGGAAGTATAGAACATAAAGTTATAAAGGGACAGAATCTATTTAAATAGCCAACCTTAGATGATCTTTATAAAACCAGAATGTTATTTCCCTGAGTCAGGTAGACTCAGGTTCAAATCCTGAACCATCTAACAAACTTAAATCCTCTAAGCCCCAATTTCACAGCTATAAAATTAGATACCCCCTCCACTGGGTTGTGTTGTAAGGCTATGGGCGGGATAAATGGTAAGAACACAGCTGAAAGCTGCTCTGTCATCTGGTTTCCTTACAAGTTCATACTTATTAAAAATAAGTTCTTACCAAAGGTCTGGCAAAGTAAATATAATGATAGAGGTCCTGACTTATGAAAATGAGTTCATGAATAACGAAACAAAAAGTAGATTAAGAAACTAGAAGGAAATGGGTCTCCCTGTTAACGCAAGGAGTTAAGTCACAGCACTATCAAGCTATCAGCAGTCATCTCCCCACAAGGCAAGGCAAACCTCTTCCTGACTTGGCCCTTGCTCCCCTCAGCAGTATTTCAGTAGATCTGCCTACTCTGCTCCCTACTCTGTCTCTGCTGAATTCTCTCACCTTGCACACATATCTGGCTTACACCCCTGTTCTTATATGCATAAATAATTAAAACTAAATCTTAAAAAAAAAAAAAGAAACTAGGAGGAATTAACCCCACCCAACATTGGAGGGTACAGTGGTTTCTCCTTTGAAAAATGGATAAAGGAAGTGATTTAAACAGTCCCATAGTCAAAATGTCCTTCAGCAAGAAACTAGTCTTAACTATTAAATTTCTCCAACGTTCCAGGATAATGTCCTTAAAAAAAAAAATCAGAGGCTCTAATCCTTATCTTATCCTTACCACCTCACCAGATAAAGTAAAAATACTTACAAAATGCCACCCACAGTTCACCTGCTAAATCAGATCTTCTCTCCAGTTGGGACCATCTGCCAGCCTACAACACTGCAATAGCTGAGAAAGGCTGAATACTAACACCAGAAGTGATTTTAGAGCACAAAGACAAGAGAAGTGCTGAAGTACAACTAGAACTGCATTCAAGAAATTCCTAAACTCTTTATTTTAACAATGTGTTACACTTTTTAATTTACATAACACCTGATAGTTTAGAAAGCTTTCATTTGGGAATACCTGAGATAAAAGTGAGACTTGGAGAAGGCAAGTTAACTTTTCCAGGAAAGCAAAGCTGTATATTCTCTTAATTGTTCCTTCCAAGTAGTGGCAAAAACTTCTCTTCTTCACCATTGATTTACCTGGTGAAACAGGTAATCCCCTGAAGAGCAAATGACTCTCCATCTACTTGGCAAAACCACGTAGGATGTGTAATGAACATCTTTATGTTTCCAAATTCAGTGTAATTTCTGTGTTAGAAAATGTTTAGTTGTGGGAAATCACAGCACAACTGTGATTTGGTTTAGTTTAGACACTGTAAAAATCCTTTGCATAGATAAAGACAATCTGATAGTTTTAGTATGATTGCTTTTGACTGGAAGAATTGGTTTAGTGGCTTAGTCAGGGAAACAATCAACCCTGTGAGAATATAAAAATATTTAAGAATAAAATCTACTCTTGGAACAACAACAAAACCCCACAATAACTCTAAGACTCCAATATAAGCCCAAAGAAATTAGATTACAATGATTTTTTTTAAAGATTTATTTTATTTATGCATACAAGCACTGGGGTACAGGCCAGAGGTTTGGGGGTGGTGAGAGGATTCACCAGAGAGCTGGGAGCAGAACAGGCAGATCAATGGAAGTACACTGCTGAGGGGAGCAGCGGGAACAGCAGGAGAGATCTGCGGAGCCATGTGGGTCCGCCCCCTGGCCAGCAGCAGGGATCGAACTCATGCTGCAGTTGCTGCGGTTTGCTTCACAGTGCATTGCTTAACCCACTGCGCCACCAGGGAGGCCCCAGATTACAATGATTTTTAAAGAAATATAAAATTCCCAAGTTTTTCAATGAATGTATTACTGAATGGCTATAACATCCTCCCTCAAATTTCAGGTTTGACAGTATGAAAGGGAATCCAACTTAGCTTTATTTACAATTTATCCATTTTCTATCATCTCCATGGCAATTGGAAGAACTGTCAACAAATAACTTTAACACTAGAATTAAAAGAAATGACAGAATAGAGGGTTCTCCTGGGGGCATCGGGGTTAAAGTCTCAGTTCTATACAGCTGTGCCAGCCACTGTGAAATGAATCCCATGCCCAACCTGGGAGATAACCCATATGGCACAGCAGACCTTCCTTTCTAGCCTGCTTAAGATGAGCTTATTCTGCCATCATACCATCACTGCCAGGGACTAAACCAGTAAATAACTGGTAGCTAGCCCAGCTAAAACCAAATTTCAAGTAATGGCTTCTACAAAGAAGGCAAATAAAATAGGTTTGACCTGCTTATAGTTGCTAGGAAAGTTATGAAAACCTTTTTTCAATTAAAAAGTTTTGAATAAGGGTCTCCCTGGTGGTGCAGTTTGTTAAGCAATGCACTATGAGGCAAAACGCAGCCACTGCAGCATGAGTTCCATCCCTGCCACCGGCCAGGGAGGGGACCCACATGGCCAGCAGACCTCTCCTGTCTCACCCGCTGCTCCCCTCAGCAGTGTGTTTCAGTTGATCTGCCTGTTTTGCTCCCCACTCTGTCTCTGATGGATCCTCACACCTCTGGCCTGTACCCCAGTTCTTGTATGAAGAAATAAATCTTAAAAAAAAAAAAAGTTTTGAATAAAACAAAAATCAAGCTTTAGCTCCTGAAAAAGAATGAGAAAGTACAGGGCCTCCCTGGTGGCGCAGTGGGTTAAGCAACGCACTATGAAGCAGACAGCAGCCACCGCAGCACCAGTTCGATCCCTGCTGCCGGCCAGGGAGGGGACCCGCATGGCGCGGCAGACCTCTCCTGCTGTGCCCGCTGCTCCCCTCAGCAGTGTGCTTCTGTTGATCTGCCTGTTCTGCTCCCAGCTCTCTGTGGTGAATCCTCTCACCCCCCCACACCTCTGGCCTGTACCCCAGTGCTTGTGTGCATAAATAAATAAATCTTTAAAAAAAATAAAAATTAAAAAAAAAAAAAAAAAAGAATGAGAAAGTACAAGAGTAAGTATAACCCAAAAGTTCCTGAAGTTAAATGACTTCATGATTCCCACAATGGGTTTTGGAAGAGTCACTCAACTCTTCCTTCTATTAATATTCCCACATCTGATACGTTAGCACACAACTGCCTATTAGCACTTTAAAGTGTTACAAGATGTATGATTATAAAATTTATAATACATAGCACAGTAAATACACTATCTTGGTAATGAAAGAAATTGGGTTAACATCTCAACCACATTTTATCAACTCAAAATATGGCTTATTATCATGATCTTATTTGTATTTGAGAAACCAGGAAAGGTTCAAAGGGGTATCACTGAATAGCATTTTGTAAAAGCATATACCTACTATTTAAAAAATTCTTGTTCATTGAAAAGAAGCCAAAAACCAAGGTAATACAAATAAGTGGCCTTGGAACTGGCATTAAGTAGTCTTCACATTCTTCAAATAATCTCTCTCCCTCCCTCTCTCACACCCTTCTATAATCTAAAACAAATACTATTGTTCAATTTATAGAAATCCTTCTCGAAATCTATCTGACTAAATCATTGTTCACATTCAGCAAATTCTAACTACTTTGATGCCTATATAATTGTATTAATAGTTATTCTTACAATAGTAGAAAATTTTTAGAGAGGTCAATTTTATCCATATACTGACAATGTTAAGAAGTTTTAGACTTTTAGGCCTCCCCGGTGGCCTCGGGCTTAAGTTTCAGCGCTTTCAGCTATCACCACTGCAGCTACAGCCTGAGTTTGATCGCCGGCCAGGGAGCTGACCCACATGGCACAGCAGACCTCTCCTGTCTTTTGCCAGCTGCTCTCCTTAGCAGTGTATGTCAGTAGATCTGCCTTTTCTCCCCACTGTCTCTGGTGAATCTTCTCACCACCACCCCCACCCCCCCACTCCGCCTCCCCAATCCTACACCTCAATTCTTCTAAGTAAAAATAAAATCTTAAAAAAAAAAAAAAGTTTTTTTAATTCCATTTTTTTCTGGTGCCTTCTTTTCAAATAATTCTTGGGTAACAACTTAAAGGATACACTCTGTCATTGCCGTAACATCCAGCTTATCAATATCAGGTGAACCAGGACAACACTTCTTGAATTCTTTTCGAAGATCAAAAAAGGAGTAGAAGCAGTCAGGCAATAATACATTCTGAGGAAGGACAATGTAGACACTGTTAACCAGGTGAATTTAATTCAATGTTCCCCTAATAATTAGGAACTCAAGAATTGAATGTAAATATATTTTACAACTAAAACTTTTTTTAAAATCTGAGTGATTTTATTTTCCATTACAGGATTACATCCTATATACAAATCTTTCAGAAAGAATTCATCTTACTTTAAGGCAATTGATTACAGTGGATGTGCACCAATATGGTCTCCATTCAAAACATTTCTGAAGTTATAATACATTTGGGCTATTATATTTTTTGTTTTCTTGGTGATAAAACTACTCTTTCCAATCATAATCATTTTTAGATTATCGTATTTTCCGGCAGTAGTATTAACCCGCTTAGTTATTATACAGATACCCGTTCAAAATGTATACTTATACATAGGATTAAGTTATAAAACAGTAGTTTTAAATATTGGTTTCTGATAATATTTTCAGTACTAAAGTAAGATTAAGATAGCAAATTTCTGATTACTTGGAAGGAAATAGTTTTGTGCCAAAATACATCCCTACCTTAGTTTTCCTGACCTCTCTTCTAACTATACCCAAGAACTCAAATTAGACTTAAAGAAATGGTTACCTGCTGTTCTTAAGATATCAGCACCAAACTGATCATTTAAAATTCAGCTATGTGGATAAATATTACTGTATTGTTTTCCATAAAAAACTTCACTGAACAACTTTCAAAGATTATTTTTAAACTGAGTGTAAACTTTTTATAAAATTTTAAAATAGTTCATGTTCATTTACTACTGGGAATTTCTACTATTAAAACATCAAATAAAGATTCCCTTAAGCTTTGTGACCCATCAACATTTATGCACTATCTTTCCATCTAACTTTATTCTGGTGTAGATTCCTATTAGATGTGACCTGTTCCTTTTATATTTGAAATTTGTTATCATCACACCATATCAGTTTTAGAAAGTTAGCAAAAGAATTATGAATCCTCCCAATGTTCACTTAAGAGTTGTTTACAATAACTCACATACCTAATAATAATAAGTGTTTAGGTTAAATGGTTGTATCCAATTAGAATAATGAATATGTGTTATTAATAAAAGATATTGATGTGGTAGTAAATTATAAAGTAGGCTAAATGGTTTGTGTGATATTTCTTATAAATGCAAGGTTTTTCTACAAAAATTTGGAAAAATATCTAAATATGTTATTAAAGACAAATTTATATATTGTTTACTGAATGACAAGATTGTCATCTTTCATGTTTTATCATATTTTCTACTTTTCCTTAATGAACAGAATTACATGCATTATGTTAAATTTTTTATTTCTTGTATTTTATCAAAATCCTAATAGAAGAGACTCAGAAAAATGTCAATTTTTCTTTGGAGGTTTTCCTACATCCTAAGCAGTCTATCTGAAATAACAGAAACATCTGTTTTCCTCCAGTCCAATAAGAAAAAAATTAAGTCTTATTATTCCTTTTCATGAGTTTGAGGGAGGAGAATCTTCATATATATTACTAGATCAAGAGTATAACAATTGGTCTAGCATGTAATTAATAATAAATACCCCTTTTAACCAAATAATTACTCAGATTAGTATTAAGGAGTTATTTTTTTCTCATTCCTCAAAACATAGGAATTCAAGTTTTCCTCTTTAAACTTTTTAAATTGCCATTATACATTTAACTAATTTCTTCTTCCCCTACTGGGAAAGAGAATCGGCGCTGACTTAATTTTTGACAGTCTAAACTTTCATTCCAAGACTACCTTCAGCCCCATACAGTTTTTATTAATATAAAAAGTTTTCTTTTGTCTTTTCAAGTTCAGGCTCTGCCTGCCACAATAAAAAGTGACAGCTGCAACTAATTAAGGTAGACGAGAACTATATTAGCAATGATTGGCTAAACTGGCTCTGCTGTCTGTGCTCTCCATTTTCCCATCATTTCACAAGATTCTTCCTAGGGAGAGAAATTATGCTACACATATATTAAGATTGTACTTTTTTTGTCCTCTTCCACATCAAAAAGGTAAGGTGAAAGACAGGACTGACCCTGTTGTTTTGATACACTATTCTGTTCTGAACACATACTTGAAGTGAGACAAACCACAGTGTACTATAAACTTTTATTGGTTATATGGTTGAGTCTTTTCCTAATATAATGCTTTTTAATGAAATTAATAAAAGTACAATTTAAAAACTTTAATTGAACTTTTTTCTTTGTTCTTTCCTCTCTAGGATAAAGCATTTTCCAGAGGGATAGGAATATTACACTGTGTTAAAATGCAGTTCTCTCCTACTCATTTGTTATTTTAAATGCAAAAAAATTCATCTAATCAACTTTGGAGAGAAACATAAAATATCTTAAAAACCTGACATGAAATGAGAAACTTACATTAAGTAACCAAAGGATATTCTTTATAAAATTACCACAATCTCAATCATCAAGAAAGTATCAAGTTTTTGTTATGGTAAAATACAAATAAAACTTACTATGTTAACCATTTTTAAGTGCACAGTTCAGTGACATTAATTACATTCACATCATTGTACAAACCATCACCACCCTACACATCCCAACTCTTATATCCTCAAATTGCAATCTGTGTCTATGAAACAGTAACTCTCCATTATGTATACCTTTAAAATAGAGAAACTTAAGATAAGGACGTTTTTTAAAAAGGCCTCCTGTCACCCAAAACTCAAGTGTTTGTTTTTTTTTTTTTGAGAAGCCAACACCCTTACCTTTTTGGAAGCCTCAGGATGCAGGACTTGCCTGATATGAAGCTGCCCATCAGTACAAAGACAGAAGGAAGTTCCCACTCCAATATTCAGTTCATTGCTCACTGACTGGTTAAACTGAAAAGAACAAGATACACACAAGGATGCAATTGATGTAAGATTTATGAACTGCAAAGTGGCCTCACTTGTTAAGAGAAAGCTGTGCTAATTGCCATTGAAGGGGAACATTGGAGCTGGTGGTAAAAATCAGATTCTGTTCCCATACAGAGTCTAGCTTCCTTTAGGTATGGTGCTTTTCCAATTAACTCGAGTTTACAAGCAGAATTTAGTAAATGTAATCTCCCTCCATCCCACTTATTATTTATTTATTTTGATACATCCATTCAAGATTTTAAAGTCAGAGGTCTCATTTCGTCAGCTGATTGCCTTCAGATTACATCATTCCCTGGTGTTACTTTTTTTGTTTGGTCGTTCCAGGCTTAAGAAAGATGCCGGTTTCTGATAAACAAATGTGGAGTAATAGGATACAGATCTCTGTAAAGTCTCAGAACACGTCTCCTGGAACACACCCCAGAATAGATAATTTTCCCCTATAATTCACAACTCGTGTGCTAGGGCAGGGGCCATGGGAGCAGTGGACACTCACCTGTGGACAGGTGTTCAGCGCCCCGCCCTATCCCCAATCCAGTACCCCTC
This sequence comes from Galemys pyrenaicus, assembly GCA_019455555.1. Taxonomy (NCBI): domain Eukaryota; kingdom Metazoa; phylum Chordata; class Mammalia; order Eulipotyphla; family Talpidae; genus Galemys; species Galemys pyrenaicus. The sequence continues at coordinate 17,509,609 of JAGFMF010011568.1, read as the reverse complement.
AGCGCCGCTGAGCAACCGGTTTTTAGGTCAAGTCAAGTCTAATAAGGGGATTCCACCCGTTCCACGGTGACCCAACGAGCAGCCTACAAGTTCGGGCCTGTAAATCCTCCCCGGCGCTAGGACCAAGAAGTATAATGGAAGGGGAACCGAGCCTGTGGGAGTTCAGAAGCCTGAAACCAAGAAGGCACCTTCAGGTTCCCACCAAGCCGGCGCGGGTTCGCAGGTCTACACCACAGCGCCCCCTGCCCCAGGACAGAGTTGCAGACCCAAACCCCCCGGCAGAGGACTGGTGGGTCTGGGGTCGGGAACTGGGCGTTAGGATTCAAATTCTGCACGTCACTCGTTTGGTAAAACCGAGCTGACACTCTGGCCCCAGGAACGAGTCAGGAAGCCACTCGAAACCCAGAGCGAATCTGGCCTAGAGGCTGGGCGGTGTACAACAACGACTTCCTCCCAGAAGGTCCACCTCGTCCTTCAGGCCGGGTTTTCACCCACGCGGCTGGGCCTCTGGCCACGCGGGCCAAGAGTGGATCTCCCGAGAGGGGTCCGGCCAAGCCTGGTAGGGCTGTGTCGGTTCGGGGGGACGCCGGCGGCGTCCTAAAAAAGGCTGTCACCTGTCGGAGGGCTTGGTCCAGCTGAGGCGCCGAGGACAAGCTTTCGGCGTCGATCTTAGTTTCTTCTTTACAATCCTCGGTCAGTTCCAACTGATCCGGTCTAACTAGTACTTCGTGCAACTGTCCCACCTCCGGGGGAAAGAGAAGAAGCAGGGGTCAGTTTCTCCCTCCCTCAATTTGGGATCCTCTTTCTTCATCCTCTTCCCTTCCCTGGTGGGGGAGCCCGCGCCTCTCGAGGGTTCTGGCGGCAGAGCCACCTGTAGCCAGAGGCTGCTATGCCGGCGAGGTCCGCGACACCCTGCCCGGGGTCCACCCTCACCCGGATCAATCGAAAATGCTGTAGAAGTGGGCACCCAGACCCCAGGGATCTCACCACGGCTTGGCCGACGGGCAGACTACCTGGCTAGGCGGTCGGCGGCCTCCACACCTGAGCCAGATTTCGGAAAACTGAAATGGCTCCAAGGCGGTTGGCCAACAAGTTTGGTTTTACTGATTACTGTAGGCCTCGGGTCCAACCTCGCAAGTGGTTTAATAAGAGGACTTGTTTACCCATTCCCCAAACTTCTGCAACAAACTTCTCGCCCCACTCCTATCATTTGGACCGAAATGTGGAGAAATACCTTCTTGTTGGCCAAATCGACGACTTTCCATAACAGCAGGATCAGCTCCTTCTCATCCGAGCCCAGCTTGGTCCCGGTGGCCCCAGCAGTGATCCCAAAAAGCACCACCAAGTAATCCGGAGACGCCGTCATGACGATAGGTGGGGAGGGGGAGAAGGGGGGGTCGGGCGGCGGTGAGGTGGGGTGGAAGTGAGAACGAGAAAACCTGTGCTAAAACCTCTTCTAAGAGAAAAAGAAAGAGGGCCCACCCACCCCCCCCCTCGCCGCCACTGGTGCAAAAGGCGGTAACCAACCACCCAAGCCCACACCTGGCCCGTGCTCCACACCCAGGGCTGGAAGGGGGGTGGGAAGGAGGGCGCGGGAGGCCTGCCCTTTTTGTATTCAATTGCCCGTGCGTCTATGCAAAAAGGCTGTAACAAGGCTGCACCCCCGGGAGGCGCGCGCAATGGCTGAAAGCTTTTCTGTTTTGGGATGTGGCTCTACCTGCCCGCCCCTTCCCCCTCCCCCACGTGGTGCAGGTAAGAGACACCTGGCGGCGCCGGCCCATTGGCTCCTTCAAACCCCGACGTGGCAGCGGTGGGGGAGGAGGCCTCTTAGGCCAGCGAAGGAGGGGGCGGGAGACAATAGCTGGATGAATGGAGAGGGGAGGGAGAAAAGGGAGCGGGCAGACGTGAGGGGCGGGGAAGAGGCGGTTGCCACCCGGAGGGTGGCGGAGGCCAGACGGAAAAAGGGTGAGGGGTAAAGGGCGGGAAGGGGCGGGCCGCAGTCGCTAGTAGGGAAGAGAGGTTTATCCCTTTGGAAGTGACCTGGAGTGTAGGGGGCTCGGAGAAATGCTGGTTGTGGGTATTCAAGTTGGAGATTTTACGGTCAAGCTAAAATGCTGAGTGAGGAGACGAAAAGAGGTCCGAGGTGAGGCCCACGGAGAGGAGCTGCCCAGGGCGCGGCGCCCCGAGAGGGCGAACCGCGGAGGGAGGGACCGGCCAACGGCAGCAGGGAGGTGGCGGGACAATTGCCAGGTACCGGAAAAGCCGCTCCCGAACCAACACACCTTTAAGAGCAAACAGCAGGCGTAATCCTGAGGGCCCTCCCTTCTCCAGACTCTCCTCCAAACCCCTGTCGCTGCCCACCTGCGGGAGTGAAACCCCAGCGCCCGGCGGGGCACGACGCCCAGCCACCAAGTTCCTCCCAGAGACTCGGCTGCCACGCGCAAAGCAGCAGGGGGACCCCGGTGCGGAAATGCAGGGACAATGGACCTCACTCCCTCTCGGTCCTGGCTGCTTGTTCCAGAAAGGAACCTCCCGCTGGGCAGGAGCCTCCTACCTCTGATTACCTCAAACTCTAAATAAAATATATCTGCCCTACTCGCCTGATGCTTTCGTGAATCTGGCTCAAGCAACCATTTCCCTCAATTCCCGGCTATAAACCCATGCCCGCTACTCAAGCCTTTGTGTTTATATGGACTTGGCCAGGTCCTCCGGTAATCTCCCTGCTCCAGCTCTGCGTGGTCTGCATACGCTTGTGCACAACCATCACCCCTGTCTACAGCCAAGTCCGGCAGCAGGTAGATCCTGTTGCAGCTATTTTCACTTTTATTGAGATACAATTGACAAGCACCTTTGCATAAGTTTAAATGCACATGTTTTGACATGCACTTAAGTGACTACAGCAGTAAGCTTAGTTAGCATCCATTATCTCAGAGACAGTAAAACTACATTAACGTTTACGAGAAGGGAAAAAAACGCTAGAAGTGAGGTTTCCTCGAGTTTTATATTTCAAGTATCTATTCTTGGGAATAGAGTTCCGTCTTAAGTGCCACCATTTTTCGCTCCAGGTGTTGCCCTTTGTAGGCACGATAATCTCACTTGGCTGACCCACTCCAGGTACGAGTAGGAAAACCTTTAAGGACGTGCGCCGGAAGACGCTGGGGATCGCGCTTTGGGGCCGACAGGGTAGCGCGGAGGAAAGGAGTTCGATGAGTAGGAGGCGGTGCCGCCCTGTTTCCTGGCAGCAGAGGACGCGGGTGTAGGTGCCGCCGCCCGAGGCGCAGGTAGAAGCTAGCGTCCCCCGAGAGCCGGCTGCGGCCAGGTCTGACTGAGGCCCGGGCTCGCAAGTGTGCACCGAACTGCTCTCGCCCGCAGCTCGAATTACAGTGGCGCGTGCTTCCCCCGCCGGGATCCGAGGATGCCGGGTTGTAAAGGAGCGTCCGCAACCCTCCGCGGGCTTGGCGCGGGGCGGCAATGGCGCAGACCCGCCCTTGCCCCCCGTATCTCCTAGTCACCCTCCCCAGCCCGTAGGCGCCGCGGGGGCAGGGACTGGGCGCGGACTGAAGCAGGGAGGGACCTGGAAAAACCACCCAGATTGCATTGCAGCGGGCGAGGCCGCCCGGAGGAGCCGGTTCCCCAGGGCCACCCTCTTGCGGGGCTTTCTCGGTGCGCTGTTCTCAGGTGCTGGTCCCTGCTGACCTGGGGAGGCGCGGCCTCGCAGGGTCGCTGGGCTCAGTAAGTGATCCCAGCTTGGCCTCCAGGAACGCGCGGCGGCGGTGGCTGCGAGGCCCAATTCGCAGCGGGCGACTGTCGCTGAAAATGTGGTTGGAGCAGCTCTTGAAGTTCTGCCCCGCCCGTCCTTTCGTGCCCACGGCTGAGATTAGTCATTTGCATCGCGCATTTGGGTAAAGTGAGAACTTTATTACTGGCGCCTTTGCAAGGATCCCGCAGTTATCCACATTGGAATCGAATCTCAAATCTGCCCTTTCATAGACAGGTGGCTTCTCAGGAGTTAAGAGTCTTGGATTCTGATTTATAAATTTAAATTTGTTCAACTAGGTTACAAGGACAGGGGCTTTGTTTTTCTCTTTAATGTATTCCCAGGGCTTGACATGTACTAGGCACTCAACAAAATACTTGTTCAATACTTTTAGTAACAACCACCATTTCTGCAGCTTTTCGTCTCTTGCGCTAGGGCATAGTTCATCACTACAAAGGTGAAATTCTGAAAATGGAATCTACTGGTGATTTAAATCTCAAATGTGCAAGGGGTTAAGTCGCAGCACTATGAAGCTGTGCACAGTCACTGCAGCACACAGTTAGTTCCCCAGCCTGGGAACTGACCCACAGGGCACAGCAGACCTCTCCTGTCTCACCCACTACTCCCCTCAGCAGTGCATTTCAGTCAATTGTCTGTTGTGCTCCCCACTGTCTCTGGTGAATCAATCCTCTCACACACACCTCTGGCCTGCACCCCAGCTTTTGTATGCATAAATAAATAAATCTTGGGGCCTCCCTGGTGGCGCAGTGGGTTAAGCAACGCACTAGAAGCAAACCACAACCACTGCAGCACGAGTTCGAGCCCTGCTGCCAGCCAGGGGGGCACCCACATGGTGCAGTGACCTCTCCTGCTGTGCCCGCTGCTCCCCTCAGCAGTGTACTTCCGTTGATCTGCCTGTTCTGCTCCCGGCTTTCTGTGGTGAATCCTCTCACCCCCCCATATCTCTGGCCTGTACCCCAGTGCTTGTATGCATAAATAAATCTTTTAAAAAAATAAATAAATAAATAAATCTTTTTAAAACGCACATGTTTAAAACGAATAGGTGGTAATTCTTAAACCTAGTTTTAAAGAAATTGAATTATTGTAAAGTGCAGGTAAACCGAGAAGAAAATCTATAAGCAGATTTGGTTATGGCTATGAAATGTTTTATGGTCTATCACCATCTATAAATCTAATATATAATAATAAGATGGCTGAGAAGGACATTGAAAAAGGCTCATTTTAGGTGTGGTATTGGGTTTTTAAGTCCCCATCCCCAAACAAATGAGATTCTGTTTTATTTTAAAAAAAGAGACCCAAATTGAGGGATAGGCAGCAAAACAATTGCTCTTATCCTTAAAAAATATGGCCATGAAAGACAAAGACTGAAAAACTGTTTCAGATTAGAGGAATTAAAGAGATATATCAACCAAGAGCAACATGGACCATCGGTCAGAAAAACCTTTTTTTTTTTTTTCCTTTTTGCTTTAAAGCACATTATTGGGACAATAGGAAACATTTTAATAAAGTCTGTAGATTAAAGAATAGTGTTCTATCAGGAGTAATTTCCTAATTTTTAAATATTACTGTGGTTTGGCAAAGAGAACTTCCTTTATTTTAGGAAGTACCCAGTGAAGTATTAAGGGATAAGAGGAAATCATTTTTATAACTTATTTTCAAGTGATTCTATGTGTTTGTATTGAGTGTGTGTATAATACATGAGAAAATGATGAAACAAATGGGACAAAATGTTAACATCGGAGAAGAGTTAGGGAATTCTTTGTAATATTCTTAGCAACTTTTAGCAGGTTTTTAGAAAGTGTCAGGAGTTTTTGCTGCCACCACCATTTGGTGTTTAACAAGATTCTGTGTTGTGATTTTCTTCTGTGCTAACATCATCCTTCATACCATAAGATGAATCCTTTATCTCTTTAGTGAAAGAAAAAGAAAAAGTGATAATTTCCTGTATAGCAGTCCTTTCATATACTTTAAAGTTGTCCTTAAATAACTCTCCTAGACTAAATTACTGCAGGCTCCTTAAAGCTTTCATCATGAATCTTGCTTTCCTGCTCTTTAATTATCTTCATTACTCTACTCGCCTTTGACCCTTTTCCCTCTTATCAGTTTTGGAGAGCAGCTCTTGACCTGCTCTCTAATGCAGATGTGTCTGCTGTGACCTCACTGTTGACAAAGAGGTACCTACCTGTCATCTTCATATTATTTGTAATGCACTTCCCTTTTTAAGACTACAGTAGAAGCTCTACATTTGCTGGCTTCAGTTTCACTTGAGATGTCTAGATCTTATTTTGGAGTATTTCAATTGTGCGTGCATAGTTGTTCTTTTGTATCTGTGAGAAAAGATCCATTAAGCGAATCAAAGTAAAAAATGTTTTTTTCGAGTTAGACATTGGTGATGGTTGCAAAAGCATCTGACTATAAACCAAAAGCACTGAATTGTACACTTTAAAAGAGTGACTTATGGAATGTGAATTGTATCTTTCCTCTAAGCAAATCAAAGCAAAACCTGTATTCTGAAACTGCTACAAGCCCTTGATGTTTCTTAGTTATTTAAAGAAAAGATCACATTTATACTCCCTGAACAAGTAAGTCCAACTTCTGAAGAAGAAGGGGTAAGTGATGGTCAAGATAAATACATTATAATTTTCTACAAGTTACTCTGTGCACTACACATTTAAACAAATTACTGGCCTGACCCTTTATTATAGCAACTATTATAGATGGTCTATGTAGAAAAAATATGGGTTTATTAATTGGCCTGGCCATTTGCTACCTCATAGCCTTGGGTGTGTCCCTTGACCTCATAGGGACTTAGTTTCTCACCTGTAAAATTGTAGGTGATAAGGTACACTTCATAGATGTCAGGGCATTCTCACCAATAGATTCCTAAATAATTATACAATCTATATAAAGTGTTAGACCTGATAGTTGCATTTATTTAGTTACATCAGTCCTTCTTGGTGCCATACTAAGTACCAGTCAAGAAAGATACTAGACACTGCAAACATAATTGTGAATAAGCTCAAACACTATCCTTACCCTTATTAAGTGAGAAAGACAATCACAAAACAAATGTATTATTATAGTGTTAAGTATTCTAACACTATAACACATGGTACTCTGGGGTTTCACAAGGAAACAAAACTTCACTAAGGACACCAGAAAGAGTTCAATAAGCAGTGTCATTTGAATGAAAATCCAAACATAGTGGGCCTCCCTGGTGGCGCAGCGGGTTGAGTGCCGCACTGTGAAGCATCCACCACACAGTAGCACGCTAGTTCGATCCCTGGCCAGAGAGGTGACCCACGTGGCGCAGCAGACCTCTCCTGCCTTACCCACTGCTCCCCTCAGCAATGTATTTCAGTCCATCTGCCTGTTCTGCTCCCCACTCTGTCTCTGGTAAATCCTCTCACCTCCCATGATTCTAGCCTGTACCCCAGCTCTTGTATGCATAAATAAATAAATCTTTCAAAATAAAATAAAATCCAAACATAGAAGTGAATAGGAGCAGATAAGGCAGAAGAAGACATCCCTGTTTGTAATACTTGGGTGTGTGGAGGCCGGTGGTAGAGGACAGTGGAAATAACCCAGCAAAGAATCCAAAGATGACATTAGAGAAGAACCTTGGAATTACTTTAGCTTCATCCTATATCTAGTGAGTTACCAAGTGCCTAGGAGTTTTCCCCAGTGACAACATGCTTGGAAGCTCCCCTGATTCACCATTCTTCATATGACCCCCTGGCCCAGAACTATAGAGACTTGTCAATGGCTATAATTCCTCTCCATGGTGTACACTGAAGTTCCAATGTATGCAGAGGTTTCTAGGAATACTGGATTTCACAGATCTTTATTTAAAAAAAATTATTTAGGGGCCTCCCTGGTGGCGCAGTGGGTTAAGCAATGCACTGTGAAGCAGACCGCAGCCACTGCAGCACGAGTTCGATCCCTGCTGCCGGCCAGGGAGGGGACCCACATGGCGCGGCAGACCTCTCCTGCTGTGCCCGCTGCTACCCTCAGCAGTGTACTTCTGTTGATCTGCCTGTTCTGCTCCCTGCTCTCTGTGGTGAACCTCCTCACCCCCCCCACACCTCTGGCCTGTACCCCAATGCTTGTATGCACAAATAAATAAATCTTTAAAAAAAATTATTTATTTATATGTACAAGCACTGGGGTACAGGCCAGAGGTACCGTGGTGAGAGGATCCAACAAAGACAGAGTGGGGAGCAGACAGGCAGATTAATTGAAGTACACTGCTGAGGGGAACAGTGAGCAGGCAGGAGAGGTCTGCTGCGCCATGTGGGTCACCTCCCTGGTCGGTGGCAGAAATCAAACTCATGCTGCAATGGCTGTGATCTGCTTCATAGTGCATGGCTTAACCCACTGCACCACTAGGGAGGCCCCTTGATTTCACAGATCTTTAGAATTTACCAAAAAGGAGGAAATGGTGACCACCATTGAAAGAATTTCAATTTTAAACTTTGCTAAGAAGGATGTTTAAAAACAAGATCAATTACTATTTTCTAATCCTTTCATTTTATCAAAGGAAGGCTAACACAAAAATAGATACATCTCAGCAGAAAGAGCAATTTTTATATTAATTTTATGAGTCAGGTTTATGAAAAATTTGCCACATCATTCTTACTTGTCTCATTCAGCATTACACTGGAAAAAATGACATACCAGGTTTGGGGGCCACTGCCTTGATCCCTTCTGAAAATTATCTGCAAATTGAATTTCCTGAAACTCACTTGTGTTTTCAAATTAATCTATATTTATTTAAATCAAAGCAATTTGAGCATGCTGCACTTACAAGTCATAATTATAAAAAACTGCAATAACCTGTCTCTCCACCCCCATAACTCTGATTGCTGTTTGTTTCCATGAGGTAATCACTATCCACTTCCAGCTGTTTTTCCAAAACTTAGCTCCTCATTTATAAATAACATACATTTACTAATATTAAGTGTCATTTTTTTAAATTTAAAAGCCTGCATTCATCTTCTTGCTCCCCTTCTCAAATTGAATCGGACTCTAAATAAAATGTCTATATGTATACCCTTTTGCTTCCCAGATAGTCAGGCCCTTAGTGATCAGCACTATAGAATATATACTTAAATTGTTGTCATATGTTATTTTTTTTTTAAAGATTTATTTATTTATGCATACAAGCACTGGGGTACAGGCCAGAGGTGTGGGGGGGTGAGAGGATTCACCACAGAGAGCGGGGA
>JAGFMF010011568.1:17473655-17487014 GCA_019455555.1 Galemys pyrenaicus | reverse complement strand
CTGTTCCAACCAGTCCAAGACCAAAAAGCAAGCACAGTTTCTTTACATGTCCCTCTGCTCCACGTGCCTCCTCCAGGTCTCCTTGCTGTTCTCCATTTTTCCTTTTTCTCTTCTCTCTTCTCTGCAGAAATTTTCTTATCCTCAGCTCCACCCACTTAGGGCGAAACCAGGATTTTGGAAACTTCCCCTTTTCCTGGGACCACCCTGTTACAGGATTTTAAAGCAATCCCTCTCCACTTCTAGAGGCCAGTGATTCTCAAAGGATGGTGCCCGGTCGGCAGCATCACCATTATACATTGGAAACTTGGTAACATACACAAATTCTCAGATTCCAACCTCACTGAGGTTGGAGAATAGAGAGGGAAGATAGGAAAGATAATGTTAGAGAAACAGGTTGGGGTTGGTGCACAGGAATAAAGGCTCCATGTTGTAGAGCCCTGCTGGTGGCCCAAGGAGTTGAAGGTCACACTGTAGAGCTTCCATAACCACCTCAGTGGGAGTTCAATCATTGGCCAGTGCGGGAGACTGACAGAGAGCAGCAGACCTCTCCTGCCCTGCCTGCTGCTCCCCTCAGCAGTGTTTTTTTTATGTACATCTGCCTGTTCTCTGTTCCCCCCTCTGTCTCTGGTGAATCCTCTCACCCCCTTGCCTCTGGCCTGTACCCCAGCTCTTATATGCATAAGTAAATAAAATCTTAAAAAAAAAAAAAATCCATGCTGTAGGGCTCCCCAAGGTCAAAGAATAGTTGCATTGGGAGACAACAGCCTAAAGGGGTCTATTAAAAGGATAACATTGTCAGCCCAAATTGGGTCTGTCCACTTAGCAGCTGTGGGACCTGAAAAAAGTCACTAAATATCTCTGAGCTTCAGATTCCTCAGGTTTAAAATGGGAAGTGAAGAGAAATAAGCTACACTACCTGTGAGGACTTTAGCATAATATGCGAGTGTGTATTGAATATTTGATTAAAATGTTCTTGTCATTTAGGGAACTGGAAAGCTTGGAACTTGTCTAAAACATTTAAGATTTCAGATGTAGAATCTGGGCATGGAGCCTTCCAGGTGATTCTGAAATATGTGTTTAAAGCTTAGAACCACATTAGAATCACCTAGATTGCGTGAAATGCCTTGAACACCCGCCCATGCCTGGATTCACCTCAGACCCACTAAACCAGAATCCCTAGGGGTGGATCCACCCAGGCCTGGTGCTGTTGTTGTTATTTTTTTAAGATTTATTTATTTATGCATACAAAGAGCTGGGGTACAGACTTGAGTCAGGGTAGGTGAGAAGATTTTTCGGAGACAGAGTGAGGAGCAGAACAGGCAGATCAACTGGAATACACTGCTGAGGGGAGCGGTGGGAGAGGCAGGAGAGGTCTGCCTCATGTGGGTTCCCTTCTTGGCTAGGGATTGAATTTGCGCTGCTACTGCCGCAGATACTTCACAGTGCAGAGCTCAGAAAGTAAATGGATGAATACAATGTAATAACATCCAGACTATGGAATATTACTCAGCACCAAAAGAATGCGCTATTAGGCCGTGGAAGAATTGCTACATACAGTATGAGTCCAATTACTAATAATCTGGAAAATAAAAAAGTAAGGAAAACAGGGGCCTCCCTGGTGGCACAGTGGGTTAAACAACACACTATGGAGCAAACCACAGCCACTGCAGCATGAATTCCATCCCTGCTGCTGGCCAGGGAGGGGACCCACATGGCCAGTGGACCTCTCCTGCTGTGTCCACTGCTCCCCTCAGCAGTGTACTTCGGTTGATCTGCCTGTTCTGCTCCAAGCTCTCTGTGGTGAATCCTCTCACCCCGCCACACCTCTAGCCTGTACCCCAGTGCTTGTATGCATAAATAAATAAATCTTTTTTTTTTTAAGATTTATTTATTTATGCACACAAGAGCTGGGGTACAGGCCAGAGACGCATGGGAGGTGAGAGGATTCACCAGACAGAGTGGGGAGCAGAACAGGCAGACAGACTGAAACACACTGCTGAGGGGAGCAGCGGGTGAGGCAGGAGAGGTCTGCTGCGCCATGTGGGTCCCTTTCCTGGCTGGCAGCAGGGATTGAACTCATGCTGCAGTGACTGCAGTTTGCTTCATAGTGTGTTGCTTAACCCACTGCGCCACCAGGGAGGCCCCAATAAATAAATCTTTTTAAAAAAATAACTATCATTAGGAAGTATCTTGTGCTATGCATTGAACTTTTCATTTGCATCCGTAATCGTACACAACATATCTAGAACTTTAGTATTATTGTTCCTGCTTTAAAGAAATTAATAATGAGACTGAATGAAATTTGCATCCTACTCTTAGGCACCAAGTAAGAAGCAGAAACAGGACTCAAATTCAGACTTTCTCACTGACTCTGGGCCACAGCTCCCTGCTCCCTGCCCCCTGCCAGAAAATGCAGCATTCATCAAGCTGTCATTAGCATATATGCAGGTGCAATCAGTGGCTGGGTTTGCTAGAGGCTTCAGAGTAGGTGGTAGGTCAGCAGCTGCTAAAAAGAACCGATAAAGAAGTCTTATGCTCTCCTGGTGGAACTCAGGTTTAGGACACAAACCCAACTTTAATGCTGACTCTGCCCAAAGTGCTACGTTGTGACTTAACTTTCTGGGGCGTCCATTTCCTTTGGGTCGAACATGGAGTGATTAATACTTTATAGAATTCTGAGATGAAATAACACGCATGAAAGTGCTATGCCCATATTAAGAACATGATAATTGTTAGTATATCTCACCACAACAGAAATTCTTTCTTTACTTTGACCCTTACCTGTTAGGGCCTAAAGGTTGGGGCTCATTGTTGCCAGGAGAATCAACATTGGGATAGCAATTTGTCTTAATGTGTTCCACTAGTTGACTCTGTTTACATTTTTTATTCATTGGATGTTTTGTTTACATTTTCTATTCTTCACTCAGTCTCTAATGAAAACCAATTCTTCCTTTTCCCTGCCACACCCAGACCTTTGCCTAGATGCATGAAATGAATCACCACCCTTTTCTGGTCTGACAGATTCTACCCTGGTCAGATGTTTCCTCCTCTCCTGATTAACTGCCAGCACCCCCCTCCTTGTGGGCTGATGCCTCGAGGCCTGGCCTGTGATGAGGCTTAAATGTAATGACAGTTTTGGCCTACACAGCCCTGGGGTGATGGCCCACAGTTGGAGCCTAACCTCCAGACATCCAGCCTCTTGAAAAGGCTCCAAATGGGTGACCTTCTCATTCTTCATCCTCAGTCTTCACCTAAATTCACTGTCCTTTCTCAACATTCTACTCTTTTTTTTTTTTTTAAAAAGATTTATTTATTTATGCATACAAGAGCTGAGATACAGGCCAGAGGGGGGGTGGGGGTGGTGGTGACAGTATTCCCCAGAGACAGAGCAGGGAGCAGACCAGGCAGATCAACTGAAGTACACTGCTGAGGAAAGCAGCGGGTGGGCGAGGCAGGAGAAGTCTACTATGCCATGTGGATCCCCTCCGTGGCTGGGGGATCTGTCAAATGTGTGCCACAGTGTCTGTGATAGCTTCATAGTGCTGCAACTTAACCCCTTAACCCACCAGGGAGGAACTGAAATAGATTTTTCTAGATACAGACAAGCCTTAAAGGTGTTTTAGAGAGGGACATTTGAGTCTGTTCCTTTTGTCTTTTAGTAGAAAAGCTATCTGCTCTTTATCAAGTGGAAAAGTATGGTTTTATTAAATCAGGCATGGAAATAGTTTCATTGTCTTTTAAGAAAAAGGACAAAGTTATATTTACCCCCATCTCAAGTTTACTATCTCTCCAACTTTGGTGGAGACTAGGCTGTCTCCTAGGAATTTTCTTAGTCCCCACACAGCACTCCAGCCTCAGGAAGCTCTTTCCAGGTGGACACTGCTCTTGGCTAGAGCTTCAGTCATGTGACCCATATAATGAGGGTTCAGTGACTTAATTGCTGTTATTTGGTTAAACATTTTAAATGTATATGTTAATTAAAATGCAGTCATTAGGGCGGTGAAACAGAGGTTAAAGTCTTTGCACTATCAAGCTATCCCCAGTCACTGCAGCATGAGTTTGATCCCCAGCCAGGGCACAGCAGCCCTCTCCTATCTCACCCACTGCTCCCCTCAGCAGTGTACATCAGTAGATCTGCCTATTCTGTACCCTACTCTGTCTCTGGGGAATCTTCTCACCTCCAGCACCTCTGGCCTATAGCCCAGTTCTTATATGCATAAATAAATAAAAATATTTTTTAAAATTAAATAAAATTCAATCATTAGAGGAAAATGTAGCAAAAGGAAAAAAAAAGAGACAGAAATAAGGTGGAGATAGGAAGGGGCAGGAGAGAAGCAACTAAAAGATTGACAGAAAGGGAGGAGAAAGCAAAGGACAAATAAAACTCGGCATGGAATAAGTAAGCATCCTAAACCAGTAACTGGTTCTGTGGTTCACATCACTTAGAGCACATCCTTCTGTCAGCCCCAACTGCCCCGCCCTTCAGCTCTAAGTTCCTGTTTCTCATGGCTTTTCTCTCTTCCCTTCACATTGTCTCCCTTAAGTAGCAGGTCTTAAAAAAAAGTCAAGGGAAATTCAGGGTGTGTGTGTGTGTGTTTCGTAATAATTCACTCAGAAAAATTAAAGTGTTGCAATGCTTACCATAGACTTTAGGTTCTCCTAGCTGTCAATGTGGGGAACACTCTGAAAGTTTAATTACTCTGTGGAAACTATTTCCATGCCTGATTTAATAAAACCATACCAAGTCAAAGTTATATTTACCCCATCTCAAGTTTACTATCTCAGAGGACACTGAGCCAAACTTGGGGTCCAAAGAGTAAGCTTATACATCTCATTCCATTCCACCTTGGGGAGATAAATGATGACTACACAGGAGGGAACTAGGAGCCAGACACACATCCTGATTTTTTTTTTTTTTTTTAAGATTTATTTACTGGGCCTCCCTGGTGGCGCAATGGGCTAAGAAACGCACTATGAAGCAAACCTCAGCCACTGCAGCACGAGTTCGATCCCTGCTGCCGGCCAGGGAGGGGACCCACATGGCGAGGCAGACCTCTCCTGTTGTGCCCGCTGCTCCCCTCAGCAGTGTACTTCTGTTGATCTGCCTGTTCTGCTCCCCGCTCTCTGTGGTGAATCCTCTCACCCCCCCAAACCTCTGGCCTGTATCCCAGTGCTTGTATGCATAAATAAATAAATCTTTAAAAAAAAAAAAAGATTTATTTACTTGGGCCTCCCTGGTGGTGCTACAGGTTGAGCGCCACACTGTGAAGCTTCCAAAGCACAACTACAGTTCCATTCACACCCAGGTAGGTGACCCACATGGGGCAGCAGACCTCTCCTGCCTCACCTGCTGTTCTCCTCTTACCTCCTGCTCGGGCCTCTACCCCAGCTCATATGCATAAATAAGTAAATCTTAAAAAAAAATATTTATTTATTTATGCATACAAGAACTGGGGTACAGGCCAGAGGTATGGGAGAGTAAAAGGATTCAGCAGAGACAGAATGGGGAACAGAACAGGCAGATCTACTGAAATACACTGCTGAAGGGAGCAGTGGGGAGACTGGACAGATCTGCTGCACCATGTGGGTCATCTCCCTGGCTGGAGATGGAATTCATGCTGTACTGGCTGTGGAGGCTGCGACTTAACCCCTTGTGCCACCAGGGAAGACCCTGATTCATTTTTTTTAACTGAAGTTTTTATTGAGATGATTATAGAGTCATAGGTAGATACAAGAATTATACAGAGAAATCTACTGTAGTCTATACAGTTTCTTCCATTAGTAATATTTCACAAAACTAGAGTACAGTATTTTTTTGTGGTTAAGTTTGTTTTTAGGGGCTTCCCTGGTGACTCAGGAGGTTAAGGCATAGCACTGTGAAGCTATAGGTAGCCACTGCAGCACTGAGTTTGATCCTTGGCCAGGGAGCTGACCCACATGGCACAGCAGACCTCTCCTGCCTCGCCTGCTGCTCCCCTCAGCAGTGTATTTCAGTAGATCTGCCTGTCCTGCTCCCCACTCTGTCTCTGGTGATGCCTTCAGAAAACAAACAAACACTCACTTCCTCCTCTCTCCCACACCTCTATCCTACACTCCAGCTTTTGTATGTATAGATAGATAAATAAATCTTTTTAAAAAATAAAGTTTATTTTTATTTATGCATGCAAGAACTGAGGTGCAGGCCAGAGGTACAGAGGGTGAGTGGATTTGCCAGAGACAGAGTGGGGAGCAGAACAGGTGGATCTACTGAGGTACACTGCTGAGGAGAACAGTGGGTGAGACAGGAGACATCTACTGCACCATGTGGGTCAGCTCCCTGGCTGGGCATCCAACTTATACTGCAATGTCTACTGATAGTTTGATAGCGCTAACTTTAACCCCTGCGCTCTCAGGGAGGCCCCGAGAGTGCAGTATTATAGCCAGGATGATGTTGATGTCATTCATTCTTTTATTTCTCCACTTTTATAAGTCATTTCTTATTGTTGTGTGTATATATATTTATATCCAGCCGCTTCTGTCACATGTGGAGGTTCATGAATATACCATCATAGTACAAGTACTGAATAGTTCCATCACTATAAAATCTCTTCTGCCCTATCAGCTTTCACCATACCTCACCCCTGGCTACCATTACTATATTTCTAAAATGTCATCATTCAAAAATTTTGTATAAATGAAATCATAGAGTAAGTATTGTTTGGGAGTTGGCTTTTTTAATCTTTGGAAAGTCGGCCTAATTGTGGCATGTATCATTTATTCCTTTTCATTGTTGAGTTCATTTTTTAATTTTGTGATTGTGAGCCAGTCGTTTGTACTTTTCTACCTGAGAAATGGTACAGTCTACTGGAGATTGTCTTAATTCTTCTAATCCTGCATTTATTCATCTGTTTTGTGTTTGTGTTTTTTGTATTTTTTGAAGGTAAGCTATCAATAAGAGTATAGTTCTCTCCAGGACTCATACAAAGATCAATTGAGTTAATAGACATAATAACGCATTATGAACTGTCAAGTGATGTACACATTTAAGTTTTATTAAAATTGGCTTTTTGAGGGAAGCACCTATTTAAACTTTTGTTTTCCTACTTATTCCAGACATATCAAATTACTCCCATTTTGGGATTTTCTTCCAGTCAGTGGAACTCAGGGAGCACAAGGGATTTAATTTTCAAGCTTCCCGTGAGGAAATTGCTTACCAGAGCAGAGACTGGGGGAGGGGTAGGCAGAGAGAAAGTGAAATAGAAAGAAGGAAATAAAAGGAGATGATAGAAGGAAATAGAGGGAGTAAGGATAAGCCACCAAAGTTTATCTTTCCACCAACTTTTTAAAAATATTTTATTTATGCATACAAGAACTGGGGTACAGGCCAGATATGGGTGGGTGGGTGGTAAAAGGATTCATCAGAGACAGAGTGGGGAACAGAACAGGCAGATATACTGAAACACTGCTGAGGGGAGCAGCAGGTGAGACAGGGGAGGTCTGCTGTGCCCTCTGGGTCACTTCCCTGACTAGGGATTGAATTCGTGCTGCAGTGGCTGCATCTCTTGTGCCACCAGAGGCCCCCCACCAACCTTTTTATTATCTGCTTTCCAATGGGTTTTCAGTCTCCTCAAGCCCTAGAACTACCTTTGTCATAATCACCACCTCTTTTTTTTTCTTACTCAACAGTTAGCAGCATTAGACAGGGTAGCACACCCTCTTGGCTTGAAATGCTTTAAACTCTTAGTTCCACACTTTTGGACTGTCTTGTCTATTCTATTCTTCCTTCTTGGCTCTTTGCTTGCTCTACCTTCCCTGCCTTTTTCCTCAAGGTCCTAAGCCTAGAGCTCTGAGTAGGTGCCCTATTCTGCTGGTTCTGCTATACGTGATTCCATTTAGCAGTTGACTTTCAATAGTTTAAATATTCACATGTGAATGGCATTTACAGTTCCACCCATAACCTTCTTCCATGCCTACATGACCTAGCAATGGGATAGCTAATAAGCATACTAAATTTAACATGTCCAAAATAGAACTCTTGATCCCTCCTACCAATACCACCAGCAGCTTCTATTAGTCTCCTTTCAGTTACAAAAGGATCCATGTAGTTGTCTGAACTAAATGTCTAGCACTCAACTGTTTCCTCCCCACCTCTACCTACAGGACAGTGAGAATCCCCCAACCTCTCATCAACCCTCAGCTACTTATCTAGTTCATGCCACTGTCATCTTTCATCAAAATGAAATTGTCTCTTTAGAATTGATACACCAGTGAGTACCTTGAAAATGTAAATGAAGTCAGATTGCTCTCTTATTTGAAACTAACAACTTCAAGTAAATTAAAATCTTTTTTTTTTTTTAAAGATTTATTTATTTATGCATACAAGCACTGGGGTACAGGCCAGAGGTGTGGGAGGTGAGAGGATTCACCACAGAGAGCGGGGAGCAGAACAGGCAGATCAATGGAAGTACACTGCTGAGGGGAGCAGCGGGCACAGCAGGAGAGGTCTGCTGCACCATGTGGGTCCCCCGCCTGGCCAGCAACAGGGATCGAACTCATGCTGCAGTGGCTGTGGTTTGCTTCATAGTGCGTTGCTTAACCCACTGCGCCACCAGGGAGGCCCTAAATTAAAATCTTAACCCCTTATTTTGGAGCTTACACAATCTAAACATCTTAGTCCTGCTCTCTCCTCTGCCTGGAAGATTCTTCCCACAGAACTTTACATTGCAAACTCCTCAGCATTTAGGGCTTAGCTGGAATACCATCCTTTAGAGAAACTTTTCTTGAGTATCTTACCTGAATATTAGCCCCATCTGCTCAGTCTTTCTCTTTCTCATCACCTGATTGATTTTCTCAGTTGCCCTTTTGTTATAGGGTAGGGAGAGGAGTACTTAGAAGCTTTAAGCTTGCCCTCTCTGAATGGGTTTTGCCATTTGCTGCATTAAGATAAACATACAAAACTTTTAATGGAAAGGAACTTTAATACAACTAGGGTATAATAAAGAAAGAATAAAGAATATAGTTATTAAGTTAAGTATTTATTTATTTATTTTAAAGATTTATTTATTTATGCATACAGGCACTGGGGTACAGGCCAGAGGTGTGGGGGGGGCGAGAGGATTCACCACAGAGAACGGGGAGCAGAACAGGCAGATTGACTGAAACACACTGCTGAGGGGAGCAGTGGGCACAGCAGGAGAGGTCTGCCATACCATGTGGGTCCCCTCCCTGGCCGGCAGCAGGGATCGATCTAGTGCTGCAGTGGCTGCCTTTTGCTTCATTGTGAGTTACTTAACCCACTGTGCCACCAGGGGAGGCCCTAAGTTAAGTATTTAAAGTTACCCATCTCCTTGAGAGTAAAAGTCCAGCCAAATAGGACTGGTTTAAAGCAAGGCCCAAAAACCTGCTACACATTTAAAGGATTTTTTAGTAGAGACCTATAGAAAAGGGTTAGAAAGGGCGCCAAATTTGTTACAGGGCAGGGAGAGGAGTACTTAGACGCTTTAAGCTTGCCCTCTTTGAATGGGTTTTGCCATTTGCTGCATTAAGATAAACATACAAAACTTTTAATGCCATTTGCTGCATTAAGATAAACATACAAAACTTTTAATGGAAAGGAACTTTAATACAACTAGGGTACAATAAAGAAAGAACAAAGAATATAGTTACTAAGTTAAGTATTTAAAGTTACCCATCTCCTTGAGGGTAAAAGTCCAGCCAAATAGGATTGGTCTAAAGCAAGGCCCAAAAACCTGCTACACATTTAAAGGACTTTTTAGTAGAGACCTATAGAAAAGGGTCAGAAAGAGTCATACATATTTGGGAGGAAAAGAGTAAAATTAAAATTAAGATGAAAGCTGCTATTGTAACCTACCCACGGGTCTCTCACCCACATTTGTCCCAACCAGTCCAAGACCAAAAAGCAAGCACAGTTTTTTCACATGTCCCTCTGCTCCATGTGCCTCCTCCAGGTCTCCTTGCTGTTCTCCATCTTCCTTTTTTTTTTTTTTTTTTGCAAAAATCTTTTTTTCCTCCTTAACTTCACCCACTTAAAGCAAAACCAAAATTTTTAAAACTTCCCCTTTTCCTAAAACCACCCTGTTACACTTTCACTATCTGTTATATTTCTGTATTTGTTTTTTGTTTATTGCTGGTCTGGCTTCACTAGAGTGAAGCTCCTGCTCTACAAAGCTGATGTTTAATTAACATTTGTTCAATAAATCACTCATTGACATCATAGCATAAATAACTAACAGGTACCCCTATCCTACATGTTAATTTTTCTGGGGAACTGCATTTTAACTGGAATCAAAGCTTTAAGATCAGGAAAAAGCAAGCTGGTAAGATTTCAATCATCAATTTACTGACGGAGGAGATTTTCTTCACCACTCCCCTGAAAAATCATACCTCTATTTTAATATGCCACCCCCATTTTCTGTCTGTACTTGCTTCTGGATCCCCTCCAACTTTCCTGGGTGGTTCCCTCAGAAAACTGTTCTTACTTAGCAGGACCCCTTCTCTCCTTTAATAGCTATCAAAGTGTCTGAGCTTACAGATTCTTGTTCGCCATAGCTACACCTTTGGCACCCTCCTTAGAGGCAATGCCAGGTTCTGGGGGAGATCTGTTGAGTCTTCACCCTGCATCTCAGCAGTTTTCAGCAGCCTGCTGCCACCTCAGCATTATGCTCCTGGTCCGTCCACACCCTCATTCCCGCCTACCCACTCTGCTGAGACTATGTTTCCTGTACCTATTCTGGCCTATACCTTTACTTGCTTTTTAACTGGTTAGATGCCTAATTCGGCCTCCAACTTCTCCATTTCTGGAAACATTCCACCGTTACTAATGCCGCACTTACACCCCCTAGTGGCTGAAAAACGAGCACTCTTCATTCTGAAGCTGGTCCCTTACTGGGTGCTGTCTGCCCTTCCCAGAAGGAACCAGTTGCTGGAGAAGCTCTACTCAAGGGGGTTCAGAAGAACTAACCCTTCTTTGTGGCATGGTGAAGGTCGAACTATTTCTTTTTTTTAAAGATTTATTTATTTATGCATACAAGCACTGGGGTACTGGCCAGCGGTGTGGGGGGGTGAGAGGATCCACCAGAGACAGAGCAGGGAGCAGAACAGGCAGATCAAGGGAAGTACACTGCTGAGGGGAGCAGTGGGCACAGCAGGAGAGGTCTGCCATGCCATGTGGGTCCCCCCCTGGCCGGCAGCAGGGATCGAACTCATGCTGCAGTGGCTGAGGTTTGCTTCATAGTGCATTGCTTAACCCACTGTGCCACCAGGGAGGCCGCTCGAACTACTTCTTTAGACTAGTCACACTCTCTCTTTCACCCCTTGAACACCTCCCTTATTTACTTATGCATACAAGAACTAGGGTGTAGTCCAGAGGTGTGAGGGGGTGAGAGGATTCACTAGAGACAGATAGCTGCATAGTACTGCAGCTTAACCCCTTGTACCATCAGGGAGGCCCACCTCCCTTTCTTTCCTGTGTCGCTGTTATGACAAGGATGGCATTTTCTTTCAGGGCTGGGATGAGAATGTGGTACTCCTTCAAATTAATAGACGTTCTGTAACTGTTCAACATTTATTTAGCGAGGGTGGGGGAAAACTATTTTTTTTATTAATAAAAATGATTCTAACTAAAGGATGTATAGTAGATTTTTTTTTTCTTTTTTATGCAGAAGAACTGGGATATAGTTGGGAGGTTGGAAGGAGGAGAGGGAATTCACTAGAGGCAGAGTGGGGAGTAGTACAGGCAAATTTGGGTTTACTGAAATACACTGCTAAGGGGAGCAGCAGGCAGGACAGGAGAGGTCTATTGTGCCATATGTGGGTGAGCTCCCTGGCCAGGATCGAACTCAGATCTTAGAGGTGATAGCCCTGAGAAAACCCCTAGGCTGCCAGAAAGGCCCCTAATATGCAGTTTAATGAATTATAAGGCAAATAACTTCTAACAGGTCTGTACCTTATTTTCTCCTCACTAAAAACCGTAGTTCTCAGGTACAATGGCTCTAAGAGAACTAGAATATTACATACTTTCTCATTTGCTTTATATTTTTAAAAGCTAAGTTTATTGGAGCATAATTAACATATAATAAAAGTCACCCTTTTTTAGGTGCACAATTTGACAAGTTTTGGCAAATGTTTACAGCTTTATAGTCATTGACACAATCAAAATCGAGAACAGTGCATCTCACACAAGAGAGTGAGTAATGGCATAACGATTCATTGGGGTCATCTTTGGACACTTGTTTCACATCAAGCTTCCATGTGGGACTTGTTTCCTTCCTGCTAATTCCACATATTCTCCCAGGCAATTTCATCTACTTCCATTCCTTTAATTACTGACTCAAGAAGACTCCCACATCCTATCTCCTGAGCTCTCCACCTAAAAGGCAGACATAGTCTGCTGGAGGTGCCACATTATCTTTTCCCAAACCTACTTCTCTGTGCATCTTATCTTATTATTACCAGTAACCCAGTGATTTATCCTTCATTTTGGACCATGCCACCTTTCACCTTTCCCTCTACATGGACAGATGGACAGTCAATAGATTTCAAGTCCATAAATTACCTTTTTTTTAAAGATTTTTTTTTATTTTAAAAATGATTTATTTATGCATACAAGAACTGGGGTACAGGACAGAGGTGTGGGAGGTGAGAAGATTCACCAGAGACAGAGTGGGGAGTAGAGCAGATAGATTGACTGAAATACACTGCTGAGGGGAGCAGGAGCCGAGGCAGGAGAGGTCTGCTGCACCATGTGGGTCCCCTCCCTGGCCAGGGATCGAACTTGTGCTGCTGTGGCACAGATGCTTCACAGAACTACCCTCAACCTGCTGCACCACCAGGGAGGCCCCTCTTTCCATACTTCTTTTTTTTTTTTAAGATTTATTTATTATTTATGCATACAAGCACTGGGGTACAGGCCAGAAGTGCGGGAAGGTGAGAGAATCCACCAGGCAGAGCATGGGGCAGAACAGGTAGATAGACCAAAGCACACTGCTAACAGGAGCAGTGGGCCAGGCAGGAGAGATCTGCCTATGCCATGTAGGTCCCCTCCCTGGCCGGCAGCAGGGATCGAACTTGTGCTGCAGTGGCTGTGGTCTGCTTCATAGTGTATTGCTTAACCCACTGTGCCACCAGGGAGGGTCCTCCATACTTTTTTTTTTTTTTTAAAGATTTATTTATTTATGCATACAAGCACTGTGGTACAGGCCAGAGGTGTGGGGGGCGGGGGGGTGAGAGGATTCACCACAGAGAACAGGTAGCAGAACAGGCAGATCAACAGAAGCACACTGCTGAGGGGAGCAGCGGGCACAGCAGGAGAGGTCTGCCACGCCATGTGGGTCCCCTCCCTGGCTGGCAGCAGGGATCGAA
>JAGFMF010011568.1:17462090-17473309 GCA_019455555.1 Galemys pyrenaicus | reverse complement strand
ATCAACAGAAGTACACTGCTGAGGGGAGCAGCGGGCACAGCAGGAGAGGTCTGCCATACCATGTGGGTCCCCTCCCTGGCCGGCAGCAGGGATCGAACTGGTGCTGCAGTGGCTGTGGTTTGCTTCATAGTGTGTTGCTTAACCCACTGCGCCACCAGGGGAGGCCCTCCATACTTTTTTTAAAAAAGATTTTACTAATTTATTTTTGTGTAGAAAAACTGGGTGTAGTTCAGAGGTGCGGGAATGGGGGTGAGAGGATTCAGCAAAGACAGAGTGGGGAGCAGAGTAGATTTATTACAATACACTGCTGAGGGGAGCAAAGGGCAAGCAGGAGAGATCTACATCCCCATTTGGGTCAGCTCCCTGACCAGGGATGGAACTTAGGCCATAGTGTGATAGTGTTGAGACATAACCTCTAGGCCACCAGGAAGGTCCTAGGAAGACTTCTATTAAAATCTGGCAGTTTTAGGGGCCTCCCTGGTGGCGCAGTGGGTTAATAATTCACTATGAGGCAAACCGCAGCCACTGCAGCATGAGTTCAATCCCTGCCACAGGCTGGGGAGGTGATCCACATGGCAGACTTCTCCTGCTGCGCCCTCTGTTCCCCTCAGCAGTGTATTTCAGTCATTCTATCTGCTCTACTCCCCACTCTGTCTCTGCTGAATCCTCTCACCCTCCACACCTCTGGCCTGTACCCCAGTGCTTGTATGCATAAATAATAAATAAATGAATGAATGAATAAATAAAAATCTGGCAGTTTTAGCAAAAATTAGGAAAAGAAAATAGTTTTTAAAAATTCAAAGAATGTTGTTGAGCCATGAAAAGCTGTTGTGTGATACAATGGCCTGGGAGACATGCTAGTGTGGTAATTACCTGATTGCACACACCCAGACATCTTCTTTCAAAAACTAGCGAAAGGCGTTTCATTGCAGATGCCTGAATAATTTTGCCATTACGTCATGCCCAGGTTAATTTTAAAAAGTCACTTAAAGCAGGGTGGGGATTAGCAAAGTAACCAGAAAAGATCAAAACGTAAAAGGGTCATGTCCAGATATGTTTTTTAACGCTCAAATCAGAAGCTTTGATTTTTTACCCTCTCCTCTCTGCAAGTTGCCAAACAGGCTTTTCTGGTGGCAGGCATGGGGTGGATGAGTGACACTTAGTGATATTTCTGTTTGAGTAAAATCTCCTTTGAATTGTTAGTCTCTTATTCCTCCCCCTTAATTCTTTAATCTTTCTCTTTTTCCTTCTTTTATCTCCTTGTTGTGTCTTGTTGGCTTTGCTTGGTTTCCTCTGAGCTCTGTGCCTTCCTCCCTGATATTTCTCTCCAACCCTTCCTGCCCTCCCTTGTCATGCCTTTCCAGGGCTGTCTAGTTCTGGGCCTAGTTTTCTATGCAAACTGTTTAGAAGGTGTCCTGGGGTGGGAAAGTAAACAAAGCAAATTTTGCTTTTCAACTGCTCTGAATCGAATATTAATTAGAATGACAAATCTTAACTAACAGGTCTAATTGTTGGTAGTATGCTTGTGAAGAATACATCAGACATAAAAAATGTGGGTGGCTCTCACAACAAGTAGGGTGACTATCAGAAAAACAAAACAAAACAGAAAACAGATGATGGCAACCGTGTGGAGAAATTGGAACGCTGGCGTAAAATGGTGTAGCTGGAGAATAGTTTGGCAGATCCTCAGAAAGTTAACATAGAATTACCCTGTGACCCAGCACTTTCACTTCTAGGTATCCACTCAAAAGAATTAAAAGCAGTGACTTGCACAGATACTTGTATACCAGTGTCTGTAACTGCATATTCACTGCGGCCCCCTAAAGGGAAATTACTCATATGTGTGGCATATTCACATATTAGCCAGCCATAAAAAGGAATGAAATACTGACACATACTGCAATGTGGATGAATCATGAAACATTATGCCAAATGAAAAATGCTAGACAAAACAAATATTTTAAGATTCCACTTATCCAAGAGACCTAGAGTAGTTAAATTTGTGGAGGCAGAAAGTAGGAAACTGGTTGCCAGGGGCTGCAAGTAAGGGAAAATTAGTAGTTAGTGTTTCACAAAAAAAGAATTTGTGTTTGAGATTATGAAAAAGCTCTGGAAATGAATACTTGTATTGGTTGCATGACATTGTTAATATACTTATTTAATGTCATGGAATTATATACTTAAAAATTGTTACAGGGGCCTTCCTGGTGGCACAGGGGTTAAGTCTCAGCAACATGAAGCTATCCAGAGCCACTGCAGCATGATTTCCATCCCTAGCCAAGGAGTTGACCCACATGGTGCTGCAGACCTCTCCTGTCTCATCTGCTGCTCTCCTCAGCAGTATATTTCAGTAGATCTGCCTGTTCTGCTCCCCACTCTGTCTCTGGTGAATCCTCTCACCCCTCCCCCCACCTCTGACCTACACCCCAGTTTTTGTATGTAAAAATAAATAAAAATAAAATATTTGAAAAAATTGTGACAATGGTAAATTTTCTGTTGTATACATGCAACTACATATGTATTCACTATACTTTTATATTTTGCTACACATAATGTGTAGGTAGTTTGTGGCCAGCCCACATTAGGTACTAAGGGGACTTAATGAGAGACATTCTGCAGCTTTCTAAACCAGCTCTGTGTCGCAGTGATCTAAGGCCCTAGAGCAGTTTGAATGTAACTTTTCTAATCTCTGCCTTAAAGTGAGAATTACTGTCATTAAGTGGAACAGTTTTTCAGAAGTGCTATTTAATAAGATCAGAACTTTGAGAAAAGCCCAGAATTGTGCATGGGACTTCTTTAGAGAGCTAATACTATTAGAGAACATTTTATTTTAGAAACTCCTCTGATTTTTGTTATCAACATAATAATCAGTTTGTTTTAGAAAATAAAGGAGAGCCTCCCTGGTGGCGCAGTGGTTGAGTACCACAAGTTTGATCCCTGGCCAGGGAGGGGACCCACATGGCATAGAAGACCTCTCCTGCCTTGCCTGCTGCTCCCCTCAGCAGTGTATTTCAGTCAATCTGCCTGTTCTGTTCCTCACTCTGTCTCTGGTGAATCCTCTCAACAACCACCCCCCACACCTCTGGCCTGTACCCCAGTTCTTGTAAGAATAAAGAAATGAATCTTTTTTAAAAAATAAAATATATATTAAAAATTGTTTTTAGGGCCTTTTAAAATCTAATACATTTGTTATTAATATCTTTTAACAGCAAACATTTAGATAAAATGTTTGATGGTGGTTTAATTAAATTTTATCACATTCTTTTGGATCTATATAACCTTTCACATGGGGATAATTTTAGATTTA
Organism: Galemys pyrenaicus; assembly: GCA_019455555.1. Lineage (NCBI taxonomy): Eukaryota > Metazoa > Chordata > Mammalia > Eulipotyphla > Talpidae > Galemys > Galemys pyrenaicus. The sequence goes on along the minus strand of JAGFMF010011568.1, from coordinate 17,470,002 downwards.
TAGAAAAGTTGCAAAGATAATAGTTTCTGCATACACTTTTCCCAGCTTCCCCTAACATTAACATCTTACATAACCTTGACATGTTTGTCACAAATAAATAAAATGCTCTTAGTACATTACAAAACTGTGAGATTTATTTGAATTTCACTAGTTTTTAACTAACCTCCATTTTCTGTTCAAGGATCCAGTGTGAGTACCACATTGCATTTAAAATTTTTTTAAATTGTTTCTGTTTGTTTGTCATCTATCACATTCAAGATGTTGTAAGGGTGAAAAGATAAATTATAGTCTTGAGTTCTCTGACCACTGAGGACAACACAGGGGCACACAAACCTCCATTGTTTAGGACAAACTACAATAACTACATAAGAGGAACAAAGGGATGTGCTGAATCCATTTGGAAGGACAGAACATAAGTAAAAGAAGTCAACAAGGCTGGACAAAGTCTTGGATGGTGGAAGAGTGAGGGTTTTTTCAGAGATTGTAGATAGTTTAGTGTTATCAATTGCATAGGACATTTGCCTCTTTCTTAGGTCAGACTGTGAATCAAATTCATCTCCACTGTTTTTAAAATACTAACTTCATTATCTGTTGAATCTGAATTTAAAAGGCAGAGTCAAATAATTTTTTTCTTCATTTAAGACTTCATGAGTGGGGCCTCCCTGGTGGCGCAGTGGGTTAAGCAACGCACTATGAAGCAAACCACAGCCACTGCAGCACCAGTTCGATCCCTGCTGCCGGCCAGGGAGGGGACCCACATGGCACAGCAGACCTCTCCTGCTGTGCCTGCTGCTCCCCTCGGCGGTGTACTTCTGTTGATCTGCCTGTTCTGCTCCCCGCTCTGTCTGTGGTGAATCCTCTCACCCCCCCACACCTCTGAACTGTACCCGTGCTTGTATGCATAAATAAATAAATCTTTAAAAAAAAATTAGACTTCATGAGTCATTAGAATATTAGGAGAGAATTCTGAAGACAGGGTTAAAATAAGAGCAGAGAATCACTAAATTGAATTAACTTTTCTTTAAACAAATTTGAGCACATTTCTTTTAGAAGGTCATCAAATGAGATGTGAAATAGGGGCACATTCCCATGAGCTTGGTTAGATATTCATCTTGATGTGACCTGTCACCCGTGTCTCTCCTTATACATACTGGAATAATTCCTGCTTCCTCTCGGTGATCAAATGATTGCAATATTGGTTGGAACTTCTGCACAGGAGATTATGCGCTCAGTCCCTCACCTATTAAGTGGTGGGAGGCTGTCAGAATTTACCATTTTATGTCAATGTTGCTTTTGGCATGGTCGCAGAACTATTATTTTTCAGTATCCAGGAGCCCCAAATTCTTTTTTCAACTAATTTTGAGAGTGATGTATTTGAAGTGTAAGAGAACCACACCTCTATGAAAAGCTGAGTTCACACTGATTCTTCGCTGTGATCTACTGGGTAGGCCTTCATACAATTAATGATAAGAATTTGGTTTCTTGACACCTGACTTTTGCTGAGAACACTGGCACATTGACCCCTTAACTTTGCTTTGCTGCAAAGTGTTCCCAGGTATTATATTATATAAGGAAGCAAGACTGGGTTTCCTCATGAAGTTTGGTCCCCTAATTTAGATACATGTTTGGATAGCACCAAGACAAAGGCAAAGATTAGCCTACAGAAAAAAAAACTGGGGTGGCTGGGCTGATAAAGCAGAGCCTGGGCAGTTTAGACTCCTCTTTGTGGTCACATGGAGTCAGTACTTACATTTGGGGAATATAATTGCTGCCCTTTCTTCGTGCAACTTCTGTTAAATATACATTCCTATCAGTTCTTTATATCTAGAGAGAATAAAAGTGTTTTAAAGTTTTTGTGTGCATGTTTATGAAATTCTTTTTCTAGATCAAGACTAATACTGTATGTCTTCACTTATATGTGGAATCTCTTTTCATTTTAAAGATTTATTGGGGGCCTCCCTGGTGGCGCAGTGGGTTAAGCAACGCACTATGAAGCAAACCGCAGCCACTGCAGCATGAGTTCGATCCCTGCTGCCAGCCAGGCAGGGGATCCACATGGCACAGCAGACCTCTCCTGCTGTGCCCGCTGCTCCCCTCAGCAGTGTGCTTCCGTTGATCTGCCTGTTCTGCTCCCCGCTTTCTTTGGTGAATCCTCTCACCCCCCCATATCTCTGGCCTGTACCCCAGTGCTTGTATGCATAAATAAATAAATCTTAAAAAAAAAAAAAAGATTTATTGGGGCCTCCCTGGTGGTGCAATGGGTTAAGTAATGCACTATGAAGCAGACTACAGTCACTACAGCACGAGTAAGATCCCTGCTGCCGGCTGGGGAGGTGACCCACAAGGCAAGGCAGACTTCTCCTGCCTCGCCCACCTGCTGCTCCCCTCAGCAGTGTATTTCAGTAAATCTGCCTGTTCTGCTCCCCACTCTGTCTCTGGTGAATCCTCTCACCTCCTGCAACTCTGGCCTGTACCCCAGTTCTTGCATGCATAAATAAATAAATCTTGGGCCTCCCTGGTGGCGCAGTGGGTTAAGCGACACACTATGAAGCAAACCACAGCCACTGCAGGGCGAGTTCGATCCCTGCTGCCAGCCAGGGAGGGGACCCACATGGCACAGCAGACCTCTCCTGCTGTGCCTGCTGCTCCCCTCAGCAGTGTACTTCTGTTGATCTGCCTGTTCTGCTCCCCGCTCTCTGTGGTGAATCCTCTCACCCCACCCCCACACCTCTGGCCTGTGCCCCAGTGCTTGTATGCATAAATAAATAAATCTTTAAAAAAATAAATAAATCTTAAAAAAAAAACATATTTATTTCTACATATAAGAACTGGGGGTCTAGGCCAGAGGTGGGAGGATGGGGAGGAGAGGTGTGTGTGTGTGTGTGTGTGTGAGAGAGAGAGAGAGAAAGAGAGAGAGAGACAATTCGCCATAGACAGAGTAGGAAGAAGAACAGGAGGATCTACTGAAATATATGGCTGCGGAGAGCAGTGGGGGAGGAGAGGTCTGTTCTGCCTTGTGGGTTGGCTCTCTGCTCAGGGATCCAACTCATGTTGCAATGACTCGAGATAGCTTGATAGCTCTGAGACTTTAACCCAGACACCACCTAGGAGGCCCCTATATGTGGAATCTTTAAAAATCACAAAAACAACACTCAGTTTAAAAAAAGATCAAGGGGCCTCCCTAGTGGCCCAATGGGTTAGCACCGCTCTGTGAAACATCTGCAGCCACTGTAGCATGAGTTGGATCCTGGGCCAGGGAGGTGACCCAGGTGGAGCAGCAGACCTCTCCTGCCTCGCCCGCTGTTCCCCTCAGCTGTGTGTTTCAGTCCATCTGCCTGTTCTGCTCTCTGCTCTGTCTCTGGTGGATCCTCTCACCCCCCTCACCTCTGACCTGTACCCATTCTTGTATGCATAAATAAGTAAAAAACCTTTTAAAAAAATAAAAAAAGATTGACTTGGGGCCTCCTTGGTGGCATAGAGTTTGAGTCTCAGCACTATCAAGCTGTCAGCGCCATGGTTGGATCCCCACGTGACACAGCAACCCTCTCCTGTCTCACTGCTCCCCTCAGCAGTGTATTTCAGTGGATCCACCTCTGGCCTACACTTCAGTTCTTGTATGCATAAATAAAAAAGTAAAAATGACTTGTGGTTAGCAGGTGTGTGAGTGTGTGTGTGAAAGAGAGAGAATAAGATGAAGTTTTTAAAGCTAGAAATTTCGATTAGTAAGATAAATAAAATTAGGGATATAATGTACAACAACATGATAACTAGTTACTGCTGTTTGGTCTATTTGAAAGTTTCTAACAGATTAGCTCCTAAAAGTTCTCATTACAAGTTAAAAAATCAATTTTCCCTCTTTTTTTTGGTATCCATAGAAAGTAATGGATGTTAACTAAACTTACTGTAGTAACCATTTTGCAATATATGTAAGTCAAATAATTTTGTTGGGTATCTTGAACTTCTACAGTGCTGTATGTCAATTATAGCTCAATAATATTGAAAGAAAATAAAAGAATTCTGTCCTAAAAGTAGGAATAATGTCAACACTTTAATTTGAAACAGAAAGATGGTAATAAAGGACAAATTATAAGTTCCAATGAATAAAATGTAGTTGACATTGGGGCATTTAAGAACACTGCAATATTAATCAAACATAAAAGGGGAACCAAAATAGAGACAGCAATTCTGGAAGAAATGCTACTGCTATGATGTTTTCAAATACTGTTCAGACAGGCGACACTGTACCCTTTTTATTCAGTTAAAGTGTTTCTGTGTTAAATGTTGTGCATTTACATAATAAGCTCCATGAGACCAGCAGCAATGTATATAATAGATTCTTAGGAAGACTGGATGCCTATTGCTCTTTTAAAATGAAAGAAACAGGGCCTCCCTGGTGGCAGTGGGTTAAGCAACACACTATGAAAAAAACCGCAGCCACTGCTGCAGGAGCTTGATCCCTGCTGCCGGGCAGAGAGGGGACCCACATGGCCTAGCAGACCTCTCCTGCCTTGCCTGCTGCTCCCCTCAGCAGTGTATTTCAGTAGATCTGCCTGTTCTGTTCCCCACTTTGTCTGGTGGATTCTCTCACCCCCTGTAACTCTGGCTTGTACCCCAGTGCTTGTATTCATAAAAAATAAAATCTTAAAAAAAAAAAAGAAACAACAAGTTTTCTAGAACACTAGATTCCCTCTAAACTAATACACAAGACTAATTTTTCCCTCCTATGTACAAAAACAGACTGTTGGAAGGCCCTGTCCAAATTCGCATGCCAAGACATGGCTGACCAGGCTGGTGAAGAATCAGAGCAAAGGTTGTTTTCATTTTTTTTTTTTTAAAGATTTATTTATTTATGCATACAAGCACTGGGGCACAGGCCAGAGGTGTGGGGGGGTGAGAGGATTCACCACAGAGAGCGGGGAGCAGAACAGGCAGATCAACAGAAGTACACTGCTGAGGGGAGCAGCAGGCACAGCAGGAGAGGTCTGCTGTGCCATGTGGGTCCCCTCCCTGGCTGGCAGCAGGGATCGAACTCGCCCTGCAGTGGCTGTGGTTTGCTTCGTAGTGCGTTGCTTAACCCACTGCGCCACCAGGGGAGGCCCGCAAAGGTTGTTTTCATAACAGCATTCTATGCTAGCTGGTTCTACTCAAAAGCTGTGGCTTGGGCTGTGGCCAAGTTGGGACAGAAGCTGGCCACAGATGAACACAGTCTCACCGTGGTAGGTTCTCTGGGAGGGAAATGATTTACTTTCTTCAAAGAATCTGTACCTCAAGAAAGCAGTCTGTGACTTCAGGATTCCTTCTGTGAGTATTGGTTATCTCTTATGCATTTCACCCTGTCTTAGAGTTTTCCCACACATTGTTCACTCTCCAATACCATTTTCCTCACTCTTCACCTCACTGGTTCTCTGTCCTTTGATCTCAGAGTAGGTGTTACCTTTCTTACCAGGGTTATCTGAGGGACCTGAACATCATATCAAGACTGTTTTCTTCCCAGCATACTTTTTGATTTATAATTGTGCTTATTTGTTTATTTACCAGTTAATGATTCTCTTCCTCCATCAATGCTGAGCTCCATTAGGGTAGAATCTGTATCCATTTCCTTCAGTATTTGTCCAGCACAATACAGGGCTCGTAAAAAAAAAGGCTTTCTGTTTTGAATGATTGCATAATTTTATCACTGGCTGAAGGTATGAATATAGGTTTGTTTTTTTTTAAAGATTTATTTATTTATGCATACAAGAACTGGGGTACAGGCCAGAGGTGTGGGGGGTGAGAAGATACACCAGAGACAGAGTGGGAAGCAGAACAGGCAGATGGACTGAAACACACTGCTGAGGGGAGCAGCGGCTGGGTGAAGCAGGAGAGGTCTGTCGCACCATGTGGGTCACCCCCCTGGCCAGTGGCAGGGATCAAACTCCTGTTGCAGTGGCTGCGGTTTGCTTCTCAGTGTGTTGCTTCACCCATTGTGCCATCAGGGAGGCCCCTGAGTACAGGTTTTATTGCCTATAGTGACTCAGACTTATTGCTATAGAGTATTGGGAGTGATTCTGAGACCAAGTTTGTACTCATCAACAGTTGGAAGATTGATTGTTATGGAAGGCTGAAAAATTGTTTCATGAAAATGTTCACAACTTGGGCTTCCCTGGTGGCACAAGGGGTTAAGTCTCAGTACTATCAAGCTATCAGCAGCCACTGTAGCATGAGTTCGATGATCACCGGCCAGGGAGCTAACCCACATCATGCAGCAGACCTCTCCTGTCTTGTCCAATGCTCCCCTCAGCAGTGTATTTCAGTCAACCTGCCTGCTCTGCTCCCCACTCTGTCTCTGGTGAATCCTCTCACCAACACCCCCCCACCTCTGACCTGCATCCCAGCTCTTGTGTGCATAAGTAAATAAATCTTTTAAAGAAAGAAAATAAAATGTTCACAACTTAATTCTAGGAAGTTGTGTGTTACCTAAAGTGGCAAAATGACTTTGCTGATGTGATTAAGTTAGGGATTTAGAGACAGAAATAATATCCTGGATTATAAGAAAAGAAGATGTGGGGCCTCCTGGGTGGCTCAAGGGGTTAAGCACAGTACTATGAAGCATCTGCAGCCACTGCAGCTCAGGGTGTGACCCCCGGCCAGGGATGACACACATGACATGGTGGACTTGTGCAAGAGACCTCATTGCTGCTCCCCTCAGCAGTATACTTTAGGAAATTCGCCTGTTCTGCTCCCCACTCTGTCTCTGCTGAATCCTCTTACCGCCCACACTTCTGGCCTATACCCCAGTTCTTCTATGCATTAACAAATACATATTTTAAAAAACAAATTATGCCATATCCATTAAATGGGAGATTATATTATTCAGTCACTAAAAATGTTTAGATATTTTCATTCTCGTTCCAAAGAGCTGGCCAAGGTGGACTTGTCTAGGTCCCTTACCTCCTGGTTTTCTATTTTCTCTCCATGGAAGAACCATTTCATGACATCTTTTTTTTTTAATTAATTAATTGATTGATTGATTGATTTTATTATTTTTTTGAACATCTTTTTTTTGAAGTAAGATTCACATAAGATCAGTCATTTAAAGTGAACAATTCAGGGCCTCCCTGGTGGCACAGTGGGTTAAGCAACGCACTAGGAAGCAAACTGCAGTCACTGCAGCATGAGTTTGATCCCTGGTGCCGGCCAGGGAGGGGACCCACATGGCACAGCAGACCTCTCCTGCCTCGCCTGCTGCTGCCCTTGGCAGTGTGTTTCAGTCAGTCTGCCTGTTCTGCTCCCCACTCTGTCTGGTGAATCCTCTCACTTCCTGCGACTCTGGCCTGTACCCCAGCTCTTGTATGCCTAAATAAATAAACCTTTAAGGGCCCTCCCTGGTGGCGCAGTGGGTTAAGCAACACACTATAAAGCAAACCCAGTGCTTGTATGCATAAATAAATAAATCTTTAAAAAAAAAAAGTTAACAATTCAGCGACTTTCAGTACATTCAAAGTGCTGTGCAAACAGATTTTTATCACTCTCCTAAACATTTTCATCACTTCCAAAAAACTTGTACCGATTATGTAGTCATTTCCCTTCCCACGCTTCCCTCAGTCCATGGTGACTACCAATCTGCTTTCCAACTTGATGGATTTACCTATTCTGGATATTATAATATAAATAAGGTAATATAATAGGTGGTCTTTTGCATTATGAGTTCTTTCACTTTAGCAGAATGTTTTCAAGTTCACTCATGTTGTAGTATATACTAGTATTTCCTTTGTAAGACATATACTTTGTACTGTTTTTTTTTTTTTTTAAAGATTTATTTATTTATACATACAAGATCTGGGGTACAGGCCAGAATCCAGGGTGGTGAGAGGATTCACCAGAGACAGAGTGGGGAGCAGAACAGGCAGATTGACTTGAAACACACTGCTGA
>JAGFMF010011568.1:17443524-17458634 GCA_019455555.1 Galemys pyrenaicus | reverse complement strand
GGAGTGGGATTGCTGGATCATATGGAAGTTCCATTCTTAGTAGATTGAGGAACCGCCATACTGCTTTCCATAATGGTTGGACCATCTTGCATTCCCAAGAGCATCAACATGACTTTTTAAATTTAAATAAAAATAAAAATTAAAAACTTTAACAGCTGAATTTGTTAACTCATCTTGTCCTCTCTTACTTCTGTCATTGGTATAGATCAGAACTTTAGAGTGTCAACTAATAGTACATGCTGAGTTACAGGAACTTTTACCAATCATTTGAGACCTTTTTTCCCCCCATAGAAGAACTTAGGTGTAGGCCAGAAATGCAGGGGGTGAGCAGATACACCAGAGAAAGAATGGGGGGAGAAAAACAGACAGATTTACTGAGATATACTTTTAAAGGAAGCAGCAGGTGAGATAGAAGAGGTCTGCTGCACCACATGTGGGTTAAGTCCCTGGCTGGGCATCTGAGGATTCAGGCCCTACTGGTGATGGTGCTGAGACTTAACCCGAAGGTTACCAGGGAGGCCCTGTGAATTATTTCAATAACTTTCTTCGCGATGCTTTTAGTATCTATTTCTTTCTTTTTTTTTTTTTAAAGATTTATTTATTTATGCATACAAGCACTGGGGTACAGGCCAGAGGTGTGTGGGGGGATGAGAGGATTCACCACAGAGAGCAGGGAGCACAACAGGCAGATCAACAGAAGTACACTGCTGAGGGGAGCAGCGGGCGAGGCAGGAGAGGTCTGCTGCACCATGTGGGTCCCCTCCCTGGCCAGAGGCAGGGACCGAACTTGTGCTGCAGTGGCTGAGGTTTGCTTCACAGTGCGTTGCTTAACCCACTGCGCCACCAGGGAGGCCCAGCTTTTAGTATCTATTTCAATTAACAGTGTATCACAGGAAGAATTATCTTTCTGACACATCTTTTCTATCATTTCATTTTCCTTTCAGAAAGGTCAATGCTTGACTCAGTTCCTCAATTTTTTCAGCTTGCAAGACAAATTCCAATGTGGAATTCAAGCTTTTCCTCCACAGGACTCTATTGACCTGTTCCATCTTAACTTTAGTTCCTACATTCAAAGCCATCTTACTGATCATACTGGTCTTTGTGCCTTGGTTAAAATTGTTATAATAATTGGCAACTCTCTCCCTTCCTCTCTGGCCATCTCATTTTTATCTATTCTTTAGAAACAATTTAGTTTTAATTCCTTTTCCATGAAAACTCAGCCAACCATCCTAATTTTCACTTATCCACTTATTGAACAAATACATAGAGTAGGTACTGTGTCCAGGTGCTATAAGGTAAGGAAAAATAACCATAAAAAATGATGTTGTTTCTTCTCAAGGGGTTTACAGTTTCTAATGGAAGGTTAATTACAATGCAGGAATAAGTAACATAATAAAGTATACAATAAGAGTATACTGGTACTGGTACTGGATGTAGTGGTCATGGAAATTTTCCTGAGTCTTAAAAGGTGACTATAGGGGCCTCCCTGATGGTGCAAGGAGTTAGCACCGCATTATGAAGCTATCTGCAGCTACTGCATCACCGAGTTCGATCCCTAGCCAGGGAGGTGACCCACATGGTGCAGCAGACCTCTCCTGTCTCATCCACTGCTCCCCTCATTGGTGTATTTCAGTCCATCCACCTTTTCTGCTCCCCACTCTATCTCTGATGAATCTTTTCACACCCTCTCCCTGCCCCCTGTACCTCTGGCCTGTACCCTAGTTCTTGTATGCATGAATAATTTTTTTAAAAGGTGACTATAGAGTTAGCTGGCAAAGAAAGGACAAGGGCATTCAAACAGTGGAAAAGGTGAGACGCATGAATAAGAAAATATTTATAATGTAAGATGAAAATCAAAACATACAAAGCATTCAGGATTCTAAATACTTAAGTAGTTTGTAATTGTTCACCTGCAAAGTTAAGGAATGAGTTGGTCAAATCTATATTTGTCTTTATGGGGGATGACTGAAGCAAAAACAGAAGGTTGTGGCAGTACAGAAAATGAGGAACTCAGCTCAGAGATCACAGTGGGGGTGGCAAGGAGGGGCCACATGTGAATGTCATTATGAAGTAAATGATCAGCACTGACTGGATGAGTTGGGAGTGAAGAGAATTAAGAATGACAGCCAGGTCTCTGCCTTAAGAAAGTAAATGAAAATAGTAGGATAAGTGGATGGTGGTCTAGAGACCCCAGTTTATAGGCTATAGTGAACTAAGGATCATTGAGGCTAACCTTCTAAAGCTCACTAACCAATGAACATCATTGTCAGAGTATAACAAATTCTCTGCTCCTTTAGATCTAGTTTCTACTTTCTCTGCCCTGCTCCATGTCCTGATTGTCTGTATACTTTACCATCTGACTTCTTGTCTACCAATTTCTTTTTAAAAAAGATTTAATTTATTTATGCATATAAGAACTGAGTTGTAGACCAGAGGTGTGGGTGGTGAGGGGCAGTGAGAGGATTCACCAGAGACAGAGTGGGGAGCAGAACAGGCAGACTGACTGAAACACACTGCTGAGGGGAGCAGCCGGCAGACAGGAGAGGACCCATGCACCATGTGGGTCAGCTCCCTGGCTGGAGATGGAACTCATGCAGCAGTGCCTTGTGATAGCTTGATAGGGCTAAGACTTTAACCCCAGTGCCACCAGGGAGCCCCGCCCACCAATTTCTAATTGGGTTTGCTTAAAAAACAGATTAGAGACTTCAAGGAAAGAGAGATTGAATGTGTGTAGTACCAACAAGTCATGGAGTAGCTTCTCCATGATCAGAGAAGATGGGTCAAACAAGAGTCCTGGGGCTCTCGGTGATTTTTCGGGCTTTTTTTGATCTTTCTACACCAGAGGTGAGTAGGTACACTGCAGGCAGGGAGGCTGGGGTGCCAGGAGGTTGGCAGGCCTCCTAGACCCGCCCCCACACACAAATCTTCACTCTCTGGGCTCTCTAGGGCCTCTGCTCTCCTTCTTCTCTGCTCCTTACTCTTCTTTTTCTGCGCCTCTGCTGGCGTCCTCGTGACACTGCCCTTATACGCCCGTGTCTCAGCCCAGGTGCACCCACCTGCACATGCCCAGACCCTGCTTGAGGTGCCTGCCATCAGGCATGCTGCAGGGCCGCAGGTCTCCATCACTGACACTAATGGCTGGAGGGTGAAAAAGCCTGATCATTTTTCATTTACCTTACTATGTGTTTTCCTTAGAGCTCTCTGTGCAAAGTTGAGGTTTATCAGATGTTGAATTCCTCTAGGCTAGTGTTTTTCAAGTTCTCAGTGATGAGTGATATTTTGCTTTTTAAACATATTTGAGTTACCATTCAACATTCTTGCGCTAAATCTTTTGAAGATGCCATCTCTTTCCTATCAAAACCATCAGTCCCAGTTCTCAAAAAATTCATAGTTTCTTACCTTAAGTGATCTCATTATACCATAGCCTACAACTTTATAAAGAATCTTAGATTAGGGGCCTGCCTGGTGGCATAGGGTTTAAAGACACAGTACTGTCAAGCGATCACCAGCCACTGCGGCATGAGTTGATCCCCTGCCAAGGAGCTGAGGCTCATGGCGCAGCAGACCTCTTCTGTCTGTCCCGCTGTTCCCCTCAACAGTGTATTAGTACATCTGCCTGTTCTGCTCCCCATTGTCTCTGGAGAATCCTCTTGCACCTCTGTCCTGCACCGCAGCTCTTGTATGCATAAATAAATAAAAAAAAGTGGCAAAAAGTCACAGAATTTTGGCTGTTTGCCTCTTTAGACAGGATCCTAGAGTGTTATGTCTTTATGAGGCTGGAAAAAAGCTGGGGTCATTAAATTTTTCCAAACAACTGACACTAATTGTGCTTATTTCAAGATAGCTTGTATTGGTAATTATTGACAATCTATGTTTCTCAAACCATTAGGTTATCTCTAGACCAGATTTTAAAGAATGATATGGATATGTCAAGCAAGCTCTTGGCCTGGGAGAGAGGGTGTCTTGGAGGGAGGGTGACAGCTGTTACTTATAAATCAGTGTGCTCAGGGCCTCCCTGTTGTCGCAGTGGGTTAAGGAACACACTATGAAGCAAACCGCAGCCACTGCAGCACTAGTTTGATCCCTGCCGCCAGCCAGGAAGGGACCCCACATAGCGTAGCAGACCTCTCATGCCTCACCTGCGGCTCCCCTTGGCAGTGTGTTTCAGTCAGTCTGCCTGTTCTGTTCCCCACTCTGTCTCTGGTGAATCCTCTTACTGCCTGCACCTCTAGCCTGTACCCCTGTGCTTGCATGCATATATAAATAAATCTTAAAAAAAAAACAAAAAAATAAATCAGTGTGCTCAGAAAGGAGGGAAAAGGGAAGCCTTTATGTTTCTGCTGGTAGAAGGCTCTCTTAGAGTTGGCAGTTTGCTGGGTGCCGGGCTCCCACATAAGTTGTTTTTGACAGTACTTGGTCTCTGGAGAGGATGAAATGCTTGGCAGTTCACTCAGACCCTCCTCCTATTCTGTTTACTTGTATTTATGTCAGTCAGTCACCTTGGAAAGGAGCTCATCGGTTACCAAATAATTGCAACATTGAGTTGCTAGCCACTTAAGTTCTCTCCCACCATATTTGCCTTTTTATCAAAATGTTTCTGGTAAGCATTCAGATTTGCATAAATTGTTTTCTTTTCCTTTTTTTAAAGATTTATTTTATTTATTTATTCACACAAGAGCTGGGGTGTGGGCCAGAGGTACTGGGGAGAGGATTCACCAGAGACAGAGTGGGGAGCAGAAGAGGCAGATCTACAAAGGTCTACTGTACACTGCTGAGGGGAGCAGTGACTAGACAGGGGAGGTCTCCTGTGCCATGTGGGTCACCTCCCTGGCCGGGGATCTAACTTATGCTGCAGTGGCTGCCAATAACTTCACAGTGCGAGACTTAACCCCTTATGCCACCAGGGAGGCTCTGCTTTTCACATTAGAGACAACTTTTTTTTTCTTCAAATTGCTCTTTTTATTGTAAGGTAGAAAAAATTAAAGAAGGAAATACCTACTATGGGCCATTTACAGATTACTGAAAAAGCAGAAATACCTACTATAGGCCATTTACAGATTACTGTTCTGGGGGAGTTTACAATCCAATGAACAAAATGGACAAAAAGACTAATAGTATAATCTAAGCATCTGATACATAAAACATATACACATATATAATTCTTACATAAATTATTTGTATGTTATATATCTTTCTATATATGATTGCAAACAGTGGAGAATAATTCATTCAGTAAATATTTTTGAATGGTGTTTGTCAGGTACTGGAAAACTATAGGTGAACAGGACATAATCACTACATTGGAAGAAGCTCACAGGCTAGAAAGGGGATACTGACAGTTACTAAATAAGGGCAATAAACTGGTTGAACACTATATGATACAATGTCTGCCCAACACAGGACTCAAACCCACAATGCTAGATTAGTGTAGGATAAATGGAAAAGTTATCAGGCTTTTCCGCCCTCCTGCCACTGGTGTGATGATGGATCCCTGAGGTACCGCACGCATGCCTAAGTAGGCAGGCGCAAGTGAGTGCACCTGGGTTGAGACCTGGGGCCTATAGGGGCATCGGCTTCACAGGGAGTGGGATGCAAGAAGGGAGGGGAAGGGGGGGGATGGGCAGAGAAAGTAGAGAGCCCAGAGAGTTAAGATGCTCTTTGCCTTGCTGGCACTACAATTGGTTTCAAGCCATCCAAGGAAGGTGGGAAGGTGGTCAGGGACTTCCTCACCAGAGACCCTGGCTGCCTTGCCCTGTGACCTCATCAAAGCTTGTGTGGTCACTCTTTTTTTGAATTTATGGTTGTGTTTCCATCTGGAATTGGAATTTAAGAAACATGCATGCAACTGCTTTTCTCTGACAGTTGAGGAAAGAAAAGTTGTTGCCCTGATTTTGCCACAAGCAAGGTGACACTACCTTTTTAGTTTTCTCCAAGTTAGGCCAACCTGTGTGCTAATGAGAACACTAAAACAAGTTTCCAGTCATTTCTCACCTGGCCAAAAAGTCAGTTTTAAAGTGTCCCAGAGGCTGATTTGAAGATACATTTTGTAGGGTAAATGATGATTGGTCAGGCTTTTACACTGCTGGTCTCCGTGACTATCACCCGGGGCCTTGATTGCAGGAGGTGCTTGGGAGGTGCTAGGGGTACCCATGCCTGATGGTGGACACCTGGAGTATGGTGTGGGTATACGTAAGTGTGCACACCTGTGTGTAGGAGGTTAGGGCAATAAGGGCAGTGTCACTCAAAGAGACTGCACGGAAAAACGGTTTCCGGGGCACTATGAGATGAAAAGACCAACAGAGAATGTCAGAGTGAGCCCAGAGAGTAAAGATTTTTCAAGGGCTGGGAGGCCTGCCTGTCTCCTGGTTCCTGGGCCCCTTGCCTGCCCGACACCTGGTTGCCTCACTACAAATGGTGTAAAATGTTGGGGGCAAAGGATGACCTGACAAGCTCCACAAACAGGTTTTTTTTTTTTTTTAAAGATTTATTTATTTATGCATACAAGCACGAGGGTACAGGCCAGAGGTACCGGGGGTGAGAGAATCCACCAGACAGAGTGGGGAATAGAACAGGCAGATCAACCGAAATACACTGCTGAGGGGAGCAGCGGGCAAGGCAGGAGAGATCTGCTGTGCCATGTGGGTCCCTTTCCTGGCTGGCAGCAGGGATTGAACTCATGCTGCAGTGGCTGCGGTTTGCATTATAGTGCGTTGCTTAACCCACTGTGCCACCAGGGAGGGCCCTCCACAAACAGGTTTTATGGGCCTCCCCCCACCCCTTCACCTGGACAGATCATTGAAAGCCTGAAAAAGCCACTGAGGGCTCCAGGGGTCTCCTTTACTGGTCTCCAGAATCTCCCAGATTGATAGAGAACTTGTCTCATGCCTTGCTGGCACTATACATTTGAATTGCCTTCTAAAGAAATGCTATTAAAACTCTCTGGTCTCTAGTCTCATGTGCCTCTTCTGCTGTCACACACTTTAAGTTATTCAGTACTTAAAGTATTTATGTTCCAGAGTCCCAAATTTCAGAACGATGCATGGGAATGCCTTTGGGTATACACAGTCCCAAACTGGTGCTCACAGTAGTAACGGTACCATGAAGTCCAGGGTGCACTCTGTGTGGGTTGTGGGGTGACCACTTGGTCATATATTCATCTAGTTTTCTTTACTCTGGAAAAAGGATAGGATGAACAATAGGGCTCCAGCTGAGCAGATGCAGTTTACTTACTAATTACTGATGACAAATGTCTAGATTTGTTTTCAACTCTAAAGTATTGCTATGAATAGTTTTGTATCTGTTTCTTTGAACACATATGTAAGAGGTTTTCCAGAAATGTTGTAGGCACATTTAATTAAAAAAAAAAAAGATTTATGCATCCAAGAACTGGGGTGCAGGCCAGAGGTATGGGGGGGGTGAGAAGATTCACCAGAGACAGAGTGGGGAGCAGAACAAACAGATCCACTGAAATACACTGCTGAGAGGAGCAGTGGGTGAGACAGGAGAGGTTTGCTGTGCCATGTGGGTCACCTCCCTGGCCAGAGTTGGAACTCATGCTGCAGTGGCTGCAGATAGCTTCATAGTGCTGAGACTCAACCCCTTGCGCCACCAGGGAGGCCCAGCACATTTAACAAGGTATTTCACAATTTTTCCTCAAGTGCTTATCCCAACTTAGATTACCAAATCAGTTGTGTATTATCGTGATTGCTACAGTTCTCATCAACAGAGAAACTCACTTTTCATGCTTCATATTTTACTGTTCATGGCATCCCACTTTACACCATTTCTCTAATTTTATTTCAAGTGATCCTCACAATAAACGTGTGGGTTAGGTATTACTACTGATACTTTGTAGATGAGAAAACAAAATATATCCTTGTTTTGAGACAACAAAGTTTTTTCTTTTAAAAAATGTCTTTTCAATTTCGCTCATTGCACTTATTCCTTAGCAGCTCTGGAAAAGCCGCTAGCGGGTTTTCTGGGCGGGCTATCCAGAATTGGCAGCGTTCTCCACCCCTCCTCCACCCTCTCAAAGTCAGCTCAGTACTTCGCCACCCTGAGGCCGTCGTGGCTCTATAACGCCGGGAAACCAAAGGATTTTGACCCCTGGGGACTCCGTAGTCTACTTCTGCACTCCCTCCGCCCTTTTCCACGCTCTGAGGGCACCCTCCGCCGCGCTGGAGAAGGCGGGGCCCGGGATTTCGGACCGCAAGACGCGTCCGGATTGGTCGAGGCTGCAGTGCAAGCGCTCTGGTCACCGGAAGTGCTGTCGTCGCTCCCTTTCTCGAGCCGCTGTAGCCCGGGTTGGAGGGCTGCCCCGGAAGTCTTCCCCCTGGCCCCCGCCCGCGGCAAACATGGCGGTGGACTCGGCGATGGAGCTGCTATTTTTAGATACTTTTAAACACCCGAGCGCTGAGGTAAGGCTTCTCGTTTAAGGTTCCCACTCTGCTTCTTGACTTAGGGACCCGTTAGGCGTGCATCGACTTTACCTTCTGGGTAAAGAGGCTGATTGCCTCTTTCATTCCTCATATACACGCCCCCTCCCCCCAGCTTGGGTACAGGCACGGCGTCTGCGGGCGGGCGGCGGTACCCCTACCTCCTTTTCCGACTTTACCGTAGGTCCCCGTGTTTTTGGTGGAATTGGCTGCCGTACTTGTGTTGCTTTCTTTGTTATTCCTTTCACTTGGAAAGGATCAGAGTTCCAAGACTTACTTCAGGGGGTGTTTGGGAGGGGTCTTGGGCAGGTAGCGTTTGACAGCTTTGCAGCTGACAGAGCAGCTACGTTGGTTTCGTGGTACCTAAATCTCTCTCCTTTTCTAACGGAATTGAAATTGCCAAGTTATGACTTTTATTGCGTTTACGGTTTTGGCTTTCTTCAGTTTTCCCTGAAACTTTAATGCTTACGTTTTGGAAAACGTTTCACACATTAGGACATGAGCTGGTTACAGGGAGTGTTCTTTGCGTGGAGTGTATTGGCGAAGAGGGGAGACTTAAGGGAACTGTAGTTCAAACTGTGGTCGGAAAAACAGATCTATCGTCGTTTTGAGGGCCAGGGTTAGGGTGTTGAATAATCGTGCTGTAACAATCTGTGTAATCCCGAATGTGTGACTGGTTTTGTGATACGTGAATTGAATCTAGCTAGTGATCTAGAGATTCTCCAAAGCCGACAAAAAATGAACGTGAGAGAAGTTCATAGAGAAATTAAAAGAAACCCAGAAACTTAAAAATTAGGAATTTGCACTTCTCTTTCGTTGTAAACTTAACTAGTTTAGAGAACTCTTCTTTCTTCCAAGAAAGCGATGATGGGACTCCGTGGTGGCGCAAGGGGTTAAGTCTCAGCACTGTAAAGCTATCTGTAGCACAGTTCCCCTGCCTGGGAACTTACCCACATCGTGCAGCAGACCTCTCCTGTCTCACCCGCTACCCCCTCAGCAGTGTATTTCAGTCAGTCTGCCTGGTCTGCTCCCTACTCTGTCTCTGGTGAATCCTCTTACATACATCGTGCTCCCCTCACCTCCACAAACCATCTCTGGTCTGCACCCAGCTCTTGAATGCATAAATAAAATATATATATTTTAAAGCGATACTCTTGGATAGGTAGTGGCTGTATCTTAATGCTTTGACAGAGTAAGAAGTTAACAATCTTCTCCCGACAATGACTGGGGAAGACTCAATCTTTGAACTGAGACTTGAGGGAGGAGTAGAGGCTTCTGGGGTGTTTGGAATAAGGACATGCTTTTTCTCAAGGGGTTTATAGCTAAGTATTGGAGATTGGGTCCACACAATAATGATTCAAGTTAGGAGGTAATGAATAGTTCAAGAGACAGAATGGGGATTTCTTGGAGCTTGTCACTTTGTTTCCAAATGCCCACCAGAGTCTGACATTAGGGCACTAATCAATGTTTATTCAGCTTCCTTTGGTGATACAACTGAAGGCTCTGTGATTCTAGATCACTCTTCATTTTAGACTGTCAGTGAAAACTGTAACAAGGTAGGCAGCATATGAATTAGTTTTTGGTGGAAGAAGAAATATTACACTGTAGTAAATAGGAATACAGGAATACTACAGGAGTATGCAGTCCACATCTTCAGACTGTGCCAAAAGTACGAGTGTGAAGTGGCATCTGAAGGTTAGTTTGAAGCCAAATCAGGGAGTTTCTTGACTGTACAGTAAAGGCATGTAGACTGGGTGGTTTTTGAGCAGACATTATATGATTTGTAAAATATATTAGGTTGATTAGTTGAGCAATAATACCTAAAATGGTTCAGAAAACTTAGACGTGGCAAGTCAAGAAGAAATGAGACATAATGAAAACCAACTCAGGTAACAGATGGGCAATCATCTTTTTAGACTTTTTTGAATGCTTATTTCATGCAGAGCACAATACTTTGATAATTTAAATGACTTTTGAAAGATTTTTCTCCTTTTAATAGAAAAGAGAAAGGAGCTGAGAGACTGCCTTTCCTAAAGTGACAGAACTGAATTAAGACTCACCAAAACACATTTCCTAGCTCTAAAGCTGTGTCCCAGTGGGATTAAGTAGGATGGGATAGGTATAAGGTAAACTTTGGATATAGAGTTGATGGGATGACAATTGATGGTGCCAGGGAGAAAGAGTAGTTAGTAATAGAATTTTCGTTTTAGAAACTAGAGAACTAGTAGTTCTCATTGATAGTAATAGAAAAATCTGGAAGCAGGTTTGATGGGAACAAGATGATTTTCATTTTTAATGTGTTTAGTGATATAAGTTTGTATTGAGATTGGAAATCTGGGCCTTCCTGGTGGCACAAGAGATTAAGGCAAAGCACTATGAAACTATCTGTGGCCATTGCAGCACGAATTCCATCCTTGCCCAGGGAGGTGACACATATGGCTCAGCAGACCTCTCTTGTCTCGCCTCAGCAGTGTGTTTCAGTCAGTCTGCCTGTTCTGTTCCCCACTTTGTCTCTGGTGAATCCTCTCACTCCCCTCACCTCTGACCTGTACCTCAGTTCTTGTATGCATAAATAAATAAATTATTACAAAAAAAGTTGGGAATCGGTTTAACATTTACTTATAAAAAATACTTTTGAAGGTGAGGTATATAGCCCTAGAGGGTCAGTAGAAATGGTAGGACCAAAAAAACAAAACCCATTGTCCTTGCTTTGAAGGAATTTGTAAGCTGATGTGAAAGACAGATCTTTATTCAGCTTTCACAAGGAGACTATTTAAAGGGGCTTAAGTGGTACTAAATGGATTTTATTTTTATTTATTTATTTTTTAAAAAATTGGCCTGGCCTCTTTATTTATTTATTTATTAAAGATTTATTTATTTATATATACAAGAGCTGGGGTACAGGCCAGAGTCCAGGGTGGTGAGAGGATTCACCAGAGACAGAGTGGGGAGCAGAACAGGCAGACTGACTGAAACACACTGCTGAAGGGAGCAGTGGGCGAGGCAGGAGAGGTCTGCTACGCCATGTGGGTCTCCTCCCTGGCCAGCAGCAGGGATCAAACTCGAGCTGCAGTGGCTGCAGTTTATTTCATAGTGTGTTGCTTAACCCACTGCGCCACCAGGGAGGCCCCTAAATGGATTTTATTTATTTATTTATTTATTTTTTTAAAGATTTATTTATTTATGCGTACAGGCACTGGGGTACAGGCCAGAGGTGTGGAGGGTGAGAGGATTCGCCATAGACAGAGTGGGGAGCAGAACAGGCAGATCAACGGGAGTACACTGCTGAGGGGAGCAGCGGGCACAGCAGGAGAGTTCTGCCATGCCATGTGGGTCCCCTCCCTGGCCAGCCGCAGGGATCGAACTGGTGCTGCAGTGGCTGTGGTTTGCTTCATAGTGTGTTGCTTAACCCACTGCGCCACCAGGGAGGCCCCTAAATGGATTTTAAATGATATTTGTGGTTTGTATGCCACTTCTTTAAAAATATAAACTAAGTTATTAAATTTTAAATTGTAGAAAAATCAGAAAATGTTATGCACAAAAGCAAAGGCTTTAACAATTCTCCTTTTTCTTTGTCTCAGCAGTCACTAACAGCTTTCTTTTAAAAAAACTCCTTTAGGGACTTCTTTGTGGCATAGGTGTTAAAGTCTCAATGCTATCATGCTATCACCAGCCACTGCGTGATGAGTTGGATCCTCAGTGAGGGAACTAACCCACTTGGCGCAGCAGACCTCTCCTACTCCCCTCAGCAATGTATTTCAGTAGATCTTTTCTGCACCCCACTATCTCTGGTGAATCTTCTCACCTACTTGCACCTCTGGAAAAAGAAATTCTTCAGTAAAAATCTATATATGCTTAAATGTATACATTCATCACCACACAAATGTACCCATACTGTTTTATGTTTTTTTTCCTCACTTAACACTGTCTTGTACATCTTTATAAATTGGGAAGTACTTGTATATACCACTTAATAATTATGCTTCATTTTAAAACATCTCTTTTTTTTCATATTAGGTAAAACATGTATGAGGTACAAATTCAAAAAGTACAAAAGTGTATACAGTAAAAAAGTAAGTCTGTGTCTCATCCCTGCTCCCCGATCATACTTTTTCCTTCTCTAGATATTCTATTTAATATCACTGTATTGGCTGTATAATATTTAAGTGTATTATGTGTTGAATTCTATGTATTTAGGTTTTTGACTTACTGCAGTGATGTGGTATTTTTGAAGCTAAATTATTTTACATTTAGTACTTTCCAGATTGGAGTTGCTGGGTTAGAATACGGTTCTGTTTCATTTTAGAGTTTCTTTAAGAAACCAGTTTTGGAACTCAGCTGAATAAAGTGGTAGGAGTAGATGAAGAGTCTTAGCTTATTATTAGATAGGGTAAAAGGAGAGGATAGTTTTAGGAACAGAAGTGTAAGGAGAGAGTTATACTGTGACCTTTATTTATTAAAGATTTATATATTTATGAATACAAGGGCTGGGGTACAGGCCAGAGGCATGGGGGGTGGTGGTGAGAGGATTCCCCGGAGAAGGGTGGGAAGTAGAACAGGCAGATTGACTGAAACACACTACTGAGTGGAGCAGCAGGCTAGGTAGGAGACATCTGCTGCGCCATGTGGATCACCTCCCTGCCTGGGGATCGAAGTCACGCTGTAGTGGCAGCAGATGCCCCACAGTGCAATGCTAAACCCTGTGCACCACTAGGGAGGCCTACTGTGACCTTTACACAATGATATTATCTTTCTTAAGATAAATGTGGCTCAGAGTTCTGGAATCTGACCATTCTGTTCTTCGTATGTTGCTTTCTTAATCTTGATTTCCAATTTCAACCTTACTTTCTAGGTTTATATATTTCTTAGTAATATGTTTAACTCTCTGAAAATACAGTTCAATCAACTTTTTTTTCTTTTTTAAAGATTTATTTATTTGTGCATACAAGAGCTGGGGTACAGATCAGAGTCACAGGAGGTGAGAGGATCCACTGGAAACAGTGGGGAACAGAACAGGCAGATTGAATGAAACACACTGCTGAGGGCAGCAGCAGGCGAGGCAGGAGAAGTCTGCTATGCCATGTGGGTCTCCTCCCTGGCCGATGGTAGGGATTGAAATCGTGCTGCAGTGGCTGCGGTTTGCTTCATAGTGCATTGCTTAACCCATTGTGCCACTAGGGAGGCCCCAGTTCAATCAACTTTTATAAACATTTGTTAAAAGTTTTTCATTCCTAAAATGATACGCTATGCACTCTATAACAGCAAATTGAAATTTTTGGTTTTGGTTCTCTTGCAATACCACTCTACTGGAAGAGAGAAAAGAAGCAATCACAATTTAGTTGATAAGAGGTTTTGGATTCAAGAGAAAGGCACATATTTAGATTGACCTAGTTCAGCTTTCCAGGGAAAGTTGACGTCTAAAAGGTGTTGGAGGAAGAGGAGTGTGGGAGCAGAAACAATAGCTTGAGTTGAGGGCATGATATGGTATTAATAAGATACCATACTTGTTGATAAACCAAGGAATTTGGCCTGGGAACAGTAAGGGAAAATTTCTAGAATTTACATTCTAGAAAGAGATTACGTTGCAATGGAATGGACTAGCGTGCATGAGTGATACCTGGCAATACTGAGGGGTGCCCAGGGATCTAAACTGTTAAGGGGGAAAATCTATGTTAACCGTTTAAAGGGTTTGTGCCTGCCTGTGTGCATAAAGGTAATATAATCAAATTATGGTATGTTAGAAGATTTTTAGTCGGTGAGAGGTTCAAAGCAAATAGAGAGGGAAGAGTAGGGGAAGAGTAAGATGTCAAAATACAGATTCCTGCTCAACTCTGAAATCAACTGTTCCTTCATGGGCAGACATTCAACCAACAGGAAATGGAGCAGCAAAGGCCCAAGAATAGAGCTGCCAGAAGAAAGAATCCAAGGCAACTTCTGGCAAGCAGTATAAGCAAGAGATTGAGCAGAGACCAAAAAACTGCAAGAGGAAGACAGAAACAAAGTTCAAATTGTAGGGCCTCCCTGGTGGTACAAGGGGTAAGTCGCTGCACTGTGAAGCTAGCCACAACCACTGCAGCACAAATATGATCCCTGGGCAGAGAGGTGACCCACATGGCACAGCAGACCTCTCCTTCCTTGCCTGCTTCTCTGCTTAGTACCATATTTCAGTCGAACTATCTATTCTGCTCCCCACTCTGTGGTGAATCCTCTCACCCCTGTGCCTCTGGCCTGTACTCTAGTTCTTGTATACATAAATAAATAAATCTTAAAAGAAAAAACCAAAAAAATTTAATTTGTACCTCCTAAGCTGAATCCACTGCAGGGTCAAGACGGCAACTGCCATAGTTTCTGAAGAGAGCAGGATTGTGTCACCTGTTCTGAAGTGCTGAAGTTAGTAAAAGAGATGTAGATGGAAGCCAACTGAAGGATAGTGCCTGGCACCTGAGCAGAAGCAGGAGACACACACATGAATATACACTCGTGTCATTTGTGTGCACACACACCCTCAGGGGCAACCAAACTGAAATGTGAGCAAGAGGCCCCGGAGAAGCAGAAGACATATTCTGACCCAGTGACTCTTTTTTTTTTAAAGATTTATTTATTTATGCATACAAGCACTGGGGTACAGGCCAGAGGTGTGGGGGATGAGAGGATTCACCACAGAGAGCAGGGAGC
>JAGFMF010011568.1:17411292-17440212 GCA_019455555.1 Galemys pyrenaicus | reverse complement strand
CCCATGGGGGGCCCCCCCCCCCCCCCGGCCGGCAGCAGGGATCGAACTCGTGCTGCAGTGGCTGCGGTTTGCTTCATGGTGCGTTGGTTAACCCACTGCGCCACCAGGGAGGCCCCCCAGCTATTTTTATGAAAAAAAAATTGTGTGTGTGGTTTTTTTTTAAATTTTTTTAATTTTTCAAAGAGTTTATTTATGCATACAAGAGCTGGGGTACAGGCCAGAGGCACTGGGTGGTGAGAGGATTCACCAGAGACAGAGTGTGGAGCAGAACAGGCAGATTTACTGAAATACGCTGCTAAGAAAAGCATTGGGTGAGAAAGAGAGGTCTGCTGCACCATATGTAGGTCAGTTCCCTGTCAGGGATTGAACTCAGTCCATAGAGGTGATAGCGCTGAGTCTTAACCCCTACACCAGCAGGAAGGCTCCCTATTTTTATTTATTTTTTAAAGATTTATTTATTTATACTTACAAGAGCTGGAGTACAGGCCTGAGTCGTAGGAGGTAAGGGGATTCACCAGAGACAGAGCAGGGAGCAGAACAGGCAGATCGACAGAAGTATACTGCTGAGGTGGGCAGCGGGCACAGCAGAAGAGGTCTGCTGCGCCATGTGGGTCCCCTCCCTGGCTGGCAGCAGGGATCAAACTCGTGCTGCTGTGCTGCCGACGCTTCACAGTGCAGTGCTCAGCCCTTTGCACCACCAGGGAGGCCCATTTTTATTTATTTTTTAAAGATTTATTTATGCATATAAGAACTGGGGTATATGCCAGTGGGGGGAGAGTGAAGGGTGCCAGAGGGTTTACCAGAGACAGAGTTGGAAGCAGAACAGGTGGATCTACTGAAATATACTGTTGAGGGGAGCAGCAGGAGAGGCAGGAGATGTCTGCTGTGCCATGTGGATTAGTTCCCTGACTGGGGATTGAACTCATGCTGCAGTGGCTGCATGATAGCTTGTTAATGCTAAGACTTATAACCCCTGTGCCACCAGGGAGGCCCAAGCCCCCTATTTTTAAAAGAATTTATACACCACTGTAAATCATATGATAGCACTCTTTTTTTTTTTTTTTAAAGATTTATTTATTTATGCATACAAGCACTGGGGTACAGGCCAGAGGTGTGGAGGGGTGGTGAGAGGATTCACTACAGAGAGCGGGAGCAGAACAGGCAGATCAACAGAAGTACACTGCTGAGGGGAGCAGCGGGCACAGCAGGAGAGGTCTGCCGCGCCATGTGGGTCCCCTCCCTGGCCGGCAGCAGTGGCTGCGGTTTGCTTCGTAGTGTGTTGCTTAACCCACTGCGCCACCGGGGAGGCCCTGATAGCACTCTTAATGATGTTTAATTATTTTAAGGTTGCGATTTTCTTTTTTTTTCTTTTAAAGATTTATTTATGCATACATGAATTGGTGTACAGGCCAGAGGTGTGGGGTGTGTGTGTGTGTGTGTGTGTGTGAGAGAGAGGATTCTCCAGAGACAGAGTGGGGAGCAGAGCAGGCAGATCTATTGAAATACACTGCTGAGGGGAGCAGCAGATTAGACAGGAGAGGTCTGCTATGCCATGTGGGTCACCGCTCTGATGGGGGATTGAACTCATGCTGCAGTGGCTGTGGATGCTTCATAGTTCTGTGCCTTAACCCCTTGCGCCACCAGGAAGGCCCCTAAGATTGTGACTTTCTGAATAAAATGAATTTAATTGAAGTTGAATAAATTTTGAATAGTGTTTTGTTTACCATATGTCTCTCTCTCTTCCCTCCACCCTTTAAAGCAAAGTTCTCACATAGATGTGGTCCGTTTTCCATGTGTGGTGTATATCAATGAAGTTCGAGTCATACCTCCAGGAGTAAGGGCCCATAGCAGCCTGCCAGACAATAGAGCATATGGGTGAGTCAGCTTCCTTTTCAAAAGTAATTTTGGGTAAAGATTTTTCTAGAAACCTTACATACAAAAGTTGTAATATTGTGTTAAAAAATAAATAAAAACTTCATTTATGGTTATGCTAGTTGTATTGTAATTGATGGAAACAGGTTTCTGTTTTCCATAATATTCTAGGGTAGCAACATCTAAAAGGAGTTTTTTAATCTGACTTTTCCCTTGGAAATTAGAATGTCTGAATATTTAGAAATAATATCTGTTTTTATGTTATCACGTTTTCTATTATTTTATAGTGTTAGCTTCTATGACTTGTGGGTGATTTTTTTTTAAAGATTTATTCATTTATGCACATAAGAGCTGGGGTACGGGCTGAGGTGCGGGAGTGAGAGGATTCATGAGAGTCAGAGTGGGGAGCAGAACAGGCAGACTGACCAAAACACACTGCTGAGGGGAGCAGTGGGCGAGGCAGGAGAGGTCTGCTATGCCATGTGGGTCCCCTCGGCTGGCGGGCGGCAGGGATCAAACTCGTGCTGCAGTGGCTGTGGTTTGCTTCATAGTGTGTTGCTTAACCCACTGCGCCACCAGGGAGGCCCCTGTGGGTGATTTTTAACCTGATGCCCTATCTTTTTATGAACTTATAGGTTCATATTCATTGTCAAATAGTTATTTGATGCTTTCTCATTCTTAGATTCTTAGGAAATAAACAATATGTATATACATGATCCCTGGCATGGAATTATTGATAATTTTGACAACTGACTTAGAACAGAGGACTGTAATCTTTATCTTTTTTTTTTTTTTTAAGATTTATTTATTTATGCATACAAGAGCTGGTGTACAGGCCAGAGTCACGGGAGGTGAGAGGATTCACCAGAGACAGAGTGGGGAGCAGAAGAGGCAGATTTTACTGAAACACACTGCTGAGGGGAGCAGCAGGCGAGGCAGGAGAGGTCTGCTGTGCCATGTGGGTCCCCTCCCTGGCCGGAGGCAGGGATCGAACTCGTGCTGTAGCAGCTGTGGTTTGCTTCATAGTGCATTGCTTAACCCGCTGCGCCACCAGGGATGCCCTTGTAATCTTTATCTTAACACGAATAATCATCCTCTGACTTGAATTATATAAATTGGAAATACAGGCTGAGTTTTGACCATGGAAACAGATATATAAGTATATGCAAGTTTCTATCTTGTAGCCCAGGTTTTAATCTTATGTATTAATACAGTATTCCATTATGTGCATGCTATTATGTGAAAGAATTAAGGGCTAAGTCAAGCTACTTAGAGGTGAGTGGTATGGTATGGATTTAAAGTTAAGAGCTCATTTCTTCATAATTGTGAAAACTAGTTGTTTGTAGATATAAAATCTTTAAAGCAGGTCATTGAAAGTAAATCAAAGTAAAACAAACACAACTCAATAAGAATATTTAATGTTTATAATGAGAGATTATAATTAACTTTGTATCCTCCATATTTTCATATCATGTAGAAATAAAAACTCTTGTTTTTCTGTAATTTTTTCTTCCTTTCCTATAAAGTGGCATGTGTGTAGAATGGGAAAGATGGGGTGATGATAGTGTATCCAGCAGTGTTCTCTACTGTACTACTGTACCTTAGAAAGGTCTATTAGTTATCTATTCCTGCATACAAAATACAGGAAATTTAACACCCTAAAATAGTAAATGTTTATTATCTCACACTATTCCTGAGGATTAAGAACCCAGAAATGCTTAAATGGTTCAAATTCCTCTTGATGTTATAGTCAGTATATAAGCTTGGGACTGCGGTCTCAGGTTTGACTGAGTCTGAAGAATTTGCTTAGAAACGCATTTCACATAGTTCTTGGCAGGAGACTTTGGTTCCTGGCTAGGAGAGTCTCTCTGTGGGGTTGCTCATGTTACAATATGGATTTCTTCAGAGTGAGTGACCCAAGAAAGAGCACATACCCAAGAAAGAAATGTAGTTAGTGGCTTAATTTAATATCAGAGGTGATATACTGTGGTTTTTACTGTATTGTGTTGGTTCCATATTCAGCTGATACAGTAGGGGAGGGAAATACACAGAAATATGAATGCCAGAGGCAGGGGTCTTTGGAACTATCTTGGAGACTGGCTATCACAACAGGCAAAATGGACCTATGCCATTTTCAGTACACATTCCTCTTATTTTTCTCTCTCCATTTCTTAGCGAGGCTGTTCATGTTTTTTTTTTTTTTAATAAAGATTTATTTATTTGGGCCACCCTGGTGGCGCAGTGGGTTAAGCAATGCATCATGAAGCAAACCGCAGCCACTGCACCATGAGTTCAATACCTGCTGCCGGCCAGGGGGGGGATCCACATGGCCCGGCAGACCTCTCCTGCTGTGCCCACTGCTCCCCTCAGCAGTGTACTTCAGTTGATCTGCCTGTTCTGCTTCCCGCTCTGTTGGTGGTGAATCCTCTTACCCCCCTGTACCTCTGGCCTGTACCCCAGCGCTTGTATGCATAAATAAGTCTTTATTTTTTTTAAAGATTTATTTATTTATGTATACAAGCGCTGGGGTACAGGCCAGAGGTGTGTGGGGGAGGTGAGAGGATTTACCAGAGACAGTGGGGAACAGAACAGGCAGATCAACTGAAACACACTGCTGAGGGGAGCAGCGGGCAAGGCAGGAGAGGTCTGTTGTGCTACGTGGGTCCCCTCCCTGACCAGTGGCAGGGATCAAACTCGTGCTGTAGTGGCTGTTGTTTGCTTCATAGTGTGTTGCTTAACCCACTGCACCACCAGGGAGACCCAGCATTGTGATTTTTAATATATGTGTGTTTACATATAGTTTATTTTTTTTAATGTAGTTTCTTATGTGAGGGTAGGTTTTAGAGTCATCAAGTTTTAAGATAAAAGTGTAGTGCAAAATTACAATTGATTTTTTAAATCATTTTTTGGTGACAAAACCTGGAAATTGCTCTGGGCACCTTATATGTAAAGGGCTTGCATTTCAGCTTTTTTTCCTTTCCTTGAAATATTGGAGACCTGGGTATAGTTTGAAGAGGAAGGATAGCAGGGAGAATGTGTAGTTTTTGAGGACATATAGCTGAATTCTGGTAAGATAAATGTACTATGCTACTCTGTGCTATTTTGTGTATTTCCTTATTCTACTTAACATTGTGTTAGGAGTACTTTCCTATCAATATTTATTATTTGAAAATGTGGTTTCTAATGGTTGTATATTCCAGTAAGTGACTGTACCATAAATCATTAGATGGTTTTTAGTTTTGAAATTACAAGCGATAATATGATGAACATCCTCTAGGAAAACTTTCTTGTTTGCGTATCAGTGTTGCTATAGAAAAAATGTTGCATGGCTGTGGTTTGCTTCATAGTGCGTTTCTTAACCCACTGTGCCACCAGGGAGGCCTGAGATTTCATTCTGTTGCACATTAAGTACGACTTTATCTTAACTGTAAAAATGTACAAAATCAAAATACATGAATTGCTGATATACAGCTCTAAATCACAATTTAGGGCTCTAGTTCCTAAAATTATTACAATCTTGTTGATTAAGTTGAAATCAAATTTAGCTAACTCTTGATTCTCTTTAATAGTAAAAGATAATATAAAAAATTATAAAATCAGTTGTCACAATTGATTAACATTTTCCTTTAAAACATGTCAGTGTTTTAAATGTTTAGAATGTTTTTCAGAATGATCCAAGTAGCAGGGGGCAGGATACTTCATGATTAAGATATACTTTTTTATTATTAAGATATGTGTTTTGGTAAAACTCAGAGTACATAGTTGGCTGCTTGAGAATTATATGTGAATAAAATTAAAGAAAATACCGCAATTAGCTATAATTTTGTTACTTAAGTCTTAGGAATATTATATCTTGATTCTAAAACTGTTCTTAAATTTCTATTCTTTGTTTTATGTTTTAATTTAGCAATTGATTATTACAAAGTTTGACATTTCAACTTTGTTTCATTCACAGGGAGACGTCTCCACATACATTTCAATTAGACTTATTCTTTAACAATGTAAGCAAGCCAAGTGCCCCAGTTTTCGATAGGTTGGGAAGGTATGTACCTATTAGACAATTTTTCCAAAAGCTCATGAGTTAGTAAGCAAAACATTTTTAGTCTTCAGGTAGAAGAACAGGATATATCTAGAGGTAGACCCAAGAACTTAGGGCTTAATTTTATCAGTTGTTAATATTAAAGAAATGTCATGCTTCTAAGAAGGTTTTAAGTTTGTTTGTTTCTTTTTTAAGATTTTATTTATTTATGCATACAAGAGCTAGGGTACAGGGCAGAGTTTCAGGGGGTGAGAAGATTCACCAGAATCAGGAGCAGAACAGGCAGATCTACTGAAATACACTGCTGAGGGGAGCAGCAGATGAGGCAGGAGAGGTCTACTGAGCCATGTGTGTCACCTCCGTGGTCCAGGATCGAACTCGTGCTGCAGTGGCTGCAGATAGCTTCATAGTGCTGTGACTTAACCCTTTGCACCGCCAGAGAGACCCCTTGTTGTTTTTTATTAATGTATGCATTTCTTATACATATCACATGATTTGATAATAACTTTTTAATTTGGGAAAGAGAATTTTGTTTTAAAAAAATTGTTTAAGCATATTGAGCACTAGTATTTTGACTTTTTTTTTTTTAAGCATTTATTTATTTATGAATACAAGAGCTGGGGTACAGGCCAGAGTCCTGGGCAGTGAGAGGATTCACCAGACAGAGCGGGGGGCATAACAGGCAGACTGACTGAAACACACTGCTGAGGGCAGCAGCAGGCAAGGCAGGAGAGGTCTGCTATGCCATGTGGGTCCCCTCCCTAGCCGGCAGCAGGGATCGAACTCATGCTGCAGTGGCTGCTGTTTGCTTCATAGTGTGTTGCTTAACCCACTGCGCCATTAGGGAGGCCCAGTATTTTGACTTTTTTTAAATTTTTATTTATTTTTTATTTTTTTAAGATTTATTTATTTATGCATACAAGCACTGGGGTACAGGCCAGAGGTGTATGGGGGGGGGGTGAGAGGATTCACCACAGAAAGCGGGAGCAGAACAGGCAGATCAACTGAAGTACACTGCTGAGGGGAGCAGCGGGCACAGCAGGAGAGGTCTGCNNNNCCATGTGGGTCCCCTCCCTGGCCGGCAGCAGGGATCGAACTCATGCTGCAGTGGCTGTGGTTTGCTTCATAGTGCGTTGCTTAACCCACTGCGCCACCAGGGAGGCCCTGACTTTTTTTTTAAAGGTTCATTTATTTATGCAGGTAAGAACTGGGGTCAGGCCAGAGGTGTGGGGGGGTGTAAGAATAGTCATCAGAGCTAGAGTGGATAGCAGAACAGGCAGAGCTACTGAAATACACTGCAGAGGGGAGCAAGCAGGCAAGACAGAAGAGGTCTACTGCACCATGTGGGTCACCTTCCTGGCCAGGGATTGAACTTGTGCTGCAGTGGCTATGGACAGCATCATAATGCTGCGCCTTAAGCCCTTGCGCCACCAGGGAGGGCACTATTTTGACTTTCTTATATCATACTACTGTTTAGTTAAAAATTCCACCGTCACATTTTGTAAAAGGAGAATTTTGTTAATTATTTATTGGATAATTAATCTCTTTTGGATCATTTAATATATTTTAGGTGTTATTAAAGTGATTTTGGTATCTTCAAAATGACCATTAAATGGGTTTACTTAGAATTTATTTATAAAACAAAATTTAAAGGCAGTCTAAAAATGGAAAAGTTTCTATCCCTGTTATGAATTAATAGTTCTATATAGTTTGCTTGTTTTATTGATCCTTTGTTCATTTATTATTAAATTACATTGACTAATTTTTTTCAAAAATGAATGGAGTCTAGATAATCTGGAATAGCTAAACTTTAATTACAGAATACTTTTATTATGCCAATACCTAATTGATAAAAAAGATTCTTTAATGGTCTCGGTATATATTTTTGGAAGACTATAATGTAATGTTCTCTACTTTGGCTAGACATTAGAATTACTTATGGTGCTTTAAAAAAATTAATATCTATTATATATTGGATAAATTATATCTAATTAACCAATTTAATTAGAATCTTGGAGAGTTTTATACTTTTCTTGGTAACATTTGGGTGGGAACATAAAATTAAACTCATTTTTTTGTTGTTGATCAGAACAATAATCTAGATTTTATTAAAATAAATTAACTCAGAAAAGGTCTTTTGACCTATGATGTTCAGTGTCTCAACCTTTTTATTTCTGTTCTTTTTGCAGCCTTGAATATGATGAGAATACATCCATCATTTTTAGACCCAACTCAAAGGTAATTGTGGAAACCCAGTTTTTAAGTTGTTACTGTTGTTTGTTTTCACCTCTATTCAGAGTTTTTGGTACAAATAAACCAGTTATGTAGAATATCAGTTATATGGTTATAGTGTTTCAGGATATCTTCATTTCTTGTCTGATTCCTCTGGTACTGAGAAGCTATTTTAAGATGGAACAAAGACATGGTAATGCCATTCTCTCGCTATAGAACTCTTTTTACCTGTTATTTTATATGGGAATCAGGAAGTGATCAGCATCTGTGCTCTTCCTTTTCTCATTTTTGTGAGCAAGTTCAGAAGAATACAGACAGGTAAATTATTATTAGACATCACTGTGCCTTTATTAAAGGTTTTTTAAATAACATTTGAAGTTTCTTTTTGTATCAGAAGTAGGCATTTTTTTCTTGATATACCCAATACTATTCTAGATGTCTAAGAGGTCTGAATCATGAAAGATCTGAAGTGCAAAAATTGTTATCCAAGTAGGATTTCTTAACTTACTGTTTTGTGGGGTGGGGTGGGGTGGAAAGGTGACAAATAATTAATACTTCTCATCCTGTTTAGTCTAAAAATTATCTTGCCTCTTTTATATTCCTTCCAATGGTACTTCTGTTAAGAGTCTTATCATATCAGTCCCTGGACATGGTTTTTGTGTGTTCTGGTCTCCAGTTTCCCTTCCCTCGAGTTTGCTAGAGTTAAAAGGGGAAAAATTTAGCCCTTCCTCATTGTGCCTCTTGAAGGAACCCTATTATCACTTTATTTCTACTTCATTATAGAGTGGAAGCAGAACTCAGATGTCAAGGGCTTTGATTTCTAATCCAGTTTTTTCTGTTGATACTTAGACTCTATCATAGTTTTTGTGAAGATATGGCGATTATATAGATAAATTCTGGAAAAAAGTTTTTATATATAAGGAAATATTGAGGATTAATGGAACTGATAAGTCTTTGATCTTTTTAGGAGAAAGTTTCTTTTCAAAAACGGTTTCTTTTGTGCTTTTGGTTACCCTTACATTTCAAGTAAAATGTAGGTATATAGCATACCTGAATATATGAGTTAGATATACCAGAATGCTGTACATTCTTTTTTTTAAAGATTTATTAATTTATATAAGAAACGGGGTACAGTCCAGAGATGTGTGTGGGGCGGGGGGTGAGAGGATTCCCCAGAGACAGAATGGGGAATAGAACAGGCAGATTGACTGAAATACACTGCTGAGGGCAGCAGTGGGTGAGGCAGGAGAGGTCTACTGCACCATGTATATCACCTCCCTAACTGGGGTTCGAACTAGTGCTGCAGTGGCAGTGGATGCTTCATAGTGTGGTGCTTAACCCCTTGCGCCACCAGGGAGGCATCAAAATGCTGTACATTCTTATGGACATCATAATCTTTGAGTGTGGTCACAATTTGTACTTTTGTGTACCCCTTTAACAACTGTGGTTTAATTTATTAATTGACAGTAGCTCCCACTCAATTTCATTCTCATTTCTCTTAGTTAAGCCTTATAATTGGGTTGACATAATAGGATTGGATAGATAAGTATTGAGACAGGTTAGGTATATTAACTCTGAGGTCCATATAGAATCTGTGCCTTTGGGTGAATTTCCATCAATATTGACTTTTGCATTTTCAACCTGTTTTTAAATACCTTACAGGAACCACAAGTAATTTGTAACCAGTTTACTTCTGGCATATTAAAACATTTATTTGAAAGATTTTTCCCCCTCCAACAAATAGGTGAATACTGATGGTTTGGTATTAAGAGGCTGGTATAATTGTCTGACTTTGGCAATATACGGATCAGTGGACAGAGTGATAAGTCATGACAGAGAGTCTCCACCACCACCACCTCCACCTCCACCACCTCCGCAACCACAGCCAAATTTGAAAAGGAATCCAAAACATGGTAAGAATTTTAAATTGGCCTTTGTCAGTTTCACTTAACTATTATAGTGGAATAGTCTACTCATATAACTCTTCTACCTTCTGAGCCTTAAGCTCTACCAGTCTCCTGGTTCTTTCCTATAGAATTTTTTCCCCCATTTTTTTCACCCCCATGACTCCCCTAGGATTTCTTTTTATGTTGATGAAGTGGTTTCGTTTTGTTTTCTCCTGCTGCTTCCTAGAATGCTTTTTTTTTAAAAGGTTTATTTTTTTATTCATACAAGAACTGGGGTACAGGCTAAAAGTGCGGGAGGTGAGAGGATTCACCAGAAACAGAGTGGGGAGCAGAACAGGCAGACTGACCGAAACACACTGCTGAGGGGAGCAGTGGGCGAGGCAGGAGAGGTCTCTGTACCATGTGGGTCCCCTCCCTGGCCTGCGGCAGGGATGGAAGTTGTGCTGCAGTGATTGCGGTTTGCTTCATTGTGCTTGCTTAACCCACTGAGCCACCAGGACAGGGCCCCTAGAATGGTTTTTAAATTGACCTGAGGGTATTTTATTTTTAATTTAAAATGTACTCAGTGGTTGTGATTTACTATCAAATTTATCTTTGAATTAGAATAAAGATTCTAGGAATTGAGTTTGGTTTATACTTAGACAACTCATGTTAATGGCATGTTTTTGAGAACCTTTTGCTATGAGGTGGAGATAAGAAAAGCACTTCAGTAAACTTCAGTGACTGTTCTTATAAAATAGGAATCGTGTTCTAGGGTCTCACTACAATATTTCTCACTGAAAGCTGTTGGAATATGGGCTTTAAGGAATACATTTTGAAATTATAATTGAGTTCACTAGGGAAATTATTTTGCTTTTTTTCCCCCTTCAAATTTTATTAATTTATCATTCATTTACATAACTGTAATGTTGGTAGTACAGCTTCATATCTCAGCATGTGCACGTGCTTCACTCTCCCTCTACCAGAGTTCCAGTGCCGGTGCACTTGGTCATGTTACCTCCTTTACTCCCTCTTCCCTTCTCCCATCCTTCTGGTAACCACTGTATTATTCACAGTCTAAGAATTATCTTTGTTGTGTTTTTCTGTTCTTTGGTTATCTATATTTCCTGAATGAGCAAAACTATCTAGAAATTGTCTTTCATTTCTGACTCAGTTTCACTTAGCATGAAATCTTTTTAAAAATTTTTTTAAAAAAAGATTTCTCTGTTTATGTATAAAAGAGCTGGGGTACAGGCCAAAGGTGTATGTGGGGGGGAAAGGACTCACCAGAGACAGAGTGGGAGCAGAACAGGCAGACCCACTGAAACACACTCCCGAGGGGAGAGTAATGAGCGAGGCAGGTGAGGTCTGCTGTTCCATGTGGGTAATTTCTTGGTGGGGATCGAACTCATGCTTTAGTGGCTGGTGATAGCTTATATTGCTGCGCCTTAACCCCTTGCGTCACTAGAGAGACCCTTTTTCATCTTTTTAAACAGCTCAGCAATATCCCATTGAGTTTGAATACCACAATTTCTTTATCCAGTCATCTTATCAGTTGTCATTTAAGTTGTTTCCATGTCTTAGCTATTATGAATAATGCTGCTATAAACATAGGAGTGCATAAGTCTTTTCATATTAGTGTTTTCATTTTTTTTTAGTAAATATTTAGGAATGGTATTGTGTATGTTATGGTATTTCCATTTTTAATTTTTGGAGGAATCTATATAAAGGCTCTACTAATTTACATTCCTACCAACAGTATGTGAGGGTTCCTTTTTTCCACCTCCTTGTTAATGCTTGTTTCTAGTTTTTTTTTTTTTTTGGACTAGGTCATATAATGAGCAGTTTTGGGGCACAAATAAAATGACCTTTGTTTCTCTGAGTCATGATATAATGGTATGGTGTGAACTTTTGCCTCTGACGGTTAAACACTGTTACTTTTCATCTCATTTTATCTGCTAAGCATATTTAATCTTTTTTTAAAAAAGATTTATATATGTGAAGAACTGGGGAACAGGCCAGAGATGGGGGGGGGGTGGCAGTGAGAGTATTCCCCATAGACAGAGTGGAGAATTCCCCAACAGAACAGCCAGATTGACCAAAGTATACTGCTGAAGGGAGCAGTGGGTGAGGCAGGGGAGGTCTGCTGTGCCATGTGGGTTGAATGGCTGAGGATGCTTAATCCCTTGTGCCACCAGGGAGGTCCCCATATTTAATCTTTCACCTTTTTTTATTTCCTTTTTCATTTTTCTGTGCTCATTTGTGTTTTTTTGTTACTACTCTGAACTCCTCGTGGGAATATGTTTTACTTATATTTGTGTCTCTGTTCTCTTTTTGTGCCTGCTTATATGGTGGCTAATCAAAAATTTTGTTCAGTTTACTGATTTGTATTAAAATTGACACTTATGCTTGTACATTGTATATGTATGTTTTTCACTTTTTATTTTGAAACAATTGTAGATTTATAGGAGATTGCAAAGAAATATACAGGGAAGTCCTGTTACACTTTTCTCAGATTCTCAATTATTAGCATCTTTAGAACCTATAGACCAGAGTCAAAACAGTGGTATCATTTGTAGATATTGTTTAGATTTCATCAGTTATACATTTATGTGTGTGTGTGTGTAGCTCTCTGTAATTTTATGTCACAGATATCCTTGCATAACCATTATCACAACCAATATGCTTTGTTTTACCATCACAAGATTCCTGGTGTTACTCTTGTATAGCCACATCCATCCCTAATATTTGCCTTCTCTGTAATATATTATTTCGTGAATGTTACATAAATGGAATCATGTAGTAGGCAGCTTTTTAAAATTGGGTTTCCTTTCATTCAGTTTCTTTGAGGTTCATTCCCCTTGTTGCATCAGTAGTTGATATTTTTAAAATTGCTGGGTAGTATTATATAACATAATGATTTATTTAACCATTAAACTACTGAAGGACCTTTAAGTGGTTCCTAGTTTTTCACTATGACAAATATATTATGAGCATTTACATACATCTTCTTGCAGGAAAATAAATCTTTTATTTTCTTAGATAATGCCCAGGTGTGTTTACATTATATTTTGGTATGTGGGAAGTTAGAAACTTTTTTTAAAAAAATATTTATTTATTTATGCATACAAGCACTGGGGTACAGGCCAGAGGTGTGGGGAGGGGGGTGAGAGGATTTACCACCGACAGAGCGGGGAGCAGAACAAGCAGATCAAGGGAAGTACACTGCTGAGGGGAGCAGCGGGCACAGCAGGAGAGGTCTGCCTCGCCATGTGGGTCCCCTCCCTGGCTGGCAGCAGGGATTGAACTCATGCTGCAGTGGCTGCGGTTTGCTTCATGGTGCATTGCTTAACCCACTGCGCCACCAGGGAGGCCCTAACTTTCTCTTTTTTTAAAAAAAGATTTATTTATTTATGCATACAAGAACTGGCATACTATTAAAGACACAAAAACCAAAAATGAAAAGACAAGGACAAATTGGGGACACTGGTGGGGAGGGAAGAGGGGAAAGGTTGAGGGCAGACGGGAGCACGGGGACTGAGGTGATGGTGCACTGGTGTTACGGTGATGGGGAATACATGGGGATTACCATTGATGTCAAATATATGTAAATTAAAAAAAAAAAAGAGAGAACTGGCATATTTGTCAGAGATGTGTGGAGAGGGGAGATAAGAAGATTCACCAGACAGAGTGGGAAGCAGAACAGGCAGATTGACTGAAATACACTGCTGGGAGGAGCAGCCGGCAAGGCAGGAGAGGTCTGCTGAGGCATATGGATTAGCTTCCTGGCTGGGGATTGAACTCGTGCTTCAGTGGCTGGTGATAGCTTCATAGTACTATACCCTAACCCCTTGTGCCACCAGGGAGGCCCTGACTTTCTCAGTATAAATTAATTAGCAAAATTTGTTAGCTATCAGGAAGGAAAGTTTATTAATACAATTCTGAATCAAATATTAAGTACTTTTGTCATGCATTCATTTTACTATGCTTTAATAATTTGAAATTTCTTTTTGTATCTCTAATAAAATTCTAGCTGATGGAGAGAAAGAAGATCAGTTTAATGGAAGCCCTCCAAGACCGCAGCCAAGGGGACCAAGAACCCCTCCAGGACCCCCTCCACCTGATGATGATGAAGATGATCCCATGCCTTTGCCAGGTGAAATAAAATTAGTGCACGTTCTCCCTCCACTCTCCATTAACATTAATAGTGCTTTTTGTTTTTTTTTTTTTTTTACAAATTATTTATTTATGCATACAAGCACTGGGGTATAAGCCAGAGGTGCGGGGAGGTGAGAGAATCCACCAGAGAGAACAGGGGGCAGAACAGGCAGATGGACTGAAACACACTGCTGAGGGGAGCAGCGGATGAGGCAGGAGAAGTCTGCCTGTGCCATGTGGGTCCCCTCCCTGGCCGGAGGCAGGGATTGAACTTGTGCTGCAGAGGCTGCAGTTTGCTTCATAGTGTGTTGCTTAACCCACTGCGCCACCAGGGAGGGCCCTATGGTGCTTTTTGATTAAAAAAAAATTAGATGCAGCTGGTCAGATTTTGATGCCACCCCTTCTCCCCTTTATTTTTGTGTTTGTATGTATAATATTTCCTGTTTTTAAGAGTTAACTCACTTGAAGCTGTACTAACGTTACTTTGAAAGTAAAGTGTTGTATACAAAAGAAACAAAACAAATAACCAAATTAAATAAAACAAAAATGAATTTTTAGACTATTAAGACCAGGTTAGTTGTTACCAGAAGACTGGATGAGTAAATTGGGTAAAAGGAGTCATATTATTTCAAAAGATGCAATTAGACTTTCAGTGGTGAACTTAATGTAGTATATATATAAATGTTGATTGATAATGCTATATACCTGAAGCCTAGTGATGTGATAAACCAATATTATGTCAAAGTTAAAAAAAGTGTTAATATGCTATAGTCATGTGCAGAAGAGCAGTATATATGGGAAGAGATAAAAATCTGTAGTTACTAAAAAACTAAAAATTATTTTATGATACTAGAACGTAAAATAATGCACTCTTTTTTTAAAAGAAAGAAGATTTATTTATGCATACCAGAGCTGGGGAGCAGGCCAGAGGTTTGGGAGTGAGAGAATTCACGAGAGAGAAAGTGGGGAACAGAACAGGCAGATTGATTGACACACTGCTGAAGGGAGCAGCAGGTGAGGCAGAGGTCTGCTGCACCATGTGGGTCACCTCCTTGGCCGGGGATCGAACTCTCACTGTAGTGGCTGGAGATGCTTCTTAGTGTGGTGCTTAACCCCATGCGCCACCAGGGAGGCCCAAAATAATACACTTTTGTAATCCTCACCGTGTAAAGTTGTGTAATGTATACTTTTTAAAAAGATTTATTTTTATTAATGCATAGAAGAACTGGGGTATAGACCAGAAGTGCTAGGGGTGAGAGGATTCACCAGAGAAAGAGACATGGGGAGCAGAAGACTAGATCTACTGAACTACATGCTGAGGGGAGCAGTGGGCGAGACAAGCGAGGTCTGCCCCCTGACTGTGGATTGAATTTATGCTGCAGTGGCTGGTGATAGCTTGATAGCGCTGTGATTTTTAACCCCTGTGCCACTAGGGAGGAACTGTAATGTTTTTTAAAAATAACTTTTTAAAAACAAGTGATTCTTCTGAGCCTCCCTGGTGGCACAAGGGGTTAAGTTGCAGCACTATGACGCTACCTGCAACCACTGTAGCATGAATTCGATCCCTGGTCAGAGAGCTAACCCACATGGCACAGTAGATCTGTCCTGTTTTTCCTGCTGCTCCCCTCAGCAAGTGTATTTCAGTAGATCCGCCTGTTCTGCTCCCTACTTTGCCTCTGGTGAATCCTCTCCCCACACCTCTGAACTCTACCCCAGTTCTTGTATGCATCAATAAAATAAACTTTTATGAAGAAAACAAAAACAAGTGATCCTGTACTTAGGGTATTTATGATCTAAATCTTCCAAAATGTCATTGAAATAGTTGTGGTATCTAATCCTGCTGCCTCATTTTATTTAAACCATTAAAATAATCTATGCCTTAAATAACAATTTTTCAGTGTCTGGTGATAAAGAAGAGGATGCTCCACATAGAGAAGATTACTTTGAGCCCATTTCTCCTGATCGGAATTCTGTTCCCCAGGAAGGTCAGTATTCTGATGAAGGAGAGGTAGAAGAAGAACAGCAAGAAGAAGGAGAAGATGATGAAGATGATGTAGATGTAGAAGAAGAAGAAGATGAGGATGATGATGATCGACAAACGGTAGACAGTATTCCAGAGGAGGAAGAGGAAGATGAAGAGGAAGAAGGTGAAGAGGATGAAGAAGGTGAAGGTGAGTTATATTATACCACAGGTATAATCTCTTTTTAACCAATCAGTCTAAACTACTTAGCTGTGTATCAGCTCCATATCCATTTCCTGGGAGAGAAATTGTTTGGTTTGGTACAGATACCAGTTGCTACTTGATACTATTCAGTTTTGGCCAGGGAAGCAGAATCATGCAGCAAATATATGATGATTAGGCCTTTGGTGGACTTTTTCAGTATAAGGAAGGAGTCAGTAGTATTGTAATCTGAGTTGAATACCTAAACAAGTCTGCCACCTTGATACATCAGTGTAATGCTACATTATTTGTGGAAAGTCAGAGGAAAAAAGTCTAATTACACAGTGATGTGTGGTAACATGTGATACTGTAATTAGACTTTATTTTTCCTATGAAAGCAAAAAGTGAGATCTATTCAAGCTAATTGACTCTTCATATGCCCAAGAAATGGCATGTAATATTAAAGTATCTGTGCAAAATGACAGATAACTGCCTTAATATTTTCTAAAATTGTGAGGATCATTTCTGCATGCATATAGGGCCATTTCAGCATTACAGAGTCCTTTTACAAAATGCAAATACTTTATTAAGTGATAAACTTTTTAGCTTTCCCCACTCCCAGATTACCATATAATCCTTTTTTGAGTTGTATTTGACCTGCAAATAGTACTTAGATTTCAGCCAACTTGTTTTCTTATTCAGTGGACATTTTTTAGAGCAGGTAAGAGAGTGAGGCTGATAGTTTTTATTTATTTATTTTTCAGAGTTTTTTTCTCCTACAGAAAAATGGTATAGGCCAGAGTTGTGGGGTGGGAGGTGAAAGGATTTACCAGAGACAGAGTGGGGAGCAGAACAAATGGATTTACTGAAATACATTGCTAAGGGGAGCAATGGGCAAGACAGGAGAGATCTGCTGCATCATATATGTGTTAACTCCCTGGCCAGGGATCAAACTTAGGCTATAGAGGTGATAGCGCTGAGGCTGAATCCCTAGGCTACCAGGGAGGCTCCCTAAATTTGATTTTTACTAGATGATATCAGACTTATTTCAGACCTTGATAAGCTTTTATTTTTCATAAATCAGCATATTGCCAAGATTAAATTGTTTTGAGCAAAAGAATGTCAAAAGAGGACTGATGCTGGAGAAAAACTCTGAAAATATTCTCTTGTCTTAGATCGTTGTTACCCATCTCTATTTTACAACAGCCAGGCAATTGTAGTGTTAAGTGCAAAACCGACAAGTATTCTGTCTTTGGTTCTGTATAGTTTTATAATAGAGGTAAAAACAATGTGTCATTTACAAAAGCTGTATTTTGGCAAAGCTGGGCATTTAAAATGGAGGAATTTTCCATAAAAATATAATATCGTCATAGGTAACTGTTTGACAGGGAAATTTAGAAAAGTGAAAATTCAGGAACATGATACTAATATAAAAAGGTCCTAGAATGAAAAAAAAAAAAAGATCCTAGAATGTTTTTGGTGAGAATATTTGATATAACATTGTAATTTATAATTATGGTATGGTTAATTAATAGTCTTTGCTTATCAATTGTTTATTTCCAACTTACAAATACCCTCTCCAAAGGTCAAGCTTAATTCTCTCCTCCAAGGTATTTTTGTTATCGTGAGACATTTCTAATTTTATTTCTGTGAGAAGACACTTGTAGCAGAGTTAATTGTAAAGCTAAACAGATATGATTGAAGAATTTGCTTATGAAGAGTATCCATAATTATCCCATTGGAAAGTATAAAATGTTGGTCATTGTTAACAAGATACTGGAGAAGTTAATTTTGTTGACGTACATTTATTTTATTTGCCATGTTATTAAGTGATTAATTAACCAGAACTTTTTGCATTAAATAATGATATAATGCAATTTTCAGGAGATGATGGTTATGAACAAATATCCAGTGATGAAGATGGAATTGCTGACTTGGAACGCGAAACATTTAAGTATCCAAATTTTGATGTTGAATACACTGCTGAAGACTTGGCTTCGGTTCCTCCAATGACATATGATCCGTATGACAGAGAGCTTGTACCACTGTTGTACTTCAGCTGTCCATACAAGACTACTTTTGAAATTGAAATTAGTAGAATGAAGGATCAAGGTCCAGATAAAGAAAATTCAGGGGCAATAGAAGCTTCACTGAAGTTAACTGAACTGTTAGATCTGTATCGGGAAGATAGAGGTGCGAAATGGGTAACAGCTTTAGAAGAAATTCCAAGTTTAATAATAAAAGGGTTAAGTTATTTACAGTTGAAAAACACAAAACAAGACTCCCTTGACCAGTTGGTAGACTGGACCATGCAAGCTTTAAATTTACAAGTAGCCCTTCGCCAACCCATTGCCTTAAATGTTCGACAGCTCAAAGCTGGAACCAAATTAGTGTCCTCGCTAGCAGAATGTGGGACTCAAGGAGTCATGGGACTGTTACAAGCAGGAGTGATCAATGGGTTATTTGAGCTCCTGTTTGCTGAGCATGTCTCATCTTCTCTTAAGTTAAATGCTTTTAAAGCTTTGGACAGTGTCATTAGTATGACAGAAGGAATGGAAGCTTTTTTAAGAGGTAGGCAGAGTGAAAAAAGTGGCTATCAAAAACTTTTGGAGCTCATACTTTTAGATCAGACTGTGCGTGTTGTCACTGCTGGCTCAGCTATCCTTCAGAAGTGCCATTTCTATGAAATCTTGTCAGAGATTAAAAGACTTGGTGACCATTTAGCAGAGAAGACTTCATCTGTTCCTAATC
This sequence comes from Galemys pyrenaicus, assembly GCA_019455555.1. Lineage (NCBI taxonomy): Eukaryota > Metazoa > Chordata > Mammalia > Eulipotyphla > Talpidae > Galemys > Galemys pyrenaicus. Next base: position 17,421,112 of record JAGFMF010011568.1, on the reverse strand, counting down.
ACAGTGAGGCTGATCATGATGCAGACACTGGACTTGAGAGAACAAACCCAGAATATGAAAATGAGGTAGAGCCTTCAATGGATATAGATCTTTTGGAATCCTCAAATATAAGTGAAGGAGAAATAGAAAAACTTACTAATCTCCTAGAAGAAGTTTTCCATTTAATGGAAACTGCACCTCATACAATGATCCAACCTCCCGTTAAGTCTTTCCCAACAATGGCACGTATTACTGGACCTCCAGAAAGGGATGATCCATACCCTGTTCTCTTTAGGTAAGACATTTTTGATTTGCGGAGATACATTTTACAAGCCATTGTAAAATACCAATTTTATAGAGTTGATTTTGTTTCTTTATCTAGAAGGATAGTTTACATTTGAAAATACACAATAGTAAAACTGACAAGTATGTTACTGGGGGTGAACTGTACTTCGTTTGTGTAAAGTAATAATAACAAGTTAAAGATAGTGATAATCAACAATAATGCTTATACAGCATGCTTGTAAGCCAGAATAAATGAGACTAACAATTTTGCAGGTCCGGTTAAAGAGTTTTTTAAGGTTCAGTAACTTCTTGACATCTAACTCTAGTTATCTATTGGTATAGTTTTGTCACTATTAGGATCAGCACCATGGAAAACTATTTTTTTTTAAAGATTTATTTATTTATGTATACAAGCACTGGGGTACAGGCCAGAGTTTCGGGTGGGTGAGAGAATCCACCAGACAGAGTGGGGAACAGAATAGGCAGATCAACCGAAATACACTGCTGAGGGGAGCAGTGGGTGAGGCAGGAGAGGTCTGCCTGCCCTACGTGGGTCACCTCCCCAGCCACAGGGATTGAACTCATGCTGTAGTGGCTGTGGTCTATTTCACAGTTCGTTGCTTAACCCATGCACTACCAGTGAGGGCCCACCATGGAAAACTATTTTGATTTTACTTTTGATTTAAATTTTGGTAATTTCTTTTTTGGCATTTGCCTGTAAATTATTTTCTAACTAATGGGAAAAATTGCATTTTTATTGTTACCTTTCTGTGGTTAATTTTTCCCTTGAATAGGGGCATAGTACATTAACCAAAAAATGAAGTACTTATCCTCTATCAAACATGCTCCTATCCACTCCTGTTTTTAACTGAAATGATCAGGTCTTGTGTTAGTTTGAGAGTACAAGTTTAGGGATTTGGTTTTGAACAGGGGAAAGGAAATCTTGTAAGCATACAGATATAGATGTATTTATAGTGTGGAGACAGTAAAGGAGCCACGACCCTTCTCATTGATCACTTAATTTTCTTTTTTTTAAGATTTATTTATTTATGCGTGCACGAGCTGGGGTACAGGCCAGAGGTGTGGGGAGGTGAGAGAATTCACCACCGACAGAGCGGGGAGCAGAACAAGCAGATCAAGGGAAGTACACTGCTGAGGGGAGCAGCGGGCACAGCAGGAGAGGTCTGCTGTGCCATGTGGATCCCCTCCCTGGCCGGCAGTGGGGATTGAACTCGTGCTGCAGTGGCTGCGGTTTGCTTCATAGTGCGTTGCTTAACCCACTGCGTCACCAGGGAGGCCCTGATCACTTCATTTTAAATAAAGTGTCAGTGAAGTCATGATTCAGGGTAGTGAGTGGAAGGAAGGAAGTGTGGTGCTCAGGTTACTGAGGGTAAAGTGGGAATTGATGACTTGCTCAGTGTTTCCTCCCCCTGTAACTGGAGGAAGCACATCTGTGGGTATTGGGATTTAGGAAATAAAGAACTCTGAATATCATGTCAAAGAATTTGGATTTTGTTTTTAGGATGTTGGCATATCTTGAATATTTTGGAGTTGTGGATCTGATATGATCAAACTAGTTTTTTAAGGTTATTTGTGCAAGATGTAATGGAAAAGGAATTATAGTTATTAGGAAGGTAAGCCAATCTGAGGACCTAGGTACTAGGTGTTAAGTACTTGGCCTAATAATAGTGTTATGTATAGTAGTAAAAAGACACATACTGTGCTGATACTGAGAGGGCTTGTGAAAGAGCAGTTACTAAGACTTGGCAATAGAACCTAGTACACAAGAGAAAATGAGAAGGAGCTAAAGATTATTTTTTATTTTTATTGTATTTTTTTTTAAAGATTTACTTTATTATGCATACTAGAACTGAGCGTAGGCCAGAGGTGTGGGTGGTGGTGAGAGGATTCACCAGAGGTACAGTGGGGAGCGAAAAGGTGGATCTGTTGAAATACACTGGGCACAACAGGCAAGACAGGAGAGGTTTGCTGCGCCATTTGGGTTAGCTCTTGGGATTTGATGGAACTCATGCTGCCCACAAGAGAAGCCCTAAAGATTATTTTTTTTTTAAAGATTTATTTATTTATGCATACAAGCACTGGGGTACAGGCCAGAGGTGTGGGGGGGTGAGAGGATTCACCACAGAGAGCCGGGAGCAGAACAGGCAGATCAACGGAAGTACACTGCTGAGGGGAGCAGCGGGCACAGCAGGAGAGGTCTGCTGCGCCATGTGGGTCCCCTGCCTGGCCGGCGGTAGGGATCGAACTCGTGCTGCAGCGGCTGCAGTTTGCTTCATAGTGTGTTGCTTAACCCACTGCGCCACCAGGGAGGCCCCAAGATTATTTTTTAATTGAGGCTTGGCTTACAACACTATAAATGATTGAGGGGAATAAGTTCACACCTCTTCTGATGTATGTTACTATGCCACACCCACCACCACAGCACCCTTTGTTCTTTACCATACACCATTGGGCTTCCTCCCCACTTTGTTCTCACCCTTACTTTCCTTCCCCCTTATACTGCTTGAATTCTGCAGTCATATTTCTAGGGTTTGTTTTGGTTTAGTATTGTGGGTTCCTATGTTTTGTTTCTCAGTGCATATGAGTACAGTCATCTGGTATTTGTCTTTCTCCTTCTGGTTATTTTGTTTTTTATTTTTATTTATTTATTTTTAAAGATTTACTTATACATACAAGAGCTGGGGAGCAGGCCAGAGGTGGAAGGGTGAGAGGATTTACCAGAGAGTGGGGAGCAGAACAGGCGAATCTACAGAAATACACTGCTGAGGGGAGCAGTGGGTGAGACAGGAGAGGTTTGCTGTGCCATGTGGGTCACCTCCCTATCTAGGGATCGAACTTCTGGTGCAGTGGCTGGGATAGCTTCACAGTGCTGTTCCTTAACCCCTTGTGCCACCAGGGAGGCCCCCTGATTTATTTCATTTTAGATAAATCCCCCCACTTTCATCCATGTTGTTGCAAATGGCAAGAGTTCATCTTCTTTTTTTTATTTTAAATTGAGTAGTATTCCTTTGTGAATATACACCACATCTTAATCTACCCTTCTATCATTGGGTACTTAGGTTGTTTCCATAACTTGACTGTTGTAAATAGTGCTGCATGAACATGGAAGTGCAACTATACCCCTTCAAATTAATGTTTTTGTGTTCTTTGGGTTAAAGATGTTTTGAAATTTCTCATTAGATGGTTTTATTGGCAAAAATTGGCAAATTAGGAGGTAGAGTGAATTTTGGAAGGAGAAATACTATGTGTTAGAAGAAGAATTTTGAAGTCATGGTATGGTTCTAATGTTTCATATCAGGGTCTCTACGATTACCCCACAAGATTTGCTGGCAGAATTCACAGATTCAGCATTGTACTTGCAACTACGATTTATATAACTGAGAGAAACTAAGCACAATTAGCAAAGGAAAAGGTACACAGATGGGGCAAAACCTGGAGAAACCAGTTAAAATTTGCTTCCAGTCTTCTCCTTGTAGAGTCATATAGGATCTGCTTAATTTCCCCAGCAACAAATTGTGACATGTGTGAAATATTGCCTATTGAGGAAGCTTACTAGAATTGTAGCGCGTAATCTCAGCAGATAGGCATCCAGTACCTGGTACATACCAGAATTCAAAATTCCCAGAAGGAAAGCGGGTTGTTCAGGGTAAACCATATTGTTTGCATAAACAGTTAAATCCCAGTGAGCATTCTTATCAGTTGGGTTATAGGACCCTGCCAAAATGCAAGTTCCCAGATGCCAGTGAAGGGCCAACCTTGCCATGCAAACCTTTCTCCAAATAAACAGTTTGAGGCCTCTCTTGTTAACTCTTTTTTAAACACTATAAGATCATTAAGGATGCTCTTAAGAGCACTGCAATTTTAGAGAAGGGAGTTGTTTGCCTCTGTACTAAGAAGTTGCTGGGGGTGTTTATTATCATTGAAGTAGAAGCTTCATGAAGTAGAGTTTAAGCAGTATATAACTAGAGAAACAGTTAAAAGGTTTATTTATTTTTGTATATAAGAACTGGGGGTACAGGCCAGAGGTGTGGGGGGTAAGAGGAGTCGCCAGAGATAGAATGGGGAGCAGAACAGGCAGATCTACTGAAGTCCACTGCTGAGGGGAGCAGTGGGCGAGGCAGAAGAGGTCTGCTGTGCCATAAGGGTCACCTCCCTAGCTGGGGATTGAACTTATGCTGCAGTGGCTGGGATAGCTTCATAGTGCTACGCCTTAACCCCTTGCACCACCAGGGACGTCCTGAAAACTGATTTTGAACAAAATGACATAATGAAAGCAGGTCCAGGGCCTCCCTGGTGTCGCAAGGGGTTAAGTTGCAGCACTGTGAAGCTGTCTGCAGCCACTATAGCATGAGTTCGATCCCCAGCCAGGGAGGTGACTCACATGGGGTAGCAGATCTCTCCTGTCTCACCTGCTGCTTCCCTCAGCAGTGGTTGATTTGCTTGTTCTATCCCTTAATCTGTCTTTGGTGAATCCTTTCACCCCTGCACCTCTGACCTGTATCCCAGTTATTGTATGCATAAATAAATCTTTAAAAAAATAATGAAAACACTAATCCTTGAATGATGGGTTTTTCAATGTCAACCAGGATTTTTTTCTTATCAACATTATAGTGAAATGATTTTGGTCAAAATAACGTATACCTGCTGTATATGACATTCTGGAAAAGGCAAAATTATGGTGGCAGCAAAAAGATCAGTGTTTGGGGGTTAGAGAAGGATAAATAGGTGGAGCATAGTATTTTTAGGGCAATGAAAATATTTCCTATGGCACTACAGTGATGGTTACATGATGTTATATATCTGTCCACGCTTATAGGATGTATGACACCAAGAATGAATTCTAGTGTAAACTATGAACTTGGGTGATTATGTTTATGATTATGTAAGTAATTTAAGAGAAGAGGGTTGTTTGCCTTGTAGTGAGTTATTGGGGTGTTTCCCAAAAAAGCCAGTTTAAATCTTTGGTACATTTTGGTCTTCGGTCTATTAAGTAATATTTTGATAAGTACTTAACAGAATTATCATTTTTCATGACTTTAAATGTGAAGGAATGAATATTTTAAAGTATTTATTATTTATGGCATAAAATTTTATTTTTCTTAACTCAAAATTAGTAAATTTACATTCAGTTAGTTTTATCTTGGAGTTGGGATATTTTGAGTTTTTCCCCCATTTTTGTATATTTGATAAACGTGTTTTTAAGTTATTTCTTCCTTGTATTTCGATTAATTGCACTTTGAACAAGTTAACTTTAGGAAAAGTTTAAACTTAGCAGGGCCTACATACAGAGAAGAAACTCCATATAGGTAAGGAAACTGATGTCTAAAGAAGTTATCCTCAGTTGTGTCTATTTGGATTAATTCAGACTTTTTCCATTATATGCTGAAAAATGTTTTTTGGATTCGATAAGAGTGCTGTACATGGTAGTATTAACTATTCAAATACTAAAAGTCAATAATTTGACATTTTTTTCTCTAGAGGTACTAATTCAGCTATATATATTACCAATAGTAAATGTGGATGTAATGTATATTTTTATAGTATATTTACTATAATTTATCTAGATTCACTTACTCAGAATTAATGATATACCTGAATAGAGGAGAATTATAGTGAATAAGGCCATGAATTTAAGGTCAGGGTTGATTCTGGAAGAAGAAAATTTGTTGGGCCTCCATGGTAGCCTGTGGGTTAAAACTCAGTGTTACTACCTTGACAGCCTGAGTTCTATCCCAGGCCAGGGTGCTAACCCACATATGGCACAGCAGATCTCTCCTGTCTCACCTACTGCTCTCCTTTGCAGAGTATTGCAACAGCTAATCTGCCTGTTCTGGTTCCTACTCTGTTTCTGGTGAATCCTCTCACCCACCCACCCCTGACCCCATACCTCTGGCCTGCACCCCAGTTCTTCTATGAAAAATAAAATCTTAAAAAAAAAATAATTTGTTAACAGTTATTTACTGACCATCTGTTAAATGTTAACTAAGGGAAAAACCTCACAATCCTTTCACTTTTATTTGGCTCTTTGAAGAAAAGACTTGCTAGTCACATTATGTTTTTACTTAGAAGCAGTTAATGCTAAGAATAAGGATTATGGCTGTTAAAACTTTCACCTCTCCTGTATATTGACTAAAAGAATGTTTGCACTGACTACATCTATCCATTATTTTTTTTTACAGGTATCTTCACAGTCATCACTTCTTGGAGTTGGTTACCTTGCTCCTGTCTATTCCAGTAACAAGTGCCCACCCTGGTGTGCTGCAAGCCACAAAAGATGTTTTAAAGTTTCTTGCACAGTCACAAAAGGGTCTTCTTTTTTTTATGTCAGAATATGAATCCACAAATTTATTGATCCGAGCTCTGTGTCACCTTTATGATCAAGATGAAGAGGAAGGTCTCCAATCTGATGGTGTTATTGATGATGCTTTTGCCTTGTGGCTGCAGGACTCAACTCAGACACTGCAGTGTATTACAGAACTGTTCAGCCATTTTCAGCGTTGTACAGCCAGTGAAGAAACTGATCATTCAGATCTCTTGGGAACCCTTCACAACCTTTATTTGATTACTTTTAATCCTGTGGGAAGATCAGCTGTTGGCCATGTTTTCAGTCTTGAGAAAAATCTCCAAAGTCTTATTACACTGATGGAGTATTATTCCAAAGAAGCCCTAGGGTAATTTTTTTGTTCTTAAGTTTTTTATTATATTGAAAAACTACATCATCAATGGGCTAGTTCTTAAAAGAACATGTTACATTGAAAGGAAATCTTTAATTTTTCTTTTGATGCAGCACATAGCATGTTAATTAAGGATTAGAATGACATAAATCTCTAAGATGTGGGTTTAAAGCTACAAAATTGATCTTTTAGCTGCTGCTTTCAGATTTTCATGGTGTTGACAAAGATTGCAGTTGTAGTACTCCTAATTTGTATGCAAGACATTCTGAATGCATTGTAATATATTTCTTAAGAGTAATGATAGCGCTCTTGCTGCCATTTGTCCTTGCCTTCTAAACATTTCATGGTCTGATTTCAGAAGTGCTTAACTGGATTGTTGGGGAGGTGTGTGTTGGAGGAGGTGAGGATTGAGGATAATGCATTTGAAAAACTTACTTAGTCTAAAATGCTTTAGTCTATGGAAAGAAAAAACATGCTCCTTCTCTGGGATTAGGTTATACAAGATAGTGTCATCCAAGTACCGAGTTCCATAAGTGTGTTAATCTGAATTTTTTTAAAGGTTTATTTATTTAGGCATACTGGGGTGTAGGTCAGAGATGTGGGAGGGTAAGAGGATGCACTAGAGGAAGAGTGGGGAGCAGAACAGGCAGATCTACTAAAATATGCTGCTGAGGGGAACAGTGGACAAAACAGGAGAGGTCTGCTGCACCATGTGGGTCACCTCCCTGGCTGGGGATTGAATTTGGGCATTTAATGGCTGCCAATAGCTTCATAGTCCGGTGACAAAGCCCTTGCGGCACCAAGGAGGCCCTTAACTCTTTTTTTTTTTTAAAGATTTATTTATTTATGCACACAAGCACTGGGGGTACAGGCCAGAGGTGTGGGGGGGTGAGAGGATTCACCACAGAAAGCAGGGAGCAGAACAGGCAGATCAACAGAAGTACACTGCTGAGGGGAGCAGCGGGCACAGCAGGAGAGGTCTGCCGCGCCATGTGGGTCCCCTCCCTGGCCGGCGGCAGGGATCGAACTCGTGTTAAGCGTTGCTTAACCCACTGCGCCACCAGGGAGGCCCCCCTTAACTCTTTTTTAATGGAGTTTAAGAAAGGTAAACAACAGTGACTTCTGTCCCTAACTATGTCTTAAAATTTCTGTAGTGGAAGGTTCAGTGATGATAGCAGTAGATTAATTTATAACACGTGTTCCTGTTTATCTAGAATAGACAAATATTTTATTTTTTAAATATTTATGCATCCAAGCAAGCACTGGGGTACAGGTCAGAGGTGCAGGGGGTAGGGGTGGGGTGAGAAGATTCCCCAGAGACAGAGTGGGGAACAGAACAGGCAGATAGACTGAAATACACTGCTGAGGGGAGCAGCGGGCAAGGCATGAGAGGTCTGCCACACCATGTGGGTCACCTCCCCAGCCAGGGCTGCAGGGATGGAACTCGTGCTGCATTGACTGCAGTTTACTTCATAGTGCTTTGCTTAACCCATTATGCCACCAGGGAGGCCCCTGTACAAATACTTTAACAGAGACAAAGTACACTTCCTAATCTTTCATTGCTAATGAAGTTAACTTGTTAATATTTTACAGTTCTCCTTATTATCTTGATAGAACTTCACTTTCCATTATTATACCTGTGATTTTTACTTATGCATACAAGAACTGGGGTATAGGCCACAAGTGGGTGGGGTGAGAGGATTTCCTGGATGGGGAGCAGAACAGGCAGATCTACTGAAATAATCTGCTGAGGGGAGCAGCGAGAGAGACAGGAGAGGTCTGTGGTCTGCTGCACCATGTGGATCAGCTCAGTGTCCTGAGATTGAACTCATGCCCTGTGCTACCAGGGAGGTACCCATGATACCTGTGTTTTTTTATTATTTTTAAAAATTTATGTATACAAGAACTGGGGTACAAGCCAGAGGTATAGGGGATGAGAGGATCTGTAACAGGGTGGTCCCCAGGAAAGGGGAAAGTTCCAAAGTCCCAGTTCTGCCCTACGTGAGTGGAGCTGAGCAGGGATAAGAAGATTCTGCATAGAGGACATAGGAAGACAGAAGGAAAAAAGAAGGAAGCAGGGTAAAAAGCAGCAGGGAAGCGTAAAAAAGGCATGTGGAGCAAAGGGAAATATGAAAAAACCTGCGTTTGCTTTTTGATCTTAAACTAGTTAAAACAGATATAAGTGAAAAACCTGTAAAGAGTTTAATAATAACAGCTTTCATCTTAATTTTAATTTTGCTCTTTTCCTCCCAAATTTGTCTAACTCTTTCTAACCCTTTTCTGTAAGTCTCTACTAAAAAATCCCTAAAACTTGTGCCAGGCTTTTGGGCCTTGCTTTAAGCTAATCTGATTTAGCTAAACTTTTACCCTCAAGGAGATTGGTAACTTTAAATACTTAATAACTATGTTCTTTGTCCTTTCTATATTGTACCCTAATTATATTATAATTCCTCTCCATGGGCCTCCCTGGTGTCAGCAGTGGGTTAAGCAAAGCACTATGAAGCAAACCGCAGCCACTGTAGCACAAGTTCGATCCCTGCCACCAGCCAGGGAGGGGACCCACATGGCGTAGCAGACCTCTTCTGCCTCACCCGCTGCTGCCCTCAGCAGTGTGTTTCAGTCAGTCTACCTGTTCTGCTCCCTACTCTGTCTCTGGTGAATCCTCTCACCTCCCTGGACTCTGGCCTGTACCCCAGCTCATGTATGCATAAATAAATAAAATCTTAAAAAAAAATTCCTTTCCGGGGGCCTCCCTGGTGGCGCAGTGGGTTAAGCAACGCACTGTGAAGCAAACCGCAGCCGCTGCAGCATGAGTTCGATCCCTGCCGCCGGCCAGGAGGGGGACCCACATGGTGCAGCAG
>JAGFMF010011568.1:17392724-17410140 GCA_019455555.1 Galemys pyrenaicus | reverse complement strand
TCCCTGGCCGGCAGCAGGGATCGAACTCGTGCTGCAGTGGCTGCGGTTTGCTTCATAGTGCGTTGCTTAACCCACTGCGCCACCAGGGAGGCCCCTGAAAGTACCTTTTTATGAAGGTATTTTATATGGTGTTCTTAAAAGAATTTTAGAATATTGCTGAAAGTATCTGAAAAGCCATGGAAATTGGTTGCTTAGTTTCTAATCAAAATGGAGAAGTATTTTAAAGACATTCCAGATTTCAGTTTTCTGTATAATTTTCATGTGTGTGTTTTCTTCTGTGTATATGTTTCTGAGTACAACACTAATCTAAGTACAACTTAGAAATACATTTGTGGTAAATAAACACATGTGTACTATCCTCAAAAGTGAAGAATAATGAAATGAACATTTTCTAAAGTATATAAATGTATATTAAAGTTTATGGCAGATCTTACGTGGGTAGTCTTGAAAAGCTTAAGATAGCTAATACCTTTTTTATTTTATTTTGACTCCTGAAGTAGAAAATTTGATAATGTTGCATAAATATTATAGAGTGTGACCTCTATTTTTAGTTCTAAATTTTATGTGTGATATGGCAGTAAAAGTTGGGTAGTAATCGCAACTTCTAACATTGGAAGTAGATATTATACTTTGATGTGATGCTTTTATAAAAGAAGGGCACACAGCATCTTCAGAGGTATTAGTAATGCTTTACTCTTTATTTCTTGATGTCAGTTTATCATCATTTTATTCCTGATATCTCTCATTTGAACTATATGTATATATATATTTGGAAAGTTAATTTTAAAATACATAGAAAAATACTCAGATGTGCAGTTGTAATTCTCTTGGAGGATTGTGGAACCAAGGAGAGACATGAGTGCCATTTTCAGTTTCCTTTAGTCATTTCCATAAAATGTCTAGAACTAGTGTATCAATTTTTGTACTAGATTCTTTTCTAAAAACATTGTTGGTGACAAAGTATAGATATTATGGCATAGAGCCTAGGAGAGTTTTGAGTTCAGTTTTGATAAATGGATTTCATTTGTGTTTGTCTTATAATCATTTTTAAATCAAATTTAGATTATTGATCTGATCTGGATCTAATAATATTATTTGGGAAAGAATGTCTTTACTTCTTTGTTAGAAAGGCTTTTATTTAAAAATATATTATAAACTGCTTTTTTTGTTTCCCAGAACTTGGCAAATGGCTTGAACCTCTGAAAAACCTTAGGTTTGAAATTAACTGTATACCAAATTTAATTGAATATGTTAAACAGGTAAGTGAAACTTAAAAGTGTTTTTATGTTTTGGAACTGCATGGTAGTTTATAGTAATATTGCATAAATCATTTATGTAGACAGTGGAAGTAACTGTTAAATGTTTTTGATTGATTTACTAAATTTTGTTGGTACAGATTGGTGTATAGTTGTAGAAGGATGTGTGATTGTGAGCACAACAATCTAAGATGAGAAACACAAAAGAAAGGATGGGAAACAAAAAAGAAAGGAATTTTCCTATTTTAACTTACTCTTGTGAATTTTATTTAAAAATATTTTTAAAAATTTGAAGTGTTATTTCTATGTTTTTAAAATTATATACTGCTTTGTGGAAGCTATAAAAATAAGGCAACGTAAGCACTACTTTTTGTTACCGGGAAATATAGCATGGCGCAGTTGTTAAAAACACAGGCAACTCTATTTCTGTCTTTTTCTTTCTTTTTTTTTTTTATAAATATTTATTTATTTATGCATACAAGAGCTGGGGTACAGGCCAGAGTCCAGGTTGGTGAGAGGATTCACCAGAGACAGAGCCGGGAACAGAACAGGCAGACTGAAACACACTGCTGAGGAGAGCAGCGGGCGAGGCAGGAGAGGTCTGTCTGCGCCATGTGGGTCTCCTCCCCTCCCGTGCCGGTGGCAGGGATCGAACTCGTGTTGCAGTGGCTACGGTTTGCTTCATAGTGCGTTGCTTAACACACTGCGCCACCAGGGAGGCCCCACTGTCTTTTTCTTTTTAAAGGTTTATTTTTACTTATTTATGCATACAAGAACTGGGGTGTAGACCAGAGGTGTCGGAGGGGAGAGGATTCACCAGAGACAGAGTAGACTAATGCTTCTCTGGAATTTAGAGTAGGGAGCAGAACAGATTGACCTCCTGAAATACCCTGCTGATGGGAGCAGTGGGCAAGACAGGAAAAGTCTGCTGTGCCATGTGGGTTAGCTCCCTGGCTGGGAATCAAACTCATGTGCATGGTGATAGCTTGATAGTGCCCAGACTTTAACCCTTGGGCCGCCAGGGAGGCCCCCTTTCTTTTTTTTCTTAATCATTATATCAAAGACTTTATTTTTGTGTACAAAAGCTGGGGTGTAGATCAGAGATGCGGGGGATGAGGGAATTCACTGGGGACAGAGTGGGGAGCAGAACAGGCAAGTATACTGAAATACACTGCTAAGGGAAGCAGTGGGCAAGACAGGTGAGGTCTGCTCTGCCATATGTGGGTTAGCTTCCTGGCTGGCGTTTGAACTGAGGGGTTAGTGGTAATAGTGCTGAGACTAAACCCCTAGGTCACCAGACAGGCTCAAACAACCGTATTTTTTTTCCTTTAGTCATTTCTCACTTGGCCATCATAACTAGATTCCTATATTATCTGCATGTGTTTAAATGTATATTATGTAAAGCTAAAACACTCCCTGTTGTGTTTTTAGTTTTGAATGAGGTTTAACAGCCCCAGTACATAAAAATCAGTCATTGCTTTTGGGGAGTGAGGATGAATAGAAAGAGTACATGAAAAGGAGCTATTTTAATTCTTAACATAGAGTCTCATACGTTTTGAGACTATGGTTATCTATGGTTTAGTCAATACTTTTTTTTTTAACGTTCTGAATTTTATTTACTTTATTGAGGTAACATTGGTTTATAATGCTGTGTATGAGTTAGGGGAATAGGTTCACACCTCCTCAGATGTATGCTACACCACTCCCTCTATCAGAGCCATCATAAGTGCTTTACCTTAGTTAATTGGCCCCCCTCCCTTTTTTGTTCCCAGCTTCTTCATACCTCACCTCGTAGTCTAGTTATGATGGCCAAGTGAGGAATGACTGGAAGAAAAAGAAACACAGTTGTTAGGGCCTCCCTGGTGGCTTAGGGGTTAAGTAGCAGTAATTTTTAACACTTTGAATTATTTATTCTATTGAATGAATTCTATTCTATTCATTCTATACTTAATATCAGTATAGTGCAACGTTTGAAGAGTTTTATTTAAAATATTAAAAAACATTTTTTAAACATTGAAAAACATTTAAAACAAAATCAAATAAGCTTTATAAGGTTTGTGTTTTAAAATTAAATTTAAAATGATTCAAGTACTAATTTGAAATTTTTTTCTTGAAAAGCATTTGGATTTTGATAATTTAGATGTTTTTGAAAATTTTAATTAAGACAAGCTGCACTTGGATCTGGACAATAGACATGCTTTTAACATAGGATTTTCATCATAGAATTTGACTTTTTTCATAAAATATTCCATCTTAAACCTCTTGCTGCAGGCAGGTTCCATGGGATGCACCAAAAGAAGCAGGGAAACTATCCCCATGGGAGTCTTAGTTGAAACTTGTGTTTTTAACTAATGCTTCTCTGGAATTTAGTCTTGATCTGATAGGTACCAAGAAATTTACCTTTCTGTTCATTTTTATTTTTAAAGAATATAGATAACTTGATGACTCCAGAAGGAGTTGGCCTGACTACTGCCTTGCGTGTTCTCTGTAATGTGGCATGCTCACCACCTCCTGTTGAAGGTAATGTGGCTACTAATACCTCAAAACCTTTTTTAAGTCTAGTATAAATAATACTTATTAAATATTCAGAATTCTTAATTGTTTATTAACTCGTTAAGTAATTATTTTTTCCCCTTATTGTTTATAAAGGTCAACAGAAAGACCTGAAATGGAATCTTGCTGTTATTCAGCTTTTTTCTGCTGAAGGAATGGACACCTTTATTCGGGTTCTGCAGAAATTGAACAGTATTCTGACTCAGCCTTGGAGGCTCCATGTCAACATGGGGACTACCCTTCACAGAGTTACTACTATCTCAATGGCTCGCTGCACACTCACTCTTCTTAAAACAATGTTAACGGAACTCCTGAGAGGTGGATCCTTTGAGTTTAAGGACATGCGTGTTCCTTCAGCACTTGTGACTTTACATATGCTCCTGTGCTCTATCCCCCTCTCAGGTCGTTTGGATAGTGATGAACAAAGAATTCAGAATGATATCATTGATATATTACTAACTTTTACACAAGGAGTTAATGAAAAACTCACAATCTCAGAAGAGACTCTGGCCAATAATACTTGGTCTTTAATGTTAAAAGAAGTTCTTTCTTCGATCTTAAAGGTTCCTGAGGGATTTTTTTCTGGACTCATACTCCTTTCAGAGCTGCTGCCTCTACCATTGCCCATGCAAACAACTCAGGTATCACTTCCATATAACATGCATCTTATAAATGACTGCAGTAACACATTTTTAAAAGCCAGTGATTTTGTTAAAAAAAAACAAAACAAAACCAAAAACCCTCATCCCTGTTCCCTAAAAAAGACATAAAATAATGAGGGTAAGATAAAACTGAAGCAAGTTGGTCAAAAGGAAATGGGGATAACATTTTAAATAAGTTTTTGTTAATGTGAATTTTATTATGCTGTTATGTATAATTGTATTTTTGTTATTTTTAAATATTCTCCCCCCTTTATCATGTGTTAGAATTTGCCATTAACTAGATTGTCTCACCAATGGACTCTTCTCTACTGACTGCTAATCTGAGAACAATAAGATTCTTTTAGCCATATTGAATTCAAACATGTTTATTTGTGTTATAGAAAATTAAATGTTTAAGAGTGTGGTAAAGATGTCCTTTTTATAATATTTCTTCCTGAACATTTTTTGTGACTGTAAATAAATACTAAAAAAAAAAATCTATGTACATACAAATTATACTTTTTTAACAGGTTATTGAGCCACACGATATATCAGTGGCACTCAACACCCGAAAATTGTGGAGCATGCACCTTCATGTTCAAGCAAAGTTGCTCCAAGAAATAGTTCGCTCTTTCTCTGGCACAACTTGCCAGCCCATTCAGCACATGTTACGGCGTATTTGTGTTCAATTGTGTGACCTTGCCTCACCAACTGCACTTCTGATTATGAGAACTGTATTGGATTTGATTGTAGAAGACTTGCAAAGGTATTTTCATTTTGTGTTAAAAATTTGTTCAAGTTGTTCTTGACACAGATATATATTTTTCCATTTAGAATTTAGAAACCAGAATTTAGACTGCTCAGATAGCATGTGTGTCTACACACACACACATACATATACACATGTGTTCATAATGAATGTATGTATATTATTTTTAATAGAAAAACATTTCATGTGCAAGATACCTTGAAGGTCTTGATTTTGGGTGTTTGAAAGGTAAACTATCAAGTACTCTGATTTAAGAAGCTGTATTAAAAAAGTTCAAATTTATAAAATTTTGTAGTAATTACAAATTCAAGAGAAGTTGTTATATCCAAGCAATGAAATGTTTTATATAACATTTGGATACGTTGTTATGTGTCAAAGTAAATATTAGATAATGTTTTAAAATCAAGAACTTTGTTTATTAAATGTATTGATTTTATTTCAGCACTTCAGAAGATAAAGAAAAGCAATATACCAGCCAAACCACCAGGTTACTTGCTCTTCTTGATGCTCTGGCTTCCCACAAAGCTTGTAAATTAGCCATTTTGCATCTAATTAATGGAACTATTAAAGGTGATGAAAAATATACTGAGATATTCCAGGATCTGTTAGCTTTGGTGCGGTCTCCTGGAGATAGTGTTATTCGTCAACAGTGTGATGAATATATCACATCCATTTTGCAGTCTCTTTGTGATCAGGTATTTATAGTTATTTTATAAATTCTTTGTGTGTTTTATAAAAGCTTTTCTTGATGTAAATCTTGACCGTGAACAAAGAAATCTTTTCTGTTTAATTACTCCTGCTATTGTTTAGGAAGATAAAGTTGACCAGCCAACAATAAAGTGGTTTGGTATTTCCTTGAGGTTGTGCTTCACAAGTTTCTCTGAAGAGCTCTTTTCTTTTTCTTTATGGATTTTTGTCCTTGGATAATTGCTTTATGTGCTAATGTATTCTTTGGGTTAATCAGTTTCCAGTTGTATACCAAGTCATTCTTGAATTTTAAAGCTTTATGATTGCAGCAATAGCATTTTTCCTTACTAGAACAGCTTTTAAAGGCATCATAGACTACTGCAGTGTGTTTTTAGATGTTCACTAAAAGTAATAGTATTTCCCTTTGCTATCTACATTATTAACTTCAGTTTCATATATTAGTGAGAATTTTTTGAGCCATTGTGCTTAGCGATTTCTGTGTTTAAAATTTCCAAAATGCTCCTATTCTCTAATCACCAGATGTAATATTTTCTGGCAGGATATTTTTAAAGAGTATCTTCTAGCTAACAAAAAATCCAGTTTGATTACTCAGGACTTAGAAGGAGCATTTTCGGTGTGACTTGTTTTCACAAAAAGAAGCGCATCCTAATTGCCCTGATAAAAATCTCATTCTTGGCTTCACCTTGTTTTATTTCCCTTTTGATAATAATCTTTGTTTCATAGTTTGAAGTCAAGTTGAATTATGGTCTGCATTTGTTGAACTGATTAAAGACAATGACACCTACCTAAAAATGTTTCTGTAAAAGTCCATTGTATATAATTTTATAAAAGGAGTGGTGGGAGTTTTTTTTTTGTTATTATTAGCTAAACTTGTTTAGCATTAAAAACTTGAATATAAAAGATATATAAAAACTAGAAGAAAATACTTAGTTGGAAAACTGATGATCTGCTTTACCCATCCTTTTTGTGATTTTTTAAATTCCAGTATGGATATGTTTATTAAAATTTATTTCTTGGAGTGCTTTCTTTTTAAATTTAAAAATATTCATATGAGTGAATAATACAGCTATTTAAAATATTTTAGTACCAAATATATTTCATTTAAAGACTGGAAGATAAAAATTACACTCAGTTTAATACAGAAGGGAAAGTTTTTGAAGAGATGTAAAAATATTTTAAAGTAAAATATTTAAAGCTTTATTTCATTAGGTGGATATCCTTGTTTCAATTTTTGAAGAGAGCAAAGTAACTTCTTTGTTCTTAATGTGTTTAATTCTGTTTGGTATGGGATACAACAAAGTTTTACTGAGATAATTGTGTGCATTAATTGCTATGTGTTTTTGAAATAAAAATGTTAAGTGAGCGTGATAATCATTTTTTAAATTATTTTTTCCCTGCTCTCCTGTCTCCTTACAGGACATTGCACTCATTTTGCCAAACTCTTCTGAAGGGTCTGTTTCGGAACTGGAGCAGCTCTCCAATTCTCTACCAAACAAAGAATTGATGGCATCAATCTGTGACTGTCTGCTGGCTCTGCTAGCTAACTCTGAGAGCAGTTATAGCTGTTTACTGACATGTGTCAGGACAATGATGTTTCTTGCAGAGCATGATTATGGATTATTTCATTTAAAAAGGTAATGCTTTATCTAATCAGATACACTCATGGATGTAATTTTTCATTTTGTCAACCCCCAAATTCATAGTTTATTGTAGAAAGCTAAAGATAGAATTTCATGTTCTTAGAAATGATTTGTTAGTGCTGAAATGTTAGTTATAAAATCTTTACGCTTGAAAATACAAATTGAATGCACTAATATAGGCATCTAATTACTTAAAAGAAAGATTTTATAGTTTCAGAGATGTTAATTCATGGCTTAGGATATTTTTGTTGATATATTTACCTGTAGTCCTTGAAAAGTGAGGATAGTGTATTACAGATGCTAGTCTTGAAAGTGCTGATTTTGTTTTATTTCTCTAGAGGAATGAGTAAGGTGAAATTAATTTGAAATGACATAAACCTCAGACTGTTCAGTCTTTCAAGTGTAGTTTATGCTTCATTCTCTCTGTGCTCACAACCTTTTTACTAAGAAGGTAGCTGGCTATTTACATAGATTTCCTTGGCAATTTGTAGAAGTATGCAGGATTATAGAAAGAAAGATTATAGATAGAAAGGAGGGAATGTAAGTTTATACCTCATTAATTACGTCCACATTGGCTGAAGATTTATGTTCTAGGTTCTGTGTTTGGTACTGGCTTCTACCATTTCTGTCTGCTTGTCCTGTCTCCTATCTCCTCTCCTGTATTCTCTTGGATTTCATTTAATGACACCTGCTGAACATAAACATTTTCCTCCTCCATTCTTCCTCCTGTCTCTCACCAAAGACTTAAAATTGTACTTCTTCACTACTTTTTCCTATGCTTGGATATTTATTTTATATCCTTTAGAAATCACCTAACACACCATACTTACAAGAAAGCAAAAAAGCTTCTTTGGCTCTTACAAATTTCCTTTGTATATATCTCTGCCATAGCATTTTACTGATTTTGTTAGATGAGCTAGATTACTGATTAGCTAGATTCATTTTTCTGATCTTTGCTTTAATCTGTAATCTTTTCTAAAATCATGATGACCTGTTCCTTCTGCATTTAGCTCTGATTTTTCTGCTAAGCTCCAAGGAACCCATATATCTATTTGTTATCTCTACTTGGCTATATAATGGGTGTGTCAAAATGAACAGATCCAGAACAGAGCTCTTGATAATTTTGCTTCAAACATGTTTCTGTCTTATCCCAGTAAATGTATCACCATCCACCTGGATGCACGGCTCAAATTTCTGGGATTCTTGATTATTTTCCTCACCCTCTATATCCATTCCATAAGTAAATTCTGTAGATTATATTTCCAAAATATATACTGAGTCTGTATATTGTTTAAAATGGCCTGTTCTTTGTGTCTCCATTCCTTACCTGTCTTCATATTTTTCACTATGTTTATACTGTTTGCCATGCATTATTTAGATTTATTGTGTCTTCCTCACTAGAGTATAGCTGTTTGAGACCAGTGAGAACTATTTTTTTTTTAATTTATGCATACCAGAGCTGGGTGCAGACCAGAAATGGTGGTGGGTGGAGGGAGGCTGAGAGGATTCACCAGAGACAGATGGGGTGGGGGGGTGGGGAGGGTGGGGACGACACATGACGACGACGGACAGACGGACGGACGGACAGAAAAGGTGGATCTGCCGAAATACACTGTTAATGGGAGCAGCAGGCGAGGCAAGAGAGGTCTGCTGTGCCACGTGGGTCACTTCCCTGGCCAGGATCCAACTTGTGCTGCAATGGCTCTGGATAACTTTGTAGTGCTGCTACTTAACCCGTTGCGCTACCATGGAGGCCCCACTATATATTTTTAACTATACTTCCCCAGCAACTGGTATATTGTAGGCACTTATGAAGGAGCAGAACGAATACGTAGTTCATTTGGTCTACAAACATTTACTGATTGCCTTCTCTGGGCCAGACATTAGGTGCTAGGGATTCATTTAAAAGATCTTCCTGGCCCTCCCTGGTGGCGCAGTGGGTTAAGCAATTCACTACGAAGCAAACCACAGCCACTACAGCACCAGTTCTATCCCTGCCCCCAGCTGGGGAGATGGCACAGGCCGACCTCTCCTGCCTCGCCCGCTGCTCCCCTCAGCAGTGTATTTCAGTCCATCTGCCTGTTCTGCTCCCCACTCTGTCGGGTGGATTCTCTCACTGCCCTGCACCTCTGGCCTGTACCCCAGTGCTTGTATGCATAAATAAATAAATCTTAAAAAAAAAAAAGAAAAGATCTTCCTTCTTAGTGCTTTTATTCTACTAGGGGTAGACAGACAGTAATTTCAGTATAATAGAATGTCACAGAAACAAGAGGGTGAAACTTGTTATTTGAAATAGAGGAAGTGGGATTTGTTATTTAAAATAGAGGAAGTCTACCCCTGAGAAGGGTAACCCTTAAAGAATAAGACCCAAAGAAGGTGAGCAATGAAACATGTTAACATCCTGGGGGGAGAACATTTGCAAATAACTTGACTAAATGTGTGATAAACAGTTATAAGCTCATTATGGCTGCTGTTGGAGTGAGTGAGTGAGTGAGCAAGGAGAAAATAGGGCATAGAGTCAGAGAAATAATGTGGATATAATGGTGGAGGCCTTTGGGACTATTATAAAGGTATTGAACGTCTACAAATAGCTAAGGCATTATTTGATTTTAAAGTAGATTGTTATGTACTTTTTTATGTAGTACAAGAACCTGGAGGCATATCCCACTTATGTCTCTATTTATTTAACATAGGTCCTACTTTTTTTTTTTTTTAAGATTTATTTATTTATGCATACAAGCACTGGGGTACAGGCCAGAGGTGTGGGGGGGTGAGAGGATTCACCAAGAGAGCAGGGAGCAGAACAGGCAGATCAACGGAAGTACACTGCTGAGGGGAGCAGCGGGCACAGCAGGAGAGGTCTGCCGCACCATGTGGGTCCCCCATCTGGCTGGCAGCAGGGATCGAACTCGTGCTGCAGTGGCTGTGGTTTGCTTCATAGTGCGTTGCTTAACCCACTGCGCCACCAGGGAGGCCCCAACATAGGTCCTACTTTTTGAAAAAGGGTTGACAAACTAGACTGTAGACTAGCTTGCCATCATCAGTTTTTGTAAATTTTTGTTGGAACATAGTCAGCATTTTTATGTTGTCTTTGGCTGCTTTCTTACTAAAACCCAACATTTAGTAGATGTGACTGAGTTAACTGCTGTATATAGGGAGCAGCAGACTAAATTGTGTATAGCCTGCAAAGCCCAAAATATTTCCCTTGAGTCTCTTCACATAAAAAGTTTTCTAACCTTGCTCTATACTTATGTCAGATTACAGCATCATAAAGATATTTTTATAAGTTAGGCTTTCTGGTTAGGCTTCTGAGACAACCATGATCTCTTTTATGTTAGAAATCCTCAGGTTATAAGACGTGTCAAAATAGGGAACCTACAAGTTTCAGGTGTAAAATTTTATAACTTTATTCTTTATTTATTTGGGGGATTTTTTTTTTTTTTTTAAGATCTTGAAGATCTTTAAGAGATGTCATTTACAGATGTTACTTTGTTACATGGTTTATGTACACAGGAACACCGGAGCACTTTTTACAGTGCTCTGAATAGTGGGCTAAATTTTATTCTGTTTCAACTGAGGATTTTCATTTTTATTTCTCATACTATTTTTTATATGCTCAATATTTTTTTTTTTAAAGATTTTATTTATTTATGCATACAAGCACTGGGGTACAGGCCAGAGGTGTGGGGGTGGTGAGAGGATTCACCACAGACAGCGGGGAGCAGAACAGGCAGATCAACAGAAGTACACTGCTGAGGGGAGCAGCGGGCACAGCAGGAGAGGTCTGCCGCACCATGTGGGTCCCCCCCTGGCCGGCAGCGGGGATCGAACTCGTGCTGCAGTGGTTGTGGTCTGCTTCATAGTGCGTTGCTTAACCCACTGCGCCACCAGGGAGGCCCTTATATGCTCAATATTAAGAAAGCATCTCTCTGTCTTCTTTATTTACAGTTCTTTAAGGAAAAATAGTAATGCTCTTCATAGTTTACTGAAACGAGTTGTCAGCACATTTAGTAAGGACACCGGTGAACTTGCATCTTCATTTTTGGAATTTATGAGACAAATTCTTAACTCTGACACAATGGTGAGTGTTGTGTGTGCGTGTGTTTGTGTGTGTATTTGGTGTTTGTTAAAGTTATGAACTATTTCATACGCAATCACTCTGGTTTAAAATTATTTTGTAATAGTGTTCTTTGAAACTGATAGTGTTCTTTGGGCATCCCCATACCCTATAAGTACATGCTTTTAGTTTGTAAAATAGATGCTTAAGAGTAGTATGTATTATCTTTTAAATTATTATTATAATTATTAAATTATACTCATTAATTTGTTAAGTATACTATGACTTTGCAACTTAGAGAAAAAATTATAGTGTCTTTTTTTGTGTGTGTAAGTCTTTACTTTGAGCAACTTTGCTAGGGTCACTCAGAATGGTCAAGTCTTAAGAATTTACTTACTGCCATTTAATTGAGCATTAAGGATTGTGTTTTGGCTCTTGTGATTTTTGGAGGTGAATGTAAAGTTCATTATACTAGAATGTTTTGGATTCATAGTAGATATGAATTAAATATTATTTCCCTAAGTCTAAAATCTTTTTTTTTTTAAAGATTTATTTATTTATGCATACAAGAGCTGGGGTACAGGCCAGAGGTGTGGGGGTGGGGTGAGAGGATTCACCACAGAGAGCGGGGAGCACAACAGGCAGATCAATGGACGTACACTGCTCAGGGGAGCAGCGGGCACAGCAGGAGAGGTCTGCTGTGCCGTGTGGGTCCCCTCCCTGGCTGGCAGCAGGGATCGAATTCATGCTGCAGTGGCTGAGGTTTGCTTCATAGTGTGTTGCTTAACCCACTGTGCCACCAGGGAGGCCCCCTAAGTCTAAAATCTTACTGTTAAAAAGTCTTATTAAGAATTCGTGTTATGAGGCTTTCTCTGCTCCTCCCAGGTACCATCTACCTGGGAGTCTTTATACTCTATCTCTTTTTCCTAAATAAACTTTTCTTTTCAAGACAAAAAAAAAAGAAAAAGAATTTGTGTTACTAGTATTTTTGAAAATCATGGTATATATTGTATACTCAATTTCAGAAGTCATTAAGAGGCCTGTATTTAAAAGTGGTTGTGATCAAAATTTAAGTTTTGAAATATCACTCCTGATTGAGCTTAACTGTACACATTAGTATAAAAAAGCTCTAAGGTGTCCTGGAATCATTAAAAACTTGCATTGCTGCAACCTAATCCAGCTTTGTCCCAATGTGTTACTGGTGAAATACGCATGTGTGTGTGCACATGTACATGCAACTGTTGCGTATCCAGTAGGTCAGTTTTACTGCCCTAAAAATCTGCTGTGCACCACCTGTTCACTTACTTTTTTTTTTTTTAAGATTTATTTATTTATGCATACAAGAGCTGGGGTATAGGCCAGAGGTGTGGGCGGTGAGAGGATCTACCAGAGATAGAGCAGAACAGGCAGACCGACCGAAACACACTGCTGAGGGGAGCAGGGGACAAGGCAGGAGAGGTCTGCTGCGCCATGTGTGTCCCCTCCCTGGCCAGCGGCAGGGATCGAACTCGTGCTGCAAGTGGCTATGGTTTGCTCCATAGTGTGTTGCTTAACCCACTGCGCCACCAGGGAGGCCCCCTGTTTTCCTTACTTTTTTTATTTTCCAGATTATTAGTAATTGGACTCATACTGTATGTAGCAATTCTTCCACGGCCTGATAGTGCATTCTTTTAGTGCTGAGTAATATTCCATAGTCTGGATGTTACTACATTTTATTCATCCATTTACTTTCTGAGGAACTTATTATTTGCTCCCAAGTTCTGGCAGTTATGAATAAAGCTGTTACCAATTTTTGTGTGTAGGTTTTTGTATAGATAAAATTTCTCCCCCTGTCTTTTTTAAAAATTCTGTTGTTTTGGTCTGTATACTCTAATCTTTAAAAATAATAATCATTATAATACTTTCTGATTCAGCTAATACCAAACTTCTTCTCTCTTGGTGAGAGAAGTATGAATACCTAGGAGTGAGGAAAGATGCCAAATTGATGCTTTATTGACTATAATGTATTTAATATGTTCATTTCTATAAAGTATATTTAGTCTTCTAATTTATATGTTGACATTTAGGGATAGGTCCTTAAAAGAGAACTCTTCACTGTCTGTTTTGCCAGTACACTCTGATTATTTAAGTTCATTTGCCTTGGTTTTTAAATACAAATCATAGACTAGACCTTTATCAACCTACTAGTCACCTCCATCTCTAAACAGAGACTACAAAGGCACAGTATCTGTTTCAGTGGGATTGTAAGAATAATTTTCATCAAAATGTGTCTAGTAATAGGACAAATGATAGGCGATTGAAACAAATTTTAATTGTTAATGCTTATGCAAAAGTGCTAAATCTTTCATCATGACTTGGTGGGTATAATCTCATAAGACATACTCACTTTGAACTGTATAAAATAAGATTGTGTTTTAGAGATTTGAAATTACTTAACTGTTCTTTCTGATGTTACAGTATGGATGAATTATTGTCATGAACCGATGTTTTTTATTTAAGTTTCCTAGGGTTGAATTAATCACCCCAAATTAATTTTCTTTTTATTGTTTTTTTTCACTCAAATTAATTTTTATTACGTGGCATACTTTTAAAGCAGAAAAATACTACCTTTTATATATAACAGAAAGTAGCCTAAAATGTGATAGTTACTCTTTAGCTATTTGTCTTTATTCCAGGAATATAAATTCTGATTCCATTAGTTCTTTGTTAATAGTAGGCATTTTATTAACTCTTTAATATCATTAACATATTATATGTCCTGTAATTGCCAGTGTTTTTGCCCTTGGATATTTTTGTTGAGAAATGTTGGTGCCAAATCTTGGTTGACTGATTTAAATACATGTGTTTACTTATTTTTTGAAAACTATGTCAGCTTTGAGCTGACTAAATACTTCTTAAAACTAGCCATTTGTACTGATGTAAAATTGTTACATTGAGAAGGTTGCAGCAAATGGCTTAAATATGAATAGATTGGAAGAATCTTTGCAAACTTCTCTGCTCTTAAATTTAACTTGTGTGTGACATTTACAGGGATGTTGTGGAGATGATAGTGGTCTCATGGAAGTAGAGGGAGCTCATCCATCACGGACGATGAGTATTAATGCTGCAGAGTTAAAACAGCTTCTACAAAGCAAAGAAGAAAGTCCAGAAAATTTGTTCCTTGAACTAGAGAAGCTTGTTTTGGTAAAAAAAGTAAAACAAAAACAGAAACAAAATAAAAACACCTCATTTCCAAGACACATTTTCTTCTCATTTTGATTAGTACAAGTTTTTCACAGTGGCCTTTTAAAAATAGTGTACACATAGTTGGGTATTTATCCTATTTGAAATAACTTTAGTAATTTGGAGTGAATTCCTCCATACTGCTATAAATCTTTAGGAGTAAATGAAGACAGTACTTGAATTGTCTATTATTTGGATACAGGGTCCTCCCTGCTACCATTTTTAGAAATAAAACGACAAGTATTTTTAGTATTTATTTATTTTAATATTTAATGTTATACTGTTACTTTCTTGATGGTACTCCATATTTCTTAGTTATGCAATGATATAGCATTTTTCACTAAAGAGTCATTAGATTATGGCTAAGTGTTCATGTTTTACATGCAGTTTCTTACTCTACTTGTGTTTTGTATCTAGGAACACTCAAAAGATGATGACAATCTAGATTCTTTGTTGGACAATGTAGTTGGACTTAAGCAGATGTTGGAGTCATCAGGTGATCCTTTACCTCTTGGGGACCAGGATGTAGAACCAATACTTTCAGCTCCAGAATCTCTCCAGAATCTTTTTAACAATAGGTAAAACAAGCAATGTTTTGTGATTGAATACATGCTGTGAATATAATGGCTGGAGTCTAGAGAGGACTAGCAAATTTTTTTATTATAGGGCCAGATTTTTTTTTTTTTTAAAGATTTATTTATTTTTGCATACAAGAGCTGGGGTACAGGCTAGAGTCCAGGGAGGTGAAAGGATTCACCAGAGACAGTGGGGAGCAAGCAGAAGAGGCAGACTGACTGAAACACACTGCTGAGGCGAGCAGCGGGCGAGGCAGGAGAGGTCTGCTGCGCCATGTGGGTCCCCTCCCTGGCCGGGGATCGAACTCACACTGCTGTGCATTGGATTCTTCACAGTGCGGTGCTCAACCCTCTGCGCCACCAGGGAGGTCCAGGGCCAGATTATAAAAATTCTAGTCTTTTCTGGTTATACACAGCTTCTGTTGCATATTTGTTTGTGGTTTTGTTTCTTAAGGAAAAAAAAAAAAAAGCACAATAAGCTTTAAAAGAGACTTAATAAATCCTGGAAGCTCTCTTGCTATACAATTAGTGACTGGTCAAATGGGGTCCATAGTTACTGATCCCTGGTCTCTTAGATATGTTACTCTTGAAGTACTCTTTGAAGTACTATAGCTTATAATGTCTATAGTCTTTGTAGAATTTTTTCCCTAAATTTAGAAAAATAAAACTTGGACAGTTTATGCATACACAAGTACTAAACTTTGCTTTTTGTATATAAATCCAGTGCGCTCTTTTATTTTATTTAAAGGTCGAAAATTGTCAGGTAAGGGGATAAGTGTTCATAAAGTTTTCAAGGATACTTAATTCTTAAATAGTCTTGTGAAGGAATCTTTTAAGAACAATTTTCTAGTACTTTAGAGGGTACCATTTTAAATTATAATTCCTTGATTTTTACTTAGAAGATAATTAAAGTATCTACTTTTGTAATTCTGCTTTTTTACCAAATAATTGTACTATT
The DNA here is from genome assembly GCA_019455555.1 of Galemys pyrenaicus. Taxonomy (NCBI): domain Eukaryota; kingdom Metazoa; phylum Chordata; class Mammalia; order Eulipotyphla; family Talpidae; genus Galemys; species Galemys pyrenaicus. Next base: position 17,393,761 of record JAGFMF010011568.1, on the reverse strand, counting down.
TGTTCTAGGACTGCGTATGTGCTAGCTGATGTCATGGATGATCAGTTGAAATCAATGTGGTTCACTCCCTTTCAGGCTGACGAGATTGATACAGAACTGGATTTGGTATGAGTAATTTTACTATTATTACTTAGAAAAAAATTTATTACTATTACTTAGAAAAAATGATTTTTTTTGTTTCTTTGGTATTGTTAGCATTATGATAACACAAAAATAATATATGGCTGTTAACATTTAATATGCCAGGTGCAGAAAGGCCACTAGTATACAAATTTACTCCATGATTCTTTGTATTCTTACGTGCACAAAGAAATAGTCATGAGTTCAACACAGAACCTTGCTTTAGTTAGCCTTTCTTAGTGGATAGTACTCCCCCTCCCCTTCTCCCTTGTGTTTATTTTTTAATAGTAAGTGGAAATGCATCTGCCTACTCTGCTCTGGCCTATGCTTCTTGGGACTATGGGGCCAGCTCTACATTGTCTGCTTTTGGATGAAGACCCAGCTGGGGAAGGCCAGCAGTGGCTGCAGAAGTCTGAGCAGCCACTTGGGGAGGCCACTGAGAGGCTTCCCCAGGGACCATGGCCCCAGAGATACCAAGAGGTTGTGCCTGCACACACCCCCATCACCCCAAACCAGGCCAGGTGGCTGTTACCACCAAGATTTAAATTTCAACATAATCCATTTTGTGCTTCTAAAGAGACATACTAGGAAGGATGATTTTAGTCACATCCTATACCATATGTTGCTTCATTTCTTTTTTTTTTTTTTCTTGGAAATTAAAGTTTATTTAAGAAAAAAGAAGGAAAAGAGTAAAGACTCCCAGGTGTATGGTACCTGGGAGAAGCAAAGAGAGCTTGTTGCTTCATTTCTTGATCAAAGAAATTCATTTGGATATTCTGTATTTTATAAAATACTAGTGTTCTTTGTGTGCAATAAAATTTTTTTTTTAAAGATTTATTTATTTATGCATACAAGGGCTGGGGTACAGGCCAGAGGTGTGGGGGGTGAGAGGATTCACCACAGAGAGCCGGGAGCAG
>JAGFMF010011568.1:17367559-17392674 GCA_019455555.1 Galemys pyrenaicus | reverse complement strand
CTCCCTGGCTGGCAGCAGGGATCGAACTCGTGCTGCAGTGGCTGCGGTTTGCTTCATAGTGCGTTGCTTAACCCACTGCGCCACCAGGGAGGCCCTGTGTGCAATAAAATTAAAAGAGTCATCTGTTTTACATTTAAGCGATATTTAAATATACCTTAGGAGGTATATGTACCTTAGGAGAAGGACTTCTCTTCCTTCTTTAAATATCAAATACAGCAGGCCTCCCTGGTGGCCTGGGCATAGTCTCAGTATTATCACTGATAGGGCCTTAGTTCAGTCCCTGGACTGGAGGGACCTAACCCACATGTGGTGCAGCAGACCTTTCCTGTTTTGCTTGCTGCTCCCCTTAGCAGTATATTTGTCAATCTGCCTGTTCTGTTCCCCACTCTGTGTCTGGTGAACCCTCTTACCCCCCACATCTTTGTCTTACACCCCACTTCTTCTATGCAAAAATAAATTAAGAAAAAAACCTCAAATACAGTTCAACTATAAGATTTCATTACAAATTAATTTGTTTTAGTGTAAATTGGTCAGTGACTCTTTAGAATTACCCCTCTTGAATTTGGTGCCGTGATGGAAATGTTCTGTATTTTACACTGTAGCTTTATGAAATGAAATGAAATTTTGCTAGTGTGATAATCTTTTGAATTTTATTTTGATTAATTTTAATTTAAATAGTCATCTATTGTTAATTACCATCTTTGACATCACAGGTTTCAAATATTCGTGTTAGGAGTTGTACTTTTTATAATTTTATGTTTAATCACAGCAGTGATACTGGTGACTTTACATAGCTTAGGGAAATTGAAGGTGGTTTAGGTTTGCTAAATTTGGATAAAACCTAAGTAAACATAATTTGCATTTCTTTTAAAGTATACTTAAGTTGGAGCCTCATTTTTTTTTTTTTTAAGATTTATTTACACATCCAAGAACTGGGCTATAGAGGGGGGGTGGGAGTGGGGTGTGTGTGTGTGTGTAATGTGAGAAGATTCACCAGAGACAGAGTGGGAAGCAGAACAGGTGGATCCACTGTAAAACTGAGGGGTGCAGTGGGTGAGATAGGAAAGGCCTGCTGGCCATTTGGGTTAGCTTCCTGGCCAGAGATCAAACTTGCGCTGAGTGGCTGCCAAGAGCTTCATTGTGTTGAGACTTAACCCCTTGCACCATGGGGAGGCCCCTGGCACCTCATTAAATGCCTAGAACCTTGAGCTATGGCACATAATCATTTTATAACAGATATGTTGATCATATAGTCTTATAGAGCATACTATTTTTAGATTTGTTTGGAAAGTTCTGGAAATATTAGGTTGCTAATTCCTTGTCAGACAGCATAGGTCTCCCAGATTAATACCTTTCATTTGAGGAAGAATATGCTACCACCAGTCCCTTCTCTGCAAAGCAGCTGAATTCCTAAGATTCTTTTCTTTTTTTAACTACCAGTGATGTTGCTGTTTACAGATGAGAGAGAGAAATAGATAATATATTTATTGTCAGAGTCAAATTTAATTGATAGGAAATTAGAATTTCTGTAATCAAATGTGACAGTAATAGTTCCATGTAAGGAACTATCTTTTTTATTGAAAAAGCTGATGTTTTTCATTTTATTTCATTTTTTATAATCGTAGGTAAAGGTCGACTTAATTGAACTCTCTGAAAAATGCTGTAGTGATTTTGACTTGCACTCAGAATTAGAGCGCTCATTTTTGTCAGAACCATCATCTCCAGGTAGAAACAAGACTACAAAAGGATTCAAACTTGGGAAGCACAAGCATGAAACCTTTATAACTTCAAGGTAAAATTAATTTTACTAGAAATCTTTATTGTGCTCATGTAAATTTATTTTAAGATTGTCACATGATTTTTTTTTAAAGGAAACGGACATAATATTTGAGTTGTACATGAGTATTTCAGATTTTTTTTAAGACAATAATTTGTCTCAGACATAACTTACATGTTGTTATATTGTTCTACTTTATGAGGGTTTGAAAGATTTGAATAAGAGGTGAGCTGTATTGTTTTTAAATAATTGTTAGTCTTTCAGTAAAATGTAGTTTTGTGTATTTCTCTGGAAAGTAATAGATATATTTGCAAGGTTAACATATTTGGAATAAGAAACAATTGAAATAGTTTTCATTACTGCAGGAAGATTGAGTTTTATTTTCCCTGGAAATATGAAAAATATATTTTGATGCATTGTTTTTGTTTAATAGTGGAAAATCTGAATACATTGAACCTGCCAAGCGAGCTCATGTTGTACCACCACCAAGAGGAAGGGGCAGAGGAGGATTTGGGCAGGGTATACGACCCCATGATATTTTTCGTCAGAGAAAACAGAATACAAGTAGACCACCATCTATGCATGTGGATGACTTTGTTGCAGCTGAAAGTAAAGAAGTCGTCCCTCAAGATGGAATACCCCCACCGAAACGGCCACTCAAAGTGTCACAGAAGATTTCTTCTCGTGGTGGATTTTCAGGCAATAGAGGAGGACGGGGTGCTTTTCACAGTCAGAATAGATTTTTCACACCACCTGCTTCAAAGGGTAACTAATTACATGTATTTTCTAATGGGTTAGAATATTGAATTATTCTAGAAAATATTGCAGTGATTTAGATGGAAGTGATTCAGAGAAAATGTTTCTCTGTTAACTACAGTTAAACTGCTTCTAGAGCAATGGTGTATTTGTAGAGTACTTTAATGGATAACAATGAAATCTATTTTTAAGTTAATCTTGATTAGTTGCATTGTTAAGTGATGAGTTTAATAGAAGTGTTAGCTAATTATTTTCCATTTTACTTTGAGAATTGTGTTTATTCTTCTTGAATAATACCCATATGTTATTTTCACAATTGTGCTTCTCAGTAGTTACCTCAGGATTCGTCTGTATAGTTTAGCATTTATTCTTTTATCTACTTCCTTCTTAATGTTATATTTAATCTGTTTTAAATTGTTTCAATGTTTTTGATACTGAGTGAACTTGTGACATATTTTCAAAACTGCTCAATCAGGATGGGAATTAAAGAGAACAGGAGGGCCTCCCCGGTGGCGCAGTGGGTTAAGCAACACACTACGAAGCAAACCGCAGCCACTGCAGCACGAGTTCGATCCCTGCTGCCGGCCAGGGAAGGGACCCACATGGCATGGCAGACCTCTCCTCCCTTGCCCGCTGCTCCCCTCAGCAGTGTACTTCCATTGATCTGCCTGTTCTGCTCCCCGCTCTCTGTGGTGGATCCTCTCACCCCCCCCCCACACCTCTGGCCTGTACCCCAGTGCTTGTATGCATAAATAAATCAATCTTTAAAAAAAAAAAAATAAAGAGAATAGGAGCTTACATTAATACCAAACTCATAACTATGCTAAGAATTGTTGTAAGTACTTTACATATAACACTGTCACTTCAACCTCATGAGGCAAATTGAATAGCCTCACTTTCCAGAAGCGAAGACGGTCAGTCAGGTGACCAGGACACATAAGTTGCAGGCTCAGTATTTGAACCCTTCCAGTCTGCCTCCAAAAATCTCTGCTCCTAACCACATATGATACAGTTAACATCCCACATACAAAATTTCATAGTTTCTCTTCCATCACTTTTGGAGCTTAAGGAAAACTGAACTCTTCCCTAATCTACTTGAAGTTGTGAAAAAAGTAAATTTTGATTGTGTTACTTTTGTTTAGGAAACTACAGTCGTCGAGAAGGAACAAGAGGCTCCAGTTGGAGTGCTCAGAATACTCCTCGAGGAACTTACAATGAAAGTCGTGGAGGCCAGAGCAATTTTAATAGGGGTCCTCTTCCACCTTTACGGCCACTTAGTTCTACAGGTATACATCCTCCTGACTTGATGTTGCTGAGATGAAGGTTGCGAATCCTTTTCAAATTGTTGCAAGTCATAATACTCTCATTCTGGAAGAGGATATATTAAGATGCAGATTTATAATTCTGAAGTCAGTTTAATTTTATATCTGTGAATGAATGTTCAGTGTACATCTGTAGCAATAATCAGAAGTTTAGAGTCTGAGCTGTGTGTATAGTATGAGCAGGTTCTTGGCAATAATGCTGGTTTTATATTTTAATAATATAAACCAATCTTTAAGGTACCTTTTTGACCAAACTATTTTAATAAGATATCATCATAGCATATAATCTGTTTTTGTTCACAGTATTGTGGATGTAAGTACTGATTTCTTTTTTTGAAAACATAAAGTCTAGAATTCTGGTCAGATGTACCTACATTGGTTTCAAATACACATTTTTATTTTTTAAAATATATTTTATTTATTTTTTTTTCTTATAATGTTTGCTTTCTTTGCTAGGTATAGTCCCCATAGAATTCCACCAATTCACCATAGTCCTTAGTGCTTTTGCTGTCTCTGCCTTGATCCCAGTCCCTCCCTCTTCCCTGCAGAATATCTCTGAATTGTAGTTGTCTATTTTTGTTTTGTTTTGTTATGGGTTTTTTGTTGTTGATGATGTTGTTAATAATTTTTTTTCCTTGATCCCTTATATTCCTCCTATAAATGAGACCATGCAATACTTTACTTTTTCCTTCTGACTTATTTCACTGAGCATAATCCCTTTAAGATCCATCCATGTTTCTGTGAATGGCACTAGTTTATCTTTTTTGATTACTGAGTAGTATTCCATTGTGCATCTATACCATATCTTCTTGATCCAGATGTCTATTTTGGGGCATTTGGGTTGATTCCAAGTCTTACCTATTATAAATAGTGCTCTGCTAAATATAGGAGTGCATCTATTTTTCTGAATTAATGTTTTTGTGTCCTTTGGGTAAATCCCTAGAAGTGGGATTGCTGGGTTATATGGTAGCTCCGTTTTTAGTAGACGGAGGAATCTCCATACAGCTTTCCATAGAGGTTGGACCAGTTTGCATTCCCACCAGCAGTGTAGGAGAGTTCTCTTTCACTATATCCTTGACATTTGTAGTTGCTAGTTTTTTAAATATGTGCCATTCTTACTAGTGTAAGGTGGTATCTCATTGTGGTTTTAATTTGCAGCAAATGCACATTTTCAAATAGCAGTTATATTTGAGAAGTAATTGTCACTTATTTGCTTTATCTACTTAAAGTGACTTCCAGCACATTTGTAGCACTTGTACATGAATTTTATGTATTTTTTGTTTATGATTGTTTTTTGTTTCATTTTATTAGGGTAACTGGTTAACAGCACTGTATGTAATTTAGGGGAATTAGAGTCATACCTCCTCAGATGAATGTCACCACGCCATACCCATCAACAAACCACCCATAGTCCTTTACCGTAGACAATAGGATCTCATCCACCCTTTGTTCCCACCCACACTCTTGGCACATAGATCTTAAAGGAGCAAAGAGTAATTCCTATTTTGGTTTGAGCTCAGTGTGATAGGTTAGTATTTATATAATGGAAAAGGAAAGGATGTTACAACTAAAAATTATATTCTTTCTATTACAGGTTATCGCCCAAGTCCTCGTGATCGTGCTTCCAGAGGTCGTGGGGGACTAGGACCTTCCTGGGCAAGTGCAAATAGTGGCAGTGGAGGCTCAAGAGGAAAGTTTGTTAGTGGAGGCAGCGGTAGAGGTCGTCATGTACGATCCTTTACACGATAAAAATTCTTTTGGGAACATCCAAAGTGTATATGAACATTTCATGAGGACAATAAAAATAAGACCTTGAAGGACCAATTTAGACTTAGCAGTTACCTGGAGACATCTGAGAGAATATTTTTATCTGAAGAAAGCAGATTTTGTTTGATACCTAACAAAAGATTTCAATAAAAATCCAAACTTTGTATGTATGTTTGTATATATTCTTTACTTTTTTTTGATTTAGAAAATTTCTTAGGTCAAACACAAACAATTTCTTGTCCACATCACAAATGTTCCCCATACTTTCTCAGTATGTGATGCCCTTTAGTGTTTTAGGAATTTTTTCACAGCACATCAATGCCCAAAGAAAAACCTAATAGTACTTATTAGGTATTTATTAGTATTTAACCATTTATTAGTAGGTTCAAACAATTTAATAAGAACTTAGGTCATAACCACTAGTAACTGTAGACACTGTACAATTTCTCAAACCTTGTAATCATCTTGGACACTACCTGTATTATTTCCTGTTCCACTATGCTTTTTTGCACCATACTTTTTGCCACAAACTGCTAAAAACCCATTTTCACACTGTCATGGGAAGAAATACAGTGCTATATAATTATAAACTACCTCAAACTAATAGTTTATGTTGTGTCCAATAGATGTGTTTCCCTCAAAAATTTGAAATATCCTATGGTATTTATGTTAATTCACTAGGACGTCCTAATGCAGTTTGGGGAATCTTTTGGCTGTACCAAATAAAATACGACATTTTTATAACTAAATACCTCAAGAAACCCAAGATAACTGAACCTGAAACCTAAAAGTTCCCCTTCTCTAAAGATACATTCTCAAATATAATTTAGAGTGTCCCTAATGTCTGATCTGATATAAATGCTTATATAGTTGCTTCTTAACTAAATTCTGATTTTAATATATAATTTTTTTAATATGTAAAGAGTGAATATTAAAAATGCGTACTAAATGTGATTTCATCAAACGCAGTAATATTAACTCGTACTACATCCTTTCCTCTTTCCAGTAGATAATTTGAATATACTTTTATTCTTAGTAACTCAACCTATAGGCTTATTCTACTTTCCTTATTCTTTTCCTCTTCACCACTTTTTCTTTTCCTTTATCATAATTTTCTACATTGTTAGTGTATATTACCATTGTCTCATGTAGCCTGTCTAGTGTATATCATGGTACCTGGATAGGTGGGACTGAAGGCAGTTTATAGTCAGTCTCCAGCATGGTCTGTAGAGAAAGGGTCATGGACATGGCAGCAGGTCCTGTCAGACACACAAAAGGCCATCTAGGGCCAGCTATGAGGTTACAAAGCACAATAGAGGGAGGGCGGTCAGTGGGAGCCAGCAGGAGTGCATGAGATGCCTCTTAATCAGAACATAAGGCTATATAGAACATGTATATGTGTAGTCATACATAGAGTTCCTTGATTATATATATGTGTGTGTATAAGCTTTTAGTTGAATTAGAAATATCAATGAGTTGTCTTTATTGTTTGACTTTTAGGTTAATAAGGGAACCTTTCATTTAGTTTTTCTCATTCTTAGTTTTTCATTTCCTTTGCATCACTGGACACATACTTTCTCAAGCTTCTGCATTCTGAATCCTTCCATGTTTTGTTGGTGTGTGGTATCTCACAATTAAATGAGGATTTGGTGCGGGGCTACTCTTGAGGGCCCTTCAGCTCCCTTTATCCCTAAGGGGAGGACGGCCACTGTTCTAGATTAGGTTCAGCTGGACTCCCAGTGGCAAAAAATAAATGCTCTCCAGCAACTTGCCCTCTGCCAGAGGCACACCTAATCACTCTGCATCCTGAAGAAGGGCCTAGTGCAGTGGTTTCAAAGTGTGGTTTGTGGGCCAGCAGCAGCAACATCTCTGGGAACTTATTAGAAATGTGATTATTGGCTAAGACCAAACCTGCAGAACCCAAAACTCTGCTAGTGGAGTTTTGTGTTTGTGCAGGTTCTCCAGGGTAATATGCTTGCTTGTCTGGGTATGTGAAAATCTGGGTGCTAGTCTTCTTCCACTAGGAACCAGTCACTAAGCCCAGTTGATTCTCTTTTCAAAAAAATTTATTAAGTACCAGCTATGGGACTGATAATGTTTTAGGCACATGATCATCGTAGGGAACAAAGCAAACCTTGTTCTACTGTAGATTACATTCTGAGGAGTAAAAAGACAATAAACACCTTAGTATGTAAAACAGCATAAAGACTAGAGTATCGTAACAAGTAGTGGTCGACAAGGTCTCAGACAAGGTCTCTGACAAGGTGAAGCGAGGGAGCAAATCTGGAAGAGAGATGTCTCAGAACAAGTTAAGTCAAATCTAAGATTTTAGATTTTTTGGACTTCCCAGACTCAGATGACCTTAAGTTAGGCTGCAGATATGAGGGCTGGTTTCTTTTCTGACCACTCTTACTCTTCCTGTGCCCAGCCCCGAAATGGGTGGCTTGATTTAGTAGGGTGCACAGCCTCAGCAGGTCCCAGATTCAAAATTTTGTAATGCTGGTCCAAGGAGCTACCGAAAGTACAAGTAAACTTATAAAGACCCTCTTTAGAACTGGCAGTTTCCAGGGGAAATGGTAGTTAAGCTCATTTTCCCCTTTAAAAGATATGTCAAATTCCTTTTAACTGGCTACCTATTTACATTACTTCCAGCAGCAAGAGTTCCCACTTACATCGTCATTAAACCATCAATATTTTGGTTTTTAAATTTTTGTTAAATTATTGGATGAAACACAACGAAATGACGTTTAACTACCCTTTTCCCTTCCACATTTCTAAGGCCTGGCTGATTGTGTCATGGCCTAGCCCTTGGTAGCGCTCACTAATTTCCCATTGAATGATGCCACTTCCCTGCTTAAAACCTTTCAAGCGTTTCCATGCCCGGAACAGGACCTTTCTGAACCCAGTAATCATTCACCTGGGGAATATAATGCTAGAACCAAACAGGATTGGGAAACAATCTTACAGGCGCCACTAAATTGCTTTTTGAATGAATGATGGAGAAATTATATCGGTGTTACATTTCTACATGTCCATGTAGGCTGTGAGGTCTGTAGCCTCAGCATCTACATCATGTCTGACGGTAAACCCCAAATAAAAAATTTTAAATTGAATCATATACCTGATAAAACTTGGACACGCCTAAAGACAATCGCAGTGTAACATGCGCAGGGATGTAGTAAAGTCGTCCAATCAGAGTAGGGGCGGAGCAGGCACAGCGGAAGAGAGGTAATGCGCACGCGCGAGGAGCTCGCATGCGATTGGTTGCGCCAAGGCGGGATTCTTGAGTCGCCCTGGCTGTGGGTCCATTGCTATCTACCTTGTTTGCTCGTCTCTGGACTCGCAGCTTCTGTGGCATCCTCTCCGGTGCGTCTGAAGGGAAAGGCTAGTGAAGCTGCGACATCATCTAGGCTCGAGTGGATAAGTGTGGGGAGAGGCGCCGTGTGAGGGCCCTGAGGGAGGCGAGAAGGCAGGCAGTGGAACAGCCGCGACAGCCTCCTACGGGTTGGGGAGCATCATCTGACGTGTGAGGGGCGCCCATGCTGCGGGTTGGGGCGACTGGTGGCGGAAGACTGGCCGTGGGGGTGCGTTGGTGGTCGGAAGACCTCCGGCAGGGGTGGCTCCGGCTGTGGTGGCTCCTCGTGGGTCGTGCCGTGCGCCCCGCTGTGCTGTAGCTCTTGCATTTATTTCTCCCTGGGATTAATCTACTCTATCCTGCCCCGTATTAATTAATGGAAGATATTTGTAGGCAGATATAGCGGGGCTATAAAAATCAAAGGAGTAGCTTAAACCAGGAAGTAAAAAAACTGGTGCCTTGTGTAATTGGAAGGCAACTAGCATAAACAGCATGAAGGGTCCGTTGTTGGTTCTTGGTGGTGGTTTTGTTTACATGCTTATGTCCTGTAGGTTTTGATGGGTACACGCCCAAACCTGTCAGCCCAAAGGAGTCCATAATCTGGTTGTGATTTCTGTTGTCAAATTATTTCCTTCACTCTACTCCCTCAGGGGGCCTTCGTCTCTACTTTAATAAGATCGTACATATTACAAAACCCAGTATAACTAATTATAGATAGTAGTGTTACAGTTGCATTGAGTGTTTACGGTGTACAAGTTTGTGATTAAGTGCTGTATTTATTTTTTAAAAAATATTTATTAACTGGGGTGTAGGCCAGAGGTGTGTAGGGGTTTCACCAGAGTGTAAAAGTGTAAGAATGTGTAAGAGGATTCACCAGAGACAGAATGGGGAGCAGGACAGGTGGATCCATTGAAATACACTGCGGAGGGCAGCAGCAAGCAGGACAGGAGAGTTCTGCTGCTCCATATGTGGATCAGCTCCCTGGCCGGGGCTTTTCAGGCATTGTCCGAGTGGGTGGTGGTGGGACCAGCTGAGACAATCCCTAGCCACGAGCAAGGCGCAGGTCCATCCTTCATGGAAATGTCCTTATGTGGGGCATGGTTAATACAGTTGTATGTCCCTTCTTTTTAGATGGGGGAACAGAGACACAAAGAGGTTAAGTAAACTATGCAAGATCATATATTAGGAAGGTCAGTCCAGATTTATATTCAAATATTTGCCTTTAAAGCCGTGTTCTTAATTATTAGGCTATAGTGCCAAGTCTTGTAAACTTCTTGATGTGTTGAGCCTGTCAGTCTAGATATGCCATTTTTAGAAGGACAGAAACAGATGTTTAGAGGCATCACAAATACTAAATTAAGAAGTAAAACAGACGTTGAAGGTTTTATGGGGATATACATTGATAACTGCACTTTATTTTTTTACATTTTTTATTGAGGTAACTGGTTTATAACGTAGGTTTTAGGTATATACCATTGTAAGTCAACATCTGTACATTATGTATGGTTTCCATTCTTCATGATATAGTGCACCTCTTGTACCTGATTTACCTGTCCCTCTGCATTATACTTTGAAATGCATCAACAAATTAGATGGTTTGATGGAAGCCTAAGATCATGTGAAAGCCTAATATCATTTAGCTCTGAAAACTAGCAAAGCTAGAATTCAAACCCTGGTAGTTTGGCTCAGGAATCTGATTTGTGTTGCTTCTCATATACTTGTATTCTCAAATGCACTATTATCTTTTTAAAATTTGTTTGTATGATAAATAAGAAATTTGAAAAATTAAGAGATAATATATAAGGTGTAGAAGGGCTTTTGTGGGGTGGTGATTATTAGAATTTGTTGTTGAAATTGTAGCACCTAGTCCATTTTTATTTTATAAATGAGTAAATTGGTATGCAGAGTTTAAAATAGCTTGTCCAAGATTAAGCATCCCTTAAGTAATAGCATATGAACTAGAGTCAGGTTTCCTTCGTTTTTACTGTTGTTTTTAGGTACTGTGTTTTCCTAGTGTTCCTTAGAAAAAGGTGTCAGAATTTTACAATATGGCTGGGGAATAAGGGGTGGGCGTGTTGGGGCAAGGGTAATTCTGACTAATGCAAAGAATGGAACTTAATACCTTTATGATTTGGATGCCTTTTTTTTTAAAAAAAGATTTATTTATTTATGCATACAAGAGATGGGGTTCAGGTCAGAGGCAAGGGAGGTGAGAGGATTCACCAGAGGCGGAGAAGGGAGCAGAACAGGCAGATCAACTGAAATACACTGCTGAGGGGAAGCAGCAGGCGAAGACAGGAGAGGTCTGCTGTGCCATGTGGGTGCCCTCCCTGGCTGGGGATCAAACTCACGTTGCTCTGCAGCGGATGGCTCACAGTGTGGCCGTCAACCCACTGTGCCACCAGGGAGGCTCTGGATGCCATTTTTATGCATGCTATCTAGAATTATTAGTTTATGTAGGCTTGTCATCTTATTTCAGTTGAACTATGGCCAACTAAAAGCTGTGAGTTTTCTATCTGAATTTCATTGTTTTGGTCATTTGACCATTTTGAGTAACTAAGTCTATGACTTTGTTATCTTTCTCTTGACTGACTAGATAGCATTTTTATTACAGTGTGAAATGCAGTTGGGTAGTATACACATAGGAAAGTTTCTAATTTAGACTTTAGGGAAATAAAATGATTCATAATTAAGAGTACTAAAGGATAAGGTGAGATTAGCCAGGCAAGGAAAAATAAGAAATGGCATTCCTAACACTATATAGAGGAAAATTTATTCAAAGGCTCAGAGGAGGGCCTCCCCTGGTGGCTCAGTGGGTTGAGCAACGCACTATGAAGCAAATCGCAGCCACTGCAGCATGAGTTCGATCCCTGCTGCCGGCCAGGGGGGGGACCCACATGGCACGGCAGACCTCTCCTGTTGTGCCCGCTGCTCCCCTCTCTCTGTGGTGAATCCTCTCACCCCCCCACATCTTTGGCCTGTACCCCAGTGTATGCATAAATAAAAATAAATCTTAAAAAAAAAAAAAGGCTCAGAGGAAAAGGGAATTTGACTAGTTTGGAAAACTAGTTTTAACTCAGATATTGTTGTAGTGATGTGCTGATTTTTTTAATATTTGAAGGTGAAATACTCAAAACTCCTGAATGATTTTGTTTTGGGTATTTTTTAGGCCAGTACTGCTGAGTATGAGACGGTCAGCAGCACCAAGTCAGTTGCAGGGGAATCCCGTCAAAAAACCGAAGTTTATACCACCAGGAGTAAATAATCCAAAGGTGAATGAAGAGATTATGAAACAGAGTGCAGATATAAAAATATTTGAGGTAAATAAAAGGAAATAAAACATAATATAGAGACACATATTTGCTTGTTAGTCATTTAAGGAGTTAATAGCTCTTAATGTCTGTAGGAATTTTCCAAAACTTTAGAATAATAATTTTTTATAAAGGGGTGATACACAATTTGGTATATAAAATAAAATTTTTGTAACAGTAAGAATGCTTCTGTGAAGGAAGAAGTGATGATTCTTGTAAAAATAAATTGTCCTAACCAGTATTCTTTTTATTTTTTATATACTTTATATATTGTAAATATATATAGTAAGTATATTTTATATTTATATATCTTTTCTGGATTCTTATTCTATTCCATTTATCCATGTGTCTATTTTTATGCCAGTGCCATATTTTTTTAAATTATTGCTGTGTTATAGTAAAATTGAGAGTACTGTCATGCTTCCTTTTTCTTATTTATTCCTCAGTCTATTTTGTGCAAATATGGGAAATTAGATTTAATTTCTGCATAAATATGTATTTTATGCTCCTTTAGGTTGCTTCAAATAAGAATACCTTTCTTCAGTCACAAAATGATCCTGGAATAGGAAATAGGGAAATTAATCTTGGGAATAATTACAGTGGAAAAAACTGTTCTGAAACATCTTCAATGGCAATAGCAGACCCATCTCATTCAGGTAAGACTATCATTTATTTATCAGGGTTATACTTTACCAATTGTATTTATAATATTATTTAAATTGACTTTGATAATTGAAATTGTTGATGTAATGTTGCAGATTTTTTTTGCTGTAATGATTTATCTTTTGTAATTGGTTTAATGGCATAATTCAAATCTTGTACTTTATAATAGCTGTGTATCTAAACTGTTCATTGTAAATTTATTAGTCAAATAATAAGATACCAATATAAATTGCATTTAAATATTTGATTAAAAAACATGTTAACTGAAATATAAGTCTCCGTGATAGTTAGACAGTTTTATAGGTAATCAAAGTGCGAATTTAACCTGGGAAATAGATAGATTTTACTCTGTGAGAACTGCTCCAACACTAACAAGTTTGAGTTCAGTTTATATACCATGTATAGAAGAAGAAAAGAAATGATGAGTCATTGATCTTAAAAATGTAATTATTCTTGACAGAGGACTGTTGGTTTTCATTTATAAGTTTAAATCTTTCGGTTTCCTAAGTTATCTTGACCTAAAGAAATGTCGATGCTATCTATATGCAGAGAAGGGCAAAGGCTAGTGTTTTAATCATTTTCTTGACTTCTGAAGAATGTGTTTTGGATAAACTCCATGCCATTCACAGCAACATGGATGGAGCTGGAAGGGATTATGCTGAGTAAAATAAGCCAGAAGGAAAAAGAAAAATATCAGATGGTTTCACTTATAGGAGGAATATAGGAGAACCAAATAAGGGGAAAAAGAATAACAATAATAACAGATAAACAAAATTAGCAGGCAACTATAAATCAGACATTCTTCAAGGAAGGGGGAGACAGAGGGATCAAAACAGGGGTGGGAAGAGCACAAGGGATTGTGGTGATTGTTTACAGGTGAATTGGTGGTACAAGAAAGCAAACATACAAAAATGGATGATATAAATATACATATTTATCAATAAATATTAAAAAACATAATGTGTTGTGGAGATACAAAGGTTAGGTACCCACTGTTAAAAGTTTAACTGGTTCGGGGCCTCCCCGGTAGCACAGTGGGTTAAGCAACACACTATGAAGCAAACCGAAGCCACTGCAGCACGAGTTCGATTCCTGCTGCCGGCCAGGGAGGGGACCCACATGGTGCGGCAGACCTCTCCTGCTGTGCCCGGTGCTCCCCTCAGCAGTGTACTTCCGTTGATCTGCCTGTTCTGCTCCCGCTCTCTGTGGTGAATCCTCTCACCCCCCACACTTCTGGCCTGTACCCCAGTGCTTGTATGCATAAATAAATCTTTAAAAAAAAAAAAAAGTTTAACTGGTTCTATGGTAATTTAGTGGTGGGTGAAGTGTTGGTTTACCCCCAGACATCAGATTATTTTATTTTTATTTTTTTAAAGATTTTTTTATGCAAACAAGAGCTGGAGTATAGGCCAGAGTCCAAAGAGGTGAGCGGATTCACCAGAGACAGAGTGGGGAGCAGAACAGGCAGACTGACTGAAACACACTGCTGAGGGGAGCAGCGGGCAAGGCAGGAGAGGTCTGCTGCGCCATGTGGGTCCCCTCCCTGGCAAGCAGCAGGGATCGAACTTGTGCTGCACTGGCTGTGGTTTACTTCATAGTGCGTTGTTTAACCCACTGTGCCACCAGGGTGGTCCCCAGACATCAGATTCTTATGTGACTTCATAGAACAGTTTGTTCTGACTTTAAATTTTCTAAAGAGGACTTTGCTGTCCTGCCTGCTAGGGCAGGGGTTTTGGGGGTGGTTGTGGCAGAGTGTCCCAGATTGTTCACAGTGCGGTGTTTAGGGTAAAATGGAAAATTGTCAGGCTTTCCAACCTTCCCGCCATTGGTGTTGATGATGGACACCTGTGGTCCTGCAGGCATGCCTACCTCAAGTAGGGTGTAGGCATGCGCAAGTGGGTGCACCTGGACTGAGACACAGGTGTATAAGGGCTGCATCACAAGGACACCATCAGAGAGCAGAAGAGGACAGACAGCAGAAAGAGAGTGAGATGCGCTGGGGGCAAGGAGGCCTACCAGCCTCCTGCAGGGGATCCCCCACCCCCACTTCTGCCTGCAGTATTGCTGGTCACCTCTGATAATAAAAGCATGAAAAAGCCACCGAGGGCTCCAGGACTCCTCCTTTACCCATCTGCCAGAATCACTGAGAACCTGCTTTGTACCTTGCTGGCACCACAGGTCAGTGTTAACTACTTAAACTGGAAATAGGAACTTGAAATGAATTAAATTGTTAAATTCATTATTATAGTCCCTAGAATAACTTCAAATCTGTTAAAATCAAATTATAATATTGCAGAAATCCAAATATTTAACCAATGCTCCCTTCCCCCATGGTTGAATTGAGTTAAAACTGTGATTATGGTTATTTTTATAAGAGATCATTATTTCTCAAGTAATTAAAAAATTAATTAGGATTGGTTACAGATTTTATTTGGTCTTATGAAGGACAATGTTAAGAGCATACTTTTGCAAATTGTATTTTAACTAATTTTTTGATAGAATAAGCATTTGGGGATAGTGCCCCATTTGCTGCTCTATAGAAGAGAGCATCCTGAAGATGCTTAACAGTGCAATTAAGCAGTTAACCCTTTTAAAGGAAGTTCATGAGCTTTGTGATGATTAATAAATTTTACCTATGCATGGAATCATTTTTTATTGAGGCAAAAAGTAATTCTGTATTTTCTCATGTGGCTAGGATCCTTAGGGGTAGTTTTGTGCTTTTCGTAACTTTTTCAAAGCAGTAACTAGTGTCAGGACAAAGTTGAGGAAAGACAAAGTTTATCAATTTTGGGAATTCCCTATGGACAGCTCTGGGCCTTGAAATTTAGCTGCTTCTCTCTCACTGATACATTTATTTCTATAGTGTAACCGTTCACCTACCCTTTCTCTTTTCCTGCTTCCCTCCTACCTTCATATTTGTTAGGTGAATATTCTATTTTTCTCAGACTTTATTCTCTACTGTCAAACCTGTGGCAGATAGTAATCCATTATACCTTTTCCTTTTTATTATGGTAACCAATTCTTCACCAGAGAATATATTTGGACTATATAATGTATTACATTGTATTACTAGTTTGTGATTTAATTTGTTACCACTATATTTTCTCATTCTTTTTGTTAAAAATATGAGGATTATGAGTTAAAATGAATTTAAGGAGTTAATTTATTCAACCAGCAATCTCTTAATCCCTTCTCTAGAATGGGAAATCTGTATAGCCTCCTGATATCCTTCTGCTTCTCATTCTGAGAAGTTAAATGGGGAAAAGAGCATTGTGAGGAACATTTTGCATTCTATGGTGGATTGCTACAGAGGATTGTTGTCTACAGAAAATTATGGAGATGAAAGACCTTTTAGTATACACTCACTTTTTGATATCTTTTAAATCCTAGGTCTAATCTATTTTAAAGTGAGATGCAAGCCTATGTATCTCAGTTGAATATATTATTTTCCTCCATCACTTTATTTAAAACAAAACAAAGCCCTACATATAGAAAGCTGAAAGAATAATTCAGTTGTCATCCTAACTTTAAAATTAACATGTTGCTGCTTTATTATCTGTTTCTCTGTGTATGTATGCAAACGCCTTTTTTTCATTTTCTGGAAATAAGTTAAAAATATTAAATTGCCACTTCACCTGTAAATACATTGGCATGTATTTCTTAAAATAAGTGCTTTTTCTTCCAAAACCCACAACATTATTACCATGCCAAATAAGAGTAGTAATTCATAGTGTTTAGTATTGTTTATCAATAATACCATTATTGTTGAACCTAGTTTTTTGGTTTCTTTCTAAAATGAAAGAGCTCTTGTGAGTACATTTTCACTCCTTTGAACTTCACTGTGCATTTTGAGTCTCTTCACATCCCTACCTGCTTGCAGATAAATCATAGTCCTTGTTTGAAAATGAAGGTGTAAGTCTACCAATAATGACTACACATGACTTAGGGAATGTTCCTTTTTTGAGGGTTGTGGTAGAGGGCTCATATTTGTCTAAGCTCTATAACTGTACCCTTTTCTTCATTTGGATGTGCAAAAACTAATGCCTACAAGGGAGGAAATGTAATGGGTTGAATTATGTCCCCTGAAAATATGCATTCAATTCCTAAACCTTGGTTCCTGTGAATGTTACCTAAGAATGTGATCCTTATTATAAATAGGATCTTTTTAGATAATCAAAAATGTGTGCATACTGGATTAGGGTATACTTTTAATCCTGTGGCTAGTGTGGTTATAAGAAGAGAGACATAAAAGTATAGTTATGGTTGAAACAGAAACTAAAGCAACATAGCTGCTGCAGGCTAAAACACCAAGGATTGCTGTCAACCACTAGAAACTAGACAGACATAAGGATTTTCCCCAGAACCTTCAGAGATAATGGCCCTGTTAACACTTTGCTTTGAATTTTTCATCTCCACACTATGAGAGAAAAAAATTGTGGTTCTATTTTTATTGTTTTTTTTTTAAAGGTTTATTTATAGATGCAAGAACTGGAATACAGACCAGGTATGGGGGGTAAGAAGATTCATCAGAGACAGAGTGGAGAATAGAACAGGCAAATTGACTGAAATACACTGCTGAGGGGAGCAGCAAGAGAGACAGGAGAGGTCTATTGAGCCATGTGGATCAACTCCCTGGACATCCAACTCCCGCTTCAGAGTGCTGAGACTTAATCCCTTGCACCACTAGGAAAACCCAACAGGGCAGTAGATCTTGTATTACAGAACTTATTTAAGTCTTTAAAAAAAAAAAGTACTTGCAATTAAAAATATCATAAGTAAAATTAAAATATCATAGATATTTGCTATGTTAGATGTTGTAGTTCATAGGCAGTTAATTTGCTTAACTGAACACTTCATTTAAAAGATAAATCTTGGGCCTTCCTGGTGGCGCAGTGGGTTAAGCAACGCACTATGAAGCAAACCTCAGCCATTACAGCACCAGTTCTATCCCTACTGCCTGCCAGGGAGGGGGCCCACATGGTGTGGCAGACCTCTCCTGCTGTGCCTGCTGCTCCCTTCAGCAGTGTACTTCAGTTGATCTGCCTGTTCTGCTCCCCGCTTTGTCTGTGGTGAATCCTCTCACCCCCCCCACACCTCTGGCCTGTACCGCAGTGCTTGTATGCATAAATAAATCTTTATAAAAAAATTTTTTCCTCATAATTTTCTAACAAAATTTCTATAATCAAAACATTTTTTTTCCGTCTAAAATTGAATTTTGTGTGTGTGCAAGAATGAGACCATTTACAGCTGACCAAAATTGCAAAGTCGGATCTTATTCCAAGTTATTAAAAAATATTTATGATCATTTAATTCTGATTTGAAGTGACTAAGCATCAATTCTTGTTTGACTCTTGAGAGGAAACTTATTGTCAAACTGTAACTGAATTCAATGGTTTTGTCACTTGGTGGGTATCTGGGTCAAATAAAAGATAATACCAAGATGGGATACACAAAGGACAAATATTCTTTCCTTATGACAAGAAAACAGGAAACTAGCATTTCCAGAGAAACTGTTACAGGGCAGGGAGAGGAGCACCCCAGAACCCCAAACCTGCCCTCTCTGAATGGGTTCTGCCATCCGCCTCATTAAGACAAGCATATAAAACCTTTAATGGGGGCCTCCCTGGTGGCGCAGTGGGTTAAACACTATGAAGCAAATGGCAGCCACTATAGTACGAGTTCGATCCCTGCCACCGGCCAGGGAGGGGCCCCACATGGCTTAGCAGACCTCTCCTGCCTCGCCTGCTGTTCTCCTTAGCAGTGTGTTTCAGTCAGTCTGCCTGTTCTGCTCCCCGCTCTGTCTCTGGTGGATTCTCTCACCTCCCTGGACTCTAACCTGTACCCCAGCTCTTATTATATGCATAAATAAAATAAATCTTTAAAAAAAAAAAACCTTTAATGGAAAGGAACTTTAATACAATTAGGGTATAATACAGAAAGGACAAAGAACATAGTTACTAAGTTAAGCATTTAAAGTTACCCATTTCCTTGAGGTTTGTAAAAGTTTAGCCAAATAGGATTGGCCCAAAGCAAGGCCCAAAAGCCTGCCACAAGTTTAAAGGACCTTTTAGTAGAGACCCATAGGAAAGGGTCAGAAAGAGCTAGGCAAATCTGAGAGGAAAAGAGCAAAATCAGAATCAAGATGAAAGCTGCCATTGTTAACCTCCCCACGGGTCTCTCACCCACATCTGTTCCAACCAGTCCAAGACCAAAAATCAAGCACAGCTTCTTCACATGTCCCTCTGCTCCACGTGCCTCCTCCAGGTCTTCTTGGTGCTCTCCATCCTGCTTCCTTCTGTCTTCCTCTCTGCAGAATCTTCTTTCCCTGCTCAGCTTCACCCACTTAGGGTGGAACTGGGATTCTGGAACTTCCCCGTTTCCTGGGGACCACCCTGTTACAATACTGTCTCAAAGAAGTGACAATTCTACATGATTATTAACTTATCTAGGTCTTACTTATGATTAAGAAGCTTTTGTAGAAGATAACTTATGTCTAGACAGTGTCCTGGGCAGGTCATCTGGGCCGGCAGAGGTGGCTTTTATTACCATGTGCTCACAAAATTTTCTATGTATTTGTTGACATAGAATGTCTCTTAATGCTGTCTACTTTATTATCTTAAAATTTTTCCCCAATAAACAGCTCATTCCTGTTTTTCTATTACATTGCATTTGTGATGGAGGCCACCTACCTATGCCTTGAGGCAAAGCCCGTAATAGGGGAACTTTCCTGAAAAATCAGAGGGTCCGTAGCTGGCCCTCCTCGGACTCCTTTTTGTTTTGGCTGATTTTATAATTAAAGTTCTGTGAGTTACTAAAAACGTGCTTGTTGGAATATCATCCATGGGGGTGGTTGTACAGTTGGCTGTTTTATTAAACAAAGTAATTGGTTGCTATGCATTTTGATGATGTACTAATTGACTAATATAATACAAATTCTAGAAAATTAATATTGTAAAACCAGGTAAAAATAGATACAATTGGAATGTGGTTATTCTGCTACAGAGCAACCCTAATATAAAATGGGTTTGCCTGACTGGGTCCTCACCTGTGTGCTCTAAAGGGACTTATAACGCCCCAATAGCAGGCACACAGGAGAAAGATTAATAAAGGGTTTTATTTACAAGAGAAGGGGAAATAGCATAGTGAATAATACAAGGAGAAGAGAGGGCTACAGATCTGTAAATGTCCTACCAGTCCCTCATAGCTGGAACCCAAGGGCATGCTGAGAGCTGGCTCCCAAGGAAAAGGGACCGGTAAGGCCCACATGTGTGCTTTTATACTCAGCCTGGCTGCTTAACTTCACCTTCAGGTCCCAGTGATCTGCTCTTCTATGATGACCTTATGGGATTTGTAGTTCTCAGATCTTGTAGTTCTGGAATTGGGGTTAAACTCCATAACCTATTGTGCAATTCATTCAGGAGGGTCTTTCCACCCTAAAAATTTACAAATTCTAAAATTAGATGTTAGGAAAACTTTTGGATCCAAACATTTTACTCCTGGCTATGAGTCTCAGGAACCTAAACATGACCTTCATGACTGGGCCAGTGTGAAAGGCTTTGCATTTCTGCTTTTGTTAAAGGTAGGTTCTGCATTCCTCAGGTGATAATAGTTCAAGACCCATTCTCCTTTCCCTTTTTGCCTTTGTGTTAATTAAATTTAATCCAATACAAAAGATACCTTAGTAACATTATCAATCAAATCTAAAAACAATGAAACTAATGATTTCTATTGAAAGCCAAATGCAAGCTGATAGATACTATTCAGATGTTAATTTGGGTACTTTCCTCTTCCTTCAGGTCTGCAGTAGAATGCTGACCCCATTTGACCTTAAACTAATAATTCATCTTATACGCAGAGTGAAAATAGAATAATTAGTTGTGATTGCATAAAAGCTAGTATACCTACCATAATATAAATTAACCAATCATAATAATTCTAACACTAGTGGAAAGATGCTGTCTTGATTTCATAATTGTCTGTCATCTATCCTGGCTGAAGGTCCCAAGACCCCAAGCTGCTCTTGAAAGAAAAAAAAAAAAAAAAACTGTAGTCATTGTTAACTTCCTGATCCATGTGTTAGAGGAAAAGGTAGTTTTAAATGGATTATGGGTGTGTGGATTTTAATTTTAGATTATTAGTGCTTTAAAACTACAAATTTAATAAATAATTATTGAAGAGTAGATTACTGGGACTTAAAGAGTTAAGTTTAGCAGCCAGGCTGGCTATAAAACCAGAGGTGAGCCTGGGCTCGCCCCTACCTTTGAAGCCATCTCACTTAACTGAAAACCACCTCTCAACACACCATTGCTTAAAAAATCTGGTAGAATATTTATAAATTTGTATCCCTCTCTTTCCCTTAATATTATTACTATTTTATTCCCCTTCTTTCATAAAATAAAACCTGTTAATAACTTTTATCACGTGTACCTAAAGTTAAAACTTTTTTTTTTTTTTAGATTTATTTATGCTCACAAGCACTGGGGTACAGGCCAGAGGTGTGGGGGAGGGGGGTGAGAGGATTCACCACTGAGAGCAGGAAGCAAAACAGGCAGGCAGATCGAGGGAAGTACACTGCTGAGGGGAGCAGTGGGCGAGGCAGGAGAGGTCTGCCGCACCATGCTGCAGTGGCTGTGGTTTGCTTCATAGTGCGTTGCCTAACCCACTGCGCCACTAGGGAGGCCCCAATATACTCTTTTAATATTAAAAACAACACATTTTTGGGCCTTCCTGGTGGCACAAGGGGTTGAGCGCCCCACTGTGGAGCTTCCACAGCCACTGCAGTGTGCAAGTTTGGTTCCCTGCCAAGGAGGGGACCCATATGGCACAGCAGACCTCTCCTGCCTAGCCTGCTGCTCCCCTCAGCAGTGTACAGTAGTATATTTCAGTCAGTCTGCCTGTTCTGCTCCCTGATCTGTCTCTGGTGAATCCTCTCACCACCGCCACCCACTTCTTCCCCCCAATTCCCTCTCTTCTCTTGCATGCATAAAAATCTTTAAAAAAGGGAAAAGCTTACACATTTTTTTTAGGTAGAAATATTAATTAGTAATCAAATTGCTAGGGGGGGGAAAGACCCTCCTGAATGAATTACACAAATAGGCTATGGAGTTTAACCCCAATTCCAGAACTACAAGATCTGAGAACTACAAATCCCATAAGGTCATCATAGAAGAGCAGATCACTGGGACCTGAAGGTGAAGTTAAGCAGCCAGGCTGAGTATAAAAGCAAACATGTGGGCCTTGGGGTCTCTCTTCTATTAGGTCTCTCTCTTTTCTATTAGGGTTGCCTGGTAACAAGATTAATAATCAGTTAAGTTACATAGGCTGTTACTGTAATTTCTACATAAGAATAATAAATCCATTACAATGTTAGTGAACAGGCAAAAAATCATACTGAATCTGTGACAGGGCAGGGAGAGGAGCACCCAGAACCCCCAAGCCTGCCCTCTTTGAATGGGTTCTGCCATCCACCACATTAAGACAAACACATAAAACCTTTAATGGAAAGGAACTTTAATACAACTAGGATACAATAAAGAAAGAACAAAGAATATAGTTACTAAGTTAAGCATTCAAGTTACCCATCTCCTTGAGGGTAAAAGTCCAGCCAAATAGGATTGGCCCAAAGCAAGGCCCAAAAGCCTGCCACAAGTTTAAAGGACCTTTTAGTAGAGACTTATAGAAAAGGGTCAGAAAGAGTCAGACAAATCTGGGAGGAAAAGAGCAAAATCAGAATCAAGATGAAAGCTGCCATTGTTAACCTCCCCAAGGGTCTCTCACCCACATCTGTTCCAACCAGTCCAAGACCAAAAAGCAAGCACAGTTTCTTTACATGTCCCTCTGCTCCATGTGCCTCCTCCAGGTCTCCTTGCTGTTCTCCATCTTCCTTTCTTCCTTCTCTCTTCTCTGCAGAAATCTTCTTTTTCTCCTCAGCTCCACCCACTTAGGGCAGAACCAGGATTTTGGAACTTCCCCTTTTCCTGGGACCACCCTGTTACAAATCCATTTGTTAAGATTATGAAGATGCAATTATGTGTAATGTTAGAAAACTGGTACAGGGCCAGTTGAAGACTTTACTCAACACTGTTAGAACAGGAGACAGAGATTGAAGTACATTCCCAGTACACTAGGGGTTTATGACCAACTGGTTGGGTGAAGGAATCAGTGGATGAAAAAAATTACTGAGAGGAACTTGACTAGGTGTCAAAGTAGGGGGATTTTTGATAAACTGGTTTAGCAGGATTCTTGCCAGTCTGAATTTGTCAGGCCTCAAAAGCCAAGGTCTAGTTGAGAAGAGTTCAGAGGAACCTGACTAAAGTTTGCTCAAAGAAATTTTGTCATTAAGATGAGAAGCAATAATATCCATATACAATGAAAGCGTTAAGTAAAATGTAATCCTACTAAAACAATAAAGTTGTATTTAACTGAAAATTGTGCTGCTTCAGCTTAAAAACTTTAGGTTTAATTAAAATTCAATAAAATTAATCCCATTAACCACATTAAAACTGATCAGTAGTTAAATGTGGGTCCTGGCTATTGTAATGGATGTGGAGTTCTAGACTTTTCTGAACTTCATTTTCATACATATGTATGTACCTCATTCTGTATATATACATATATGTCTGTACCTAGAGAAATTTTAACTTTGGTGTATTCTGGTAAGTATAATGGGATTATAAATTGATGTATTATTTTACTTGTCCTTTTGCTTACTATGTTTAGGAACTTGTTCTATGTCAGTTCACAGAAATCTGCCTCTTATTTTAATGCTGTCTAGAGTAGGCAATACTTCTGATGTATTCTAGTCATTGTAACTTCTCCCCAATGGTATTGCCTTCTAATACTATCTTGTTGGATCCTGTCCGTGTCTTAGTGTAACAGGGTGGTCCCAGGAAAAGGGGAAGTTCCAAAAATCCTGGTTCTGCCCTAAGTGGGTGAAGCTAAGGAAAAAAAGATTTCTGCAGAGGAGAAAGGAAAAAGAAAGGAAGATGGAGAACAGCAAGGAGACCTGGAGAAAGCACGTGGAGCAGAGGGACATGTGAAGAAACTGTGCTTGCTTTTTGGTCTTGGACTGGTTGGAACAGATGTGGGTGAGAGACCCTTGGGGAGGCTAACCATGGCGGCTTTCATCTTAATTTTAATTTTGCTCTTTTCCTCCCAAATTTGTCTGACTCTTTCTGACCCTTTTCTATAAGTCTCTACTAAAAGGTCCTTTAAACTTGTGGCAGGCTTTTGGGCCTTGCTTTGGGCCAATCCTATTTGGCTGGACTTTTACCCTCAAGGAGATGGGTAACTTTGAATGCTTAACTTAGTAACTATATTCTTTGTTCTTTCTTTATTGTACCCTAGTTGTATTAAAGTTCCTTTCCATTAAAAGTTTTGTATATTTGTCTTAATGTGGCGAATGGCAAAACCCATTCAAAGAGGGCAGGCTTGGGGGTTCTGAGTGCTCCTCTCCCTGCCCTGTAACATTAGCATGTAGCAAATCTGTATAAGCCTTGGATCGGAGCCCTCAAGGAGGGTCGCTATGTGGCCGTATGACACTGGATTGGAAAGCCAAGGCACTAGATGAGTCAGCACACTGGAGATAGATTGGTTCACAGTAAACAGACTTTATTGCTAGGTCAACCTAGGGTCCAGTCCCAGGGAGCACTGGGACAGCAGCCTCACCTTTGGAGGGAAGGACCCCGTGCTGCTTGTGAGCTGGGTTTTTATAAGTCCCAGAGTCACAGACAAGGAAGATAAGGGAAGAAAAATGAGTCTGGGGGCTTTCCATACTGGCGCCAGAGCCCCTCTGGTTTATCTCATCCTCTTTAATACCCCCTGCTTGGGAGGGGTAACTGTGTGTAGATAAGGGAGCAAGGGTAGAGCAACCTTGCATAGTTTTACTCATTAACTTTTACTGGTTACGGGCCTCCCTGGTGGCGCAGTGGGTTAAGCAACGCACTGTGAAGCAAAACGCAGCCACGGCAGCATGAGTTCGATCCCTGCTGCTGGCTGGGGAGGGGACCCACATGGCTCAGCAGACCTCTCCTGCTGTGCCCGCTGCTCACCTCAGCAGTGTACTTTGTTGATCTGCCTGTTCTGGTCCCTGCTCTGTCTGTGGTGAATCCTCTCACCCCCCACACCTCTGGCCTGTACCCCAGTGCTTGTATGCATAAATAAAT
>JAGFMF010011568.1:17352381-17367509 GCA_019455555.1 Galemys pyrenaicus | reverse complement strand
TCCCTGCTCTGTCTGTGGTGAATCCTCTCACCCCCCACACCTCTGGCCTGTACCCCAGTGCTTGTATGCATAAATAAATAAATCTTTAAAAAAAAAAACTTTTACTGGTTACAATGTATTCATTTGCTGCTTCCTACAGTCTCACTATGTAGAATAGTGAGCTACAAGGAGAATTATTGCTCCTTGTATGTATTTGAGTACTTTTTTTTTTAAGATTTATTTATTTATGCATACAAGAGCAAGGGTACAGGCCAGAGGTGCAGAAGGTGAGAGAGGATTCACCAGAGACAAAGTGGGGAGCAGAACAGGCAGATCCACTGAAATACGCAGCTGAGGGTGTGTTACATGGCAGGGAGAGGGGTACTTTAGAACTTTTAAATTTGCCTTTTAAAAATGGGTTTTGTTATTTGTTGCATTAACATATATATATAAGATATTTAATACAATTAGGGTATAATACAGAAAGGATAAGGAATGTAGTTATTAAGTTAAGCATTTAAAGTTACTTATTTTTTTGAGGGTAAAAGTTTAGCTAAATAGGATTAGCCCAAAGCAAGGCCCAAAAGCCTGCCACAAGTTTAAAAAACCTTTTAGTAGATACTTATAGAAAAGGGTTAGAAAGAGTTAGACAAATTTGAGAGGAAAAGATTAAAATTAAAATTAAGATGAAAACTGCCATTAAGTCCCCAAGGGTCTCTCACCCACATCTGTTCTAACTAGTCCTGTTACAGGGCAACCCTAATATAAAATGGGTTCCCCACACTGGGTTCTCCACCCGCGCGCTCAGAAGACTTAAAAATCCCAACTCCAGGTACACGTGGCAAAAGTTATTAGCACGTTTTACTTTATGAAAGAAAAGGGAATAAAATAGTAATAACACCAAAGGAAAAAGAAAAGGATACAAATCCACAAATACTCTACCAGATCTAAGCAATGGCGCGTTGAGAGCTGGCTCCGAGTCGAATGAATGGCTCCGAAGGAAGGGGGTCTGGCTCCTCCGTAAGAGAGAGTGTGTCCAAGGCTCACCTCGGTTTTACAGCCAGCCTGGCTGCTTAACTCCTCCACCCTCAGGTCCCAGTAATCCACTCTTCGATAATCATCTTATTGGATTTGTGGTTCTGGAACACTGATGGTCTGGAGCTGGGGTTGGAGTCCACACACCCATAATCCATTTAGGACCACCTTTCTCTGGAACACTGATGGTCTGGAGTGGGGGTTGGAGTCCACACACCCATAATCCATTTAGGACCACCTTTCCCCCTAACAGTCCAAGACCAAAAAGCAAGCGCAGCTTTTTCACATGTTCCTCTGCTCCATGTGCCTCCTGCAAGCCTCCTTGCTGTTTTCTATCCTGCTTCTATTTTTTCCCCTTCCTTCTGTCCTCTTATCTCTTCTCTCCTGCATATTCTTATCCCTGCTCAGCTCCACTTATATAGGGCGGAACCAGGATTCTGGAACTTCCCTCTTTCCTGGGGACCACCCTGCTACAAGGGGAGCAGCAGGAGAGGTCTGCTGTGCTATGTAGGTTCTTTCCCTGGCCAGGGATCAAATTCGCACTGCTGTGCTGCAGATACTTCACAGTGCAGCGCTTAACCCACTGTGCCACTAGGGAGGCCCAATATGAGTACTTTTCTAAGATGAATTCTGAGAAGTAAAATTATTGCAATTTTGAAGGTTTTATGCATGTCAAATATTAATAGATACTCCCAGATCACCATCCAAATGCCATGTTGGACTCCCATTTGTCAATAAGGCTGATAGATGGAGGGGTACCCTGGAATCCCCAAACCTGCTCTCTCTAAATGGGTTCTGTCATCTGCCACAACAAGACAAAACATACTCAAGTACTTAAGCCCTTCAATGGAAAGGAACTGTAATACAATTAGTGTGCAATAGAGAGAGGGAAAGTACATACTTTCCAAATCAAGCACCCAAAGTTACCCATCCCCTCTTGCATAAATGCCCAGCCAAACAGGGTTGGCTTAAAGCAGGACTGCTGAGGCACACAAGCTTGCTAGAAGCCTAAGACACCTTCTGGTGGGGACCCATAGAAAAGGGGCAGAAGGGACCAGGCAAGTCTGGAAGGAAAGGAGCAAAATCAAAACTTAAGTCAGGGTAATTGTTCCTAATGGTTCTCCCACTCACTTTGCTGTCTCTTTCAAGTGTCTCTTTCCAAGTCCCTGGGAAAAGTCCAAGGCTGAGAAGAAAGCTCACTTTCTTCACATGTCTGCCTGCTCCAGGCCCTCTTCTTGAGCGCCTTTCTTTGTCTCCCTGTCTTCTCTTGTTTTTCATGCTCAGCTTCATCTTTTCTTAGGGTGAGGCCGGGAACCTGGAATCTCCCCTTTTCCTGGGATGCATCAACCCTACTTGAGTACTCCAGCCTGCCTCCTCCACTTATGCACTCTTGACATTTCCAATCTTTAAGAATTTTGCCGGTATTGTGAATGAAAATAATTTCTGGTAGACGTTTTCTTGATTAATCAGATCGAAGAATTTTTCACTAATAGTTTACTTCTTAACACTATGACTGTTTCTTCGCCAAATAATAAAATGTTATCTAAAGACAATATAGACCATGTTTTTGCTTTCCTTGTTCTCTTTAACTATATTAAAGCTCAAAAAAAAGAAACTACAATAATTTTGATTACCTATGGTCAGGTTGTTGGGGGTCAATTTTAATTAGCATCTCTATGGACAAGAATCATTTGCATTGCTATTTTCTACAATTTAATGAGCAATAAAGCTGCTCAAAGACATTGAAAGACTAGGATTATAAAGAATTATTTATAGATTACCTAGTAGGGTAAGCCATACCAACACATACTGGCATTCTTTTTTTTTTCTTTTTTTTTTAAAGATTTATTTATTTATGCATACAAGAGCTGGGGCACTGGCACAGGCCAGAGTCGTGGGAGGAGAGAGGATTCACCAGAGAGAGTGGGGAGCAGAACAGGCAGACTGACTGAAACACACTGCTGAGGGCAGCAGCAGGCGAGGTAGGAGAGGTCTGTTGCGCCATGTGGGTCCCCTCCCTGGCCAGCGGCAGGGATTGAACTTGTGCTGCAGTGGCTGTGGTTTGCCTCATAGTGCATTGCTTAACCCACTGCACCACCAGGGAGGCCCCTCCTAACTGGCATTCTTTAGGACACCCAGCAATCTTTCACTTTTTCCTGACAGATAACACATTTAAAATTCTAGCACATTATCCTGCTCATAGGGGGAGCTCAATAAATTAAATGTACACTCAAAGATGTAAATGTAAAACAAGGCAATTGAAAATTTGTGACTTTTTTAAAAAAACTATAGTTATCTGGAGATTTTATATATATACTTATATATAAATCTTTTTTTTCATGGGTTTTGGACAGTGTCTGAGAGCATTTTTGATGGGTGTTCAGTAATTGTTTCATTCAAATGAACTGTTTAGGTATTCTAGTTCATTTGCCCTATCTAGGGAAACACATATCAGGAGAAAATAGGTTTATTTTACTTATTTATCGTAATTTTTAACCAAGGATTAGAAAATATATTGTAAACACAAAATGGCCTTGTATAAGGCTAGACTGTTTACTCTCATAGTTAAAATTGCATGATATAATTTAAAAAAAAATCCTATTCTATATTCATGGCAAATGCAATTTGGTTGTATTCAGTCTTAAAGCATGATTATGCTGTTTCTTACTGTGAATGGTGATTTTTACACACAATACAAGCAGGCTTTCACATACATGATAGCGGGAATAACCCATTGCTTTAAAAATAATTTTTGGGCCATGTTTTGGATTTGGTATTTAATAAACATTTCTTAAGTAACTGAAAAAAATATGCAGTGGTTACTGTAGAGTGTGAAATGAAGGAGAAGCTTAGCTTTACTGTGGAGTCTGAATCAGGGTGTAACCTAACTAGCTAGAGGATATGCAATTCCTGATTGACAGCAGGACCAGCATTATGCAGATTTTGTAAGAGAGAACTGCAGCTCAGAAACAGTGATTAAGGGGCTCTGTTAGGAATCACTACATTCACCACTTAAATCTTTAGTTTTTCATTTTCCTGCCTACTGGATTTGTAAACAGCACAAAACAGTTCCTCTTTTGTTTTTATTAAAGTGGTACTGCACTGCAGTTTCAATCTATCAGCTAGGCATACATGTGTGGAAATTCGATATTCTCAATAAATTAGCTAATTTTTAGATGGGTTTCATGCTTGTCTCTAGACCTTTGTATATTAAATCCTATATCGAGCTGTTCTCTTTATACACAAGTGTGTTTTACTTGTGGCTTCCTGTCTTCTTCAGTGAGAAGCTTTATGTAGGTCAGGCTTGGCTTAAGCAGATTTCCTGAACCTGCGTCAGCTTAAGCTGGAGGAATTTTAATAAACCCTCCCCTGTAGGCGTGGGCCTAAATGAGGCTAGCCTAGTTAAGCCTGATCTTTTTCTGTTTGTGAAAAGAGCTGAGCAGAGCTGAAGGCTGCTTGGTGGTTTCAGAAACTGCCTACTTAAATTTGAAAAGAACAATGGTAGGAAAGGCTAGATCTTCAAATTTTACCTTATCTGAGAAGCTTGATTTGCTAAAGCTTGTGAAGCCATATGTTAAAATTCTCGAAGAACACACTAATAAACATTCAGTTATAGTGGAAAAGAATAGATGTTGGGATATCATAGCAGTTAACTATAATGCAATTGGAGTAGATCGCCCTCCTCGAACAGCGCAGGGCCTACGCACCCTTTACAAAAGGCTCAAAGAATATGCCAAACAGGAGCTATTGCAGCAAAAAGAGACCCAATCAGATTTTAAAAGCAATATTTCTGAGCCAACCAAGAAAGTTATGGAGATGATTCCCCAGATTTCCAGTTTTTGCCTGGTAAGAGACAGGAACCACATACAAAGGTAAGCTTTATTTTGTTTTGTTCTGGAAAATTATGGCGCCTCCTATCTATTGGGCTCTGGCTTAGTTGTGATAGATGCATAGCAAGCATCCCCACAACGGGAGCAATGAATAGTGTCTTTGTCTTGCATTCTTAAAGAAAAGTGAGACTAAAAGGAAATTTTCTGCTGCATTTGATTTAAGGCACTTTTTATTGTCTTCTCTCTTTTCACTCTATAATTGCTAGAAAGTACAGGTTAGCGGATGAAATTTGTGACCTCACCTCATAAACTTTTTAAGCTTTAAAATTATTAGCTTCTGAGAGATACCTTTATCTTATTTCCTCTAAGATCACATTTCATTGGACTTTTAAATTTTACATAAAGTTAGCAGTTTCAGGAGAAATAGAGCCCTTGCCATTTTATGAATTGTCATTGTGTACACTTATTGAATATTCATTGAGCTAAAAAACTAAAGCCATTAATTAAACTTATTAATGGCATGACTGTCTGTTAAAACAGTTTATTACTTTTCTAACATTCAAAATTGAAAAAATAAATACAAGGAAAGGAGTTGATACCTAGATAGGAGTTCATATTATTTAATAAAATTAGAAGTTTTTGTTCTTATTCACTAATGGTCTAGTTTCACTTTGATCTTGGGTCATACAGTAACCCTGTTTTGCAAGGATATTAAATTATGATTTTTAAGACAACAGTAAGAACAAATGGATTATTACAGCATTAGAAGCAGCCTTTTGGTTAATTTTGTGTTCTGTGTAGCTACTTGCCTGGAATTCTTCAAAACTTACCTTGCTACTAATTCAAATTTTATCTCCTGACAAAAGATAAAAGTGGCACTAACATACTTCTGAACTATTTTGGGTGTTTTAAGCAAATAGTAAACTCCTTGTTAATTGAAGGACCTTTCTAATAAAACTTTACAAGGTTCTTTCCTATTGGTAGAAGAGTCATTATATAAGCAAGATTATTGATTAGCTGTGAAATCCCTTGAAGTAAGGAGAGAAATTGGAAAAAACTTTGTAGCCACATATATTTGTTATTTGGTAATTTATTAGGATAATTTTTTGCATCCAGCTTCTTACCATAGACTGCTTATTTCTGGTTGATAATGTAGTAGAAACATATTCACCTTGGGAATTTGGTACATGGATACACAATGGGGCCACTGCATAAATTTGACAAATGATTAAATCCTAATAAGCTTGATGTCCAGAAACTCCACAGGAAGACTTTTATACTGTGCTACTCATTAAAAAAATTTCTCCCTCAAACCATAGAGAAATGTGGCTTTTACATTATTGGTATAAAACTCCTTTTAGGTATTAAGAACAGGCTTCATAATTGGAAAGCCACATGTGGAAACTGCAGTTTTAGTTATTTGCATATTTTAAAAGTACAAATAGTATATAATATACAGATATCTGTTTACATTTTGACACTCCACCTCCCTACAGTCCATCTCTGGGACACCAACATTTCTCTGATAAAACAAGTTATCTAGTCACACATTTTTCTATATGTAATGTTTGAACATTAAATTTTTCAGATTTTAAAGAATATTAGAAATAAACCATTTAAATGCTTACTGATATTACTGTGTTTACTGCCATTTTATCTAATGATTTCATTTTATATGTATCTAATGTGCTTATAGTTATTTGTTGACATCATCTTGAATATTAATCATTATCTTAGAAGTTTATGATTCTGTGGTCATAATTATGCTTTCATGTACATAGGCCATTTAATTTCACCAAACTCTATTCTTAACAAGGAAAAAATAATTTATTTAAAAATATATGTCTATTTTATGAGGGTATCCCTATTACCCATTGTTTTTATTTTTATTTCTCTCCCATGAGATTTTTTTGCTTTTTTTAAACTATTTAATCCTCCCAGTTCATATTCATAAATTTTAGAAGTCCTCTGCATTTTTTTATTAAGCTTTACTTGCAATGTTTCAGCTAAAATGGGATGGAATATTCCAGATGTAAGTGTATTTTTAATTTATGTGGGCATTTAATGTCTATTTAATTATGAATATACTCTGTATATTTATAAACACACAGTAATCTGGAATAGTAATGTGGGCTTTTAAAATTTAGTTTTCATCTGTAGTTATAATTTTTTTCCATTCCAAGTTTTAGAGGTGTTAATAAAAGCAAATGTTACTAATTTGAGTTAAATATATATTCCATCATTTTGTTTTTGAAAATAATAAAATAACAAAGACAAGAATGAAAATGAAGGAATTTAATCCACAAATGTATTTTTTCATAATATGCTATATGTCATATCTCATTTGTATCCTTTAGCCAAATATCTGCTATTTTTGGCAATTTAATGCTTTAGTAAGTGACATATGGGGAGTTTAACTTTCCCCCACTTATGTTCTACTTAAATTTGTTCCAGATTTTAATTAGTTACTTATCATTTGTAAAATGTACTCTAAATAATGTTAAGTATAGCATTTTCCATTAATGTTCCAATAATTTCTCCTCTATAACTTTTATTTTTGTCAGATAGAAGCAAAAATATAAAAAAACCCTCAAGAAAAAAGATTATATACTCTTAACGTTTTCCTGTTATACATGAAATTATATTTTAAAAAATGGTAGAATTTAGGGTACTACACTACATTCATGTCATAACAAATACTGTTATTTCAGTTTAAATCATGTAGTTGCCACTAATAGGAATGCATATCATAATGGGAATTACATGTAAATTTAATAAACTTTCAATATATCCCACATAAGCCATTTAAAAGCATGGCATTAAAAATTTTTTATTTTTCACTTACTTGATATATTATGAGCACCTACTAGATTCCAGGTACATTATTATGCTAGGTGTAATAAAATAACAAAAAAAGACAAGAATGAAAATGAAGGAATTTAATCTGTGATAAATATAAACCTTTGTCCTTGTTTATTTACTTTGTGGAGCAATGGTTGAAACACTTAAGGATCATCTCAGTCATGTAGTTTAGTGTGGGTAAAGGGGAAATGCCATTGTGTCTGATTGGATAGTTTGGACAACCATCTTATAGTTGAGCATATCCAAAACAATGTAGAATTTTGATTTTTTTTCTTGGGCAAAACCAGAAATAAGTAGTTATACTTCTCACAGATAGCTTGCTATTATTTTCCTTAGGTAGTAGATCAGTCCAGGAGAGCAGAAGCAGGTTTGAGGCTAAGGTGTGGGGACAGCAAGGCACAGAATGCTTGAAATGGTCCTTTTAGGAACCTGAAATTTACATGAATATTTGTCTCTAAATGATTTTTCTTTTTTATTTACTTCACTGCCCTTGTACAGTATTTATAAGTCTTTGTCCTTTCAAGAGTCTAGTTTTAAAGAATGGGAGAACTATGTTTATATTATTGAAATCTTAAACATGATCATTTTTTGTTATCCAAGTTAAAATTTTTTTGTTTCATAATTTTTAAAGTATAATTGGATATATTAAATATGAAATTATTCTCTATATATACATATACACATAAACTGTCTTCATTTGATTCATGTTTTGTAATGCTTTTTTGTGTGCTATAGTGCAAACTTGGAGGAGGAAGCACAGGCTGGTACCAGTTCACTACAGGTAATGTTGGATCACCATCCAGTTGCTATTACTGTGGAGGTGAAGCAAGAAGAAGATATTAAGCCACCGCCTCCACTGGTTTTAAACTCTCAACAGAGTGATACTTTAGAGCAAAGAGAAGAACATGAATTAGTACATGTTATGGAAAGATCTTTGTCACCATCACTTTCCTCACTTGATATGAGAATGACATCGTCTCCATCTTCTATCCCAAGGAGAGATGATTTTTTTCGTCATGAGAGTGGAGAACACTTTAGGTCACAGTTAGGGTACGATCCTCAGATTCTGCAAATGCTGAAAGAGGAGCATCAGATAATTTTAGAAAATCAAAAAAATTTTGGATTATATGTTCAGGAGAAGAGGGATGGATTGAAAAGAAGGCAGCAGCTAGAGGAAGAACTGCTAAAAGCAAAAATTGAAGTGGAAAAGCTAAAAGCTATTCGCTTACGGCATGATCTACCTGAGTATAATAGTATCTAGGATTGTTTTTTCAATCTTGCAATTTGAGGATTTTAATTTTGAAATTAAATTTTCATTCTGGAATATCCTAAACCAAGATACATATTCTTAAAAAATATTGTTAATATCTCTTATGAAACAAACTTGACATTACTTTATAGTTATTTAGTTTTCTTTGAGGATATATTAAAACTTTCTGATTTCATTGGCATGGTTATATGTCTTCTTTCACTTTTTTCTAAGGTTTAATTGTTAACCTTATAAAAAGTGTTTTATTTTGATCATAAAAATTAGCATACATAAATAAAACCAAATATATACATATTTTTTCAAATTTCTTATTCAAGATTTTTAACTAGAGCTATGAAAGCTGTAATTCAAGATTTTTGAGTCATTCAAATTTAGAAGCAATATTTGCCTAATAATAGAAACTTGTCGATATGACATTGATTTTTATGCTTTCAATATTTGAAGGAGTAAATCCTGGGATTTTAGAGGTAGAAGGTATTTGGATACACTTTCTCACCTCCTGGGACAATTTAGAAGTAATAAAACTGAGCTGCAGGGAGAACTTAGACTTACTTGATGTAACAAAATGATTTATTGCAGAGTGAGGATCAGCACTCGGTTTTTGTTTCTCAAATTTTTCTTCTGTTATTCCTTAGACATAAAAATCCACTAAAATATTCTCCATATTTAAAAATTGGGTCTATTTATTTTTTTAAAAATTGCTTTTGAAGATTGAATAGTTTATGAAATCTGGAAAATTGTATCCATTACCCAATGTCTCACTTTTTTAATTTAACAAAACAAGCTATTCTGTTGGAGATATTAAATATGTTGATAGTAAGATTTAACATATTTTAATTCAGTTAAAATCTTACTCTGGAGACTACTTTCATGGTAAAAAACAGTAAAAATTTAGGTGAATAAGACGGAAATTTTACTTAGAATAAAATTGGCAAAAAAATCATGTTATGTGTGATATGATCATCAGTTGTCATGTTTTTTGGTAAACATTGCTATGTTAGTATTTGTGGAAATAAAACCTTGATTTCTAAGTTACACATTTAAATTTATGATAAACCTTCAATATGTGTGCTACTTAAGGATTTTTGCTAGAGCCTTGTTAAGGAAGGATTTTTGAGCCATTTTAGAATGGGGAAGGAAGAATTTCAACAGTAGAGGGAGAAAGAATCTTTAAGAGTAAATAGATTGAAAAAAGGCATAGAGAATGGGGGAAAGCAAATCAGAATGTACAAGCGTAAATATAGCGCTAACTCAGGTGATTTAAATGAATATAGAGAGAACCAGTTAGGGCTGTGATAACCTGTATTAGGATATCTCCCTTGATTAAATGGGGTAGCTTACTCTTCAGCTGTAGCAAGAGTTTTAAGTGCAGGGATAAGCCAGAAATACACATTTTTATTTGCTGTTTTACATGTTTAAAATGGTTGCATATAAGTCAAAATGTTTCTAAAACACTATACAAATAAAACTTGAGAGTGGAACTCATTTCGCCATTAGGGTTTATGGACTTTGCAATAGAGCAATTGTTCAAGAGTAGACCCTGATCTTCAACATCTTTGTCACTTCAGAACTTGTGATTCAGAAACTCTGAAGGGAAGAATCCAGAAATCTGCCCTCTAGAGATTCTGTTGAAAGCTAAAATTTGAGAACCACAAAAGTAGAGTATTTGGAAACCTAACTTGGTGTCTAAACCATACTAGATTTCAGAAAATTTTGCTGAAAAGAGGAGTTGGTGAAAGGGTGTGAATTTTAAAAGTTGGTTAATGCCAGATCATGGATTACATTAAATGCCTTTTTTTTTTTTTTTTTTTTTTTGAGGAACGTGAATGTATTGTGGGAATGNATTAAATTAAATGCCTTTTTTTTTTTTTTTTTTTTTTTGAGGAACGTGAATGTATTGTGGGAATGAAACCAGTGAGGACTTTTGATGAGGGAGCTATGATTAGAATCCTGATTTAGTGTTATAATAACAGGATTTAGTAGTGGTGAGTGGAAATGAAAGTAAAAATGTAGGTTGTGGCTATAAATATAAAATAATAAGGAAATGGACTACTGTACTTGTTTGTTACTTAATTTTGTTGATTGAAATAAGAAGGCATTTTATATCTGCTAGAGTTAAATATTTATTATGAAAATGCCAGGAATATATAATGTGATAAAATTTTTGACAATTTCATCTTTTGGCTGTGACTTTGATTTGATGAATCTTATGATTCTAATTTAAAGTTGATGTACAATATAATTTTAGTATTTTCATCCTTACAGTACTAATCTTTTTGAAATTATTCAAAGCAATTACAATATGAAATTAATTCATATTACTATCTTACTGTGTTACTACTTAGAACTGATGATTATTTAATTTGAATGTTGGTTTGGTGCCACTAAATCTGAGTTGTTCTGTGTTCAAAAGAGTGAAACATACATTTTTTTTTGTGTGTGTGGTTAAGTTCTAAAATCAGTGTGGAAGGTAAAAATGTATATATAGAATTGCCCTGAAAATTCTTTTGCTACCCATAGAATAGTGTAAACAAAGGTTACAGTCATATATTCTCCAGTATTGATCAAGATGGTTCTTTGGTTCTGTTAAGTGACATTAGCATTTAGGAATGGAGTAGGATAAAAAAAAAAAAAAGCCTTATTTTTATATACTTCTAGACAGAATTGTACTTGTTGCAGTAAGCTGGAGCAGCAATTTTCCTGAGTTAGTCTTTTTGATTTTAATTTGCTCTGTCATATAGTCGCCCATTTAACAATAATTAGCATAATAAAGTTTATGAGAATTCCTGTATAAAGGAAATTTATTTGATCACGCTTTGGAAGATGCTTATTATCAGAATATTTTCAGGGAAATTCTGAGCTAATGCTTTTTTGGGAGGCAGATGAGACTTTTGAGTCTTTTGACTTACCAGCTTACATTAGCAATTTTTGCTGAGGACAAGTTTCATTAAAGGGAAGGTATGGGAGCAAATTCTGCTAATACCAATGGAATAGAGCTGAAGTTTCTAAATATCCTGCATAGCATAGTAAACTGTGTAGGGCTATGAGATTTACCCACAAAATATAATGCTGGGAAAACAGGGGCTAATGATTTTTACGTTTTAAATGTAGATTTGATTCTGTAGAAATACATTAAGTTTTAAAGTATAGTAAGTCAAAAGATTATTTTATCTAGTATGTTAGTAATTTAGATAGTGGATAGGTTCTTTTTGCCACCTTCCAGTTTTATTCATATGGAGTCAAATGAATACGTTGTGACTTTTATAGTTTCTGATTTTTTTTTAAACTTAGATATCATTTATGACATCCTGAGTTAATGAAGCCCTTTAAATATCTAACAGATGCCAACAGATTTCTTAAAATATTCAAATGAAATATTGAAATATATTGAAATATAATGAGACATCAATTTGGTATTATTTCATTTTTGAAAGATTTCATTTTGCCTTGTTTTGTATTTATGTGAAAATGTTTAAAATATGAATTATTTTCTTTGTGCCTTCTTTTAGAGTAAAGTTTTAAATAGATATTTTAAAGTTTAGATTGTAGTAAATTGTGTTTAATGCTCTATAGATGATGATGGCTAAATGCTCTGTTAATATATATTCTTTTGAATACAAGGTAGTACATTGTACTGATTTGTGTACTGTTTGTGCCATGAAACAAATATTTAGTATTACAGAGGTAAAATTTTTGATGAGACATAACTGAAATGTGTATAGACTGTTGTGTTGTAATAGATACCAAATGTACCATGTCTAAGTATAATAATATATTTTTCAAATGTTTAATAAGACCCACAAATTCTCAAAATCAATTATTTGATGGTGAATTTGATTGTAAATATTTAAATCATTAAATGAAAAATGGTTGTAATACTTAAGAAATAAGAGTAAATTCTTAATATGTAATCTAATTAAACATACATATGGTTGCTCAATCTTTGATTTTGAGAAATTGGTTCAATATATTTTTATATTCTTTTAAATTGTTTTATTAAAACTAGTAAGTGTAATTTGAATTTATTATTTTTAGTTTTTAATTGCTTTATAAATAGTGGGAAGGAAACTGAATAAAAATACCATTTAACTTTGCTTGAACAGTTAAAGTGAAAGTATTATTAGTCTAATACTTTTGTAGTAGATCTGTTGTGCTTTAAAATTGTGTGATTTGTATCTGTTAGCAATGGCTAAAAAATCTGTCGAATACACAGAAGTTAAGAACTTTATTGTAAACATTCATATTCCTACTACTTAAATTTCGCAATTAATGTTTTGTTATATTTTCTTTACTACATATTTACTCATCTCTCCATCCATTAGTTCATTTTTTTAAAAGAAAACTTTTTAAAAAACATTGCAGAATTAGTTTGAACACTTGATCCCTAAGTATTCCTGCATGATTACTATGAACTAGAGTTTAATATATATGTATTTTTTTGGTGTGCCCTTTTTATTTTTATTTTTTTATTTAAAAAAATATTTATTTATTTATGCATACAAGCACTGGGGTACAGGCCAGAGGTGTGGGGAGGTGAGAGAATCCACCAGACAGAGCAGGGGCAGAACAGGCAGATCAACTGAAACACACTGCCAAGGGAAGCAGTGGCCGAGGCAGGAGAGGTATGCCTGCGCCATGTGGGTCCCCTCCCCTGCTGGCAGCAGGGATCGAACTGGTGCTGCAGTGGCTGCTGTTTGCTTCATAGGGCGTTGCTTAACCCACTGTGCCACCAGGGAGGGCCCTGGTGTGCCCTTTTTAATAAGATTTATAAACAGTGAAATGCACAAATCTTAAATGATGAATTTGACAAATGATTACGCCTTGTAGTTTAAAGCTCTTTTTAGATTTAAGCATTTAAACCTCTATCAAGATTTAAATTTATCTCTACCCTAGAAAGTTCTCTTCTGCCCGGTCCTAATCAATCCTCTAGTACATCCTTAGGCAACCTCTGTTCTAATTTTTTTTAAAAAAAACCTAGATAAGTTTTACCTATTCTACAACTTCACACCATTGGAATCATATGTACCTTTATATATTTTTCTTTTACTCATCTTTGTGTTCTTTTATTTACATTCATCTGTCTTAGTAGTAGTTCCTTGCTTTGATTTAGTGAAAGTAGTTTTCCATTGTTTAACTATACCACAGTTTATTCATTCCTTGTTTTTGATAGACTTCTGGGCTTTTTCCAGATTTTGGCTGTGTTGTATAAAGATTCAATGAATATTTCTGTCTGATTTTGTTTAGGACATAATAGTGGGTTAGGGAAGATAAACATTTAACTTTTAAAAAACACTGCCACATGTTTTCTTAAACTGTGCCATTTTACACTTAACAGTGTATGGGTTGTTTTTAATAAAGCTTTGCATGTTCAATGATTGGAATGATAGAACTAAAATTTGGAAATAACTTTCTGATATTTAAATGCATTAAAAATGTTGGACAGAATGTTTAGATATCTGATAATATAGTTTAATTTTTTTTATTTTAACACCGACTATACATATTTTGACTTGACGTATTAAGAAATATGATGGAATGTAAAATTTATGCCATGCTTGTAACATATTCTGAAAATGATCTTTAATGCAAAGAAATATCTTCTAAGTTTATTTTATACGTAAGTGTACTTAGCTAATGTCCAGTCTTAGTAGATAAAATTTATGGATCATTACTAGTTTGAAGGAATTTGTATATAAACATCTGTATATTTTTAGTGTAATAAAACTGTTTCAATCTTTAATCTTTATTGACATTATAAATTAATGTACATTAAAAGCTCTGGTAGTTTTAGAACTAAAATATGTAATATGTGAGAGTGCTTACTTTGTTGAATTTAAGTATGTGAGACATTCTACATTTCATTTGCTCTATTGAAAACAATGTCTATTTAGAATTGTTAGAGGAAAAACAAAGAATTATTAAAGGACTGTATAATTAAGCCAAGATCTAGGGTGACTATGCTTAGGAGTCTGTCATTAAGATGATAATGTCCACTATTAAGATGTCATTATCTCCCTCTTCCTCTCTTATCCAGTCATGGTTTAAGCACCCTTACCTTGTCAATCTTGCAGATAGGCATTCTTTTTTTTTTTTTTTTTTTAAGATTTATTTATTTATGCATACAAGAGCTGGGGTACAGGCCAGAGGTGTGG
>JAGFMF010011568.1:17310457-17352266 GCA_019455555.1 Galemys pyrenaicus | reverse complement strand
AATACACTGCTGAGGGGAGCAGCGGGCACAGCAGGAGAGGTCTGCCATGCCATGTGGGTCCCCTCCCTGGCCGGAGGCAGGGATCGAACTCGTGCTGCAATGGCTGCGTTTTCTTCATAGTGTGTTGCTTAACCCGCTGCGCCACCAGGGAGGCCCCAGATAGGCATTCTAATCTCTTGTTTTGTTGACTATTTTTGCTATTGATTCTGGAAGTCAGGGAAAATTATATAGTGGGAAATAGTTTAGAAATAAAATTACAGTTAGAGTACAATTGCTTAAGGGTGGTCAGTTTGGGATATAGAAAATTAGTATTTTATCTATTATAGTCTAGATACAGGCAGTTATAGTCCATATGTCTAATTCTCAATGATCTTCATTCTACTTTTTGGAATTATTCAGCTCTCTACCCTCCCTGTGTCCTACATTTAAAGTGGATTTAAGTGGACAAGGGAAACAAGATTTAACATTTATGGAACACTTACTAATAGCATGTACTGTTGTGCGCATTTTACATATATTAGTTAATTTAATGTTCACAACAAATCTGTGAGGTAGGTAATTAGTATATTCATTTACAGAGCATAAACAAGCACAGGAGGAGACGGGGTAAATAACTTGTTCAGGGTCACATATCCAGTGAGTGGTAGATTCAAAATTCCATCTCAGCCAATCTGATGCCATAGTTCATGTTCATCCTCCTGGAAGAAAAAGATGTATCTGAGAGTCTTACAGTATTTCAGTGTTAATTCTAAATAATTTTTGAATTCACAGAATTTAAACTGAGTTTTGTTTTAATAAGTTTTTTGGAGCTGGGTTTTGGACATAAGTTACTATTTTAGGGCCTCCCTGGTGGCGCAGTGGGTTAAACAATGCACTATGAAGAAACCACAGCCACTACAGCACGAGTTCGATCCCTGCTGCCGGCCAGGGAGGGGACCCACAGGGAGCAGCAGACCTCTCCTGCTGTGCCTGCTGCTCCCCTCAGCAGTGTGTTTCAGTCAGTCTGCCTGTTCTGCTCCTCACTCTGTCTGGTGAATCCTCTCATCTCCCTGGACTCTGGCCTGTACCCCAGCTCTTGTATGCATAAATAAATAAATCTTAAAAAAAGTTACAATTTTAGGCCCTGGGACTACAATAGGATGTTTGACTCTAGAATATTTTTCCTAGCCATTTTGAGGAAGACATTTTTATATCCTCCCTTTATAACTGCCAGTTAAGAATACTCTGCAAAACTGTCATTCAAATAGGAAGGAGAAGGAAAAGCTTTCCCAGATCAATAAAAGCAAATGAGTTTTCTACCACCAGACCTGCCTTACAAAAATTGTTGAGTTTTTCTACAGAAGAAGAGAAGATGAAATATACAACTTTGAGCAAAATAAAAATAGAAATACAGAAGCAGAAGTATAAACAAGAATGAGTCCAAAAAAAGACTAAAAGGGAGGAAGAAAAGATCAGAAGTTGTATAGATAAATGACAAGCATACAGACTCAGCTGATATATTTAAAATGGTGAAATAGTGCCTTTGGGAAGAAAATGGATGGATCTTGAGGTGATTATACTCAAGATGGTTTCAATTATTTGTGTGATCTAAATAACCAAAGAACACATACCAGCAAAGTACAGCAAAACTAATTCTCAGACTGTTGAAAAATATAGTGGTTACCAGAGGGAAAGAAATTGGTAAAGGTGATATATGCTGATATGTGTAATGAAGTAGATACATTGTTCATTAGAGGGGATATCACTAGTGAAAACTTTTGGGAGTAAGTTATGCCAGTCTAAATCAAGAGTCTGAAAATCTTTCATCCCTTTGGACCAGTAATTTTGTTTCCAAGGATTTTATCTTGAAGAAATAGATGTGCACAAAGATTGAGTATAATAGTGAAAAACAAAACAATGTTTAATGATAGGGGATTAATTAAATAATCCATGATACTTCTAATAGGATATCAGGCAGAAACCAAACACCATTTTACTACTTAATCACATGGGAGATGTTCACTGTAATATAAAAAAGGTAAGTTTAGAATTAACGGATAAATTATAGTGTTTTTGCTTCAAAATGCTAAAAGATAATATTTAGAATATTGTAAACATACCTTCAACCTTTAAAAATTAAAATACCTTCAAAAATTAAAAATTTTTTTTTTTTAGGTTGTATAACTTAAATGATCAGTGATGATTTTTGTTAATTGTGTACATTCATAAAACTTTCAACAAATCTCCTCCTAATGTTTTCTAGTTAATCCCACTTCATAGACATCATCTACTGTCTAGCTAACCCTATAGATTAATTTCCTTGTTGCTCAAGAGTTTTCTTAGACTATTTTGATATGTTTTTATATGTTGATACTGACATCTTTTCAAGAAAAACACTTTTATAGGAAGAAACTTTTTATTTCCTAATTATACTTAAATTCTCAGAATCAGTGGCCCAACCTATTACTGTGTAACTAGAAGACAAAAGTATTTTAATAAAAATTAAATGTTATTCCTACTTTGTTGTTTTACATTGTTCTTAGTTGAAAAAATTACAGGTTTTTCTTTCAGAGAATTTATAATCTTGTTTTACTTTTCCTTAAATTGTCATGTTACTGTTAATTAAATCTGTAGTTCAAAATGTGATTTTAGAACATTTCCATGCTATGGATGTTGAAATATTTTCTTTTAATTCTTTAGAATCTTAATATGCTTGCTATAATTATTTTTGTATTATTCTACTTCAGTTGAGTTAATATGCTTTTGGAATTATAAAATTTATATTCAGTGTACTCATGGTAATACTAGCACCTAAT
This sequence comes from Galemys pyrenaicus, assembly GCA_019455555.1. NCBI lineage: Eukaryota > Metazoa > Chordata > Mammalia > Eulipotyphla > Talpidae > Galemys > Galemys pyrenaicus. Next base: position 17,349,471 of record JAGFMF010011568.1, on the reverse strand, counting down.
ATTTGAATTTCTCAATTTTAAAAGTGCTAGCATGATATGATAAAATTCTCTCCTACTTCTTAATACAGTCTGATTTTCTTGTGCTTTTGTTTTTGTTTGAATGACCTCACTATTTTAAATTATCTTAATAACATAGTTTTGTTTTATTGTTTTTATTCTAGTTTATTCAGTCCCTAAAGAAATAACAGAGTCTAAAGGTCAAGAAGAGGAACCTGATAACCTAGTTAAATATTTCAGTGTTGTCTGGTGTAAGGCTTCAAAGAAAAAGCACAAAAAGTGGGAAGGTGATGCAGTTCTTATTGTAAAGGGAAAGTCATTTACATTAAAGGATTTGGAAGGCAAAGACATTGGAAGAGGTACTATAATGTTACTTAATGTTTATGATTTGGCCTAAAATTAGTATAATGTCTGGTTATATAATTTAAATATATTTGGATCTTATAAAGGGGAAAATTAAGATGTTCAAATTCACTTTTATATTTAAATTGTCTCATAAACATAAAAATGTCTTATACTAATTAGTGTCTTAGATATACTAGCTCAGTGAGGTTAAGTTCCAACCCACTGATTATTTTTATCCAAAAATGGTCAGCCTGGTAGTTATTTTGGCATTTTTCTGAGATTAAGTAGTTAGTTGTATTAGTGTATTTTTTTCTCTTTTTCTTTTCTGGAAGAATGCTAAGTGATTCAAAGTTTAAAAGATGTTTTAATATCAGACATGTACAACATATAAACTCAATGATACTCAATACAGTTTTGAAAAAAAGCAAGGAAATAATAGCTAGACATGACTTAGATTAATACATCTAAATTGGAAGTCACTGTTACTTATAATGGTATGATTAGTAGTAAATCAAGCAGGCTTATAAATTCAGAATACTTAATGGAAATCTTGTCTTTTTTTTTGTATTATCTCTTTTTGTTCAGTGTTGAGTATAGCCCATGATTATAAAATCTTTATATAAATATTTAAATATATAAATATATATGTATATAATTATAAAATCTGTAAAACGAAGCATGTTTGTTCTTTTAAAAAATGTCACAGTTTATAGTTTTAGGTAATGCTTATATGCCAACTGTTATGATAGGAATAAACATTGAAGATGTATAGTTTATTGGGAACAGGGCAATATAACTTAAGAAGCAGTAAGATAATAGTTTTAATGAGAATTTTTACTAAGTGCTGTAGTATCATAGAAGGACCATGAAATGCTACATAAGAGAGTAGGAGAAAACTTCATATAATTCATTATTTAAGGTATTATTTGAAGGATGAATAGTTTTATAGGATATGAGAAAAAAGATGCACAGGGAAGAATAGAATATGCAATGGCAAAAAGGCAGGCAAGAAGTAAACTGTTTTTTTTTGAGGTAATGTTGATTTATAAGCCTGTATATGTTTTTGGGATGTAAGTTTACACCTCTCATGCTTGTTTAGTGAAATTATATTCCAAAGGTAGCTGGAGAGTTAAAATATTATAAAAATGGCCCTTGACTATTATTTTATTGGTAAGGTAGAATATACATGGTTTTATATTTGTATAGTTTATAATAACATGATCTTTTACTTGCAAGAAGTAAAAAATGAAAATTAGGATTTAAACAGAGTTTTTACTCTGACTCTGTAAGTAGAATCACCCAAGGTACTTTAAAAAAAAATGCCAGTCCCTAGATACTGACCTCTGGGAGGTGTAATTTATTTGACCTGGATGGTGGGGAAAGGAACTAAGCATAAATATATTTTAGATTTCCAGCAAAAGTTGAGAACTACTGTTTTAAATACTAAAGAGAATTTTATTAACTTTCCAAATGGAAGTATCCAAACATAAGACTTGGTTGCTTAATTATAAATTAAATAATGTGTCAAGTTGGGTTAATTTTATTTTATTTCTTTGGACTTTTTTTTTTTAAAGATTTATTTATTTGGGCCTCCCCTGGTGGCGCAGTGGGTTAAGCAACGCACTATGAAGCAAACCGCAGCCACTGCAGCACAAGTTCGATCCCTGCTGCCGGCCAGGAGGGGACACCCACATGGTGCAGCAGACCTCTCCTGTTGTGCCCACTGCTCCCCTGAGCAGTGTACTTCAGTTGATCTGCCTGTTCTGCTCCCTGCTCTCTGTGGTGAATCCTCTCACCTCCCCACACACTTCTGGCCTGTACCCCAGTGCTTGTATGCATAAAGAGCATAAAGCATAAAGAGCAGGGAGCAGAACAGGCAGATCAACTGAAGTACACTGCTGAGGGGAGCAGCAGGCACAGCAGGAGAGGTCTGCTGCACCATATGGGTCCCCTCCTTGGCGGGCAGCAGGGATCGAACTCCTGCTGTAGTGGCTGTGGTTTGCTTCATAGTGTGTTGCTTAACCCACTGCGCCACCAGGGAGGCCCCTGGAGTTAATTTTACAAGCTATTGCCTATTACAAGCAATTTATCTTTTAAATAAGTTGGGTATACAGAATTTAAATAACGTTAATGCAGGGATGGAGACTATAAAAACTGAAAGCTGAGAAACTGTTCTAGTAAATTGTCAAAATGATACACAAAGGGAAAGAGGAGTGACACTTGTTAAATGTTCTCTGGGCCTTTTAGAAAAATGGAGTTGATCCTTAGTCTACAGACATGCAAATCTACAAGAAAGGTGATACTGTAGATAGTAGGGAGATGGATACTGTCCAAAAAGGAACCACCCACACTTGTTACCATGGCAAAACTAGAAGAGTCTCTAGTGTTGTCCAGCATGCTGTTGACATTATTGTAAAATAGACAAGTAAAGGGCAGGTTTCTTGCCAGGAGAATTAATATTCATATGGGTCATATGAAGCACTCTAAGAGCTAAGGTAGATTCCTGAAATGTGTGAAAGAAAATGATCAACACTTAAAAAAAAAAAAAAAAGGCAGTCAAAGAGAAAGGTTTTGGGTTCAACTGAAAGGCCAAACCTGCTCCACCCATAGAAACACAGTTTGTGAGAACCAGTGAAAAGGAGCCTGAGCTGTTGGAACCCATTCTCTGAATTCATGGCATGTTAGGTGTGAAACAAAAGACCACTGGACTATAATAAGGCAAGAAAACAAAAAGCTGAAGACTGTGTGCTGAAATGGCTAACAGCTTTTGCTAATGGACACAATTAGCTGTCATTGCACAATGCTTGGCAAAAAACTGGGGAACAAACTATTGAGAGTTTTAAGGATGTCTTCTGGCAATTTAGAGACATTTGAGAGAGTCATCATTATGGATCAAAATGACCAGAGATATTGAAGTTGCAGAAACTTCTAAAAATGCCTCAAAATTAAGTTTCATGTCTTCAAGTAAAACTGAGATTAACAGTAGTTGAATTCTATAAGAAGATAAAACTGGGGCCTTCCTGATGGAGCAAGGGGTTAAGCACTGCACTATGAAGCATATGCAGCCACTCCAGCCAGGGAGGTGACCCACATGGCATAGAAGACCTCTCCTGCTTCACCCACTGCTCCCCTCAGCAGTGTATTTTGGCATATCTGCTTGTTCTATTCTCCACTCTGTCTCTGGTGAATCCTCTCACCCCCCCACACCTCTGTTCTGTACCCAGGTTCTTGTATGCATAAATGAATAAATCTTTAAAAAAGAGAAAAAGAAGATAAAACTCTGGAACCTTACTGGTGATATAGGGGTTAAGTTTCCACCTATTGGTACTACAGCCCACTGCAACTGCCTGGTTTCTATCCCTGGCCAGGGAGACTAACTACATGGCACAACAGACCTCTCCTGTCTTGTGGGCTGCTACCCTCAGCAGTGCATTTTGGTAGATCAGACTGTTCTGTTCCCCACTTTGTCTCTGGTGAAGCTTCTCACCTCCTGCACCTCTGGCTTACACCCTAGTTCTATGCAAAATAAAATAAAAATCTTTAAAGAAATAATAAAAAAGAATATAAGTATATAATACATATAAGTATATATGTAAGTATAAGTATATATATATATATATATAAGTATAATCTTCATTAGTATGGAGAGGTCAGGATTACTGTTTTGAACTGAGATAGTTTGGGGAATGGAGGAATGGGACTTTGGCATTTAGGAGCACCAACTAGTCAGTTGCTTTCTGTATCAGAACATTAAACTTATGGAATGCTTTATCATAAATTAAAAATACACATTATCTACACAGGCTGTAAAGTTTAGTCCAGTTTTAATAAGACAAAATATAGCTATTTCCAGCTATTTTAAAAGGGTCATATTTTCTTTTTTTTTTTTTAAAGATTTATTTATGCATACAAGAGCTGGGGTGCAGGCCAGAATCGCAGGAGGTGAGAGGATCCACCAGACAGAGTGGGGAACAGAACAGGCAGACTGACTGAAATACACTGCTGAGGGGAGCAGTGGGTGAGGCAGGAGAGGTCTGCCACACCATGTGGGTCACCTCCACCGGGCAGCAGGCAGCAGGGATCGAACTCGTGCTGCAGTGACTGCGGTTTGCTTCACAATGCATTGCTTAACCCATTGCGCCACCAGGGAGGCCCAAAAGGGTCATATTTTCTAATATATTAATGTGTTTTTTTTGGCCCTAGGAACTTGAGAAAGTTTATGGTATATACAACTTTTGCCTCTCAACATGACATATTAACTATAAATTTAAATCAGCACAGGAATCAGAATCTAAAATCCTGTCACTTAATCTGGTTAATGAACTCATTTTGAGCAAACTGACTTAACACTTTTTTTATTCCATCAGCACCTTAGACATGGCAGCACCTAATTAGTGTCCCTTGAATGAATAATAATTAAAACAAGTTTGATATTAGAAAGTATCCCTCTATTTAGTCAAGAACTGGAGAACTTGAACTATCAGTGACCTCTTGAGACCACTGTATTTTAACTTTGCTACTTCCTGTGGGACAGCAGTATTGATTGGGGGTGGGAGTTACTTTTGTTGGTGGTTCTTCATATTTCTGGGTTTCACAAGAAAGAAGGATGCAGATAACCTATCAGAGTCTTCTCTTGGTTTGGTTTTCTACATGTGAGATGGCAAGAGTGTGACTTTTCAATAATTAAAAAAAGTCTTGCTTTCTCTAAAATGTGGTCACTTTTTATAGCTATAAATGATTTATTTCTTCTGATTTTTTAGTTTTTTTCCTTACCAAAATGATACATTATGTTTTTATTCTGACTAGTGGGACACATTATGTTATTTGTGTTCAAAGCACTGTTTTTATTCTGTACAGTGAAGGAAGGTGCCCATGGTATCATTAAGTTACCTAAAGCATCAGTAAATTAAACTAACATTCTTCCTTCTCAATTTAAAGGCACTGGATATAAATTGAAGGAGCTTGAAAAGATTGAAGAGGGTCAAACAATGATGATTGGTGGAAAGGAAATAGAAGTTATGGGTGTAATCTCTCCAGATGATTTCAACAGTGGCAAGTGCTTTCAGCTTGGAGGAGGAACTCCTGCTATGTCAACTTCTCAAGCTGCCATGAAGTGTTTCTCTAGCCCTTTCAAACAAGTCTGTAAACCAAGTTCAAAGGAAAATAGACAGAATGGTTTCCAAAATTGTAAGCCACGTCATGACCCACATGCACTAAGTAAGATTTAAAACATAATTTGAATATTGTATTTTTGTTATTTGAAGATTTTTGACATGTGCTTTTTTAAAGTTTAATTCGTATTTTAAAATTTTCAGGGGGAAATAATATATTTTTCAGATACACAATCTTACATAGAATACTATGCATGTATTGAAGGAAAAATATACAAATTATAGATGAATATACATATACATCTGTGATTTTGAATAAAATCTGACATGTTTAATAAGGAGAAAAATTAGGCAATTTGTGAACCAGGAATATTTTAAAACTTCTGTTTTAAAGACTATGCCTTGATCACATGCATTAGTGTATTAAAATATTGAATGGTGAATATCATATACAGAATTAAAACTTTGTGAGAATTCAGTTTTCATATTAAAAAATTAAGTTTAAAGTCACATTGAAAAGGGAACATGGTCTTTTTTTTGTTTTGTCGTTTACTCAACAAGTATTTCTTGACTGCCTTTTATACATTGACCCAGAGGTAAAACTGCCATTATGGGACATCTTACTTGGTGAGAAGACAGATTTGAATTACAGGGTAGTGGATATGAAAGTTGGAGAATAGAGCATGCTTATTTCATAATAGTAGTAAAATAAAAGCATATAAAAAACATACTTACTGTTTTCCCTTCTTGCAAGTATTATCAAAACAAATTTTGAAATAAAGGGATCTTCGAGATCATTTAGATCAGTCCTTCAGTTTGCTTGTGAGATAACAGACCCAGCTTGTGAGATAACAGTCCTTCAGTTTGCTTGTGAGATAACAGACCCATGCCTTACCTAAATTCAAGTAATTATTGTCATAATTTGTATAAAACCCTCAAATTAGAAATTTTCAGCTCTATATTAACAAATCTGAAAGTTAACTGAACTATAAAGTGGAAACTTATCCTTCTGATTTTTCTCGTTTTATCCAAATATTTTGTTACCCCGCTTTTGTAATAACCCTCCTCTTGTCCTTAGTCGCCTTTCTTTTTTTGCCTTCCTATTACTTAATAGAGGACTGTGGGAAACTGAAAAGAATACTGTGCATATTCAAGAACTGGATTAGTCCTGGTTTTGTCACTAAACCAACTGGTTCTTTGACCTGTTGAGACAGCTGTTGACCTCACTAGAGTTTTGCCTGCTCATGTGTAAAATGTGGGTTCTAACAGCCGGAGGGACTTGGAATCTCTGGTATACACTGTGTACAATGAAATCCCTTTGTATAAGTGGTAAATGGATGGTCATTCTTACATATTTATTTTCAGTAAGGGTAAATTAATTTCTCAATAAAAAAACTTAAGCATGAGAGATTTTGTTAGTATTTAATGATGCCTTATTATGAAGGTAGAGAGACATCTTATACTGATGGTTTAGATCTTATCTCTCTTGAAGATGGACACTTGTTAGTTGACTTATGATCCTTTCGCTTAAGCAGTATATGGTCTTCATCTCTTTTTTTCTCCTTGTCCTTTAAAAAAAAAAATGGGGTCATTTCTAGGTTGGAAACCCACAACTCTTGCTTTGTTACAGGGATATAGAAGAAAGCCAAGAACTAAATTTTCTATTTTCACTCCCTAATCCCCTACCTACCAGGAATTGACCTAAAAAGTGAGAATTCCTTTTAGTTGCTCAGAAACCTAGGAAGATACACAAAAAGCTTTCCTCTGGGTAACTGTTAATGGTAAACTTGACCAGACTTTCATTGCTGTCTGACTAGATGTATCTGCATTGTTGGGTATTTATTCTCCTGGGACTTTTTTTTTTTTATCTCTCTTCTTGTTTTGTTGTCCTTTTCTTTTTCTTTTTTGCTAATTTTAAAAATCTGTGTCATGATTTAGAGATATAAATATACCCTTGAAGTAATATTGATTGGTTCATTATATGACTTCAGATCTATCAATTGAGACCTGTTTTCTATTTTGATTTTGTATATTTTGGTGATATTTTAATAAATCTTTAAAAATTTTTAAAATGTCAGTGTAGTTCTAAAAAATTACATTATTCTTGAATGGTTATTTCATGCAGATTTGAAAAGATTCATGAATTTGACACTCATGAATGTAGTAATTTAAACAAGCGATGGTGAATTCAATGGAAAATTAGTCATCCTTTCTCAGTTGTGATTAATGAGTAATAGTCATTGTTGGTGTATTCAGGGCTGAAAATAAAGGGTGCCTTTATGTTCAATTTGAGAAACCTTTCCAGAATAAGGAAGTGAGCACTAGCAAGTGCATCTGGGCAAATTTCCAACCTGTGCTTTCAGTTGGAAAGAGTTCTCTTTGCTTTGAATACTGAACTATTAAATGTTGTGGATTACTGAATTCCTTACTAGACAATAGTGGATTTCAGTGATTTTGAAGCAGTTTTGGGCATATGAAGTTTAGAAAGTCTTTTGTAATTCTTTGCGTGAAACCTTATATGAATAAGGCATGGGATTTAAAATTTTTTTACCCTAATTTTGTTAGCATAGTGTTACCAAATTCCAGGTTTTTTTTTTTTTTGTTACCAACAATGGCAGCTTTATCTTATGAGTATCTAAAACTAGATAATGTAGTTGCTGACAATGTGAAATTGCAACATATTTATAATTATAGTTTACTTTTTTCTTGAGATTCCCTTGTTATGCTACGACCTGACAGCAATCACCAGAGGCTGTTCAATAGGAACTGTTTGCCTGTTGTGGATGTCGTGATAGATCCTTACCTTGTGTGTCATCTTCGACCACATCAGAAAGAAGGAATCATATTTCTTTATGAATGTGTAATGGGAATGAGGTATGAAAATAATTTGTTTAAATTATTCTGAGCTTTAATTTGTACCTTTGACATAATGGTTTTCTAGGAATAGCTTGATATAGTGAGCTTCAGAGGGCTTGTCATGAATTTTAGATAGTAGAAATGCTGAATGTACTTGATCTGTGTATTTATTCCCAAAATGGTTCTTTATGGGTACAATATGCCAGATATCTTACTAAGAACTGGGCATACAGTTGTCAGGACCATGGCCTTCATTCTGAAGTAGCTTATAAAGCATTTGAGAACATAAATAAATATAATCAACCTTAATGTAGTATAAGAGTTCACTACTATTATGATAAAGGGACATGGGGACAAAATGGAAGAAGTCTTTAATTTTGCTTATAAGGATTTTGGGAAAAAAGGCTTTCTTCTTATTTCTAGGAATTTTTCCTGAACTTTTTTTGTAGTTTTTTGATTAAAAAATTACAGTATTCTTTGTTAAAGATACATTAAAACACACACACACACACTAAAGGTGGTACAAAAGAATCAAAAATACCTGCTAATATATTGATATATTTCCTTCCAATCATTTTTTTTAAAGATGTATTTATTTATGCATACAAGGACTGGGGTACAGACCAGCAATGCGGGGGTTTGTGTGTGTGTGAAAAGATTCACCAGACACAGTAGGGCACAGAACAGGCAAATTGACTGAAACACACCGCTGAGGGGATTAGCGGGCAAGGTAGAGAGGTCTGCTTGTCCATATGGGTCACTCTCTGGTCGGGAATCGAACTCGTGATGCAGTGGCTGCGGATGCTTCATAGTGTGGTGCTTAATCCGATGCACCACCAGGAAGGCCCTGCTTCCAATTATTTTTTGCCTTATTTTGTTTTTATATGTAGAACCTTAATTTTTAAAAAAACTGGTTGTTTAATAGGGATTTGGGAATATAAATTTCCCATGTTCTTAAGAACTCCTTGAATGATGACAGGTGAAAGGAATACTATCTTCTAGAAGTTTCTAGATTCATGTTCCTTTCTCTTGGTGTTTGATTTCTTTCATATTCTCAGTATAATCAAAGGTGAACTTTTTTTTTTTAAAGATTTGTTTATTTATGCATACAAGCACTGGGGTACAGGTCAGAGGCGCGGGGAGGGGTGTGTGTGTGAGAGAGGATTCACCACAGAGAATGGGGAGCAGAACAGGCAGATCAACAGAAGCACACTGCTGAGGAGAGCAGCAGGCACAGCAGGAGGGGTCCATCGTGCCATGTGGGTCCCTCCCTGGCCGGCAGAAGGTATCGAACTCGTGCTGCAGTGGCTGCGGTTTGCTTCATAGTGCGCTGCTTAACCCACTGCGCCACCAGGGAGGCCCTGAACTTTTTAATTATTTTTGACTTCCTCAATATTGTTTGATTCCTAAATTTTTTTGGCCCTTCCATGCAGCAGTTCTAGTAACTAATGTTATAAAATTATATTCTATTTGGACTGTTTCAATACATTCCAACTTGTATATCTGTTGCTTTTTAAATTTGTTCCACCTATTGTTGCCAGTTTAGTTTGTTTCTGAAAAACAGTTTTAAACATGGCATTCTCTTAACTTAAAATCATTCAGACTCTCAGCACTTAGAATAGTGCTATAGTAGTTCTTAATCTGTGATACATGCTTCACTGGTGGTGTGTTGGATTGTTTTAGATGTGTGTGGTTAAACCTTGTTTTATAATTTTAATAGAATATTCAGTTCATGAATTTTTTTTTAAAGACAGCACATCAAACTTTAGGTTTACAGATAAATTATGATTAAAAAATTTTCTTTTCAAATCTAATTAAAAATGTGAATTGATTTAAAAATCATTAACAAATAATTAGTACCACATAGTACCACATATATGGCAAAAAAGGTGTGACTGACTCATGAAAGACTGATGTTTGGCAGATCCTCACGTACAAGAAACATTGTGAGCTTTTAAGGATAAGTATCTTCATTTTTTGTCTTTGCCTATCTTGCCAGGTTCATAACCTTGAATTTCATTGCTTAGAATTCAATTCAAGCTCTAACTATTCTGACCTACTCAATGCCTGTAGTGAATTCCTGTTCACTTTTTAAAACACTGCTCAAGGTATACCTTCTCAGGGAAGCCTTCCTGCTGTGTTCTCTCCACTCCAAAAGGATGGATCACTACTTTCTTGACTCCTTACTATATCTCAGCTGGCATTTGTTCTTGCATTGGCAAATTATTGATCTAAAAAAAAAGAGTGACTATAATTCTTGTTTGTAATTTTTTCTCTACACTTTAAAATGTAACACATATAAAATTGCTTTTTGTTTATCATGTCACCAATAGAATGAATTAAAAAACTATACTTTCCATTTGGGTGCTATTCTTAATTTTTTAAAAAAATATTTATTTATGCACACAAGAGCTGGGGTACAGGCCAGAGGTGTGGGAGGTGAGAGGATTCACCAAAGACAGAGCAGGGAGCAGAACAGGCAGATCAACGGAAGCACACTGCTGAAGGGAGCAGCGGGCACAGCAGGAGAGGTCTGCCGCACCATGTGGGTCCCCTCACTGGCAGGCAGCAGGGATCAAACTTGTGCTGCAGTGGCTGCGGTCTGCTTCATAGTGTGTTGCTTAACCCACTGCGCCACCAGAGAGGCCCTACTATTCTTAATTCTTTTGGACTTTGTAACTTTTAAAATGTAAATACACATATCGTAGCTTTAAAAACTGAAATAGCATGAAATGGCACTTGTTAATATTTCTTATTATATTTAATTTTAAACTGCCTTAGTAGACTTACTAAATTATGTGTTTGCGATTAAGCTCTTAGTGTTTGCTTTTTCATACACTTATATTGAAAAGGAGTTATTTTGGTTGGGGATTTTTTACTTCCAGAGAATTATAAATATAATATACTTTAAATTGTTTTGAGAACTATACTGAAAGTGATAAAATTTGCTTAACTGTTAGTGATGAGAAGTACAGTAAAATTATTAAGTGTAGAGGTAAAGTATGAGACAGTAAATATAATTTAGATTAAAGTTTCTAATTTCAGATTTAAGTAAGTTAATTGACAGTTAATTTATAATGATTATTAAAGATGCAAATGAAATGATTATTAAAGAGTCAAAAGAGATATATTGTAACTCAGCCAGGTGAAAAACTAGAAAAACCACTGCGGGGGGTTATAAATAATTATAAAATATCATTTCTTATTCTTTTTGTGATGATGTTAGGGACAAAAATACTTTTCTATTGTGACTGAAGTATAATTATTTCTAACAGAGTTAATGGCAAATGTGGAGCTATTCTTGCTGATGAAATGGGTTTAGGGAAAACACTGCAATGTATCTCACTCATCTGGACTCTACAGTGTCAGGGGCCCTATGGAAGCAAGCCAGTAATAAAGAAGACACTTATTGTCACACCTGGAAGCTTGGTTAATAATTGGAGGAAAGAATTTCAAAAATGGTTAGGAAGTGAAAGGATCAAGATATTTACTGTTGATCAGGTAAGAAACTTAAAAGTTTATCCTGGTCATTTTCTGAATCTCTAGCTTCTCAAATCAATGTTGTAGTTTTTAAAAAAGATTTATTTATTTATGCACACAAGAACTGGGGTACAGGCCAGAGGTATGAGTGTGAGAGGATCTACCAGAGACAGAGTGAGGAACAGAACAGGAGATCAACTGAAACACACTGCCAAGGGCAGCAGCAGGTGAGGCAGGAGAGGTCTGCTGCTCCATGTGGGTCACCTCCCCAGCCAGAGGCAGGGATTCGAACTCATGCTACAGTGGCTTAGGTTTGCTTCATAGTGCATTGCTTAACCCACTGCACCACCAGGGAGGCCCCAATGTTGTAGTTTTTACTCTCTCTCTGTGTCACAGTTTTTTAAGTGTATGTATCTCTCCAACTCCTTTACAGGAAAATGGAATCTTGCATACAATTTGGATTTGGGTTAACATACTGATACTTGATTATTGTCTGTCAGCTAAATACTGCTTAAATTTGATTTCACATAGTTGTGTTTTTTTTTTTCTTTTTTAGAACCACAAAGTAGAAGAATTCATCAAATCTCCATTTTATTCTGTTCTTACAATTAGTTATGAAATGTTGCTTCGTTCCCTGGATCAGATCAAGAATATAAAATTTGATCTTTTAATCTGTGATGAAGGTCATCGTTTGAAGAACAGTACCATTAAGACAACTACAGCCCTCACTGGTCTTTCTTGTGAGAAAAGAATAATTCTAACTGGTCAGTATCTACTTTTGGGAAGAAATGAGGACATTTTGGTTAGTGCACATAGAACATTTATAATATAATGGTTGGTATCCAAAGAATTGGTGGTGTTGGATAGAATTCATACCAACAAACATGAGCTAATTGAAACCTGATAAGATTCTGAATCATCAAATTCCTTTGCAATTATTTGCAAGCCAGAGTTTGAATTTTTTTGAGGGATAAACACAACAGTACTGTGGAAAATAATATGGGAGATGGGGCTTGACTGCCTATGCTTGATTATTGAGTTTGACATTTTTTAGATGTGCAACTTTATTTTTAAGGGTTTATTTATTTATGCATACAAGAATCGGGAAACAGGCCAGAGGTGCGGAGGGGTGGGGTGAGAGTATTCACCAGAGACAGAGTGGGGAGCAAAACAGACTGATCTACTGAAATACACTGCTGAGGGGAGTAGCGGGCAAGATAGGAGAGGTTTGCTGCACCAAGTGGGTAACTTCCCTGGTCAGGGATTGAACTTGTGCTGCAGTGGCTTCATAATGCTGTGACTCAATCCCTGCGTCACCAGGGAGGCCCTAGGTATGCACCTTTAGGCCAGTTAATTTAGCATCTCTTGACCTCAATGTCCTTACCTATGAAATAGGGTGAATAATATCTACTTCATAGAGTTGTAAAGAAAGAAACTTCCTGGAACATGTGTGTTTAATGTAATACCTATTATTTTTGATATGTATGTGCTACATGAATATGGTTTACTGATGGCCACACCTCTAGCTCAGACTGTCTGGAAAGGAGGGATGAGCCATGTGTAAATACAAGAATTGTTAGAATTGTTTTCTACCTACTCCTTGGGGCTTTTTTGATAATTATTTTTTAGTAAGGTAACATTGGTTTTACAACACTGTATATAATCCAGAAATACAGGATCCCACCTCTTCAGGGGTATGTTACCACACTATACCCACCAACAAGTTCTACCTGTTCCTGTTTTAGCTTAAAACTGGATTAGAAGCATACCTGAGTACTTCAGTTTGGCTTTTCTTCCACACCTTACCTGTGGCCCTTCCAATTTGCTATTCTGGCAGCAGAAGAAAGAAGAGAATTGTATTTATTACTAATAGTTATAAACCCTCCATTTTCTACTCATAACTCCATTTCCCTATCTCCTTCAACTATTTTGGAAAAAATGGGAGAACATGATTTTTATATCAGGTTCTTTTATGTCATTTTGTCCCTTGTGTATTCTTAATGCCTATCAGAACTCCCTTTTTCAGTCAAAATAAGGAGAGAACAGGTTGTGACCATCAGTTTTATCCTTCATTTACATCTTTAGGGTAGAAATGTGCCCCAGAGCAACAGAGAGAAATTACCCTATTCTAGTCTTACAGAGTTGGGGGTAAGAAAGTTACCCATCTTAAGGTAATTTATGGCCATTTAACTTCCAATTTGTTTAGAAGGCTTGTATTAACCATTTCCAAATGTGATTTTTAAAAATTAATTTTTGAGAAATATTAAATGACCTACATATTCTTCACATTTGGGCGTTTAAATGTAATAAATAGGGTTCAAATCTCATAGTTATTTATATTTCCACAATCAGTAGCTGTTCAACAAGTGTTTGTCAGTAATAGTGATATGGGAACTAGAGAATAGAAAAACTGACTTTCACTATTTATAAAAGGCTATTTTTTTAAAGATTTACTTATTTTTAAAAATTCATTTATGCAATTCAAGAACTGGGGTTTACATCAGTTCGGTGAGAGGATTCTCCAGAGACAGAGTGGGGAGCAAAACAGACATATCTACTGAAGTACACTGCTGAGGGGAACAGCAGGGGAGACTGGGGAGGTCTCCTGTGCCTTGTGGGTCAGCTCCCTGGGAGTCAGGAATGAACTAACTGTAGCTGCCAATGGCTTAATAGTGCTGAGAGTTAACCCCTTGCACCCCAATGAAAGGCTGTTTTTAAAGGAAAAATGAGTTGGGGAAATAACAAAATTAACATAGGTGGTTTTGGGCTTTTTTGGGGGGAGGGGTATCTTAGCTGTTTGAGAAACTGACTGGACTTTTTATACTTTATTCTCAAAGCTGTAGTTCCAATTTCTTAATTAACTTCATTTTGAGATTCTTGGGACTAGAAAAGGAATGGGAAAATAAGATTTAGCTAAATTTAGGTACACAGTAGTAGAAGAGAAAAACAGACTTTTTCTTTTCTGTTCAGTATGGGATTACTGTTGTTTATTGAAAAAGTAATAGCAGCTGTAGAGTTAAAATGGTTGATAGTAGAGTCAGGAGAAAAAAGTAATAAAAACAATGAGAAATAAGGTTACTGAAGAGTACCAAAGATCAAGAATAAAAATAGTATTCTCCCCCAATTGAAAATCAGATAATTTTCCTTAGCAAGAATGGACAATTTTACCAATAGACTGAATTAGAAGCAAGTACTAATTCAACTAACATTGCAAATTAAATTTAGTATTTGTAGTAGGAAATACTTTAGGGATTTCATTCAAAAGGAATGTTCTGAGGGTGGCTATGAGGCAGTTTCATGTGAGAAATTAGCATTGCCCTTTTGTTTTTTCTTTGTCTTCTTTAGCTTGTTTCCACTTCTCTGTCATTGTCCCTGCTGCCCCTTGAGCTATGAATTTAGGTAAAAAAAAATGTGCGCTAACTAACCTCTTACCTTTACAAATACTCAATCTCCGTAGATTTGCCTGACTGAATTCTCTTATAATGGTAGGGCATATTTCTCCCAAGGTAATTTGTTTATTACCATGAAGGTAATATTTGTACATGAGTATGTACAGTACTGTGTACATAGTAGATGTTCAGAGTTTTCTAAGAGTTAAACAAAAGTAATTTTGCCTTTGTTTCCTGGTTTTATTTAGTCCAGTGATGTGGGGAACTTTCAGTTAATATATATTTGACAATGGTCAGGATTCTATTTGATTAATAGAGATGAATTAGATCGTTAGGGCTGCAATAACAAAATATCATAGACTGTGTAACTTAACAGAAATTTGTTTTCCTACAGTTCTGGAAGCTGAAAGGTCAAGATAAGAGTGTTGGCAGGATTGGTTTCTACTGAGGCCTCTTGCCTTGGATTGTAGATGACCATCCTTTGCTATGTCCTCATGGTCTACCCTCTGTATGTGTGCATTCTTATTGTCCATTCTCCCTATAGTAATCATTGTCATGGGTACTTTTTTTTTTTTAAAGATTGATTTTATTTTTACATATAAGATCTGGGGTACAGGCCAGAGGTGTGGGCGGTGAGAGGATTCACCAGAGACAGAGTGGGGAGCAGAACAGGCAGATCGACTGAAACACACTGCTGAGGGGAGCAGCAGGCGAGGCAGGAGAGGTCTGCTGCGCCATGTGGGTCCCCTCCCTTGCCAGGGGCTGGGATCAAACTCATGCTGCAGTGGCTGCGGTTTGCTTCATAGTGCGTTGCTTAACTCACTGTGCCACCAGGGAGGCCCTGTCATGGATACTTTTAAGGGTTAACAAAATGCAGCCAACATAAATATTTTCTCTAGTGCTTTCTATGATGCGTCTAAAAATTTAGTTCTGACTAAATTTTAAATATGTCAAAAATTAATAAACATTAATCTAACATAGTGTCAACCCATTTAGTTTTGAGAGAAGTGATTATTAAACTCCCTCACATTATAAAAGTCATGTTAATGAAATAAGTGCATAGTTATTTATTTATATCTTTGGATAAGTTTTTCTAATTTGTTTTTTGAGAATTTTCTGAAATTATTCTGTTGGTCTGTATGTTCTTTTACTATGATTAGAATCATTGAAATGTGCAAATTCTTCTTTAAAAATTAGTTAGCCAGAAGGTATGGAGTATGTGATTTATGGAGGGTATATTAGTCCATTACAATCTGTGTCAACTTTTAAGGCTAGTGAAGATTCCAGTTTGATTTGATAATACCTTTAATTCTCTCATTACTTTTGAAAAGCAATAACAACTTTATTTACTTTTGAAAGGTAATAGCTGTAATCATATAGTGGTTAGCAGTCTATATTGTGAAAGGTAATAATAATTGATGTCATTCAATGTCTGCTAAATGTCAGGCACTGTGCTGGGTACTTCACATACATTGTCTCTACTTTTCATTGTAATACTACTAGGAAATTACTGTATTTCCATTTTCATAAGTGAAAAAAATCTTGACTTTAAATTAATGAGCCTAAGCAACTTGTTCAGAGTTGTATAGTTGTCATAATATTAGGAGTCACTAACAACTACAGAACATTTATTGTGTTTTGGACACTTTATTAAGAATAATATATGATTATGGGCCTACCTGGTGTCATAGGGGTTAACATCTCAGCGCTATCAAGCTATTGCTAGCCATTGCTGCTTGAGTTTGATCCTAAGCCAGGACCTAACTAACCCTTATGGGGCAGCAGACCTCTCCTGTCTTGCCTGCTGCTCCCCCTCAGCAGTGTATTTCAGTATATCTGCCTGTTCTGCTCCCCAGTCTGTCTCTGTCTCTGGTAAATTCTCTCACCCCCAGCATCTCGGCCTACAACCCAGTTCTTCTATGCATAAACAAATAAATAAGTAAATAAAATCTTTAAAAAAAGAGACTACTATATGATTAACTCACTTGATCCTCACTATGCTGGGAGTTATTTCCATTTTACAGATGATAAAATTGGAGTAATTTTAGGGTCATTCACAAAACAAATGATGCAGGTAGGATTTGAACCTAAGTAGTAAGACTTCAGAGTCTATACTAAAACAATAAGAGGCTATACCCAGTAAAACCAGAGTAAAAAATGTGTATAATTAATATTTTTTTTCAATTTTATTTTCTCGGTTTTAGACACTGCTTCTATTTAATCCTCTTTGGGGAAAAAGTGCAAATTTCTTTGTTGACCTGTGATTGTAAAAGCAAACTTTATTGGCGTCTCATCACTTTTATCTCTCTTTAGGTACTCCAGTTCAGAATGATCTCCAAGAATTTTTTGCATTAATTGATTTTGTAAATCCAGGAATATTAGGCTCTTTGTCATCTTATAGAAAAATATATGAGGAACCCATCATTGCATCAAGACAACCTTCTGCTTCTGAGGTATGATTTACTTTAATAAATAGTTTAAAAAGAGCAACATGTCTAGGAAAATTATTCATAACTTGTGTATTATTTTAATTTAGGGCAAATTAAATTAATTTAGAGAATTCTTTATTTTTCTCACAAGCCATTACCTCTTCTAGCATCCCTTATTTTAGAAAACAGCGAAGAAAAACATAAATAAGTACCTTACAAAGAATTATAATATAAATTTATATGGTTACAGTTGTAAACATGTAAAAGTGGCCTTTCTTACAAGTATTGAAAAAAGTAAACTAAAATAATCATGACATAACTTTTGTATTTTTCTATTGATGCTTTAGTTGGTTGATTTTGTATAGTACTTAGATAAGAGATCTGTCTTCCATTGGTTGGAAGGTAAATTGATGCAACCAGAGGATATTTTCACACATTTTGTGTATCTTTTGGCCTGGGAGTACCAGTTATAGGGGTTTTTTATAAAGAAATAATTTATTATAAAGAAGTAATCATAGGACTTTCCTGCTGGCGCAGCGGGTTGAGTGGTGCACTATGAAGCATCCGCGGCACAGCAGTGCTGTTCGATCCCCAGCCAGGGAATGGACCCTCGTGGTGCAGCAGACCTCTCCTGCTGTGCCCGCTGCTCCCCTCAGCAGTGTGTTTCGGTCGATCTGCCTGTTTTGCTCCCAGCTCTGTCTCTGGTGAATCCTCTCACCTCCCGCGACTCTGGCCTGTACCCTAGCTCTTGTATGCATAAATAAATAAATCTGTAAAAAAAAAAAAAAGTAATCATAGTTGTGCTTCTGGTTGTAAGGGTTAAAAATTAGAAACAAATTGAAGAAAACAAACTAATTGGAAACAAAACATTTCTAAAGGTAGGAAAATTATTAAACTAGAGCCTACATGTTGTATATTTAATATATCTAACTGAATCTAAGATAATACTAATTCTCAGATGCATAATTATTTTATGTATCACTAAGGAAAACATACTTTTAATTATAATTGCAAGAAGTCACTGATTATAAAATAGTATCCTATTTCAGAGAAGCTAAGTGGAAAAAGTCTTAGAATTATTAGAATCAATCAACAATTACTGAACATTTCTCAAGGAACAAGAATTATAGAAAATATTGGTTTATACAAATATTAATATAAATATATGTTAACATAACATATACTACTATCAGTATTATAAAATAGCATGGAAAATTCATGGTACATTATTTAAAAATAAAATCACATTCACCTAAAGGGCTGGATGCTAAGCGCTAGATAATAGGGTATACAGTGAGACACCAAACTGACTGGTTCCTTGTTCCTGTGGAGCTTTATAGTTTGAGATCCTATTTTATTTTACAAATAAGATAAAACTACTTGCATACTAATGCAAAGAAAAATGACTTGGAAGATACATATGTTTTGACAGCAGTGATTATTTCTGGTTAACCAAAGTTGGGTTTAAATATATTTTTACATAACTTAATTTCTGATTTTTCTTCAGTGACCCTACTTCTTTTGTAATGGAAATTGGAAATAGTTTTAAAATATATCAGAAATTTTCTGTGATTTAAATAGAAACAAATCTATACCTTTAGGATTTATTTTTAAGCTTCACTGTGATTCTGTATGCGCAAAAGATTTTTTTTTTACTAAAGATTTATTTAGGCATGCAAGCACTGGGGTACAGGCCAGAGGTACGGGGAGGTGAGAGAATCCACCAGACAGAACAGGGGCAGAACAGGCAGATGGCCTGAAACACACTGCTGAGGGGAGCAGCAGGCCAGGCAGAAGAGATCTGCCTGTGCCATGTGGGTCTTCTCCCCAGCCGGCAGAAGGGATCGAACTCAGAAGGGATCGAACTTGTGCTACAGTGGCTGCGGTTTACTTCATAGTGCGTTGCTTAACCCACTGCGCCACCAGGGAGGGCCTGGCTCAAAAGATTTTACAGAGATTTTAAACATTACATTCATATTGTTTCTGACTTAAAAATATACAACTATTTAATAAACCATGTGGAATGATTTTTGGAGGAACTGGCTGTGTTTGTAGGATTAGTATTAGGATCAGTAACTTGTCAAAATATTTGCTTCCATAAACTTACTATAATTAGTTCTTTGCTGAAGATTTTAAGACTGTACCAATTTGGGCTTTACATGAAAACTTACCTTTGGAATAATTTAGTAACAGCAAATCTCTCAGTGATGCTAGTAGCAAAGTAAACAAGGATTAGGAGGAGGCTGTGACTTCACTTCATTAAATGCTTATGCTGAACGTTTAAAGAGACGATGGTTCTTGGTATCCAAACTTGTATTTTATTTCTTCTGTTTTAAAAAAAATCCGAAGGGAAACAATCAGTAAGTGGTTTATCTTTATAAAGCGCCTAGTGTTCATTTTTGACTGCAAGTATTTTTGTTTACATTTTTAATTCTACCATTTTTTCCATAGGAAGAAAAGGAGTTAGGAGAGAAAAGAGCAGCTGAACTCACTTGTCTCACTGGACTCTTTGTCCTTAGAAGAACTCAAGAGGTCATAAATAAATATCTTCCACCTAAAGTAGAGAATGTAGTCTTTTGCCGACCAGGAGCACTACAGATTGAACTTTATCGGAAGCTGTTGAATTCTCAGGCTGTGAGGTTCTGTCTTCAAGGGTTGTTGGAAAATAGTCCTCACCTAATATGTATAGGTGCTCTTAAAAAGCTGTGCAATCACCCCTGTCTTTTGTTCAACTCTATAAAGGTAAGTAGAACTAAGGGTTCTGTGTCCTGTGATCTGGACTGATCGCCAGCGTGGCATTTTAGGGTTTTTTAAAAGCACTACAGCCTTGCCAGTATGGTTCTAGCTAGAACTTATCCGACCTTCTCTGTATTCTTCAGTGCATGTTCACATTCCTATTTTGTGCTAACAAATATAAATTTATCATTAGAAATAATTTTTCCTCATTATAGAAATGATGCATGATTGTTGTATGAAGTCTGTAAAACTCAGGAAACCACAAATAAGAAAATAATTATCTGCTGGTTAGAGCTTAAATTGATACAATTGGCAGGTAGTTTGGCAATATGTATCACAAGTCTTATATCTGGTGCCCTGGAAATACTACTTTTTGTTGATTTGTGAGGTTCACAAGACAGGAGAGAAAGGTAATATCAAGGAGGGAAGGAGCAGGAAGTATCAGTGATGAGAAAACTCAGGGTTTGGGTTGAGAACAGATTCTATAGCACTGTTTACCCTCTGTTTTCTTCTTTGTTTCTCACATGTGGGCAGTGAGACTGTACTTGTAGGGTGAGGGTAGCAGGTTCTTGGAGACTGCTTTAGAACTGCTTTGTGATTAACTCAGCAGGGTGCATGTTATTTTTTTTTTAAATGACCGCATCATAAACTATTACCATTTATATATTTACCTTAGTCTTTTCAGGTAGCTATTTATCTTTACTCTTTTTTTCATACTGTTAGCATTTTTTCCTGCCAATTAAAAACAAACATGGACCACTGTTAACAATCATCCTTTTGAATAGGAAAAACAATGTAACTCAACATGGGATGAAAATGAAGACAGGAGTCTATATGAAGGCTTGATAAATGTGTTTCCTGCTGATTACAACCCTCTCATGTTTACTGAGAAAGAGTCAGGAAAACTACAGGTTCTGTCAAAACTGTTAGAGGTTATCCATGAACTTCGTCCTACTGAAAAGTAAGAGGTCAATTTAATAAATTGCTTTTAAGAACTCATGGAATTTTAGCTTGGACTATGTCCTTACCCCTACCCTCTAATTTTTTTTTTTTTAAAAGAAGAAAACATCACAAAATAAATTGTTCTTTGGGGGCATGGTGAACGTCAATCATTTTCTAAACTTATCATTTATAATGTTTTTGTTTTTATTTAAGAAAAACCAAATGTAATACTGGTATTTAAAAAAAACCCTATAGATGTCTTCTGATATATATATATATATATAACACCTAACTTGTTTTAAATCTGTCATAATTTTTTTCTTCTTTTATTATCCTTTAAATGTTTAAATAGTCCTTAGGGTTTCCTCTTAGGCTTCCTTCTCACTCATACCCTTCCTGGATTATTTCTACTCCTTATTATTCACAATTTCTTTTCTTTTTTTTTTTATAATTCACAATTTCAACTACTATCTAAATAGTATTGATTCCACGTCTGTATCTCTAGTCTAGCTCTCCCTTCTGGTTTCTATAACCTTAATACTATCTCAGGGACATCTAAATCTGTCTTAATTTCTGTTGGTCTCTGGGCTTCACAGTTCCTTGTCCCTCCTGGTTGTTGTGTTTATTCACTAGGCTTCCTGGCTTGTTGAACAGAGTTCCTGTTGGAGTCTAGCACTTTTGCTCCAGTGATTGGGTATTCTTAGGCTGCATGTATAGTCTGGTGACCCTAAAAATAATAGCTTTTTTTCAAAGTGGTATGCATTGGTATATATATATTTTTTAAGTGTAAAGATTTTCTATTTTTTTTTTAAAGATTTTATTTATTTATGCATACAAGCCCTGGGGTACAGACCAGAGGTATGGGGGGTGAGAGGATCCACCAGAAACAGAGTGGGGAGCAGAACAGGCAGATTAACTGAAATACACTGTTGAGGGGAGGTAGGAGAGTTCTGCTGTGCCATGTGAGTCACCATCCTGGCTGGCGGCTGTGATTGAAATTGTGCTGCAGTGGCTGTGGTTTGCTTCAAAGTGCCTTGCTTAACCCATTGCGTCACCAGGGAGAGCCCTTAAGTATAAAGATTTTCATTTTTTCACTATGTCCCTGCCTTCTTGAGGACCCTGGTTTAAGTTTCTTTGGCTTACTTTCTCCAGATAATAAGCATTCTGTGAGGAAAAAAGTTTACTGATTACATGAAAGTAGAATCTGAATTCTACTTATCAGTTCTCTTATGATAGCTCCATTCTACTCTTGCCTTAACAAGATTCTATAGTGTGAATGGACTTCAATTGTTATCTATTGAAATCTCCCTCATTAGGCACATTAGGTTTCACTGTCTCTGTAATTCCAAAGCAGGTTGTCATTTCACTATTCTCTGTTTTCATATATATGTATCTCCTGTTTTTATAAAAGATAGAATTTTTATTTCTATTTTTCTTTCTTATGTTTTTAGCATAAAAACTTCAGAGAGGTAAAGAAGGCAGAAAGGACTGCTATACCTCTTAGAACAGGTAGTCTCTTGTATATTGACTAAAATTACATTTGAAGGAGAACCTGTGTTTTAATTGTATAAAGTCATTGTTATTCTATAAATATCAGTGAGAATATTACTGTGGTATTTTCCTTCAATTAAAAAATACAACATTACCTTCAAGTTGCATAGCAAGAATCTCTCTTTTTGATTTCAGGGTAGTATTGGTATCCAACTACACAAAGACGTTGAATATTTTACAAGAAGTGTGCAATCGTTACGGATATGCTTATACAAGACTTGATGGACAAACACCAATCTCTCAAAGGCAGCAAATTGTTGATGGCTTCAATAGCAAATACTCCTCTGATTTTATTTTTTTGTTAAGTTCAAAAGCTGGTGGTGTAGGACTTAATCTTGTTGGAGGATCTCATTTAATTCTTTATGACATTGATTGGAATCCAGCCACTGATATCCAGGTAGGATTGCTTATATGCATTAAATAAACATTAAATGCCTACTGGGGATACAGTCCCTGCTGGAAATAAAGTTTATGCTAGTGTGTAATTGCTGCATATAGAGCCCTTGTTTTTAGTCAGGCATTTTACAAAGTGTTTTCCAGCTACTTAATCTTTACACTAGCCCTACAAATGTTAATATTTATTAGCTCTGTTTTAAAGATGAAGATAGGGAAGCTTGTTCTAGGTCATGTAACTTGTAAGAGACAGAGCCAGTATTCAAACCCTTAACAGTATGTCGCTGGGCAAAGAGAAACTTTTGTGTTCAGAGTTTTGGACATTGATCATGTGACCATGGATTGTTCCTCTTTCTTTGTCCCACGAATAGACATGAAGTGCTTGGGCAAGCCTGGGCTTGTTATTTGAATCTCTAAGTAAAATCCTTGATTTTTTTTTTTAAAGATTTATTTATTTATGCATAGAAGAGCTGGGGTACAGGCCAGAGTCCAGGGAGGTGAGAGGATTCACCAGACAGAGTGGGGAGCAGAACAGGCAGACTGACTGAAACCCACTGCCAAGGGCAGCAGCGGGCAGGCAAAGCAGGAGAGGTCTGCTGTGCCATGTGGGGCCCCTCCCTGGCCAGGGATCAAACTCGTGCTGCTGTGCTGCGGATGCTTCACAGTGTGGCTCTCAACCCACTGCGTCACCAGAGAGGCCCCTAAGTAAAATACTTGATTCCTAGTCTTAAGTGTATTAATACAAATTGCTTATGTTGAAAAGACTTATTAATTTCTTTTTTTTTTTAAGATTTTTTAAAATTTATTTATGCATACAAGAGCTGGGGTACAGGTCAGAGTCCAGGGAGGTGAGAGGATCCAGACAGAGCGGGGAGCAGAACAGGCAGACTGACTGAAACACACTGCTGAGGGGAGCAGCAGGCGAGGCAGGAGAGGTCTGCTGCGCCATGTGGGTCCCCTCCGTGGCTGGCCGCAGGGATCGAACTCGTGCTGCAGTGGCTGCGGTTTGCTTCATAGTGCATTGCTTATCCCACTGCGCCACCAGGGAGGCCCCCAAGACTGTTAATTTCTGCTGTGTTCTTAGAATTTTCATTTATTTTCTTTAGGCAATGTCAAGAGTGTGGAGAGATGGACAGAAACATCCAGTGCATATATACAGACTCCTAACTACAGGTGATCACCCTTTAGCGTGACAAGAAATGTCATGTTAAATAATTTAAAAACTTTATTTTGTTGTTAATCTGTGTTTCAGTGTTAAGAATATTGTTATTTTATTAACTAGTATGCTAATAAACATCTTTAATTCTACGTGCATGTTTTCTTTTCAGGTACAATAGAAGAAAAGATTTATCAAAGGCAGATCAGCAAGCAAGGTCTTTCGGGGGCAGTTGTTGATCTAGCGAAGACATCTGAACATATACAGTTTTCAGCAGAGGAACTTAAAAATTTGTTCACGTTACATGAGAGCTCACATTGTATTACTCATGATTTGCTTGACTGTGAATGTGCAGAGGAAAAAGATACAGGTTAGTTGTACCTTAATTCTGTTTTTATGGTAAAGATAATTTGTCTCCCTTTAATAACTGAAGATATTTAAATATAGAATAGATAAAACACCATTTGAATTTATTATTTTTCTTTACTTCTTAGTTTATAGGGCAAGGCCAGGTGAGTATTTGAGAAAACATTATTAGAATCTTATTAGTTATCCCAGTTTAGTTTTTTTTTTTTAGATTTATTTATTTATGCATACAAGCACTGGGGTACAGGTCAGAGTTGCAGGGTAGAGAATCCACCAGACAGAGTGGGGAACAGAACAGGCAGATCAACTGAAATACACTATGGAGGGGAGCGGCAAGGCAGGAGAGTTCGGCCTGTGTCATGTGGGTCACCTCCCCAGCAGGGGGTAGGGATTGAACTCATGCTGCCATGGCTGTGGTTTGCTTTATAGTGCTTTGCTTAACCCACTGCACCACCAGGGAGGGCCCCAGTTTAGTTTTTTATTTCTGAATTATAAATTGGTAATATACTTCAACTACTTAAAAATATAAAGTGCATATGATGAAAATCTTCCCATAATATTCTTATCTACCTCGTTTCTAGCCTTACTATTTCATGAAAAACCATCATTATTAGTTTTTATGTGTCCTATATTTTTATGTATATGCAGGAACTTTTTTTTTTTAAATTTATATATTTATGCATACAAGCACTGGGGTACAGGCCAGAGGTGTGGGGGGATGAGAAGATTCACCACAGAGAGCGGGGAGCAGAACAGGCAGATCAACCGAAGTACACGGCTGAGGGAAGCAGTGGGCACAGCAGGAGAGGTCTGCCACGCCATATGGGTCCCCTCCCTGGCCGGCAGCAGGGATCAAACTTGTGCTGCAGTGGCTGCGATTTGCTTTATAGTGCGTTGCTTAACCCACTGCGCTACCAGGGAGGCCCTATGCAGGAAATTTTAAATATATATTCTTACCCCCAATAAAGGGTAGTGGAGTTATATATTAGTAAAATCTGTACCTTTTTAACACAATTTTTATCTTAAACCATTTATTTACAGTTCTCTCTTTTTCTCGCCTCAGCTATATAATCCTCCATTGTATGGCTATATCATTATTTTTCAGAGGCACATTAGGTTCTTGCTTGTCAATATATATCTTCTTCATGTATCTTTTTCCATGTGTTTTGATATACTTATAAATTTTGAGTGTTGTAAGGCCAGAGACTATGTACATTTTTAATTTTAATAGCTATTGCTGAAATGTTCTCCTTTGGGTGTTTTATCATTTACATCTCGCCAACAGTATACCAAAGTGGCTATTTCCCTAGGGCTTTGCTAGTTAGTGAATTACAAAAGTTGGATTTTTGCCAGTCTGATAGAAAAAAAATGTTGACCTCTCTTTTTGATGAATAAAGTAGAATGTATTTCTCTATGCCTGAGAGCTGTATTTTCTTTGTTAACCATCTTTTGCCCGTTTTTCTATTAATAACCTTGTTTTTGTTAGATATATCTGCTTTTCTATTAATAACCTTGTTTTTGTTAGATATATCTGTTATTGAAAGAAATATATTAAAATATTGCAATATTTTGGATTTGTCAGGGAGCCTTGGTTTTCTGTCAATTTTTGCTTTTAGATGTTTTATATATTTTTGTGAAGTTTTATTTCGTTATTACTTATTTTATTATTACATAGTGATTACTTTATCCCTAATGCATTTTGCTTTCATTCAGTCTTAAGTTGTCTTTT
Organism: Galemys pyrenaicus; assembly: GCA_019455555.1. Classification (NCBI taxonomy): domain Eukaryota; kingdom Metazoa; phylum Chordata; class Mammalia; order Eulipotyphla; family Talpidae; genus Galemys; species Galemys pyrenaicus. The sequence continues at coordinate 17,322,991 of JAGFMF010011568.1, read as the reverse complement.
TTCATTCTTTTGTCTAAAATTATTTGGTGTCTTATGTTTTAGGTATTTATCTTATAAATAATGAAAAGCTGGATTTTGACTGGCCAATTTTTTTTTTTTACTTATTTCAGGTGATTCATTGGAAAAATTCCAATGCTCTAGAAATTGTCAGCTTGGTCCACATCAACAGAAGTCTCACTCTCTGAAACCTCTTTCCATGTCACAGCTGAAGCAATGGAAACATTTTTCTGGAGATAATTTAAATATTACGGATCCTTTTCTTGAAAGAATAAGAGAAAATGTGTCATTCTTTTTTCAGAATATAACCCATCAGACTGCTGCTATATAATGAAAAATTACTTCCCTTCTCCCCTTTTTTAATATAGTAATATAATAGTTAAATATAACTTGAGAACTAATAGAATTATTTAAATTATAATGGTATATTTTGCTACAAAATAGATTATGGCTTTGATTCAATAACCAAATTGAGTTGTTTAATTTTTTGTACATATTCTTAAAATTTGAAACTTTAAAGATGTATTTTTGACAGTTTTTTATTAATAACTCCATAATTAACATCCTTTTAAGTATTTACTATGGGATTTTCATAAAGAATATGAAAAGGTAAAATGCCTAGTCTGTATCTTTGGGGATTCCAGTCTGATTAGGAATATTTGACATATATGTGTGAGACTGCTAAAAAATTTAAACCATAGCTCAAGGGAAAAAGAGAGCTAGAGACTGGAATTGCAACTAGCTGAAGATGTTGACTGTAATAGCTGCTGCAAGGCAGTTTGAGTGGGAATGGTCACTGGGTTTGGAGCAGAAGATGAAGGAATGTGGGACACTTGAGAACACTTGTTCCTAACCTAAGACCGCAGAGTCAATGGGGGACTGGCATGCAGTTGATAAAGCATGCTTGTACACTGAATAATGGCTCAGCTACTATCACATCAAGGGTTATCTATAAAATTTGACATTAAAAAAGGAAGTCTTAATGTACAAAGCAAACTTTATAAGTCAGCAAAGAGAAAGGAGTCACTCATTTCACCTCTCTAAGAGAGGTGGCTTCTGTAATCAGCTTTTACTTCTATTTAGGAAAACTTTTTTAAACTGAATATAGGCTTGAGGTGTTGACTGGCAACTCAATTATGAATCATTAAATCTGAGTCTTTAGATTTGAAAAGCCTTACCTAGGCATTTGTTTATCTCGTCTTTATGAACAGCCATTTTGGGACCATATTTGTCAATGAGGAAGGATTCAACTAATAATAAGCAAAATGGTGTTTTTTTGCCCTGTGAATAGTTCCTATTTATGAGATTTTACATCTAAAACTTCTTTCAGTATGTGTCTTGCATCATATTATTCTAAGGTGTAAGATTAAAAATAGTGGTAATGAACTAGCAAGTTTATTATCTGTCTTAACAGCGGTGGATGTAGAGCATGCTCCTAGATTCCCCTCTTACAATGAAGGTTCTCATTTCCTCAGCAGCCGGGACATCACCTACGACCTACGACTCATTTAGTTAAATCCTCACATAAGAAGAGCCTGCACGCAAAAGGAGCTGCTGCATCCAAGGTTATATTCCTTTCTCAGGGTTGGCTGGCATCCAGTCATTTGTTGATCAGGATAGAAAGTCCAGCCTCAGGACTGAAATAAAATAGGGAAAAAGAAGATAATCACTAACATTTATTAAGTGCTTACTACTATATTGTAAATACTAAGTGCTTTGCATGCTTTAGCAACCTCATGACATAGGGTTGGTATTGTCTTACGTGACCTGAGTTTCCCCCATCAGTTCAATGATATGCCCAGGGGTAACTATGAAACTTAAAGAAGTAATTTGTGGGTAATGAGGTAGAGGAATACCTTGATTACTTCCATAGAATTCCTTTTAGACTTTACTTTTTAAGTACTGTATAAGTAACCCTTTCTTCATTTCTGCCCCTCCCTGAAATCTTGCTGAAATATCAGAAGAGTTTGCGCTTCATGAACGAATCCATATGATGTAGGACAAGGACAGCATTGTGTGCACAGGAGCCCAGAGACTGAACAGCACAGACAATGGTAAACCTCTGGGAACTGAATTAAGGCAGGCTTTGGATTTTGATAGGCCAAGACTTTGTGGTTGTTTAAATTCACTTAATCCAGATGTTAAAGGATCCTAAATTAATAGATATCGTGCATATATAAAAAGCACTTTCTGTAGTAAGAATTACCTTCTTTTTTCTTTACTTTATGCTCCACTAGTCCCAAGCTCTGATGAACACGTTATAACTGTTTATCTACCTGATTTAGAACAATAGAAGTGGTATTTTACAATTGATGCAGTTAGTTAGATTGTACTTTCCATTCTGCTTAGAATGCTTAGATTCACAAACTCACAAGACGCAATAGGGTGTTTGCAGTGTTAGGTTTACTTTTCTTTAAGAAAACATATAAGACAGGGAACAAGAAAGCATGTGTTGCAAAAGCAGTTTTGTGACTCCAAATTTCCCAGTCATTCTGCATTTGGAGATAGGTATGTGATCACAAGAGACAAGGTTGAGTGGGAGTGGACACCTTAATTTATGGGAGCCATCTGCTCTGGAGTACCTTCAACCTTTATGCCTTGCTATGATTGGGAGATAAAGTAAGAGTATACATGGGGACCTCAATATTCCTCTCATTATTGGTAACACCTTACTTGATGGATTTGGCTTATAGTTGGTACCCAAATGGACTTGTTGCTGAATTCTGTCCTGCCCATGAGGAAATGCTTCCTCTGTAAGCTTTATGGTGTGGAGTCCTAGAGGAGAGATTGTGCTTTCTGTAAGCAGGCTCCAGATACCTTCCCAGAAGGAAGAAGGTGGAGAGATTATCCTTTTGTTGTTTTTATTGAGGTAAAATTCATATAAAATAATTTTCATCATTAAAAATAATTTGAGGTGAAATTCATAAAATCATTTCAAAGTGAACAGTTCACTGGTATTTACTATCTTTTTCCAGAACATTTTTGTTACTCTAAAAAGAAACCCTGTATCTGTAAGTATCACTCAGAAGGCTGGAGTAGAATTTTACCATCATGGTCCTTTCATCTTTGGCCCTGCATCAGTCTTAATTGATGAAGGTGGTTGATGGATTGTGATCCTGTAGAAGTTATTCCTCAGGGAATATTGTAGTCTTTCATCCTACCTCCCAGATGTCAATAGAAATTCTAGTTGCTTCTAGCACAGGTCTGTTTTAACTTTCCATTTATATTAGTCAGTATTCTCCAGAGAAACAAACAATAGAGAATTCATCTGTAAGTCTATCTGCCTGCCTGCCTGGCTGCCTGGCTGCCTGCCTGCCTGCCTGCCTGCCTATCTATCTATCTATCTATCTATCTATCCATCTATCCATCTATCCATCTATCCATCTATCCATCTATCCATCTATCTATCTATCTATCTATCTATCTATCTATCTATCTATCTATCTATCTATCTATCTATCTATCTATCTATCTATCTATCTATCTATCTATCTATCTATCTATCTATCTATCTATCTATCTATCTATCTATCTATCTGTCTGTCTGTCTGTCTGTCTGTCTGTCTGTCTGTCTGTCTGTCTGTCTGTCTGTCTGTCTATCTGTCTATCTGTCTATCTGTCTATCTATCTGTCTGTCTGTCTGTCTGTCTGTCTGTCTGTCTGCCTGCCTGCCTGCCTGCCTGTCTATCATCAAATCAATCCATTTACCTAGAGATTTATTTATTTTAAGGAGTTGGCTCACATGGTTGTGGGCCTGGCAAGTTTGAAATCTCTAGGGTAAGCCGGCAGCCTGGAAAAGCAGGCTGGATTTCTATGTTGCAGTTGTCAAGCAGAATTCCTACTTTAAGGAACCTCAGTTTTTGTTCTTAGGGCCATCAGTTCACCCACACTATCGAGGACAATCTACTTTAATTAAAGTGAACTGATTATAAATGTTAATCATATTTTAAGACTATCTTCACAACAATCTGTAGACTAGTGTTTGACTAAACAACTTGGCATCATAGCCTAGCCAAATTGACACAAAATTAGCCATCGTGCCATCCATTCTTACATATTTTTAGGTCATAGCACCTAGTGTTCAGTATGTGCCAGGGTCTTTTCTAAGTGCTTGATAAATGGTAATACATTTAATGTATGCATATAATGAGGACTCATTATATGTGTACATAACACAAATCTTAATGTACGAATATAGATCATAATTTGTTAGGCTGATTTCCCAAATCCATGCTATTTCCCTTATTGATTTGCCTTCTGTTCCCCCTTAATCTCCATCATATCCCTCTTTCATTTGACCTTATTTCTCTGGGAATCCTTTGCTTGGGCTGCTCTTCCCCTGGCCCTGCATTCCTGGACTCTTCTGCTATTCTGTAACTGTGGTTGTCAAAGAATCTAAAATAACAAGTTTATTTCTCAAGAAGACTGGCCTAGCAGTCCAGACCAGTGGGTGTGTGGTTGTATCAGTTATCAGGGACCCATACTTCCAGTTTGCTGCTGCTGTTCTATCCTTACAATGCAGTTTCCATCTTACAGTCTACAATGGCCCCAACAACATGTGTTTGCATGTCAGCAGGCAGGAAGGAAAGGAGCAAGCCCTTTGTGACGAACTTATTTTTGAACTTGCACACCCCATTTCACTTACATCCCTTTGACCAGAATTGGTCATGTGCCAAGTTAACAATATTCTTGACAAATGTGCCAATCAAGGAAGTCTCTCCTCCCAAAGGCCATAGTGAATAAAGAAAGGGATGCCAGGAGTTACATTAATTGAGCCCTCTCCACCAGAAAAATGGGGAAAAAGCACGTCTCCTAGTAGTGGAAAGTTGGCACAATCTTAATGAACATCAACAGATGTAGAGCCATTCACTAGGCCACTGAAGGTGATAGAGAGCATGGTACCCAGTAAGCTTGGAAAAAGCAGCTTCTAAGAGAAGAGGACTTTGTAAAGAAGGTTGATGCACATACAGGTTAAGATTGTTTCAAGGCATTGTTTAATTTATTTTTGAGTTTTGGATGGAGTATTATTTATATGGCTGCTATTTAATCTGTCATAACGAGAGCAGCAGTAAGCTAATAGCCTATGGCTTATTTAAACACATTTAAGCACTTGGAAATGTTAATGACTATTTTCTACTGTTAGGAATAACCATCACAATAGGGTATCACATTAACCTTTATGCGCTAAATTCTGTACATATTTTTAAAATTCAATTACTGCCAAAGCATGTACTACCAACTTTATTATACTAAACCAGTGCTCCCATTGTTTTCCCCTTTATCCATCATGCTCTCTACGGTAGGGAGGAAACATCAAGGAGAAACCTTGTATTTTCTTCATCAAGTCTGATTAATAATGACTAGAATGGAAATGTAGCCGTGTTTCCCTCCATGTTTGGCTTTGGGAATCAAGGTTTTTTTTTTTTTTTTTTTTTAAGATTTATTTATTTATGCATACAAGAGCTGGGGTACAGGCTAGAGTCCAGGGAGGTGAGAGGATTCACCAGAGACAGAGTGGGGAGCAGAACAGGCAGATGTACTGGAAAACACTGCTGAGGGGAGCAGGGGGCAGGCCAGGCAGGAGAGGTCTGCTGTGCCATGTGGGGCCCCTCCCTGGCCGGGGATTGAACTCGCGCTGATGTGCTGCTGATGCTTCAGTGTGGCTCTCAACCCGCTGCGTCACCAGGGAGGCCCCGGAAATCAGTTTTTAATTTAGGTGCCAGCAAAGAGGTATCATTAGACTGTTGTGGTTGGTAACTTTTTTCTTTCTTTTCAATCCTTATCTTCTTTTCTACTCAGACAAAACTAAGTTAAGACAGCTTATGGATACACCAATGTCCATAGTTTGTGAGGAGACACTTAGGACTTGTTTCTCAGCCAGAATAAGCAACTTTGCTCATGCCACAGAGCTTCCACTGTTGTGATGATTCTCAAAGTTGACGTGGAGTTCCTGGAGACAAGATTAGGGAAATTATGAGAAATAGACAAATATATGGAAAAAAAAAAAAAAGAAGTTCAAATCATTCCAAAAGCCTCTGTTCAAATCCCAGTACGTGGGCTAATTTATAAGAACATGTTATGGGCTACTCAATCTTGGCTCAATCCTCCCGTGTCCAGGGATAACCATGGAAGCCCCTGTGATACTGCCCAACATGATGGAAACATATCTAATGCCCAAGCTTCCATCTTTAATTATTTGGTATTTTTGCCAAAGGAAGAAAGTTAGTGTCTTTTCCCTTCAAACTGCAGTCTTCTTTCACTAAAAGTATAAATTGAAGTCCTGACAATGGCCAATGGGTAGCATGGTCTGACCTTATTTCCCTCTCACTAACTACACTCATTCCCAGGTCCCCTTTGCTCTTCCTTGAATGTCCCGCGTTTATCTGTCCTGGTGCCATGGGGCCTTGTCCATAGTGAATAGAGCAATGGTTCGGAAACTTAAGTTAGAAGAGTAGCCAATAGTATCTAACATTTCTACAGAAACAAGGAGGAATGTGGGACAGGAACAGACCTTTGGAATAATACTGAGACTCTTTGTACTGAAGGTCTAAAAGGATGACTTGTGGTCAGTTACACATATTGTCATCGTCTCAAGCTAGAGTCTACCAGTGTGGTTATATTCTTGAAGGGTACTTATGAAAGCACTACATGATTGAGAGGGTTGACCAATGCCAAAGAATATTAATGTTCATTAAAAAAAAATCTTTTTTGGGGGGGACCTCCCTGATGGTGCATGGGGTTGAGCGCTGCACTGTGGGGTTTCCTCTCATCCCCCTAGCCTCTGGCCTATACCCCAGCTCTTGTATGCATAAGTAAATAAAATCTTTTAAAAAATTAAAATTTTGAACCATATACCAGTACCTATTTTTTTTTTTTAGATTTTATTTTTATTTTATGCATACAAGAGCTGGAGCCAGAGGTGTGGGGGGCGAGAGGATTCACCAGAGGCAGAGTGAGGAACAGAACAGGCGATTAACTGAAATACACTGCTGAGGGGAGCAGCGGGCACAGCAGGAGAGGTCTGCTGTGCCATGTGGGTCCCCTCCCTGGCTGGCAGCAGGGATTGAACTCGTGCTGCAGTGGCTGTGGTTTGCTTCACAGTGCGTTGCTTAACCCACTGCACCACTAGGGAGGCCCAAACTCCTCTTATTTTTGTTATCAACATAATAATCAGTTTGTTTTAGAAAATAAAGGAGGGCCTCCCTGGTGACGCAGTGGTTGAGCACCGCAAGTTTGATCCCTGGCCAGGGAGGGGACCCACATGGCACAGCAGACCTCTCCTGCTTCTTCCACTGCTCCCCTCAGCAGTGCATTTCAGTCAACCTGCCTGTTCTGTTCCTCACTCTGTCTCTGGTGAATCCTCTCAACAACCACCCCCCACACCTCTGGCCTGTACCCCAGTTCTTGTAAGTTATTCTTACAAGAAATGAATCTGGGGCCTCCCTGGTGACGCAGTGGGTTAAGCAACACACTGTGAAGCATACCACAGCCACTGCAGCACGAGTTCGATCCCTGCTGCAGGGCAGGGAGGCGACCTACATGGCGTAGCAGAGTTTTCCTGCCTCGCCTGCTGCTACCCTCAGCAGTGTGTTTCAGTAGATCTGCCTGTTCTGTTCTTCACTCTGTCTCTGGTGAATCCTCTCACCTCCCGTGACTCTGGCCTGTACCCCAGTTCTTGTGTGCATAAATAAATAAATCTTTTTTAAAAAAAAAGAAAAGAAATGAATCTGCCAAGTCATGTGGGTCCCCTCCCTGGCCAGTGGCAGGGATTGAACTCGTGCTGCAGTGGCTGAGGTTTGCTTCATAGTGCGTTACTCAACCCAGTGCACCACCAGGGAGACCCTATTTTTTCTTTTTTAAAGATTTTATTTATTTATGTATACAAGAGCTGAGGCACAGGCTAGAATTACAGGAGGAAGAGGGTTTGGAGGATTCACTAGAGACAGAATAGTGAGCAGAACAGGCAGATAGACTGAAATACACTGCTGAGCAGAGCAGCAGGCAAGGCAGGAGAGGCCTGCTGTGCCTTGTGGGTCCCCCCGCTGCTTCCCTCTTCCCCACCCCCAGGCTGGGAATCAAACTCGCACTGCAGTGGCTACAGAAGCCCCACAGTGTGAAACTCAACTTATTGGGCCACATAGGGAGGCCCAGGACCTACTATTAACTGTGGAAAACTAGAGCTTTAAAAGACCTAAAAACAGTAACAAAAGTGCTGGTGACTTTTCTCAGATGGGACTGAGATCAATAGCCAGAGTTTTCCACTGTATGTGGAGCATATAAAGGTATGCTCCACAGCTACCTTAATAAAAATCTTTTGTCTAACAAAGTTAACCCTGGAAATATTCTCCATAGTCCTGGAAGTCACTCACCTACAGTATTTGGTTTCCATGCTATAAGCTCAACTCCAAAGTGTTGGAAGCCTTTGGAAATCCTGAATCAGAAAACATTGTAGACATAGTATTAATTAACATATAATTTGACGTTTGATGAAACATCCAATCCAGAATAATTACTGCTCAAATAAAAAGGGAGATAAAATGAGACTCTAATCATTGATATGCATGTGAGACTTATCATTGAAGTACAAACACTTCACTCACTCTGTAGCAAAGTAGGCCTTCTTTGGCATTTCCTGTCTTCTCTAGCTTCTGAATCCAGGAACCTTTAGCAGCAAGGTTAGACAGGAATTCACATTGCCCTATCATTTCCTGCAAGGGAGTTCTTGGGTGAGAGATCCAACAGATCTGTCCCAACCAATGTCAAGCGAGAAAGTTCTATGACTTTCTTAGCCTAGACTTAGACTAGAAATCATTTTCACTAATAGCATTGTGGAGCCACTTTAATGGTTGTGCTCCATCATGAATGTATTTAGGGATATCATTTGATAAATAATGGATATTTCTTTGAAGCCCTGCAAAAGAAGGTAATTTCAAAGCTCTGAAAGACATTATATGTCTTGCTTCTTGTGAGAATTATTACCATGTAAAAAACAATGTCATTCATTGTGAAGAAAGCTGTTATCAAATGTTAGATTAAAATTAAATAATGTAAATTAGTTAAATAAACTAGTTAAAAATTAGTTAAATAAAATCAGTTAAATAGTGATTTGTATTCTGGGCTTAGAGTGTATTTAATTTTTAAGAAAATGACGTTTTCAGCACTTTTGTGCCTTGCCGATGAAGTTAGACTCTTACTATTAATTGCACAAATATAAAGTCAGCATCATTGCAGTGTGGCCATTTTTTTTTTAAAAGATTTATTTATTTATATGTACAAGAGCTGGGGTACAGGCTAGAGTCACGAGAGGTGAGAGGCTTCACCAGACAAGAGTGGGGAGCAGAACAAGCAGATTGCTGAAACATGCTGTTGAGGGCAGCAGCGGGCGAGGCAGGAGAGGTCTGCTGTGCCATGTGGGTCCCCTCCCTGGCTGGAGGCAGGGATGGAACTCGTGCTGCAGTGGCTGCAGTTTGCTTCATAGTGTGTTGCTTAACCCACTGCGCCACCAGGGGGGCCTGCAGTGTGACCATTTGACCTCTGTTTTGGAAATTAGAAACCTGGAGATTCTAGTCAGAACTCTCTCATTAATTTGACTTTTGATCTAACGGGAGTCAATGTTTTCACTTTTTGGTAAGAATAATAATGAATCAATTATTACTTGCTTATTAGGTGCCAGACATTTTGTTACATGCTTATATCTATCTCATCTATTTTTGGCAATCCTAAAATGTACATATTCTAACCCCATACAGGGCAGAAAATTTAGGCTTTGAAAACTTAAATACTTCCCAAGAGTACAGTGCTATTTAGTGGTAGATGCTGGATTTAATCCCAGGTTGATGTGACTTTACAAATCACTTGTATGAGTCTTAAATTTACAAACTAAATGAACATTTAAGGACTTTCTTGTAATATTCATCTAACATGAAGGACTGTGAGTGTCTACCTTTGTGACAGGGTCATGTGTTCTCAAATTAAGATACATTTACCAGGAAAATAATCTTTAAAAAGTCAGGACTTGGAGACTTAAAGAAAAAAATGGAAGCAAGGATAGAAGATAGTGAAAAAGTTTAATCCTATTCCTAAAAAAAAAAAAATTAGATTTTTAAAAGATAATTGTTACTGAGGATATCCATGAAAAGATTTGTTATTTTATCTAATTATTGACCTTTGTGAAAGAATTTGGTGTTTAAGAAGTATTGTTGAGTTGGAAACAAAAGGCAAGGCAAAATATTTCCTAGGGATGACCTGCTGGTGGCAGCAACAGATTGCAACAAATGTACCTCTTCATTAGCAACTCCAGCTTGTCATAAAGCACAGAGCTTCCTGTTTTCATAAGATTTCCAATCACAGGCAGTTATGATAGCTATAAAAATTGTCACATCACTCTAGCCATCAGTATGACTGACAGGATGATTTTCCACCACATTTTATCAGAGTTTTGTATGGGTGGGTATTAAGTTATTAATTAAAGAAAAATGAACAAACCTTTTAAAAAATGGATAGAATCGTTTGTTGAAATCAGTAACACCAGTTATTAACTTCGAATTTTGTTATAAATCTAAGTGTAGAAGCCTGACTTTTGCACATAATGAAAAGTCTATTTTATTGAGCATTTTGAGAGACCTCAAATAACAAACTTTTTTGTGTGTGTGTGAGAAATAGAAACTATTAGGCACAGAGTGTAGCTTGTGGGCAAGTTACAAAATGGCAGTTGGGCTTTCTCCCAAAATGGAATGAAAGAAGGGGCAGAGGATATGATTCTCTGCCTCCTTCCTTCAGGGCTGCATGCGGATGGCCCCATTCAACTGGATGACCTCTCCATTGATGAATTGGTTCTCAGTGATGGCCTGTACCAGATGGACATACTCAGCAGGGTCACCTAGACGGCTGGGGAAGGGCACCTGGCTGGCCAGAAAGTCACTCACTTTATCTGGGAGGCTATTCATCAGTGGGGTGCCAAACAGACCTGGAGCAATGGAGATTACCCGGATGCCAGTGGGAGCCAGATCTCGAGCAATGGGCAATGTCATGCCTACTATACCCCCCTTGGAAGCCCAGTAAGCAGTTTGTCCAACCTGGCCCTCAAAGGTGGCCAAACTGGCTGTGTTGATGATCACCCCACATTGGCCACCTTGGTTGGGCTCATTCTGACTCATCTCACCAGCCACAAGATGGGTCACATTAAAGATACCCATGAGATTTACATGGAGAACTTTCTGGAAGTCCTCCAAGGTATGAACCTGGCTACTCATGGAATTGAACATCCAGTTGGCCATGGTGATGCCTGCACAGATCACTGCCACATCCACATGCCAAACTTTTCTTGTGCTAGAGTCATGGCAGCCTGCACATCTTGCTCTGAGGTCATGTCAACTGGGGCAAAGGCACAGCTCTTTCCAAACCTCTGGGCCACCTCATCAGAGTCGGGCAGTTCCAAAAGTACAGCATTGCCCCCCCCTGCCCCACAAGTCACTCTCACGGTGCCAGACCTAGGCCTGATACTCCTATGGTTATTACAGTGACCAGGCCCTTAATGCTCGGACACACGGTGGCCATCTTGCCCTGGCCTTGCCGCGAGAAGAACTTAATGAACTTTTTATCAGTTTTCATCCATAAACATTATTAAAGGATTCTTAAACTATCCAAAGGCTTTCAAAACATAGAAACCTTAATGTTAATTCCATAAGTAATAGGAGATAAATGAAGGTTTGGGTTGTGCTATTTAGGCCCGCGGAAGTGCTCATAAAGACATTTCTGCAGTTTTCAAGCTTCGATGGTGCCTACCTCAGGTCACCAGCAAAAGTTGTCTTTCTTTCTCTACGCCTAGGTTTAGATGATCCCTGTGGTCAGTGATGTCTTCTCTATGGGTTGGTGAGCCAGAGTCTGGTTTCTGATTCTAGAGGGCAGCTGAGGAAGATGAAACAGAAGAATCACCCTTTCTAGTACAGTGTCAGGAGACCTTATCCAGGATCCTCCAAAGGAGGGAATAAGTGCTGAGGCTTAAAGCGTGCTTTGTACCTTCAAGGTAGAAGGAGATCTGTGAGAAGTTGGACGTGGACGGAGCCCCTTTTCAGGAGAAATATGATAACTTGAAAGGATATATTGATTGAAGAATCGTCCTATATGCTGAGATTTTGATGTCACCAAATATGTGTACAATATATGAATTAAATGAAGAAATGAATGAATAAGACAAATCATAAACCTTAAATGTATGTCTTTCATTTCTTCAGAATGGAACTCTGTCTCATTTGCCATACACTGTTTGAGAACTTAGACTATTAAAGTGTTTTTGTGAAATGCCTAGATTCAGAGATGCTTATTTTCATATATGCGGGCTCTATCAACTCTAATTTTGGTGTGAGAAATGAGTTAAAGGTCTGCATTTTAGAAAACAGTTGGACAGTTGTAACAACACTTAAACAATAAATTTTTCCTCCATTGGGCCTCCCTGGTGGCGCAGTGGGTTAAGCAACGCACTATGAAGCAAACCGCAACCACTGCAGCACGAGTTCGATCCCTGCTGCCGGCCAGAGA
>JAGFMF010011568.1:17279059-17303540 GCA_019455555.1 Galemys pyrenaicus | reverse complement strand
ATCTGCCTATTCTGCTCCCCGCTCTGTCTGTGGTGAATCCTCTCACCTCCCACACCTCTGGCCTGTACCCCAGTGCTTGTATGCATAAATAAATAAAAATCTTTAAAAAAAAAATAAAAAAAAACATTTTCTTTAGACGTTCACATTTATGTTTCAAAAATGAGATTACCTTATAATTTTCCTTTTTCTTCTTTTTTTTGATATAATGATTGCATGGGCTGATTCATAAGTGAACCATGGAATTTGCCTTATTTTTCTATGCTTCTAAGAGTGAGATTGCCTATTCTTTGAGTACTTGCTAGGAAAGTCTTTGGGTTTAGTGTTTGTGTCTGTATGTGTGTATACAAGGCGGTAATTTAAAAATACTGAAATGATCTCTTTAATGGCTATAAGTTTATGTAGTTGACAAATTCCTCCTTAAGGCAATATTGCTAGGTAATATTTTTCAAAAAGTGTCCTTTTTAAATATATTGGTATAAAGTTACATACTTATTATGATTTTTAGTATCTATTTCTTTTGTAGTTATGTTCCCATTTTTAGTCCTCATGTGTTTATTTTTCACTTTTCTTACTTTTTCCTGTTAAATCTTGCCCAAGTCCTTTGGGGAAAAAAAATCAAGATTTGGCTTTATTGGCTGTATATAAATTTCTTCTTTTATTTTTAGTTTTCCATTTTTTGTTTCTTCCTGTGTTTGCTCTGTTTTTTTTTTTTCCTAGCCTTTTAAGGTGGATACATTATCCATTCATTTTTAATATTTCTAAAGCAAATATTTAAAGGACTTCCCAACAAAAGAAGTACTTTAAATATCAAACTCAACTTCTCTGGAATTCCTCTCTCCTGAATCTTGTCTGTGTTATTCTGCCCTGTTCAAGTAGACTTATGTTGTTGAGTATATTATTGAAGTCATTGTTGTAAATATTGATATACTGAGGTAATTAGTGATGTATAGTCCATTGTAAGTTGCACATATATAAAATGTACAATTAGTGAGTTTGTACACACATATATAGATATAAAGCCATTATTATGGTCACAGAAGTGAACATATCTATCACCTCCCAAGGTTTCCTCATCCCCCTTGATAATCACTCCTTTTCTCCTCTCTGCCCCATCCCAAATCCCCATTCTCAGGCAATCACTGATTGACCTTCTTTTGCTATAAACTGGTTTGCATATTCTAGAATTTTCTGTAAATGAAACCACATAGCATTTACATTTTTTTTGGGGGGGGTCTGGATTCTTTCACTCAGTATAATTATCTCAAAAAGTCACCCATGTTGTTGTACGTATAAACAGTTCACTCCTTTTTAACACTGAACAGTGCTTCATTCAATTTGTGTATCTACTCACCTGTTAATAGGCATTTGAATTTCCAGTTTGACTCTCTTACAAACAAAATTGCTATGAACATCTAAATAAAAAACCATTGTGTGAACATAATACTTTCATTTCTTTGGGGTAAATATCTAAGAGTGGAATATTTGGGTCTTATAGGTATGGTTAAAAAATATTTTGCCTTGTTGTCTGAATAGGTTGAACTATGCAATATGCTATTGTAAGAGTAGCCTATATTTTCTTTTTGTACTTTTATGATCCCCTGCCTGCATTTAAGTGTGATTCCTCTGCAACTCATTAGGTATGAGGAATGAGGCAGATAATTAACTTTTCTCCATGTGGTCTGCCAATTGTCCCAACACCCTTTACCACATATATTTGATAGCAATGTAAATACTTGATACTAAAAGTTACTCTGAAAGCTCATCAGAATACTGGATGAAGTTTTGGAAATTTTGTTAGGCTAAATAAGCAGAAACAGAGGCTTGTGGGATGCTTGCAAAGTCAACAGGAAAGTAAACCATTCCCAAATGAAACATTAATTATGGCTATTTTGAGGATATTTTTTGCCATACTTTAATGAAAGGACATAAAACAAAGACATTTTAACCTCAAATATTTGTCTCAGACAATAACTTTAGTCTGTATTTTCCCTCAATAATAATTATGTAACTTTACAAAAACAAATTTGTGTTATTTTGAATTTAATCATGTTAGTTAAATGCAAAATGAGGATTAAAAATGAAATAGTCTTTCAAGTAGATTAGTGTGGAAAAATATAAAGCACAGAGTCCATGTAATTTTCTCATGATTCATAGTCTAGAAATGAATATTTCTCCTTTTTTAATTTTTTGATGATTTCTTAAGATAAATCATTCATGAATGGACAAAATTTACATTTCTCAACTGGAAAAAGAAGTTACCATTTTTAGTGCTTTTAGATGTCAGTTGATTTCCAAAGCATGTGTGGGTATGATTTTTTAGGTTACCTTGTCAATAAAGATAATTCTTGAATATCATCATTTTAGATTATAATGTTATCATACTATAAAGAAAAGATAATAACTGTTGTTCAGTAAATGTTGATTGCACTTGGGATTTGAAACACTGAATACCTTGATAAGAAAATGAACTAAACTTACTTTTTAGACAATTCCCTGGACTTATTGTTTCAAATACTACACACTCTGTAATAAACCCTATTCCATATGACTTCTCTAAGCTTTGAGCTGTCTTAATCCAAAGATTTTAATTCTTTCATTCAGCTGACATTTTTATTTCATTTATTCAACAGATTCATCGATCCTATGAATGAGGCTTAGATAGTATTCTAGATGGTGAGGGGACAATGTGAAACAAAGATGGACAAGGTCTCTGATATCAGGGAGCTTGTAACTAGTGTGAGCAACTGATCATAAACAGAAAAATACACCAATAAGATAATGATATGTAACAGTAACTACTGTGAAGGAAATTGTGTAATGTGGGCAGCATATGAGAGTGTGATTCCCAAATATGTACTGAGCATCATGCCAAACCTAAACAGTGAAAATTCAAGACCCTCCTGAGATCTGGGCTTTGGAGAAGGGCTGATGAAATCTCATCTCTGCCAGGAAGCAGATTTAACATGAGCTAGTGTTGCTTCAGTTTTAAGGCCCCTCTCTTGCATGGCCCTGTGAGTGAAGGACATTACAGAATGTTCTAGATAGTGATGGGAAACCAGGTAGCAACAGGGAATGATTTGGTATGTGATCATTTCTGAGGAGTTGGCCAAAGTCATCTCAGAAGAAAGGGGCTTGTATATTTAAGACTCAAGTAATTAGTCTTGGTTTCCATTTTCATTCTGAATGTTTGATTGTTTGATTTCATACTTAATTTTATATTTGTATATTTTAGCTCTTTTTTTAAAAAAAATTATACATACAAGAGCTGGGGTACAGGCCGGAGTCCAGGGAGGTGAGAGGATTCACCAGAGACAGAGCGGGGAGCAGAACAGGCAGACTGACCGAAACACACAGCTTAGGGGAGCAGTGGGCTTGGCAGGAAAGGTCTGCTGCGCCATGTGGGGCACCTACCTGGCCAGAGGCAGGGATTGAACTGATCGAGGCTGCGGTTTGCTTCATAGTGCATTGCTTAACCCACTGCGCCACCAGTGAGGCCCCTATTTTACCTCCTTCTTTATGACAATCTCCCTGCTCCAGCTTTCAAGCCCTGAAAATGTGGGCTTGTTCTGTCTTGGTCAATGTGCTTCAATATGACTTTGGACAAACTATTGAAATTTTTCATACTTGTGTTTCCTCATTTGTGAAATGGGAGTAGTACCTCAATCATTAGGACGTATAAGGATTTAATAAAATTAAATAGTGTTAAAAAATGTTACAACTTCTGGTACATAGTAAGTACTTAATAAGTGTTGGCTATTAATATAAATGATATAATTATAAACTTTCAATGTGTTTATTATTCTACAGGAGAATCAAAATCAACAGGCAGAGACACTAGTTTGTAAAACAGTATAGAAGCTGAGGATTTGAACTTTAGTAAAACCTACTTAAGTCCCAGTTCTTTAACTTATTTGTTGTGAGAACTTAAGCTAATTACTTAACTTCTCTGAGCCTCAGACCCTTCATTTGTAAAATAGGGATAATATTGGCTGCCTAAAATACTTGTTTTAGTAATATTGTGCCTAGCGCATGGAATAGCTTTAATATCATTAAGTATTTGAATTTAGAATAATGCTCTCACATATGCACAAGGAGACCTACATAAGAATGCATTGCTGCTTTGACTGAATAGAGAAAAATTGAAAACAGTTCAGTTTTTTTTTAAAGATTGATTTTATTTATGCATACAAGCACTGGGGTACAGGCCAGAGGCATGGGGCGGTGAGAGAATCCACCAGACAGAGCAGGGATTAGAACAGGCAGATGGACCAAAATCCACTGCTGAGGGCATTAGGAGAGGAGAGGTCAGGTAGGAGAGGTCTGCCTGTGCCATGTGGGTCCCCTCCCCAGCCAGCGGCAGGGATTGAACTCATGCTGCAGTGGCTACAGTTTGCTTCATAGTGCATTGCTTAACCCACTGCGCCACCGGAGAGGGCCCAAAAACAGTTCAGTTTTTAAAGCAAATTATATTAATTATACAATGGAATGTATAATGCAGAAACTGAAATGGACTAGATCTATTGTTTTAATATTAATTAACCTAAAAGCACAATGGTGACTAAAAAAAAGCTAATTTCAGAATGTTAGGTACACTAACACCACTCATGTTTAAGTTAAAAAACCCACAAAAATATTACCATATATCATTTATGAACATATATTTTTATAATTGAATTTATTATTATATCATTGTTCATTTTACACTGTGTTATATGTCTTCCCTCAGGTGTAGTCCCCATATTTCTCCCACCACTTACAGCACCTGTGACCCATCACCACAGGTGCTGCTCCCCGCTGCATGCCTCAGCTCTATGGTTAGCTTGAAGTTTCGTCTTTTTCCTAAACCCTTTGTTTGGTTTCGCTACATTCCACATGTAAGTGAAACCATCTGGTATTTGTTTTTTTCTTCTGACTTATTTTGCTTAGCATAATCCCTTCCAGTGCCATCCATGTGGCTGCAAATAGCATGACTTTATCTTTTTTGATTACTGAGTAGTATTTCATCGTGTATATATATATATCACATCTTCTTTATCCATTCATCTGTTTTGGGACATTTAGGTTGTTGTAAATAATGCTGCAATAGGGCCTCCCTGGTGGCGCAGTGGGTTAAGCAACGCACTATGAAGCAGACCACAGTCACTGCAGCACGAGTTTGATCCCTGCCTCCAGCCAAGGAGGGGACCCACATGGCATAGCAGACCTCTCCTGCCTTGCCCGCTGCTCCCTTCTGGCCTGTACCCCAGCTCTTGTGTGCATAAATAAATAAATCTTTAAAAAATTATGCTGCAATAAACATAAGAGTGTAGGAACACATATATCTGATGAGCAGTTGCTTCATACTAAACCACCCTAAAACTTAGTGGCTTGAATCAACAATCTTTTTTTTTTTTTTAACCTACAATTCTGTAGTCTGGTCTGATCACAGTTGAACAGTTCTGCTGGTCCTACAGCCACTGGAGACTGGTAAGTCAGCTAGAGCTGGGGTCAGAACAGACTCGGGTGGTGTGTGTGTGTGTGTGTGTGTGTGAAATGAATATAAATAACATGATCAGAAGAAACAAATTTATGGTACTAGTTGCCAATGACTGGGGAGCAAGAGTGATGCGACTGGGAAAAGAGGATTTCCAACCCACTGGTAACTTTCTATTTATCTAAAAACTCCATCTAAGATCAGGATGACCTGCAGCATAACATTATTCTCCATATTTGCCCTTTTTAAAATTAAAAATTTCCCACAAACTAGCCATTATTAATATTATTATTGTTATTATATGGGGAGTTTTAGATTGAAAATCAGGAACCTGACATGCTTTGTTTCTAGGAACATTGTGTTTGCCGTGTAAGAGGCTTCTTGCCCTGGTGACACATCTCTGATTAACACAGAAATAGGTGATCTCAGGGTTAGAGTTCTAAGTGTGCTGATTGAATGTAGTTTCACAAACAGTTTGATATATTTTTTTTTAACAGTTTGATATTGAGTGTTGATATTGAGTGTGGTGAAAGCAAGTGTGCTCATAATTGTTCAACTTATTCAAGATTTCCCTGTATTATTGAAGAACAGCACATAGTGGCACAAATTGTCTGAGACTGTTACAAGTATGGGAAGAATGGGGAGATCAAAGTGGGATGCAAACATCTGGTGAAAGCTTCAGGAAGATTTGTGATGCGAACTAGAACTTGATGACTAGGAAGTTTAGGTAGGTAGATCAGAGGGCTCGGTGTTCAGTGTGTCAGAGGGGGACATGTTCTAGAAGAGTGGAAAACTAAGTCTAAGAGTTGGATAGAGGAAGGCCTGGAGATTCTTAAGAACCTTAAAGAAGTGTTGAAGAGTTGTAAAAGCATTTAAACAACAAAATATTTGAAATTTCATCTTATTGAAAAACTAATTTGGATTGAAAAATTATTTCAAAATTTGTTTCTTTCTAGCTCATTTCATAATTGCAGCCAGCTAAACCTTTGGCTTTAAAGTTACAAAGAAGAGAAAGCAATTTTCCATGGAATCAATCCTAGGGCCACAAGTTGGAGAAGTGACTTAGTCATGGCTTGCTCAAACAATGGAGACTGAGATGACTCGTCAGTGACTTGTTTTTATTAATAATGATTATTCAGCAAATAGGGATCACTTCCCAGTTGATAAGTGTGTCTAAAAGCCAACTTGCATGGACCTTGGGTAGTCCTGAATGGAGAGGCAAGAACTGTTCACGGGTGGGGGTGCTTCCACATTCTAGGCATTTGCTACTACACCTAACTCTGTACCCGTAGGCTGGATAGGGGAATGAGAAACTTCAGTAATAAAGTAGAGAGAGATATAAAAATATTTACCATTTAATAGGAATTTATCCTCCTGCCAAGTAGGTCTCATGTTACTGCTCTAACCTTTTCAGGATTGGAATTAATGTCCTACTACACACAAGCCTGGGGCAGCGTTGGGGCTGTGGGTCATGATTTAACACCTCTTTGCAGAAGGATCAAGCAGAGGGCAGCAGGACAGATAATTTCTACCAACCTTTGGAGCCAAGAACCAGGGACAATGTGGGAGTCAAAATCTCTGAGAGGCCAGCAGGTAAGGGGAACACAAATCAGACATCCAACCAAGACCACACTGACTTTTGTGTTAACTCAGTTTAGACCAAGTGTTGCATATTGTACTACATGGCTAACAAAACTTGGATTTTGTTTGTACTGTTCTGCAATGTCTAACACTTGGGATAATAGTCATAGCAATGCTAATAAGATGCATGAGGCGATTTATTCTCTTGAGACTTAAGCTTTTTTTTTAAAGATTTATTTATGCATACAAGAGCTGGGGTACAGGCCGGAGTCCAGGGAGGTGAGAGGATTCACCAGAGACAGAGCGGGGAGCAGAACAGGCAGACTGACTGAAACACACTGCTGAGGGGAGCAGTGGGTAAGGCAGGAGAGGTCTGCTGTGCCATGTGGTTTCCCTCCCTGGCTGGGGATCAAACTTGCGCTGCTTGCAGAGGATGCTTCACACTGGGGTGCTCAACCCGTTGCCCCACCAGGGAGGCGCAAGACTTAAACATTTTTATCCCCTGCTTTCTTTCTCTTTCCTTTCCCTTTTCTCTTTTTATCTGTCCTTTCCATCTTTCCCTCCCCCTTACCTCCATAAAAAAGGTATCAGATTTAAGTGCTATATGTGTAAGCTTTATGTGGATAAAATTAAATGCCAAAGTAAGTTTTGGATATAAGAATAATAGCAAATGCTGGAATTAATACATGGTTTAAGCCCTTCATGGTTCATCGCCAAACATTTTTGATTGTGTAAGTTGTAACACCATCATGACTTTTGGGTATGTACCCCCAAAATGTAGAATTTCTTTCTATAATAATATTCATTCACTATGTACTATATTCTAATTGATCTGAGGTTCTAATATTTGCCCCCTCCCCATATCCCAATGGATTATTCTGAAATGGATGTGTGGTTTTTGGTATGCATGATTCCACTGTCCTCTTTCAGCCCCACCACCTTGACATTACAGTTTAAATAATAACTATTCAAAGAGAGAGGTTTAAAAAAATCTTTCTTAATCACAGGAAAGGAATTGCTCTATAATTTTCAGAATTTAATCTTTTGTCAATATTGTGATTTCTGAGCACACCTACTATCTCATTAAGTTAATAGATCCCAGGGAATAGCATGGGGTGGAGCAGGGGCCTGTTGGGAGGTATAGGGCATGAGTCAGAGATAGAGGGAAAATGATTTTTTTACTTTATATTTTTATTTTATTGTATGTCTCCTATAGGCCAGGCACCAAGGACACAAAACTATAAACAAAATGATCTGCTCCTTAAGTTGCTGCCAAAGTTTTTGTAACTTACAGAAATTTACCTTTTTGGAAGAAAGCTAGATAACTTTGTAAGCATTAGCTTAATTCATCCATATTAGAGGAAAAAATGGGCAGAAATTATTGAGTCCCATTGATCCTATTAGTTGAATACCCGCTCTGTGCCAGAATCTTTTGTATCATCTCATATGGTAAGCAGGAGATGTAGAAACCTGGCTAGGTTTGTACAAGGTCAACGCTGCACATGCTATAGTCAAGATTCCAACCTGATTTAAATAGCTGTCATTTACTGAGTGTTTCTTATATGCTAGGCAGTGATAAGTGCTATATATCTTCTCATAAAATTTACAGAAAAACCCTATGAAATACTATTACTTTGCTCAGTTTATAGATAAAGAATCTGGGACTTGGAGAGTTACTCTTGGCCTATGACTAACAAATAGCAGGATGGTCATTTGATCCCTTTCCTTGCTTCTTTTGAAAATGAGACAAGAAGGTGTCAGGGGAAGGGAGGCTAGGACTACCCGAGGGAATAAAGCATGTGTTGTACAAAAAGGAGGAATAATATAAAATATGTATAAAATAAAATAATAAAAAAAGAGAACAGACTCTGAGGAGCAACCTATGGCAGCCTAAATGGGAATCACTTATAGGCTTTTTTATGGCAACAGCTCTAAGGATATATGTAAATTGCTGAGTATGCTTAAGCTAAATGTTCCATAAATTTGCTTTTCATTTTATCCATAAATAATGAATATTAAATCTTCCCAGGAAACTTATAAGTATAAAAGTCCAATTTAAGAACATTAGAAAGTCTTTGAATCTATTTGACGTAAATCTGCAGATGCTAAGGACCATCTCAACCCAACACTGGTGCCCTGGCTGATGGAGACCCAGACTGGATCTCCTGTGGCTCTTTAGAAGGTTGATATTAAATAGGATTTATTTCCAGCTTGTTCTTGAAACTTGTCATCCATGTTCCTCCTCATTATCCTCTCAGCCAGTTTCTGAGTCATCTCACCTGAAGGTCTTAGAGTTCTGATTCATTTCATTTTGGGAGCAGTGGGCAACCACGTAGGTAAATGTTTTTATTCTTCCCATATATCATAAAAGTAGAATTGTGACTCAGTTACATTCTCCAGAGAACCAAAGTAATACTAATAAGTGTCCAGGCAAGAAGTTACTCACGCAAACAGTAAGGGGTTGCTAGGCAATATAATACACATGTCATTAGTTGCAGCAGCAATGCCGTTTGCTCTCAGTGCCTGTGATGTATGGTGGATTCCTAGCTGAAGTCCCAAGGACATAGGTACAAGAGACCTACATGGTAACATTTGCTGTCAACTCTATGGATCCCTTTCTCTTTTCCAACTTCCTTTGACTTGATTTCACACTTCATAATCAGAGTGAAATTAAGACAGGAAGAGGTGGTTGATGAATGGTTTAATGCTGAGGATGGAGTATGGAGTATGGAGATAGCAACATCTGGGCTTTTCGTGTGTGTGTGTGTGTGTGTGTGTGTGTGTGTGTGTGTGTTGGGAGGGGTAGAGAGAAGGGAGGGAGTGAGAGAAAGAGAGAGACACCCATGCCTAACTTTTATTGGTTCTTTGTGTTTCAGTTTATATAGCACTTTTCACAAACATCACCCAAAACTAGGTGTTCCCTGTTATGGACATCTGTTGTTGTTGTTATTATTGTTCCTGATTGTTAACATTCAAACCCCCTACTGAATATTGGTGCTTCCCCATATTCACACAATTTCCTTATGGGTAGTATTTGTGGGATCTTACTCCTCTTCCCATGAAGGAAGCAGAAGAGGGAAGTTCCTTTTCTCCTGCTCCCTAGCAATCCAGCTCCCATCCAATCAGATTCTACTTTCTGGAATTTTAGGTGGTGAATGAGTGGACACAAAGGCAAAAGAGATAGAATTCATTTCCTTTTTCCAGTGGTGGGGTCAGCTGCCTCCTGTGACTCTCACTTGATATTTGAAGCCTTCTGGAGTCCTCATTTTCTGCACTTGCTCTTACAGCATCTCTAGATCCTGTAAGCCACCTGTAAGATCTGGTCCTTCCCCTATATCCTTTCAGGGAACATTTTTATTAAGTTAGCCAGATTCATGTCCCACACTTGACTGAGAAACTGAGTCACTGTCCATGAGCTCACAGAATACCTTTATTAGTTTCTATGGCAGTAGTAATAAAGTATCACTTATTTTGTGGGATAAAGGAATAGAATTGTATTCTTTCACAGTTCTAGAGGCCAGAAGTCTGAAATCAGTATCACAGAGCTTAAATCAGGGTGTTGGCGGGACGATGCTCCCTTCAGAGACTCCAAGGGAGAATCCAGTTTTCACCTCTTCCAGGTTCCAGTTTCTGACTTCCATCATTCCTTGGCTTATGGCTGTGATAGCATCACTTCATTCTCTGCCTTCATGGTCACATCACTTTTTCTTCTGTGGAGTCAAGCCTCTCTATGCCTCCCTTTTATAAGGATACAATTAGAGCCCACCAAGATATTCTAGGACAATCACTCTTTCTTGAGATCTTTAACTTAATAACATATGCAAAGATCCCCCCTGCACCCCAGTAAATTAACATGAACAAGTTCCAGGCATTGACTTATAGATATATTTTGGGGGTCACTTTTCAGCTTCCCACAGTATCTTTAATTTCCTCCTTTTTAGTTCTGGTGGGTTTTTTTTTTTCTGTCTTTTGAACACCTAGAGCGCAATAGTCCTATGACTTGGTTATCATTTATTCTGGTGCCAAGTTTGTGGTCAGCACACAGAAATTCATTTTGTGACTGAATCAGTTAAACTTGAGCTACAATAATTATTGCCTCTTTTTTTCAGCACAAGATTTGAAATTTAAACATTTAGGAGCAGGTTTTCTCCAGCAATAGATATGTTAATGTCAACACTCTGACCAAATTAGTTTTGCTTTCAAACCTCTAATGAAAGATGTTTCTCACTAATGACATGTCTAAGTCAGCAAAAACAGAGCATTTACATTACCATCCACTTCCAGTACAGACATTGCTCTTCTCAAAAATTTAAACACTGCCTTATAATCTTTGATACAGTGTTCCAGGAAGCTGCTCTCTATTGAGTGAAGTTGGCCTGCAAGATAACATTTTTTTCATAACCAGATAAGAAAGAAATAAGAAAGAAAGATAAGAAAACCAGCCTTTTCAGTCTGGTCCCATCTTATTTATCCACTTTTTCATTATTTCCAACATTAACTCTCTACTTCAACTAGAATCAAATATATCACATTCATAATGTTCTCCTCTCTCTTCTATTCAGGAAATAACCCCTATTCAAGTTCCAATAAAGTCCCTGCCCCAAAGAGAAGTTATTTTTCTTTGACCTTGACACTTAAATTCTTCTTTTCATGTTGCCAAATGCATTTGTTTTCTCCCCAGATCTCCAATTATAATCAGCACCTACTTACTCCAGTAAGACTCCTTTTCTTATTCTGTCATACTGACATTTAATTTATTACATCTCCCCAAAATACAATATGTTAAACACTTCAGTTCTTTTCTGAGTCTCTCAGAGGAGACTCTATTGACCTGCCAAAAGGCTCCCTCAATTTGCCAAGTGATGTTGACACAGCTCCCACCTGTACTATGTCTGGTTAGAGGACTATTCTAGGTGTGTCTGATTTTGCTTATCTGGAAACTGAACTCTCTTTATGGGCCAGTTAGCAGGATCCACAAGATTCTGAATTTTACCTTTCCAAAAGGCAAAGTGAATGATAATGTTTCTAATATAAATAGCGAAGTCACCAATCAATACATTCCTTCCTTGCCTTTGGCATGGAGAGTACAGCACATGTTTCCCCTGCAATGTTTTCTGCTTCATTATGTACCACCCGACCCATTTCACCTTGGAGAAAAATGACAGTGTGCAATTAAATTATCAAGCTTTTGTCTTTTTCTCAGTTATGGGTTTCAGCTGTCAAATACATACTACTAAGTAGCCACAGACAACAGTGTCTTTCATATAGTCTTTCACACAAAAAGGTAAACTTAAAGTGGGACACATCACTAAACTTGCTTCATGAAATAAGTCCATTTTAATGGCACATGATCAAAGTTTTTAAAATTACCCAAGGCTATTCTGGTGTGGATGTAGTTATTCTTTTCTTTCTAATTGTTAAAAAGTGGAGAGAGGGGAGGTGGTAATTGTACTCTCTGGGATTTGAGTCTAACAGACTTAACATGACAATTCATTGTGTTCAGAGATTGTGATCCAGTCAGACTATGGAAATGGCTCTTGTGTTTGGGAATGGGGATCGGAGCTGCAAGAACCATCATTCATGACAGCATAGTTGGAGTGTGTATTCCCTCAAATGTTAGGAAGTAAAAGCAGGACTGTGAGAGGTACACCATGTACTTTTCATGGTGTATAGAGGGCATCACAAGGCCTTAAGTCATCAGGCTGTTTGCTGCCAGCTGTAATTGGTGCAGCCTCATCTGATGTCCACAGATGGCCAGCCACGGTCAGCCTGTCCCAGCTTCAGCCTATCTCCTCCCTTTCTTCTCCTTTCCAGCTTGTATCTCTACATCGCTGGCCCGAGAGCCCTGAAGTTATGAATCCATTCTTTTTTCTCCTCCCACATCAACCATAAGCAAAGCAATACATGAATAAAGCCCTTTTTCCCTTTTGTAGAGTTTGAAAAATCCTTTATACTTCTCACTGTTGCAAGGAATAATGAATGTTCTTTTGTATTATTTTCTGAAGTTGCTGACTTTTTAAACTTTTGACTCAGCATTCATTTGTGATGCAGACTCCAAAGAAGAACTTCACACAAAAAATGGAATTGTTGTCCACTATATCCCCAGCCCCCCAAAGGGACAGACACTTGGCTAAACCAGTTTTGATAACCTTTCCTTCCTCCTGCTGCTCTTTTGGAGACAGGGTTAAAGGGAAAAAAGTGATCACAGTGAAGATACCCATGGCCCTGCAGAAAGGCAGGTGTGACTCTTGGGCCGGATTGCCACCTTGAGT
This sequence comes from Galemys pyrenaicus, assembly GCA_019455555.1. Lineage (NCBI taxonomy): Eukaryota > Metazoa > Chordata > Mammalia > Eulipotyphla > Talpidae > Galemys > Galemys pyrenaicus. The sequence goes on along the minus strand of JAGFMF010011568.1, from coordinate 17,290,214 downwards.
AACAGCAGGACAGGACACTTTAAATGTCTTGCCTAATTAGACAGGATCCTGCTAAAAGAACAGAATGCTTTCTAAATGGTTTGTGGCTTAGAGATAGTCACAATCACAATTGAGACGTATCTTCCAGGTTATAGAATAAAAATTGCAAGGAGATATTTGCACTAGGTAGCTCGCCAAGGTTAATAATGTTCAGTGCCAGTATCTTCTGGGGGAATGGAACTGCCTTTAACTTCTGCAACTAACAAGCAGCTTCAAAAACCCAATTTATATTTGTCTTTCAGGCCAGAAGCAAACCGATTAGAAATCAGGCTCCTGTTGTATCATTCACTTTGCGGCAGCAAAATATGGAAGTGTTGCTCATGTTTAGGTTGGTTTCCAGTGCACAGTGCCAAAGTCTGATATTTCTGGTAAGTGGGACTACTGAGAAATATCCATGGGGGCAGCTTACCAAGATGACAGACTGTAGGGAGGCTTCCCAGCTATTTGCATTATCCTCCTCTACCCCTCGGATAGCAGGTGTCTCAGTCTTGGTTGTGGACTCACATAAATGTCTCTGGGGAAGGCTTTCAGGTAGGCAGGCAACACCCATCAGTGTTGTTTATAATCAAAAAGCTTCATTTAAAAAGAAGCTATTTGGATTTTTTCCTGATTACCTGGTTTTCGAAAGGCAAGAATACGCTCAGAGAAAGGGTTTTTCCTATCAAGTGGTGGATTCATAAAGGATGAAGGCATGGTAATAGAAAAGACCTTGTCAAGGGCAGGATTCATTGTTTGCAGGGAGTTCTAGAACAGTACTTCTTTAACTTTAATATGCTCACTAATTTCAAACCACAATCACAGTTCTGCAATGGCATCTCACAAACCCCACAATACCGCTGGCTGCAGGGCCTGACCCGTGACAGTAAAGGCTTGTAGTAGTGATTCCTGTGTAGAAGGAAGGAAGGTGTGCATAAGGACCAACCAGTGGGAATTCTTTCAGAATACACATTCCACTCATCCCTCCAGGGACTATGAAGTTGGAGGTGGTAAAAGACAGATGTATTTTTTTATATAAATTTTTTAAAATTTACATATATTTGACATCAATTGTAATCCCCATATATTCCCCATCACCATATCACCAGTGCACCATCACCTCAGTCCCCCGTGCTCCCGTCTGCCCTCCACCCTTCCCTTCTTCCCTCCCCACCAAGTGTCCCAGTTTGTCTTTGTCTTTTCATTTTTGGTTTTTGTTTCTTTCTTGTTGTTATTATTATTGTTCTTATTCCTTTCCTTGATCCTTATTTGGTTCCCTTATATTCCTCCTAGGGGAGGAACTAGACAGATGTATTTTTAAAGTATCTTTTGAGACATTATTTGCATGCCATTGAATTCATTCATCTCAGTGATTATTAGTATTAGTTGTATAACCAACATAATCATCTTATTTCAAATAATTTTTTCCTCAAAGAAACCTTGTCCCCATTTGCCGTCATTCTCCACTCACAAACCTCCACCCCAGGCAACCACTAATCTGCTCCCTCTCTTATAGATTTGCTTTCTGGAGCTTTCATATAAACAGAATGACCTACTCTGTGGTCTTTTGTGTCTGACTTCTTTCACTTAGTGTGCTTTTTTTAAAAAAATAATTTATATATATTTTACATCATGTTTTTTTTTTTTACAGTGTTTGCTTTCTTTTCTCAGTAGTCCCCATAGAATTTCCACCACCAATTTGGTTGTGCACTATCATCATAGTCCCTTGTGCTCTTCCCACCCTTGTTTTGATATCTCTCCCTCTTCCTCCCCTCCAGAATGTCCTGATTTATAGTTGTCTGCTTATTTTTGTTTTGTTGTATTGTGTTTTTTTATTGTTATTTATTTTTCCCTGATCCCTTATTTATTTGGTTCCCCTATATTCCTCCTATAAGTGAAACCATCCAATATTTTTCTTTTTCCTTCTGACTTATTTCACTGAGTATAATCCCTTCTAGCTCCATCCATGTTTCTGTGAATGGCACTAGTTTTTTTTTTGATTGCTGAATAATATTCCATTGTGTGTATATACCATATCTTTTTGATCCAGTCATCTGATTCAACAACTTTTTTTATGTAATTAGTAATTGAAGCTAATATCCTCTGACTTCCAAGGCAAGGCCTTTTACCTGATGTACACTCTATGAACTCAGCAGATAAAAGATCTGAGGTCACCTCTGAGATAAATTGCTCTTCCAAAGCTCACCAGAACACAGTTGGGATACATTTGCTTCAGATTTAGCAAAGTATAGCAATCAAAGAAGTATTTCCAATTTCAAGAAAACCTTGTAAAGGGATTTAAGTCTTTATTGGAGTCTTTGGAAGAGGCATATTACTTGATGGTACATAGCAAATAGTAATCCTCTCTGAGTGTCCCATCTCCTTATTGCACTGAGTACAGCAGCTGTGCCCTCCTCCAGGTTACCCTTCTGTCTTTGCTCCGCCCCAGTCTTCTACTTCAAACTCCAGCTTGTGTTGACTGGTTTGTCTCATGCTTCCTCTTCCAGGAAGGAATTATTTGCTCCATAGGTTTTGTCTTTTTTTGGTAGTCATTCAGAGTTATTCTCTCCCTTCTGCAGTTGTGCCTTTATCAGTTTCTCAGAGTGGTGCTCTAGTAATAGGTGAACATAGAGTTCAGCTCAGTGTTCATTTTAAAGAGACTTCAGGGCTAGGCATCATTGCTGCCCGGCTGATGTCCAGTCAAAGGAGGAATCAAAGTTTCCCCTTCTCTTGCTGCCATCCCAGGCTCCTATCTCAATCTAAGGTCAAAGTCAACCTTGTTGGTAAAGTCCTGGTGACAAAACAACTCCCTAAGGAACCTTGAGCCTTTTATCATTGAAGAATTCTTCACCCACTCCATCTAATGGTTTGTTCTTGTGGACATGGCTGCAGTAGTCTTGGTGTCTTTTGTGATTCAGGTTGTTATATGCTGGGCATGGAGCAGAACCACTCACTCAGCATTTCAACAATTCTACCATCTTGAACTCTACTTTGCTGGTGAGCTGGGTGCTTTCCCCTGCTTGAGCTTCCTTTCCTCACTCAGTAAAGGCTTACTTTGAACCTCAGGATCTCAGAAAGACAGAAATGGAAGAACCTCTAGAGTCTATGTTCTTCAACATCGCTATTTTTTCAGACAGGGAAATGGAAGTCCTTAGGAGTTGTGTTTTGCACTTGTTGTCAGTGTGTGTGTGTAGCTTGTGGGAGAAACAAAAGGGAAGAAATAAAAGAGAATAGATTCTGAAGGAAACCAAGAAAAGAAAGGATATATCAAAAATTGGAAAAACAATTGTATTTGAAAGGGAAGTAAATTCCCCAATTGTCTATCAATCTCATCTAGCTGGGTCAAAGGGGTGTGGGGCTGGCATTAGGTAGATAATGTGTTAGAGTTCTAAGGAAGAAAAAGATTCTGGGTAGCCTGGAAACCCTTGTCTAACACAGTCCTGGCACACAGCAGGTGCTGAGTAAATGCTTGTTGAAAGGGACTCAAGTAGGACTATACAAAGAGGCACACGCCAACTCGTAAGGGCAACCTTGCAAAGCGTGTGCAGAATGAATAGGCTACAATCTCTGCACTGGGTTTGCAATGTCCAGGTGTCCGGGTCCTGATCATGCATGCCAACTTTTTCCCTCCTGCCCCTCATTCTGGTCTTGAAAGCTTCTTATTAGCAAAGAGACTGTAAGTATCTACCTGCAACAAATCCAGTTAAATTCAATTCACCTTTACAAACTAGACATGCTGAGCACTCCCTTCTTTTTAACACTTCTTGGAGAATAGAACTCAAAGGGAATAGAAAGGCAAGATAGGGAACCATGATATCTTATAGGTCCAATGTCCAGTTTTTGTTTAACCATAGCAACTCATTGTAACAGGGCCTTTCAGCCTGCACTACACTTGCACACACATTTACTCATTGGTTATCTCCGTAAGCCTGTCAAGCCTGGACCCCTGAGAATTAGCATCAGCTGGCCCTTTCCAGGCCAGCATCTGGTTTCTTGCCTGCTTTGAGTTCTTTCAGCCCTGCCCACCAGTGATCTTCCCTGGCACTCTACACCTTTCATCCCAGCACTCCAATGGCCTTTCCTGGGTGCTGCTTCTCGGTCAGCGCACCCTTGGGCAGAGCTTCTCTCGGGAGATGTTCTGTGCTCAGAGACCATGACTCATAAGCTACAGGAAGTTCTTGGCATGCTCCCTGCTCGCTGAAAGAAAATTAATGACTCTGAAGTTATGTTTGGTGAAGGAGAAGGACACGGGGATGACAGCAAAGTTCCCGGCTGGAAAACATCTGCTGGTACGTGGGGAGATCAGAACCTGGCTTGGCAGAACCAGTGAGTCCTACATAGGTTGTAGGCCAGACAGTTTTTGTGGGGGCCTCAGGTGTGCCTACATTTCATTTTACTTGCATTTCTCCAAGTCCTGAGGACTTTTATGTCTCTATGGGCTTCGTGCTTCCACCTGTACTCCTCAAAATGCTCTTATGGATTTGTTTCCTCTCCTCCTCATCAAAACACCAACAGTCCTCTTTCCTCTGAGAGCTTGAGCCTAACTAGCATTGAGGGGAAGGTGGCTGGTTATACCAAGTTCCTGTAGTCTCACAGGGCTGTTATATAAGGAAGTGCTTATTCTTCTTTCACTTCCCAAACCATGAATATTTATTTAGAGCCCATCACATGCTAGATCATGGGACAAGAGCAAGCAAGTAATAGCTGATTTTCACCTGTATAAGACTGCTTAGGAGGTGCAAGGCATTAAGCATTGCACCATGAAGAATCCACAGCCACTGCAGCACAAATTCAATCCTGCCAGGGAGGGGGCCCATATGGTGCAGCAGACCTCTCCTGTTTCACCTGCTGCTCCCCTCAGCAGTGTATTTCAGTAGATCCACCTGTTTTGCTCCCCACTCTGTCTCTGGTGAATCCTCTCAGCCCCTGCACCTTTGGCCTGTACCCCAGTTCTCATATGCACAAATAAATCAATCTTTAAAAAAATTAAATAATGATAACATAGCATGAAAGGAGAGGGGCCGTGTATCTTGGCGCAAGAATACCTAATCACCTGTAGTGAAGTCAGGGTGTATTAAATTCAGAAGGGGAACTTCTTTTTTTTTAATTATATTTATTTATTTTTTCTTACTATGTTTGCCTTCTTTTCTAAGTGTAGTCCCCATAGAATTTTCACCACCAATTCACCCGTGCACCATCACCATAGTCCTGTGCAATTTCTGTCCTTGCCTTGATCCCAATCCCTCCCTCTTCCATGCATAATGTCTCTGTTTTGTTGTTATCTGTTTATTTTTGTTTTATTTTGTTGTGGGTTTTTTTGTTGTTGATGATGTTATTTTTTTCCCCCTTGATCCCCATGTTTCTCCTATAAGTGAGATCGTCCAGTATTTTCTTTTTCCTTCAGAAGGGTAACTTCTGATGGTGGAACTCAGACAATGCAGTAGACTTCAGGGAGAGTAGTGCCATGAGAGCTGGGTTCCAGGCCCAGCTTGCTCCCAAGTAGCCAAGTACATTAGCAAGTCAGTTAACTTCTGGACATTTTTTTCCTCTTCAGTATAATGAGGGCATTGGTCTCCATGGCCTCCAAAATCCCCATGAATGCTAAAAATAATTGGTGGAGACTGGCTGTATCTGATGTTTCTTTAGGAGGTTGACTCATTTTATTTTTAAAATTTATTGAGGGAAAAACTAACAAATATAATTCAAAATATTTCAAGTATACATGTGATATCTGATATACAGTTACATGGTGGAATGCTTTCCATGATCAAGATAATTAACATATTCATCACATCGTATAATTAGCTCTGTGTATATGTTGAAAATGCTCACAATTTAGTCTCTATGATTTTCAAGTGTACAATTCCTCATTATTAATTATGGTTATAATGTTGTACATTAGATTCTCAGAATTTATTCTTAGCATGGAAGGTTTGTATTCTTTCATCTACATCATTCCATTTCCTCCTCCTCCCAAGCTGTTGACTACCATCATTCTATTATATATTTCTATGAAACAGGACCTTTCTCTACCCCCCACATTCCACATATAAGTGATATCATACACTATTTCTTTCTCCATCTGACTTATTTTAGTTAGCATAATGTCCTCCAGGTTCATCCATGTTGTAGCAAATGGTAGAATAAAATCCTTTTTAATGGCCAAGTAGTATTCCCTTTTATATATAGAACATATTTTCTTTATCTATTCATCCATCAAAGGACATTTAGGTCATTCCATTATGAAAAATAATTCAATAAACATGGATTTGAAGAGGCTGATTTTTAACCTTTAAAAATAACAGATCCCTTTGAAACTGTTGAATTTCTCCCAAGAAAAATGTTCTTAAGTCACAAAATACTTTGCATATAATTTCAGGGGACTATCTCAGTTTTGACAACACCTAGTAAATTTCCAGTAGCTCTGACACCGGGGCAGTGGAGCCCAGGGAATTTGGCTGTGTTGTGGAAGTTGACACTAACTCTTAAAACAGAGAGTAGTAACATAGGACCCTCATAGAGAGTAGATCCCTGAATATGTTTACCAGAATCTTTCCTCTTGGTGGGGAGCTACTTTGTTTTCTGGGATGTTTTTCATTTTCTGAGGGGTAGAGTGGCACTATAGAGGAGTTGTCAAAGTGTGGGTTCTGCTGTTACACTGTGGGTGCAAAGTCTGCCCCTGCTACCAACTAGCTGAGTGATCTTGAGTAAGGTACTTAACGTCTCTGGGCTTCAGTTTTCCCATTTGTAAACTACTGAGGGTAATGATATCACTGATAAGTTTGATGGAGTTATCGAGAGGATTAAATAAATTGGAAATCAGGCTCTGGCATGTAGTAAGACCTTAATAAAAAAGCATCAATAAACAAGCATCGACATTAAAGCAACTGTTGTGTGTTGTTCTTCTGCCTCCTAGACCCAGGAAAGATTCTGTAACATTGAGACTAACATTGCCACCTCCATACTGACTCTATCAGCTGCAAGTATCAAGACACCTAACAAAATGACTTACATAATAAGGACAATTAGGGTCTCATAGAACAAGACATTTGAAGTTGGTGGTTCTAGGACTGGTTAATTCAGAGCTGGATGGTGTTAAACCAGGATTTGGTCTGCTCTTCCGTCTTCTCAGAGGTCCTTTGCACATTTGGTTGTTCTTGAACCTATCTCTTCACTGGGATATAATATTAATCTGCTTTCCTCATTTCATGGGAAGAGGGAAGTTGAAACTAACTGACCCAGGTTACTCAGCTCATAAATGGCAGAGCTAGAACTCCAGCCCAGTCTAATTCAAGGCCCTTGAGGAGCCTCTAGATTAGCTGTGTGACATGAGTCCCTCACTCACATCCTCATAGTCACCCACCTCCTCCTCAGTTTCCCATAGTGGAGATGTGGTCTCCATGTTGGAATGGCCACCACAGGATCTCTCTTGAGCTTATATTTTGCTTCTGTTCCCTCCTAGCCCCCTTAAGCTAGGACAGCCCATGATGTTACAGGTATCCCCAGGTTTTTTGAAGCACTTCTTATGCCACTTCACTTTCACGAAGAGCCTTTCTTCATAAAGGCAGGATGTGTCCCAAGTAGTGAGAATGGCACCACCAAACTCCATCCCTGGAAACTGCTTTCTACAGGCTGTGTATTTATCAGATCATGCCGGCTTTTACTATCTTTAGTGTTATTTTAGGTTTCATGCGTTATTTGGTATGATTTCGTAGGTCATTTTTTTGAGGGCCTGGCAACACTCAAACAATTTCCATGTAAATTAATGGTAATTGCTTCTTTGCTTTATACCACTTCAGTTTATGAAAATTTGCATAGAAATGCTCTGCTTTCAGATTACAAGGGAGCCTGTGCTCTGGTTTCACAAAGGATGTAAAGGTCTTGCCCAGGCCTTTTCTGTTTGGGGTACAGGATAGAAGAATCATGCTCCCCACCTGCACTTCTGTTGTCAGACCCCCAGAGCTGGAGGTGTACCCCAGCTTTCCTTCTCACTTATCCTCAGGGAAAGAAGGGCAGAGAATGAATGCTCCAAATCTGCAGCCCCTTGAGTGCAAAACCATATGCCAGGGCTTCTCCCATCAGTGCATCTATTTCCACTAGTTTTTACCTTTGACTTTAAGAAGAAAGGGTATTTCCCAGGTAGTTGACAGGTGAAGATTTGGAGAGACAGTTCTTCTTAGAAATGCCCCTGACTAGGTGTGGTGACTGCCCTTGGGGGACAGGATGGGAGCTGTGATCCAGAGACCTACAACCTGCTGCAGCCTGATCAGGGCCTGATCCTAGAGGTGGGAGCAGGCACAGCTGGGAAGACCTGTTTGTTCTTTACTGGCCAGAGAGGACTGCAGTGTGCATCTGGGTTCAATCAGTTGTTGGGTGGTTACTAAATACTAACGTGCCATAGAAGATGTCTTTGACTTGCAGGTTTGCAGCTGGGGTTGAGGTGCATATGTTTTGCCACCTAGGAGAATGGGGCAAACCTCCCCTCTGATCAGAGGGGAGGTTTGGTTTTCATTACACAGATTGACTGAAGGTTGACTCTCCAAGGGACTTTTTTTTTTTCTACTTTGAAGCAACTGGTTCTTTGCAAACAAATTCCTCTTCATGGCTAGGCTTTCTCTCTTTGGCAAGGGGACAGCTCCTCCTGGGATTCCTGACAGGCTCCTCCTGCAAGTGCTAAAGATGAGTCACAGGAGGTTCTGACCCATCCAGGGAGGAGGGAGGTATGGTGCAGGAACTGGGCAGGCAGCAATGGGCAATAGGCCTAGCTTCACCCTCCCAGCTGCTGAGAAGGGCCTCCATTTTGTATTTTTCAGATGCACTTCTTTGGTGTAGCTGAGAGTGGCCTAATTGTCCTAGAATGTGTTATTTCTTTGTTGCCTTGGGGTTAATAATCTTCCTGTCAACGTTTTCTGGAGAATGTGCTAGATGTAATGCTGCAAACCATGGGAATACTGACAGTCAGAAGTTAGAATCTCTGCCCCGTAGAATAGAATAACCCAGCTGAGAAGACAAGATGGACACATCCATAGAGGATAAACTTAGATAATAGAGCAAGAGCCTTCTCCAGGGACACACTTACTGTCAGAGGAAAGGCCAGTGACTTTAGAAGGGAGACTGAACTTTTTGTGTTTGGTGGGAATTAAGCAGTGGAGTCAGGAGGAGAGAGAGAGGGCTTCTGGAAAGGGGTCAATCATGCTGGTCTGTAAAGACTTACAGACTTTGGACATGTGGTAATAATCACATAATAATACTAATCATGTAATAATTGTTATTATTACCATAACAATGGCGACTACTTAGTGAATGCCTACAACATACAAGCGCTCTGAGAAGCAGTATACAGATATTATTCGTTTAACTTACAACAATTTTATGGTAGATGCTACTAAATCTATTTTATGGATGGAAATATAGTTCAGAGACATTAATAAATAAGTTTAAAGTCACACAAAAAGTTAAGAGGATGTCTAGGATTTGAACAAAAATGAGTTCCTCTTCAAAGTCTATTTTTGTTCTCGGGTAGCTATTAGAAGACAACTCTCCATGTGTCTCTTGTGTTTCTGCATGTCCTGCGAGTGGGCGCTGAATGCTCTTTGCTTGATACTGTCTTCTCAAAGATGTTTGTATAGTGAACAGTCTTGGAAGATAGCTATGATGTCCCCTTCTAGAACAAAGGATAGGCATCCTCAACGCTCATTGTGAAAGACTGAGTTTTCCTAAGCATTGTGTTCGCCCCTTGTGCAACTCGCTGTGTGAGCAAGTGGTCCTTTTCACATTGGTGGATGGGCACTGGAGCTTGGAGAACTAGCACTAGATATGCTAATGCTCATGCTGCTTGCTGCACCATGAGTAATAAAATCCTTTGTTTTTCACCCAGGAGTCTCTTCTGTCAGCATCAATGAAACAGTTATAAACTTAGTTGTTCATTTGCAAGTATGCTAGAACTCTTAAAGTTCTATACAATTGTGTGTGTGTGTGTGTTTGTGTGTGTGCGCGCGCGCCCATGTGAATGTGACTACGTGGGAAGGAAAGGGTGGATGCAGAATGCGGGTAAAATATGGTCGGTCAAGATGTGGTGGCAGGAGAGCCTCCCTGGTGGTGCAGCAGGTTGAGCGCCACACTGTGGAGCATCCAGGGCACAGCAGCATAAGTTCAGTCCCCTACCAGGGAGGGAACGCACATGATGCAGCAGACCTCTTCTGCCTTGCCCGCTGCTCCCCCCTCAGCAGTGTATTTCAGTTGATCTTCTTGTTCTGTTCCCACCTCTGTCTCTGGTGAATCCACTCACCTTCTGCAACTCTGGCCTATACCCCAGCTCTTGTATGTATAAATAAATACTAAAAAAAAAAAAAAAAAAAAAAGATGTGGAGGCAGGTAATGGAAGTCATTGTGTAACAGGGTGGTCTCCAGGAAAGGGGGAAGTTCCAGAATCCCGGTTCCACCCTAAGTGGGTGGAGCTAAGCAGGGATAAAAAGATGTTGGAGAGAGGAGAAAGGAGGACTGAAGGAAGGGAGGAAGAAGGAAGCAGGATGAAGAGCAGCAAGGAGGTGTGGAGGAGGCACGTGGAACAGAGGAACATGTGAAAAAACTGCACTTGCTTTTTAGTCTTAAACTGGTCAAACAGATGTGGGTAAAAGACCCGTGGGGAACTTAATAATGGCAGCTTTCATCGTAATTTTAATTTTGCTCTTTTCTTCCTGCATTTGCCTGACTCTTTCTAACCCTTTTCTATAGGTCTCTACTAAAAAATCCTTTAAACTTATAACAAGCTTTTGAGCCTTGCTTTAAGCCAATCCTATTTAGCTAAATTTTACCCTCAAAAAAAAAATAGGTAACTTTAAATGCATAACTTAATAACTATATTCTTTGTCCTTTCTATAGTATACCCTAATTATATTAAAATTCCTTTCCATTAAAAGTCTTATATGTTTGTCTTAATGCAGCAAGTGGCAAAATCCATTTAGAGAGGGCAGGTTTGAGGGTTCTGGGATACCCCTCTCTGTGCCTTGTAACAGTTGTTGAAGGTCATTTTTTTTTCTTTCTATTTTTTTTTCTTTTATTAAAATATTTTAAAATTTACATATACTTGCCATTAATTGTAATCCCCATGTATTCCCCATCACCATCTCACCAGTGCACC